>OY728122.1:1248917117-1250167117 GCA_963277665.1 Viscum album | reverse complement strand
TCCGAAAAATCAGTTGAGCATGGGGTGGAAAATACTTTCATTGCAACAATGAATGATGAAGATTTCAGAAGCAGTAGCTCAACAGAAGAAGAAACTCAGCTTGAGATGCATCTGAAAGAAGAACTGAAGGAATGTTTAAGGAATATCAGAAGGGTGAAGAAGCTTAACAAAAAGTTGGAAGATGAATGTTCCTCAGCATCCAATCAAGCCAATGATAAAGAAGAACTTCAGAAAGATCTTGAAGACTTGAAGAAGTATCTTGAAGATGAGAAAAATCAAAATGATCACATGAGAGTAAATCTAAAGGAAAAAGAGGAAGAATTAGAGCTTGTACAAAAGAATATCTCAGAAGTTGAATAAAAAAACATTTGTTTTCAAACCTCAACTACTGTTGTTGGTGAAGGACCTCAACAAGCATATTATGAGAAAATTAAACAGTAGAATAAAGTGGTTGTTGTGAAGAAAGATGAGAAAGTTTCTCATGTGGTCAAGACCAGCGTTACTAGTAACTATAAAGTTTCAAGGAAACCTTAGTCTAACACTGGTGAAAAACAAGAAAAATCAGAGAAGACAGAATTCCAGTAGAGCAATCTTGCTAACAAAATAATGGTTGGTGGGGCTGAAGAAAGAGCAACAAAGAACTATCAGAACAAATGCTTTAGAGGAAGGTACTACTTCTATGGGTACTGTTGGTATTGTGGTGGATTCGGGCATACAACGAATATGTGTTGGTTCAATCAACATTATTACCACCACCCCACAAGTTATGAAAGGAAGAGATTTATGGGGAGTCAATCTCCTCAAAGGAAAAAGAATGAAAAGGTTTTCTTGAAGAAAGTTGAGAAGAATGAAGTCAAGACAAAAAATAGGTTCCAACCTATGGAGACTATTTGCAAAAGGTGTGAACAACCTGGACATCTTGCAAAAGGATGTCTTGTGTTGTTACCAACTCAAAAAAAAGTTCTTAAATCTCAGAAGCTGAAGGAGAAGAAAGAAATGAAAGAAGAAAAAGCTCTTGTTGTTGAAACTGCTCTAAAAGTTACAAAGGAAGAACGACCTTGGATATTTGATAGTGGGTGTGCTTCACATATGATAGGATACTTGAAGTTGCTAAATAATGTGAAAAATTTTAAAGAAGGAACTGTGACATTTGGCAATGATGAATCTTTAAAAATCAAAGGTGTTAGATCAGCCATCATTGGGAAGGGAAAATTGAAGTCCAAGAAAACTCTGTATTTTGATGGGATGAAGCACAACTTGTTGAGTGTATCACAATTGTGTGATGAGGGTAAAAAAGTTATCTTCAAGAAAGATGGATTTTTTTTTGAAAAGTGGAGAAGATGTGGAGATTGTTACAAGAGGAAAACAAACTAAAGGAAATTTGTTTTAGGTTGTAAATTCACAAAACTCTTGTTACATGAGCATAGTGGAAGAAAATCAGTTGTGGAATAGAAGACTTGGGCACATGTGTCAGAGAAATATGAGCAAGTTATCTCAAAGGGAAAGTGTTTGAGATATTCCAGATTTTCCAAGAAGAAGAGATTGGTGTTGCACTACCTATCAGAAAGGAAAGATTACAAGTGTTGTGCATAAGAAGGTTGGAATTTGTTCTAAACAACCCCTTGAACTAATACATTCTGATATATGTGGGCCGATGTGAAAAAAATAAAAAAATGGAGACAAGTACTTCATCACTTTCATTGATGATTTTACTCACATTACAAGTGTTATGTTTATGAAGCACAAGTCAGACGCCCTGAAAATGTTTAAAAGCTTCAGAAGGAAAGCTAAGAAAGAATGTGAGTACTCTGTGAAGAAGTTGAGAACAGATAATGGTGGTGAGTATAGAAGTGAAGAATTTGAATATTATCTTGAGAATCATGGGATTCAGCATGAATAAAGTGCTCCATATACACCTCAACAAAATGGGGTTGCTGAACGAAAGAATAGAAGCTTGGTGGAAATGGGAAGAACCATGTTACTTGAACATGGACTTACTCATTACTTTTAGAGGAAAGATACAAGCACAACTGTTTATATTCAAAATCGATGATTCTATAGACCCCAATCAAATAAGACTCCATATGAA
This sequence comes from Viscum album, assembly GCA_963277665.1. Lineage (NCBI taxonomy): Eukaryota > Viridiplantae > Streptophyta > Magnoliopsida > Santalales > Viscaceae > Viscum > Viscum album. The sequence continues at coordinate 1,250,165,028 of OY728122.1, read as the reverse complement.
CTGTTCTATGGCATTACTCCAAGTATGAATCATGCTAAAGTTTTTGGGAGCCCATGCATCATAAAGAATAAAGGTGGAAGTAGTGGAAAATTAGAGCAGAAAGGAGAAGTCATAATTTTTCTTGGTTATGCTCTAGAATGAAGAGGTTATAGAAGCCTTAACAAAGAAACAGAAAGAATGGTGGATGTATTTGATGTAAAAGTCATTAAAAATTCAGGGAAGGATAAGCATGTCCAGATAGACAAGGAAGATGAGGAAGGCGAAGTTAACGATTCTAATAAGGATGCAATGAATTGTAATCCTAATCAAAATGAAGAATTGGATTCATCCATATCAAGTGATGAGGACGTCACATGAAAAACTTATCCAAGGTTGATGAAACAAGATCAAGCTCAGAATATAATTGTTGATCAACATCACATGGTTCAAACAAGAAATTCCATGTCACATACTTCCTTGTATTCCAAAGTGGAACAAATTGAAGTTAAAGAAGCCTTTGAGCATTCAGAATGGGTTCAAGCCATGAATAAAGAATTAGATCAGATTGAAAAGAATGACACATGGGAACTCATACCCAAGCCTGAAAATAATAACATCATTGGAACCAAATGGGTCTTCCAGAACAAGTTAAATGAATAAGGTGAAGTTATCAGAAATAAAGCAAGATTGGTTTGAAAAGGCTACTCTCAGATTGAAGGAATTGACTTTGATGAAACTTTTGCTCTGGTGGCCTGAATAGAAACTATCCAAATCATTCTTTCTATTGCTGCACAACTAGGATACAAAATCATTCAAATGGATGTCAAATCCACATTTCTTAACAGTGATCTCAAAGAAGAAGTTTATATTGAGAAACCATGTGTCTTTGTTGTTCGGAAGAATGAAAGTTATGTGTGCAGGTTGAAGAAAGACTTGTATAGGCTAAAGAAAGCTCCAAGAGCATGGTATTCCAAACGAGATACTTTCTTAAAGGAGATGAACTTCAAGAAAGGGAGAGTTGACAACAATATGTACATCAAGGAAAGCCAACATCTTTCTCTCATTGTGATTATCTATGTTGACAAAATTATTTTTGCTGGAAATGATGAAAGAAGTTGTGAAAGGTTTGCTAAAGAAATGAAGAATGCCTTTGAGATGTCCATGTTGGTTGAAATGAGATTATTTCTGGGGATACAAATTTGGAAACAAAAGAATTCATTTTTCTCTCCCAAGAAAAGTATGCTAAGGAACTTCTTAAGAAGTTTGGGATGGAAAACTCAAAACCTGTATCAAATCCTATCTCAGCAGGAGTGAATCTATGAAATGAGGATGAAGGAAAAGAAGTTGATCAGAAATAATATCTAAAGCTGATTGGAAGTTTATTATACTTGACTACATCAAGTCTAGATATTGTTTTTCCTGTTAACTTTTGTGCAAGATTCCAGAGTGCTCCTAACGAATCAAATCTTGTTGTTGGAAAAATAATTCATAGATACATAAAAGGCACAACAGAATTTGGAATCAAGTATAGTGGTTCAAATAACATGGATTTTTTTGTCTATTCAGATGTAGATTGGGAAGGAAATGTTGATGATAGAAGATCCACATCTGGTGGAGTGTTATTTATGTGAAAAAGTTGTGTTGACTAGCACTCGAAGAAGCAGAATTCTGTGACACTCAATACAGCTGAAGCTAAATATGTTGCTGCAACCATGGCTGCTACTCAACTTATCTGGATGAAAACACAGTTGGAATATTTGTTAGTTGAAGTGAAGTTTCCCTTGCTCTTGGGCTGTGATAATCAAATCACAATTAATCTTACCAAAAATCCTATCAAACATTCTCGATCGAAGCATATTAACATCAAATATCATTTCATCAAAGATCATGTGGAAAAGAATGAACTAAAACTTGAATATGTTTCATCTGTTGAACAAGTTTCCCTCTATCCAGCATCCTCAAGGACCTCTGGAGAAGCTTCTTGAGCAGCCATAAGATCTAGGACTTAATAAAATTACTTAGCCTATTTGTAGAGATCTCTCACAATGATAATTTGTGGAGAACTAAATTGAAATGTCACGTGGTTTATTTCCTAGTTCACGAAGCAAACCAGATCACTGTTTCTATGTTTTTGAAAAGAGTTTGTGGAGAAAAGGAACATGAAACCCAGTTCATGAAGGCACATTCGAAGGGAGGAAAAATTTGTGAAATATATCTCAAGGAAACCATTTATGGAGATATAGTATAGAAAATGGCCCTATAATGCACTATTCATAGGCGGTGGACAATTGAGCTTCATGGGGTCCTCCACACCTCTAAGCTTCATGGAAGATCCAAGTCGGCGTTCCCCACATGTTGTTCATCATGAGATAGTTTTGCAGTCATCCAGTTTCTCAGCAACATAACCTCAGAATCCAATAATACTTTTCCAATGGCTCCCATTATGAGGGGGTGGGGGATTTTTTAGCAATGAAATAAGTGTTCTGGGATATGTTGGGGAATGAAAAATATTTTGGATGGAATCCAAGCTCGAAAATCCCAAAAAATCACCCAATGGGTTTGTCTCATGATGCTTTTGGGTAGAGTCCACTTGGCATTGTGAATCATGGTATGTGGAAAGAGCACTCTATGAGTTCAATGCCTTCCATTCCTACCTGAATTCTCGTGGATGACTGCCCCGTGAGTTTGAAACCCATAGTAAATTTCACAAAGGAAGATAATGGATGGCACTGTGAGTCTGACGTACCCAAATTATTTTATGGATCTCCCTTTTATTTCTTAGAATGCCTTAGTGTACTACAACCCCCATTGCCTATAAATATGAAGCTCACCCCTCAAAGGAATGGTTACCACCACCATTAATATTCTAATAACCCATTTAGTGATGCTCATATATATTATGAACCATCCCAAAAAATGGACAATCCAAGGTACTTTAGCATCACGATATGACCATTCAATTTTTGTTTATTTACCCTTGCATAAGGTAGGAATGGGTTTAAGGAAGGACTATGCATTTTGTGTAAGAAGGAGATGCTTTGGGTTACTTGAGACTTCGTAAAACATTAATCATTTATGAAATACTCTTACATTGAGTAAGGAATCCATTCTAAGGTAGGGTTCTCATGCTTTGTGTAGCCCATTCCTTTACAAAGCCCAAACTCTCTGTGAAGAAATGTAGATTTGTGATGCCCCTCTCCACAAAGACCCTTGATTCATGAGACCCTCTTCTGTGCGGCCCTCCGGGATTATACATAGTGATTTCTTGGTCCCTATTGTGGTTTCCCCTATTATTTTCCCCAACTCTTGCATTTCGTATAGGTGCTATAATCACCCATTCTTTTTGGCATAGGGATGCTAAGGTAGATCCCATGATTGACCACACCTCCAAACCACTCCCTTCTAGATTTTTTTCCATCCCATACCTAAGTGTGGGTGGTTATAAATTATTTATGTCCAAAGGGTGAGGAGTGATTCATCCCCATCTAAGATGTATGACATTAAACTACCAAACCCTATTAGCCTCAGCACATGATGTTAAAATATAGTCTCACCCCATACAATGAATATGGGGTCCCGTGCCTTGTGAATTATCTTATCCAACTCATATCCTTGGGATTGATGGAATGAGATACTCCTCACATGAAATGAGATCTTCCTCAAGAAGATTCCTTTCATAATCCCTGAACCTTTTCTCACTGATGCATCTTTCATGATGTGATTTTCTAGTCTACTTCCTCCTCTTGTTTCTCACACCAAGCGTGAGTCACATTGTCTTAGAGGTTAATAGTGACCGCACCACCCTTATTTGAGGTATCCCTCTCAGAGTAAGCTTGAATCCCATTCATTTTGAACTACATGGGTTTTGATCCACATCCTCTACAAAGGGTACATATGAAACCTCACTGAGGATCAATCCTAACCAATGGTAAACTTAAATTCTCCCTCCTAGGGATGTACCCCTAGATGTTACATATTCCCTTTATGGGACACCCCACTGATGAACCTCTACTGGGTGTTCTAATCAATCTTTGACCACCCATTTAATCCACCATCCACCCTAATTTTAACTTAGACTGCCATGTCCCTAAAAGATATTGACATTCATCCATTTTCTACATTTCCATCCGAGCTTCCATCTTAGGCGACCTAACCCCACTTTCCATCCATTTAGGATCGTATCCATGCATAAGACGCAACATGTAATCCTTGTGTCTAGCCATTTGTAACCCCTGAGTTCATTCTGAACTACGTGGGCATTGATCCTTTTCTTCTACACTGGGTATGTGGGAAGCCTCTCTAAGGTTCAAGCCTATCACCCCTCACACTCCATATATTCTCACATGCCACCTTCTTAGGTCTCCCATCACCCCATTTGTAAGTACATGGAATTTTATCCCTATCTTCAACACATGGAACATAGGAATCCTCCCTGAGGCTGAATCGCATCATCAATTCCCATCCTGGTCTTTCCCTCAAGTCACCATGTATCAGGAGGATCATGCCCCATCCCAGATGTTCCACTTCCTTTGGTTCCCCATCCATGCACTCTATTCTCATGGGCTTCCTTCTCAGGTGTCCCATCACCCAATCTAAACTACATGCAATTTGATACCTGTCTTCTAAATATGGTATGTAGGAATCCTCCTTGAGGTTAAAGCCCATCACCCTTCACACTCCATCAATTCCATCCAGTACATCTCTCACCCTTCATCCTTATCCATCCTAATTCATACCCGATCTTCCAAATATTGGTGAGATAACACCATAAATTTGTGTCATCTCAGTGTGAAAGCCCCATTCACCCCATCAATCCTCTCAACAACACTCAAGAAAGTAACCATGCATAAGCCCTACACAATCCATGTTCATCTAACCAAGACTAATCATCTTGTGAAGGGAAACTATTGATGAGTAAACCCCAATTTCACCACCCTTCCTAAATACATGGTATTGGATCCCTATTTTCTATATAGGGTACATAGGAAGCCTCCCTGAGGTTCAATTCTAGCCAATGGTAAACCATAGATTCCCCCTCTTTCAGGTTCACATTCACAATCTTCCATCTGTGGTGTCTAGATCATCCTTCACAGCCTGACACCTTCTATGTATCAGATACACCATTCTAGGTCTACTCTCATTGGGAATTTTTATCCATCCATCCAATAAACCATCCAGGTGTTCCTTCATAGTGGTTAAACTATCTGATTCATCTCAATGGGATGTTCTGATCAATATCACCCCATCCCCATAAGATGTTAACCTCATGACCTACCTTGTGTTAAATATAGGAGGCCTGAGGAAAACTTTAGAAGACAAGCCTTTAGCATAACATCCCTTGTGATCACCAAAATATGACTCAAGTTCAATGCCCTTGAGGATCCCTCTTATGAGGAAGAATAAATTTTTTCAAATGTTCCAGTGCCAAGAAGTTCTACTGATGCTCAACGTGTCTACTCTCCAAACTGAAGGTTGTTTCCCTTACTAGACCCCTGGAAATATCAAGAAAGAAGTAGCTTAATTAACAGGAATCCATAATGATATAGCACTAGGAATGAGTTTCATGAAAAGTGACTCAAATAATTGAGGGAGGCCTGGATTTGGTGATGAATTCTATGGAGGAATCCATGGAAGGAGGAATGAACATCACATCTTCCCATTTCGATCAAGGAGCTTACCTCATCAAAAAAGTGAAGAATGCCACCCACCTTTGGAAAGTGGGAATGCGGGGCATAATGCTGCCCACCAGCGAATGAGAAGGCATGCACCAAAAGAAAGCATCAAAAATAATTTTGTTTACAATAAAATTATAATGTATTTAAAACACTTTAAAATAAATAAACATTATGTTTAAAAATGAAAAATTTGAACTTTTAATTTTAAAAAAAAATTAATTTTAATTTCACATATAAAATATGTATTTGGTATTATAAAATGGTTTCATGATTTTATAATTCAAACATATATACTAGTTCTGTAATAAAAATAATGTTATTAGAAAGAAATAAAATTTTCAATATTAACCTAAAAAACAATCTTTGTAGAAAAATACAAAAAAATTTATCTTAAACTAATATTTAATCGATAAAAAAATGAAGATATTTTTTTTCAAATAAAATTTCTCAAATTTAAATTTTTTAATTTCAAAGAAAATTTTAAAATATTTAGAAATTAATTTTAAATGAAAACGAATTTGGGTACATTGAATTTTTTTATAATATAAATTAATAATTAACCTAGTTTTTACTTATTATTCATATATATAATAATAATAATTAATTATTAATAAATTTTTATCTATGAAATAAGATTCAAATTCTTCAAAAATTCATTTTTTATGAAAAAAATTAATTAAACAAAAATAACCCTTAAAAAAGAATAAAATTTCATCAAATATCAATACAAATTAATAATTTCTTAGATTTTTATATAGAATTAATTTATACTTACATAAAACCTTATAATTCTTATATAATACCTAATCATTAGATAAGCTATTATAGTAGTCATGGGTGGTGATTATTCAAGCATAAATCTTATGGAACGTTTCATGAGCATGAAATTATTTCAAATATCATTTCTCTCATAATTCATGTTCACCAAGAGCCGCATATAGGGAAAACCCAATAAAATATAACCATGATCAGATAAGTGGGATTTATAGTCAAATAATCCCATACTCGAGGACATTTTACCTTTAAATACCTTGTAATAGGGTTATTTATTTTTATGCACACTAATTTAATAGATATATTATTATAGGAAAATTTTATTTTAAAATTTGAATGTTTTATTTTAGTTCTATATTAAATGTGATACATTATTTATAATGTTTATTTATGAATATATATATATATTTAAATTATATTTTATTAGTTCCAATCCCTTAAATTAATAGTATCCTCACAATTTTTAATTATTAATCATTGATGAAAGTAGTTTTGGGTAATCATAACATATTTTTCATTCTGGATATAACTCCTAATATGATATCTACCCTGACCTCTTAGGATATATTTAGTTTAATATCTTTATCCAAATAAAATTAATATCTCATACAATCAAAAAAGCCTTAATGTATATACCCCAATTATATATTCTCTATAACAAAACTTTACCAAAAATATCAGAATCTCTAAAAAACTAAACCATAGTGGATTCTTATTTTGTTTTGTAAAATAACAGTTATCATACAACGATCATTCATAAATTCACAAACTAGTTTATATATATCATAATACAAAAAATGAGATAGTCTACACCAGTAATATCAGGGATCACCTTTTTAATAAATCAATAATCAATTTAAATTCAATCAAAACTATCTCACTCAAATTGATAAAAATAAATCATCCTATTAATATGTGAATATTAAAAATATTTTAAACCTAGTATTTTTTTACCCTCTAATCATGTGTTTTCCAATATTTCTCTACAAAAATAATACATTTTCACCAAATAATTATTCATATTTTTTACAACATTTAATACATGTTTCCAAACCATTAATGTATAAATATTGAAAAATAATCATTAGAAGTATCACATAATTTGTAAAACATTTTGAATATAAAATAATTTCATTGATAAATATCAATATATAATGAAAATTTATAAGAGTATAAATATTTAATTTCAATTCATATTTCAACCACACTACCTATGATAAGACACATAAACCTTAATTTTACTTCATAATAGTAAAATACTATGACTCTATACCATTTAATTGTTCTCTTTTATTTGGGTATAAGGAATTTTTTTCTAGATACATACCTTTTTAGGATTCCCTTTTATGAATGGTTATAAATAAATTTAATGTTAATGAACATATTCATATGATACCAAAATCTTAAGACGCATTCTCTAAGGGAACATTCCTTTCATTATTTGATATATTCAATTAAATATAAATTGCTTAATATTACGTTCTCTCAATATTATGAGGCTATTACCTTACCATAATAAATCATTTATAGTGGATTGAAATAGTAATATGATTAACTAGAGAGAATCCCATGGGAGTTCCATACCATGTGTGAAGTATTAGGTACATGCATCACCCATAAGTGTAAATATAAAGTCAATGAACTACCAATTTTTTCAAGATGATTTCAACTATGTACAACCATGACACATCCAATTCTACATTTTAGTAACCTGAAAGGGAACTCATTGATAGGGTAACCACATTATCTCTCTTATAGAAAAACACCATAAATTTATCCTTTAATAAAACATATCCATTAGATATTCCATAGGGGTTTCGATAATATTCTCTTATTAAAACCACTACAATAATAAATATTAACTCAAATAGAATAATGGTTTATCTATACCTTTCTTGAAATTATCCACATAAATATATTAACCCTTAGCATCCTAATATTTAAATTTATCTAAAACTTGTTCTAATGATAATGGTGATTCCCCAGACTCGTGATCCTAGATCCTATTTCAGAAACACATAGATTACATACTCACATTAATAGAAACTATTCAACATTGAATATAAATATTCCCTATTATGAAATAAAATATGATTATTCCATATCTTACATCCTGAAGATCATTTAAGGTTTAGATATTTAGATAATTAAGATAAATAAAAAACCAATAAATAATATTTCTTTATAAAAAATATACATATTTTCCATATATAAGATAATAATTAATTCATGATATTAATTCAATACCTCGAAAATATTTCTACACATGTGTTATATTTATAAACATTCCATATGTACAAATTTTTATATATCTAATAAAATAGAAACATAAGAAAGGGTTGATATAAAAATCTTAGTAAGGTAAATATGTAACTAAATATTCTAAAATCATATTCCTGTTAAATATAATAAATAAGGATGAAATTATCATAATAATTCTATGATAATATGAAACTAATATAATACAATATCCATCAAAATAAATGAAGATATTGATACAATGTTTTTTGATCTCATACTGGTGGACTGCATGATTTCCGACATCAACGATATGTTTTCCATGACTTATAAGAAATTATTTATATATGTGGAGAGGTATACACAAAACCATTATTTCTCTCATGATTCCAATAGATGAATCTATATGATATATAATCGTAGACCCCATCCCCCATTTGATTTTGTCTAATGTATTCACCATAATAGTCAAAAATACATTTCCTATAATTCCCTTAGGAACCAATAGGTGAATGAAAAAATGGACATAAATTTATTTAAAAACACATAATGTAAATAAATAATAAAATTACATTAACCTTTAATAATCATCATGAATTTATACACTTCCTCAGCTAATAAATAATCATTATATCATGGTGAACATCCTATCAACTGAATTTTTTAAAATAATATTTTCACACCATATAAGAAAATGATTATGCCATTTACTAAATTCTAGAATAAAATAAATATAAGAAATCCAAATAAATAATGATTATTTTTGAAAAATAATGTTTTCATTGTGCATTAATGGAATCATATAAGGGTTTTGACATAAATGAAAAACACCCTTTTAAAATAAAATGATTTAAATGGTATCTCAATAGAAGGGATCAAGAATTCATGTTTTTTAAACAATGATTTCAATGCACTAAATTAGAAAATAATATACTGGAGGATAAAACATGGAACACAAACCCCATTATCATAAACTATTTTTAATCTTTTAATGTAAATGGAATGAAAAATTTTAAAAGATCTTTTAGAAAATGTTTTTCCACATTTACAAAAAATAAAAATTTACATGTCACATTAAAAACTAAATTTAAAAAGATGAAATTAAATCTATTGAAAACATTAAAGTATAAAATTAATCTCTAATAATAAAGCATTGAAAATAAATAATTTTTTATTTTAGATAAATGAGAAGAGGAATTAAATACACAAGGGCGTGAAATGAAAAACTTCTTTTTTATTATTTTAAAAATCACATTATTCATAAATAACATTATAATAAGAGTAAAAAACTCATTCAAAAAAATATTATTTCCTCATATAGGTAGAGAAATAATCATATAATAAATTATTTAGGTGGATGATCCTAATTATGGAAATATTAATTTCCTGAAAAAACAATATAAATCAAGGATAAGAGACTTGAGTAATCAATATCCATTATAAGAAACATACTCCTTTTTGTAAGTAATATCTCAAAATGGGTTTTTTGTTCCATCAATGTTAATAAATGAAGTACCAAAAAATATAATTAAAGGGTAAATTTTTCCAACTTTTATGTCCGAGTGGTTGATCAATACTCAATATATAAAAACTAAGTTATCAAAATGTTTAACACCTACTAGTACAATTGAGTGAAAAAGATATGGATTAAAAGAAAATTATTTTCCATAGTATTTACAATGAATAAATAAATATGATAAAGGTACACCCATGTTGTGTGAGTAAACCATTAAAGGGAAAAAATGGCACACAACATGAACATGTCTAAAGGAACTATAGTTTGAGGTGAAGAACCCCTTTAGCTTCAGTATGATTTTAATAAAAGTAAAATTTTAAAGAGATGGATTGTAATTAAAAATAAATTACCCTTATTAAAACATAATTGTGGATATTATATCTCAAATTGATTGTATATACCCAACACAATTTAAATTAGTTTAATAATACCAAATATGTCTCAAATTGAATTTTTTTAGACCAAATCCCTTACCAAGGACCTCATTCATTTTGTACTTACACCAAAAAACCAAAATAATTTAGTAATTTTCATTAAATAAATTCCCTAGATTGATAATCATAATTATAACCATCTATAATCCACATTATTGTCATTTAATAAGTATATATTACATAGTATTTAGATATATTAAACACTGGGTGTGTGTAATTAGTATCAATTTCAAATAGTTTCATAAAATCATTATTGTAATATAATATTTTTTAGTTTAAGTCACTATTGTGACATATAAGGAACAGTAATAGATGTTACAAAATATTTTATAATGGTATAATTTCTTTTCAATGTAGTTTTTGTTTCAATCCATGAGGATATATTCAAAGATGAGCATGTTTTAGTGATTCTTAATGAATGAATGTTGATTTCATAATTAATGAGTTAAATACATAAATAATCTTTAATGAAACAAAATAATACATATAAATATATATTTTATATTATATAATAATAAATTTATCATATACATCCATGATATAAAGTTAATGTATGGTTCATGTAGGTGGTTAAATCAACCCAAACATAAAGCTACCTTCATTAATTTATGATTATGTTGTATTTTAGTTATAATATATCTATACATGAACCATAATGAACATATATAGTTATTATTAGGGTTATATATCATAATTATAAATAATTATAAGTATATTACAGTTTATTCAATTTCTTTAATTAGAAATAATTGACTATTTTCTTCTTAGCACAAGCATTTCAAATGATAGGAGTAACAACAATTGTTTATTGTTCAAATCATTAATAGATTCTCAAATTATTCATTCAATAAATTTAATGTTATCCTAAAATTCATCTTTACCCTTAAATAAAATCCTTAGATTCAACCATGAATGAAAATATTGAAAATTGAAATACACCATTCCAAGGAGGGGGTAGTCCGCACGTAAGCGTGGATGATGATTTTGTTTCCATATAACAAGAGAAAATAGTAACATGGTTTATTTTTAAAAAACCATTAACATGATATAAAAATAATAATAATTTATTAAATTACTATTTTAGACCATTGTAACACCCAAAACTTTTAATGAATTATTTTCTTTAAATAATTTTATTTCTTCAATAGCTTGCATTGTACACAATACTAATTTTAAGAAAACCAAGAGACACCCTTAGTATAAAATTACAATTTTATCCTATATATTAGGTTAGTGAGAATAAATATAACTAACTTATGAAAATTTATGGTGAAGTCATTCACTACCAATTATTTATGAAAAATATTAATCAAATATATATTTGTATTTTTTGTATTAATAAATTGAGTGAATTAATATCAGTAAAATAAATTAATGAAATGTATAATTAATATACTTAATAATTTTTTTTAATATCCATGCAATAGATATTTTTGACATTGGGTATGAATAAACCCTATTTGTTTTATAAAAACATATACTTTTCAAAAGGGTAATTTTACCCCTTTTAATAGAAAACCCCTTTTAAATTAAGATTTTTATACAATAATTATTTTTATATAAAAACATAACAATGTTATTTGGATGTGGGATATAAAAATTTACTTTGGATGAAATTTTAATATTTTATGAAAACTTTCAAATTTTGATGAATAGTAAAAATACACTAAATTTGAATTGAAAACAAATTTTTTCATCAAAATAATTTGTATGGATGAATTATAATATTGAGTGGTTATAAAGTATAATTATAATTTTATTTATAATTAAATATTATTTATTTCATTATCATTAATTTTACAATGCATTCAGATGTAAATACATTTCAATATTTTGCAATGTTTTAACTTTTAAAACCCGTACTCTTTTTCCGACAACATGATTAATTTTAAATTAATCACTGCAAATTATGTGTTCTGAATTTTGAAAAATTTATTCCATATTTTGAATCAATAGTTCCAATAATTTAAATAGATATATTTTATTTTTGGGCATTATGAATAGAAACATCGGTAATTTTTATTAATACAACGAAAATGTAAATTCGGTAATTAAGTGTAAAATACTATTATAAAATTAAATAAAACTTGTATTAATATAATTGTATGAGTGTTTTCTGACCTAAATCATCATTGTTTTTAAATATTGTCCTTTGGGTGCCATTAGGACGAGATTATGACATTTAATTTTTTCTATTTGAAGATAAATTAAATATGTCTTACTCAAATTTTAATAACTATATCATTATTAAAATAATGTTATATTTAACATAAATTAAATTATAAATACTAAATTTAAATATAAAATTGTTTTTCTAATCCTAGAATTTTATTTGTAATTTTTAGGAAATAAATAATTAAATTAAAGACTTATACTTTAATGATGTAAATATCAATTAATTGATGAGAAATGAATAAATATTTTTTTATTAAAATTATAGAAACCATAAAAGACCCAAACACTTGAAAAAATATTATTTTTCAAGTATATATAGACTATAACCATAAAAGGTTAGATTTAGTGACCATTTGAAGCCTTATAGAAGAGATTGTGACACTTAAATTATTTTATTTAAAGTGATGTTAAGGTAATCACATTCATAATTTAATAAGTATAAAATTTTAAATTTTGGATTTAATAGATGATAAATTATACTAAAAATATTATTGTAAAATAAAGTATACATCTCTTCATCAAATTTTTTTAAATTTTTTTTTCAAAATATAAGTATATTGAATATTTAAATGAAATTGATGTACTAATTATTTTATTAATGGAAATAATAAAGAAATGTTATTAAAAATATTAAAATAAATATAATTTGGGATAATTAATATGTATAATGAATTATACAGATGAAATTGAACTCTTGGTAATATAATAAAATAGTTTATTCTAAGTTAAATTGTAATCTTAATATTTTAAAAAAACACTGAATGGAATAGTGTCCAAATTGATACTATTCATTGTTTGTCTAAATAATGTTTTATAAAATTATTTAAAAATTATAATTTTTTTAAAATTTATAATAATTATTATATATTTGAAAATGTTCTATTTTATTTATTTATGTTCTTATTAACATCACATAAGTAAACATTTCACCCTTTTAATACTTAAATATTTGTTACCCTAATAAAAAATTAAATAGAATAACTCAATGTAAATTAAAATGATAAGGTTTAAATTGATAGAAAAACTTATCTAAAATCTATTTTTAATGATATTATAACCCTAGATCATCTAATATTCTAAATTTGTAAATTTTTTAGGATTTTGGATGTAGTTTGATTTTATTAAAAATTAATCTTTTTTGAGATCACAAAAGTTCCACTCACCTCAATTATAAAAGGGCACCCCCTCCCTCACCTCTTCACTTCACATTGATCTTTCAAGCTTGTAAATCCCAAGAACATTCCACATATAAACTTCCATAATAACAATATATTGGTTTTTTTCTTCTTCAAAGACCAACTCTAGTACTCTAAGAGAATATTTAGAGGAAACCCATCGAAGAAGAGGTAAACTCATGTTCTGATTCTTTAAAACTTATTTATTCTGCTACTTTCTATCCATGAGTTCTTTAATTATAAAGTAATAAATCCAGTATATCTTATATAATTTGATGTTATTATTATTATGGAACAAAAATGTTACACTTCATATCCATTCTATGAAAAAAAGAAATCACCACATGTGCGTACATACAACTTACCGTCTCCATGTCGTGGTGAAATCTGTTTTTCACTACCACCTTAATTGTATGGGTATAATGATGGAAATAATAAATATATATGATTATTATAACATTATATTGATTATGAAGCATTATAAACCATTCACTTCGATACTATTCAATAATTATGGGAATGGTATCATTGATCATGCATACGTACGACCTACCATCTTCACGATGCGATTCCTTCTACACGATCTTCAATGAAGAATAATTATTTAAATTTATATAATTAATAATTATGAAATATATAATTTTAGTATCATTTTTAATGAAATAAATATAACATATTAAGTATAAATAGAACTTATTCTAAAAAACATGCAAAACCAAATAAAATAGTTAATACCTGAATAACAAGTAATAATAAAATTAATTTAGCAAAAATATGATAATATGATGAAATATGATATCATAATTTTTTTTACAATAATTAAATTAAATTATTTAAATAATTATAAATTAGGATAAGTTAAATATATAGGAAATCAGACCTAAGCTAAGGGATAATTTCGCAATCTCATTATTATGAGAGATTGTTTATATGTTAGTATTTACTAGTGTATATTTATCATCCATATAAATATTTTTAAATAAGTAATATTATTTATATTATTATAAAGCTTTTTAAATTAAATTTTATCCATTAATTATTTTTTATTTAACGGTAAGAAAGGATTATTTTGTCATTATTCGACACGAGGTACTTTTTTACTTTTCTGGAAAAAGTATGAGAAGAATGTTTTTGTTAAATAATACTATATGAATGAATTTTTACAACATAATAATTCCATATTCCCATTAATATTCGTTAGCTTGATTTAAACTTTTTTTTTCAAAAAATTATTTTCTTTTAAAACACTATTATATTTTTTTGAAAAGAAATTTTTTTTGAAGAAAAACAATATTTTCCTCAAGAATTAATTTCAAGTGTTATATCAAAATTATTTTTCCATCTAGGACAGAATTATTTAAAAGGGTTATGTTTAAAGTATAATATCCCTACTTTTCTTATGATTTTATTGTTCTTATGATAGAATTCGATTTATGAAATCCATTTGTTTTACATGGATTATGTTATGGTAGAATGATGTTTAAAGAAACCCATTTTATTCCATAGGTTAGGATGAATGATTTATGTTATTTTGGAGAACAGAAGAATGATTTTATTAAGCGATGGGTGGGACCTATATCTCCCTCTAATGAATTAGGTAAATATTTATATCCTATGAGATAGATATGGTTAGAACGAGAAATAATCTTAGTTCAGTAATACATGGCTGAAATAAGGAGTGAAATCAGTTCAGTAATTTACTTTGTCCACTATATTGGTCTTGGAAACGAGCATTGAATAATATGAAATTATTTTATATGTTTATGTATATTCCACAAAACATCATGTCTTATGTTATGACTTTTGGGATTATGTTCATTGATTCTTATGAACTTTAATGATTTATCCCATGGTATTATGTCACTATCTTTCAAATGCCGGATAATATTTTCAAATGTTATGTTCTTATGTGTTATGATTATGATATGATTAATAAATCCATTTTGTACCCTCACAGAGCATCTGAGATCACCCTTTTATACATTTCTTTTCCCCAAGTCAGGAAGAAGGGTATTAAGTAAGATATGACAAAAAATGGGTCTAGTTATGACGAAATAAGTGGGAGGAAATTAAGGTGTCTTATAAACCAGTTGTTTATGTTTCCTAGTTTCTAAAGAAACTATACACATATTTTCATATTTGAGATTTTTTATAATTTTAAATGAATATTACTCAACAATGAAGTTATTTCAATGTATAAAAAGTTTGGGTCGTTATAGTTGGTATTAGAGGAAAGGAATAATTAACCTTTGGAAACTAGGATGAGAAAAACATAGTAAGAAACCAAAGGATCTGTCAAAGTATAGGTTATAATACCAGTGTTTTAGAAATGATAATGAATAACCATGAATAAAACCTCAAGTGTCATAAATTGAAAATTTATTCTTGATTATGTGGTTTTACCATTATAGTAAGTGTTGCTGGCACTGTGATTCTTGGTTTTATTCAATGGCTGAAACATAAAGGAATCACATTAATGCTGAATACGATGGGAAATGAATAGATTTTAAACCATAGAAACCAAATTTTATGGGATATGGAATGAAAAATCTTGTACATAATCTCACAAAACATTCTCAAAGATATTATTCATGAAGGACTTCCAAAAGAGCAAAGGAGGGAATAATATTCTGTTGAGTCCTTCATAACGTAGTATCCACCTTATTTCAGCTAGTCTTATGATCCATTAATGGCATAAAAATGGACCAATAATGTTGAAAATATATTTTCAATGATTCATTGTTCAGAACATGATAGATTCATCTTATCATTCTATAATTTGGAAGGTGAATCTGATCAACGGTGTAACCTTATAAAGAATACAAGGCAATGAGTTGAAATTGAATCCATGGAATGGGACCAGTTCAAGAAATTATTTTTCGGAAAGTAATTTCCTCATATTCTTCAAACAAAGATGGATAATGAGTTCTTTGAACTTAAGAAGAAGGATGGTGAATCTGTTGGTATCTATCAAGAAAATTTTGGAAGACATTCAAGGTATCCTTCTGGAATTATTATCCAACCTGAGAGTAAAATTTATCGATTCTATAGTGGATTAAAACAAAGTTTCCGAAGGGAATTAGCCATAAGGGACTTCAATAACTATGAATAAATCGTTCTATGTGATATGTATGTTGAGATAGATATTAGAGTAATCTATCAGTCCTATGGGTTTGATAAGAAGATAAAAATGGAATTCAAGGGAAAATATAAAGACCATACTAAAAATTAGATGAGTTTTCCCTTATACTTAATGCGTGGAAAGAACAATGTTAGAAATTGTATTAATGGGACTAGTAAATGTTTTAAGTGTAAAAATAAAGGACATCAAAAAGTTGAACACGGAAGTGATGGGAAAAATATTTCTAATGATGTGAATAGGGAAAACGATACATAGAATGAACCTCATACACTTCAATGTAAAAAGTGAAAGGAAATGGGGAATTATGAATATTAGTGACCTAATACAAGGGTAATTGATGATGATCAATGTCAGAAAACTCTTAAGTCCAAAGATAAAGGAATGTACCGTGTGACCACTATTAGTAATGTGGAGTACAACAAGGATGTGGTGAAAGGTACACTTACTATACACTCTAAAGAAAATAAGTTTTTATTTGATTACAAATCAACCCACCCTTTTATTTTAGAAGACTTTTTAATGGTATCACCATATTATGTCAATAATTAGATGTTGAGTTACCCATGGATACTCCTAATAGATCAAGGTTGCATCAACAGTTTATAATTTTTCTATGGTCTAAATTTATCGGAATGTGCTTAATGAAAATCTTGTGATCCTTCCTATAGTGCAATTTTATGCGATTCTTGGAATTTGTTAACATTCTCTATATGGATCTCATATGAATTACCAAGGAAGAGAAGTCAAAATCCATAATTTAGATCAATCTATAATCATATATCGATGCAAGGATGAATATAAGATTCCAGTAGAAATTTATTCCATCATATGGGTCTTGATCCCGATAAATGAAGGCTATGTATCTCAAATGGTTAAGGAGAAACTCACAATTAAGAATACACCCATTGTATAGGATTTTGATAATGTATTTATAGAATAATTACTAGGTCTTCCACCAAATTATGAATTTGAGTTTTCAATAGAACTCATACCGGGTGCTACTCCTATTTCAAAGACACCTTAAAGAATATCCCCAATTGAGTTGTAGGAATTGAATAAGCAACACCAAGAGAATCTTGAAAAGGGTCTCATACTAACTAGAGTGTCACCTTGGGGTGAACCTATTATGTTTATTAATAGGAAATATGGATCAATTATACTCTTCATTGATTAGTAGGTACTTAACAAGATCACTATAGAAAAAAAATATCCTCTTCCCTCTATTGATTAATTATTTGAACAACCATGATGAGTTCAATAATTTTCTATGATTGAACTTCATTAATGATATCAACAACTAATGGTCAATAACGAGGATATAATAAAAAAAATATTCCATACAAGGTATGGAAATTATGATTTTATAGTGACGCATTTTGGTCTTACTAATTCCCACACTATCTTCATGGATCTAATGAATATATTCTTCAAATACTATCAAGATTAGTTTGTGGTACTATTTATAGATTATATTATTGACTATTGGAAGTGAACATAAGAAGATTATGATCACTTGAAAATTTTACTAAAGACCCTAATAAAGGAGAGGATTTATGAAAAATTTACCAAGTTTGAATTTTGGATACATAAAGTTACATTTTTTAGGTCACATAATCTCAATATAGGGGATATCTATAGATCCAAAAAAATATAATTTATTGAATTTTGGCTGAAACCAAAAATAGAAACTGAGATCAGATTTTTTCTTGGTTTTTCTGGATATTATCGATGTTATTTGAAATAATTTTCATGATTATATAATCCACTCACCATGTTGACTTAGAATGGAGTTAAGTTCAGGAGGATAGATTAATGTGAAGTGAATATTGAAGATCTAAAAAGAAGGTTAGCTAATGCACTTGTTCCCACACTACCTAGTATTGGAGAACGTTTTTTGATCTATACTGATGCATCTAAGAATAGTTTTGGTTGTGTTCTCATGAAAAATGATATGGTTATATCTTACGGATCTTGAAAATTGAAAATCTATAAGAAAAATTACCCAACTCATGATTTAGAGTTATATATAGTAATATTTTCACTAAAGATATGGAGGAATTATCTTTATGGTGGAAGGTGTGATATTTATATTGATCATAAAAGTTTATAACACAATTTCACCCAAAAGGAGCTGAATATGTGTCAAAGAAGATGGCTAGAGTTGATTAAATATTATAACTTCTCAATACATTACCACCCTTGGAAAAATGACAAGGTGGAAGATGCTTTGAGTCCAAAGGAACATGATAGCCTATCCATGATGAGGATCACAAAAGATTCAATATTTATGGATTTGAAAAGTAAGGATCCTGAATTTTTAAAAGAATGGGAGAAATATTATCTTTCTAAATTGAATGTTCAACCATCTACATAAGTGAAGATTATGGAGGTGCATAAGGAAGATGTAGAGCTACAATAGAGGGTGAGAAATGTTCCTGAATTCAACATTGATTGTGATGAAATAATAAGGGTCAGGAACCGTTTTTGTATTTATCCCATACCAGAATTAATGAACGATCTATTGGATGAGCCTCATAGTTCTTAATTATCTATCCATCCTAGCAGCATAAAGATTTACAGGGACATGAAAGTTTATTTCTGTTGGGATGTAATGAAAATATATATTGATGAATATGTCTCCTGGTTCTTTGTTTTATAGAAAGTTAAGGCCAAGTGACATAAGTCTAAGGTGATGTTACAACCATTACCCATACTCGAATTGAAATGGGAAAACATAAATATTGACTTTTTTATTGGAATTCCCAAAAAATATAAAGGCCATAATGCTATATGGGTTATAGTTGATCTCCTTAAGAAGTTGGGACACTTCATTTCTATTAGCAAGGATTTATCTCTTGATGAGCTTTTCATGGTACATCTCAAGGAATTAGTAAGATTGCATGGAGTAGCAATTTATATTATATACGATCATGGTGAGAATTTTACCTTGATGTTTTGGAGAAGTCTTCAACAGGCTATAGATACAGAGTTAGGTTTCATCACTGATGATCATCCTAAGATAAATATTCAGTCTAAGAGGACAATTAAAAATCTAGAAGACATGTTGATAGATTTATCTATAGATTTCCAAGGTTTTTCTGATCAACACCTAAATTTGGGGGATTTTTCTTACCAAAATAGCTTTCAATGTAGTATTCAGATGGATACTTATGAATCCCTCTATGGAAATAAGTGGAAAATCCATCTTTATGGGGTGAAGTTGGGGAAAGAAAGCTATTAGGACCTGATATTTTTGATGAAACAAAATAAAATGTTAGATCTATTCAATAGTACATAAGAGCAGCTGAAAATCATGAAAAAAGTTATGCTAAAAACTAAATAAAATATGTAGCGTTTGAAGTGGATGAAAAGGCGTTTCTTAGAATATCTCCCTAGAAGTGAGTAATGATATTTAGAAAGAAGGGAAAGTTGAGCCTTAGGTATATTATTCCTTTTGAAATTATAGATCCTATTGGGAAGGTAGCTTACTGATTAGAACTTCCAATGAATCTCTCTTAACTTCATGATGTGTTCCATGTATCACTATTGAGAAAGTATATACCTAATCCTTTACATGTAATTAACTCATAATTATTACCACTGGAGAAAGATCTTTCTTATAAAGAACAACCAACAAAGATTCTAGATCATTGAGGAGAAGTTCTACAAAATAAGACAACTTACTTGGTTAAAGTTTTGTGGTGGAACCACCAATTCGAGGAAGCTAGGTGGGAACTTAAGAATATTAGGAGGTATAGATATCCTCATCAGTTTTTATCCAAGTGAAAAATTTCCAGGGTGATATTCAGTGTAAGGGGGGAAGAATGCAACACTCGTATGTTTTTATGAAATATTTTTTTTAAATAATTTTAATTATTCAATAGATTGAATTGCACACAATAATGAGTTTATGATAACCATGATAAACCCTTAGTATAAAATTAATATTTTAACCTAGCTATTAGATTATCAGGAATAAATATAAATAACTTATGAAAATGTATGGTGAAGTCATTCGTTACCAATTATTTAGGAAATATATAAATCAAATATAATTTTTTATTTTCGTATTATTAAATTGAGTGAATTACTATTATTAAATGAAATTAATTAAATATATATTCTATATATGTAATAAGTTTTCTGATATCCATTCAAGAAGTATTTTTTTTATTGGGTATTAATAAAAATTATATATTATAAGAAAACATATACTTTTCAAACATGTAATTTTCAGTCTTTTAATGGAGAACCCATTTTTAATAAATATTATTACACATTAATAATTGTCACATGACAAAATAAGCATGTTATTTGGAATACAGATATAAAATTTACTTTGTATTAAATTTTAATATTTTTCTGATAACTTTCAAATTTTGATGAATAGTAAAAATACCCAAAATTTTAATTGAAGACAACATTTTTCATAGAAATAATTTATATGGTTAATTTATAATATTATATTGATTTAAAGTATAAATATAATATATTTTTATCATTAAATATAATTTACTTCATAATCATTAATTTTATATTGAATTCAGATGTAAAAACATTTCAATCTTTTGCAATGTATTAACTTCTATAACACCTTCTCTCTTTCTGGAAATGAGATTAAATTTGTATTAATTACAAAAACTTCTATTTCTTTAATTTTGAAAAATTGATACCGTATTTGGAATAAATAGTTCCAAATTATTTAAATAGTTTTATTTTATTTTTGGGCATTACGAATAGTAACTTTAATTATTTATTAATACAGTAAAAGGATAAATCATGTAATTAAGGGTAAGAATACTATTATAAAATTACACTAAAACTTGTACTAATATAATTTTAGGATTTTGTTTCTACCTAAATAATCCTTGGGTCTAAATGGTGTCCTTTGTAATCCACTTAGATGAGATTAGAACATTTAATTTATTCTATTTAAAGATTTATTAAATATGTCTTACTCAAATTTTTATAACTATATAATTTTTAAAATAAGGTTATACATAAGATAAATTCATTTATAAATAGTCAATTTAAATCTAAATTTTTTTATTTATCATGTAAATTTTTATTTAATTTTTTGGAAGTAAATAATTACCTAAATAATTATACTTAGATGATATAAGAATTAATTAATTGGTGACAAATCTATAATTTTTTTTATTAAAATGATTATAACCATAAAAGACCCAAAAACTTTAAAAAATATTATTGGTTGATTATAAATCAACCATAATCATACAAGGGTCAAATTAGTGACCATTTGGATTCATATAGTATATATTGTGACAATTATGTTATTTTATTTTAAGTGAAGTTAAAGTTGTCACATTAATAATTTAATAAGTATAACATTTTAAATTTTTGATTTTACAAAAGATAAATTCTAATAAAAATATTCTCCTGAAAATTTAGTAGATTTATATTCATCATATTGTTTTATGTTTAATTTTTATTCCACATATAAGTATATTAAATAATTACAAAAAATTAATGTAGTGATTATTTTATTAATGGAAATAAAAAATAAATGTTATTAAATTATTAAAATAAATATAATTTGGGAAAATTAATATGTCTAATTAATTTTATATATGAAATTTAACTATTTTAAATATAATAAAATAGTTGGTTCGAAGTAAACTTGTTATATTAATATTTGTCAAAATCAATGAACTGAATGGTGTCAAAGTTGACACTATTGATTGTCTATAAAAATAATGATTTATTAAATTATTTAAGTCATAAAACATTTTTTTAAGAATATATCACAATTATTATATGGTCTAATTGATAATAAATAATTAAATATTTAACCCTTTTAATATTGAAATATTTGTTACCGTAGATAAAAATATTAATAGAAAAAATAAGTGTAAATTAAATTGATAAGGTTTAAATTGGAACAAAAAATTGTCTAAAATATATTGGTTGATTATATTAACACCTTATATCATTTAATATTCAAAATTGTAATATTATTTAGGTTTTAGATGGGTTTTTATTTTTTTATAAATTAATATATTTGGATATCCCAAAAGTGCCACTGACCTCAATTAAAAAAGGGCAGCTCCTACCTCATCTCTTCACTTCACTTTGAGCCCTAAAGATTGGCCATACCCTTCCATTTTCTCTTATAAAATTCCCTATTTACATTATAGAGGTTCTTATCTTCTTCAATGACGAACTCTAGTGCAATAAGAGGACACTTAGAGGAGGCACGTTGAAGAAGGGGTAATCTTCTCTTTCGATTCATTCAAAATTATTTCTTCTTCTAATTCCTCTTCATGAGTTGTTTCATTATATAGTAATAAATCCAATATCACTTATATACTTACATTTTCTTATTATTATGGAACAAAAATATTCCACTTTCTATCCATCCTATGAAAAATAGATTTACCAAGCGTACGTACGTATGACTTACTATCTCTACACTATGGTGTAATATGTTTTCACCACCATCTTTCATGGATGGGTATAATGATGAAAAAAACAACTATATATGATTTTTATAACATGATATTTATTCTGAAATATTATTCTCCATTCACTTAAATACTATTCCAAAATTATAGGAATGGTATCATCGCTCGTGCATACGTATGACCTACCGTCTCCACGATGCAATACGATTCATTATACATGATCTTCCTTAAATAATGATTATCTAAATGTATAAAATGTATAAATATGATATATATGTAATGTTAATATCATTTTTGACTGATATTTATATGACGCATGAAGGAGAACAAGAACTTATTTGACAAAACATGCATAACCAAATGAAGCAGTTAATACCCGAATAACAAGTAATAATGAATTGTTATTAAAAAAAGATGATAATATGATCAAATATGATATTATAAAAATGAATGTGATTATTAAATAAGTAAATAATATTATTTAAATCATTATATAAGAGGTTTATATATATGCAAAGTTAATCCGACCTAAGGTAAGTGATAATTTTTCAATCTCATTATTGTCTGAGATTATTTATACGTAAGTATTTACTAGGGTATATTTATCATCCACGTACATGTTTCCTGAATTTATAATATTATAAATATTATTCTATAATTTTTAATAGTTAATTTTACCCATTGATGAATTTTTATTAAACGGTATGAAAGGAGTCTTTTGTTGTTATTCGATACGAGTTACTTTTTGACTTTTTTGGAAAAAGTATGAGGAAAATGTTCTCTAACTTATACGGAATGAAAATATTTTTATATATTCATAAATCCTTATTTAAATTAAGATTAATCTACATGATTTCATATTTATTTTCAAATAAATTATTTTCTTTTAATATGGTATGAAATTTTGTGAAAAAAAAACATTTTTAAAAAATAAAGGATATTTTTCTCTAGAAGTAATTTCAAGTGTTGTATCACAATTATTTTCCATATAATATGGAATTATTTAATAGGGTAATATTTCAAGCATATTATACTCATTTTTCTTATAATTTTATTATGTTTATGATGTAATAATTATAGGGACCCAGCCTTAAACATTACATAATCTTAAATTAAGTGAATAATTCACATTGAGGATATTTTCAGGTTTAGAACTTTTGAGAATTAGGCCATAACTATTACATCTCAAAAATTCCAAGTAGACACTTCTGCTCAGTTTCCTTTTTTATAAAATACAAACTCTTAAAAAAGGAAACATGCCCAGTTACATGTTTCAGACAACATGACTTTTCCTTGATCCCATCCTAGACCCCATTCATCTTTACGTCTTGAAAAAAACATTTCAAAACATGGGATGAGCATAAAATGCTCAATAAGGGTTATAAAATAAGGAAATAAAAAATTACCTCATCAATAAATAAAAATAAATGAAACCATACTTTTAAATCATAACATACATCATGAAATCATACGATTTATGAATAACACACAGAAATCATAAATCATAATGGTAACTTGGGGCATACATAACATACTTACATTTTAGATTTCACATCTATATAGGGAGTTACGTTTGGAATACCCATCACGGTATATTACCTAAATCTATTAGGGGAAACATTAAAATTTACCTCCACCACGTTACCCAATGAATTGAAGAGCTATATTAGGCTCACCAACCCTAGGTTTATCATAGAACCAACCGTATACATAAACAATTCCAAAGAGGTATAACATATTCATAACACATAAAACCAATATAAAGGAAATATTTCATTTACACATTTCAATCACAATATATCATTTAAATATATTGACATAGACAATCAATTTTCAAAACCATTTTCAATACCAAAATACTTAAAAGAGTATATGGTATTTTGTTTCCTTTTAAAAATATTACAGCTTGTTAAGGAAGCCATAGATCAAATAATACTCTTGGCGGCGAAAAAGGTCACTGTCACCAGGTACATTAAAAGGAAACATTCCTTTTTATCGTTTAGTAAAATAATTCATAGAAAAAGATCCCATTTTAATGAAATGAAAAGGAAAAGGTGTTTACACACCATATAAAAGAAATTCATGTATAAATAAAAATATGCCTTAATGAAAGGAGATTTAGACGGAGTCCCTTACAAAGATCAAATCCTTAGATTAAGAACAAATCAATGAAGAAATTATGTGTGAAAATTAATAATAAACCCAATATAAGTGTATATTATGCATAAAACAATCATAGTTCATTAAAAAATATTCATATAATGAAATAATAAAGAAGTAGAAGTTTAACCCAAACAATTGAAATTGGCTTAAGAAGTTCTGTTACAGAAATTCGACAGCCTAACGACGTCACTTAAAAATTCAGAAAATGAGTTGATGAGAGAGAATAGGGTCTCTCATCACATGGACATAAAATATAAAACAATAATTATATATAATAACATATCCCATCATTTGATAATTGGAATTTAAAGACTTAACATAAAAGAAGGATTTAACTAAAAGAGGAGAGTGAAAGGTTCCCTTACTGATTTGGTAACTTATGAAACATACATCACATGAAAGAAGGATCATAAAATTAATATTTAAATACACATAAATTAGAGTATATTACACAATTAATACAATCATGGGAAGTAGATACACCACACAAAAGGAAAATAGTGGCAAATATAGCATGAATCTCATTTGAATAAAATGTGAGATGAAAACCCATTACCACGTTGTAATCAATCGATTCGTAAGACCAAAATATAATAACCACCAAATGAATCATAGAATAACATGAATATAAAAAGAACCATGATAATATATATCAAATTTCAGCAGAAAATACACCATATGTGATAAATAAGTGGTGAATAATGGAAATCTCACCGAATTAAAAGTGAGATAAGAAACCCCTTACCACATGTCTGACTTGAATCGTATATTCCGTGTTCTTCTTGAATAATAAACATAAGTTAATTTATACTTCCTTAGGAATATTTTTAAATTTTAATAATCCTTTTATATCACTTATTACCTTTCAATAAAAATTAGTTGATTATTTTAGTTCATATAAGACATTTTTTTTATGTTCGGAACATTATTAAATAATGAACTTATTATAATTACCAATTGTTCGTGTGATAAAAATTAAATTATCTCCAGAATTGTATTAATGGTTTAGATATAATATATATCATATATATCCAGTATATATGAATTTATAAGAGACCATAACATTAGGACATAAGAAATGTAATGCACTGTTCATGGAGACAGTAAGTCGTATGTACGCATGAACGCTACATTCATTTATTATTCATTTTTAAAGAAAAGAAAAATAAAGTATAAATAAGTATATTATAATTAAATTATAATATATATGTTATATAATTTAAATAAATCAATCCTTTATATATTCCATGTATGACATGAACAAATCATATCACTTTGAGGGGGCGGAAGTCTGCACTTCCTCAAATGAAATTATCGTATTTAACCATTATAGAAACCATAAAGGTATGATATAAATAAAAAAATAAGATGTATAGAGACAATATGAATATAATATATATCACATGTAAATACAATTTCATCTTAATGGCCACCATAAGAGGTGTTAGGAGAAGATTGAACCATCATCGTTTCGTGAGGTAGTAGTTCGTCATCCACAGAAACAATATGTTTTTTAACCATCAGACGGAGGTGTGTGTATGTGTAGTTAGAATACATATCATAAAAAAATCTAGTATTTTGTTGATACTGGTGTTGTTATAAAATAAATAAATAAAAAAAGTTTAGGGGGATGGAGAAGTAAAATAAAAGAAATCAACTAGGGAATACGTTACCTTTAAATCCGGTAACTCCCTTTGGTTTTAACCAAAAAGATTTATTGAAGTTCTTTCTGCCTAAGGTTAGGATTATAGTTTGAAGAGAGGATTATTGAAAGATTATTTGGGTAGATATTGGATGAGAAAATGGGATTTATAGTTGTGAGTAATGAGTTAGAGGTTATGGATTTTTATAAGGGGGATGGGGGGATTTTTAGGAAAGTTTGAAATATTAATTTATTATATAATGATTTTAGGCTTATAAAGGTCCAAATCTTACTAAAGTTGAATATAATTTGAATAGTTTTCTAAATAAAATCATCTAATAATAGTTTTACAGGTTTGGGATATTTTTTTAATCTATATCATCTTATTTATTTAAATCATTCATTAATGAGGTAAACACTCCATCATTATTGTGTCATAAATAATTTTATTTATTTGATGTCTAAAAATTATAAAAAAAATACCATGATGTATTAAATATTTTTAGCTTTAAAATTAATATTAATTTTATAATATATAACTTATATTACCCCATGTAAGAATTGATTTACTAAAATATATATGTTTATGTAATTTTTGTCATTACTTTAAATTAATTTATAGAAAGTGTCATTATCTCTCTTAAGTGGCTACATGGGGTCCCAAAATCAATAAAAGGATTCCCATGGTCTGAAATGTATCAAAAAATAGGATTTGGAAACATGTTAGTGTAATTTAATATTATTATAATATTATTTTTACCTTGAATTACCCTATTTACCTTTTACCTCTGTAAATAAAAGCCAAAAGTTACTCTTCACCAAAAATTATTTCCATATTATTGAACCACATTATAATTAATAATAAAAACCATGTATGTAGTATTTTCGAAATTAAATTTATATAAGTGGTAAAATTTCATTTAAATGAAAAAGTCGGTTTTTTAACTACTACTCGGTGTTTTCACTATTCATCAGAAATTGCAGTATTTCAGAAAAATACCAAACATTTAGACTAAGATATATTTTTTATTGTGAATTCAAAAATAATGTCTATTTTAAAAAATTCAAAAACATAGAAGTTGAATTAATTAATTTAAAATTAAATCCCATTGTCAAAACAAAAGGCATGTTTTTTAAGAAATAATAACTATCCAAAGATTGCAACTTGTTTATGTCCAATTTCAAAGTGAAATTACTTACAATGAAAAAAATTGAATTAAATTGTAAAAATATAATATAATTACACTTTAAAACCAATTAAAAATATAATCTAACCATATAAATAAATTATATTAAAAGTCATTTTTGAATTAAAATACAATATTTTTCGCTATTCATTAAAAAATGAATTTTATAAGAAAAATACCAAAATTTTTCCTAAAGTAAATTTTGATGTCCCGATTCTAAAAAAGAATTATTTTTGTCATATAGAACATATAAAAGTGACCAAAACTAGATTTAAAGTGGTTTCTCCATCAAAAGGTGGTAAATCAACCTTTTATAGAATATTAGAGTATTTATGCTAAAAATTAAATTCATTCACATTTTAAGCCTCTAAATTTTACTAGTGAAATGTAAAAACATTTAAGAAACATGTTTAATCATAATACGGTTAGTTCTGTTCATTCCTTCCTATAAAAATACTAGGCATTAACTACCATTTAAAATATTATTATATTGTTATTTTTTAGTATGACTTAACATTGTGTGCAACGTAAGATTTTAAAAAAACCAGTTGTTGTGTATCAGGTATGACATCGAACATAGAATCCCATTTAAAATAAAATTAATATTTAATTCAAAAATATTAATAAATTTGAAAATGTATTATTCTTTATTTATTTGGGATGTTATATCCTTCCCCCCTTTTAGAAATTGTGTCCTCACAATTTGAAAATTGGGCTTGGAAACTTCATTAAAAGCCCCACATCAGAAAAAGAGTCAATAAAACTAACTATTTAAAAGAAATAAATAGAAGTAAATGTAGCCACTCGAGTTTTTGGTCCTGTCAGACTTTGGAATATTTCTGCGAATAATTCCAGAGCTAGGCGCGAAGACGGCGTGCGATTCTGAGGCCCGGTGTGCCCAGAATTAATTTTATAAAAATATTAAGTATTTTTATACTATGCACGTGGTGGGGGTGTGATATCTCCTAAATGGTAGCTTAGAACGGGAATCTGAGGGCACGGTTGCGTCCGGAACGTGCCGTTTACCCTAGGCGGGGTGTAAACTTTGAGGGCGCGGGACTGCGGTGAGAAATGCCACCAGGGGCGTTTTCGTAAATAAGTGGCGAAGTTAGTGTGCGAGCATCGGCTCGAATAACTCCTGAACGGAGTCTCGGATCGCAAATCCGAGTCCACCGTTGCGTTCAGAACGGCGCGTTTACCCTAGGGGTAACCTTATCCTGGTTCGCATCTGGTGCGGGGTCGGGGGCGTGTCGGGCCGGGGAGTTAAGCAGATATTTGTTGGAAACAAATATCTCCCCCCCTTTCATGGACGTGTGAAGCACAGAGGAGGAGTTCCTCCTCCTTCTCCTCCCCTTCCGACGGCGAATCGGCGGCCGAATCGCGCGATCAAGGTGCCGTCGAGCTCGGATTTCGACGGCGGGCGTTCCAGGATCGTGCAACGGATGCTTTGGAGCGCGGATCATCGACGTTTCGCCCGCGAGGTAGGCGTTTTAAGTTTTGAAAATCCCGGATCCCGTTTTTGTGTTGTTTTCTTCAAATTTTTGTAAGGGTTGTGTAGTTCGGGTTCCGAGGTTTCCGAAACATTTTTCGGATCTGAATTTGGAGCACCGGGGTGCTCCCGGTGGCTACCGGAAGTTTTCCGGCGAAAACCCGGTTTTCCAGCGACGAGGGGCGATGGCCATGGCGGAATCCGGCGACATTGCGGCGGCGGCGCGGCGGCGCGGAGGTTTCCGGCGAGGCTGACGGTGGTCCGGCCAGGATGTTTCGGGGGTTCTTTAAACCCCTGTAACTCGCAAACCGTAACTCCGATTTGCGAGCCGTTTACGGTGACGTGCTCCTTACGTCGAGAAGGACCTTTTGAACTAACTTTGAGAATTTTATGGCTCGGGATCATGGCCCGGGAGATAGAAACGTCGTATAAAATAATAATATTCTATTATTTTACGACTTCGGGTCGTTGTAACTTCTACCCAGAGCGTCCGATTGACGTGCTGTCAGTGGCGTTGAGACCCTGATGGTACGAAGTACTTTTTGAGTCGGTTTCCAGGTGTTGGGTCTGAGAACGGGGTGCGGGCCCCACGAGGCTGGGTTTTGGCGTTTACGGAGAAACACAGCTTTTGCACCAGGAGTCCGATTTTGGCAGATGAATAGTTGATCCTGTGTGTTTTTCCGAGAGGAACGCAATGGTGCGTTCCGTTCGATGAGTTTAGAAATCCTAGCGTGGGCCCCACCCGAGCTGGCCTTCGGTGAATAGTACCTTTTTCACCGAGTGACCGTTTTGGACGAGCGAGTAGTCGATTCCGCTTGTTTTTTTGAGGGGATAGTCGTGGCACGGTCCGCTCGATGGGTTTCAGGATCGTTGTGTGGGCCCCGCACGAGCTAGCTATGGTGAATAGTTCCTTTTTCACAGGTGCTCCATTTTGGGCGAGTAAACAGCCTATCCTACGTGTTGTTTCGCATGGAACGCGATGGTGGCCTCAGTTTTGGCCTAGGAGTTGCGCAGTGTGGCGTTGTGGCGGGTCGCTCGGGTTAGCGATAGTTGGACCAGCAGTGGTTGAGGGTTCTCCCTTGGTTCGTTCCTACGAGGGTTCGTGTGGCATCACAACCTTCGTATGGGTTTTTGATCCTCTCGATGGGATGTTTAAACTGTTAGAGTTGTGGTATCCCTCCGGTGGGCCCGGAGTGGATCCTCTAGCATCTTTACCTAGATCGGGTTCTTGGTATCGCTGTGACTGCTTATTTACAGGCGACGATCCCCTATCAAGCAGGTTAACCCCGTAGGGTTTGTGGCATCATCGGAAATATGATCCCCTACGTGGTGGGACGTGCTTAGTAGGGTTGTGGAATCGTCGAGTATACGATCCCCTACTCAGCATGTGGTTTATAGTAGGGTTACAATATGGTTGGTTATGCGATCCCCTACTCAGCGTGTGGTTTCGGTAGTGTTGCAGCATCGTCGGTTCGATCCCCTACATCGCGAGTTATACCAGTTAGAGTTCCGGTATCGTCGTGACCATCTTTATATGGACGATGATCCTCTATCTGAGTGTGGAGCTTCTGTCGAGCGCTAGATCGGGTTGTGGTATCCCCCAGCGGATCCTGGGTGTGATCCCCTATCTGTGAGAACTACGTATGCCAGATCGGGTCGTGGTATCCCCCAGCGGACCCTGGGAGTGATCCCCTATCTGTGAGCTACGTATACCGGAGTGGATCTTGGTATCCCCTAGCGGACCCTAGCGGCGATCCCCTATCCGAGGAGTTTGGGTGGTTAAGTTGTTTCAGCGATGTTTCCTCAGTGATGTTATCCGACGAGCGTGGTCTCTCCGGTGAGCGTCTGAGAGGTTTGTTTGGGACCCGATGGAGTGCATCTCTCGGATGAGTGTCATCGGGGATGACAGTGATCATGGACCGTGTTCTCCTGGTTGTGGACAGTTGCTGGTGATGAGGTCGGTACCTCTTGTTGCTTTGTGGCGTGTGCTGAGTATATCTGGATTGTTCAAAGTGTATGCATGGGCATACACCTGAGATGAGCTGAGATGACTAGTTGTGTTTAGCCGAGGATGGTCACGAGATGGATTTTCTCTCTCGTCCGGGTTCCCTCTGGCTGCGTTGAGCGGACTATTTCCTTTCAGTTGCTCCCTTGGGTTTTGGGTTTTTGGGGGGCCTACTGAGTATGTTTATACTCACCCCTGCACGGGATTTGCCCGCACATGTTTGTGTCTTGTGCAGACCACAGGCCTTTCGACGGAGTTCCAGGTGGACCCGGAGCAGACGGAGCTTAGTGAGTGTGTTGACCGGGGTGTTTACCAGAGCTGTGCCGAGGGAGATTTCCGGCGGGTGTTTGTGGCAGCGTTCCCCTTCTTCAGAGCAGGTTGGACGCGCTTTTGTAGTTTTCCTTTGGTGGGCCCTATTTTGCCCTTTTTTACTTTTGCTGTACTCTGGTTTGGGATAGATTTATGCATGCATTTCCTTTTCAGTTTTATATTTCTCTGCATTGTTGCATGGAGGTGTTTGTGGGTGCGTGTGTACAGGTACCTTAGGCTAATGCCTCTCATGTGTGTGATAGCCTACTCGGCGCTGGTCGCCAGCCCCTGGCCTATTGGAGGTGGGCTTGGGGAGTCGCGGCTCGAGCCCCGTTGGGTCGGGTCGTGACAGAGTGGTATCAGAGGAGGTTCCACCTTTGGGACCTCAGAGCATAGATGGTCTAGCTGTGAGCTTGGTTTGGGTTGCATAGCGGCAGTGTTAGGGTGTTTCGAGTTCGGCTTTCAGGCCAGGGACTCCAGTGTTGGTGTGGCGGCCGACGTATCCATACACCAGGACTCTGATAACCTGCCTTTTGACTCAGGACATTCATACACTGGTCGCGGGGACATAATGGTACATGCATCATATAGGACTGGGTTTTTGGTTTTTCCTTGTCCTTCTTGAGTCAGCTCTCCAGATATACTCTTTGACTGTGGTGCATCTTGAATGTATTTCAGGATGCCTCCACGACGACAGCCAGCGAGGGTTCCGCAGCAGGATTGTGCTGATGACCCGCTCCGTGTAGTGGCTGTGGAGCAGGGCACAGGTTCTGAGGTTGAACCTCCAGGTGGTCTGCCAGTTGAGCCACCACCTGTCGAGCAGCTGGTTGTGCCGGCGGTGTAGGACGAGGTTGCGCGCAGGCTGAGTGCGCTGCACGAGTTCCAGAGGCAGCGACCTCTGAGGTTCCGGGGTGATCCAGACCCCCAGGCAGCTGATGACTGGCTTGAGGCAGTCACTCGAGTTTTCCGCCTAGTGAGGACACCTCCAGATTAGATGGTGGTCCTAGCGGCGAGCTTTCTGCATGGTTCTGCCGGGCGATGGTGGACTTTGGTGACGCAGTCCCATGATGAGGAGATGCTCAAGTGGGCAGAGTTTGAGCGGCTCTTCAGGGAGGAGTTCTATCCGGTGACGCTGAGGTCAGTGCGGATCCCGGAGCTTCTGCAGCTTCGTCAGGAGAGCATGACTGTGTCGGAGTACTCAGCGAGGTTTACAGACCTGTCGCGCTACTCCCTGGATATGGTTCGAGACCGTTCTTTAGGGCTCGGAACTTCGAGCAGGGCTTACGCAGGGACATCCGAGCAGGTGTGGTTTCCTTGTGTCTGCCCACCTATGCTGGAGTGCTGGAGCGAGCGTTGGTGGTGGAGAGTGGCTGAGCAGTTTCCCCCTGTTAGTGCTGGGCACTCGAGATCTGAGACTTCGTCGGTCGGATCAGCATCTGGTAGCCAACGACAGACTCAGGGGTCTGGGTGTGGCCGACGTTTCAGGAGGCGACCCCAGGATGGAGGATCTGAGCCTCAGGGCTCACAGGGCTCGCAGGCCAGTTTTGGTCAGCCGCAGGAGAGGCGGTGTTACACTTGCGATGGTCGGGGACATATTGCTAGAGATTGTCCCACCCGACGTGCTGCTGAGAGGGAGCCGGTCGATGGACTGCCTTGGCAAAGGCAGCGTCTCGAGCAAGGAGGTCCACAGGGCGGCGGATGTGGCGGTGGAGCTGGTGCAGTAGGAGGCGGTGGTAGGCAGTACTAGTTTCCACCGCCCCCACCCCCAGGTCGTCCACGCCAAGCTCAGGGAGCTAGTGGTCGAGGGCGAGGACAACTGCATGCCCTGGAGGCATTTGACCCAGAGGCACCGCGGATGGATAGAGGTACGCCTTGTGTCCTTTCTACTTACTGCAGTAGTTTGTCAGACACTGTTTAGCGGTACTATTTCCTTTTGTTGCTTGCTCGAGTTTTGTTCAGGGCGTTAGTAAGACCCTGTGTTGGTGTTTTTTGCTGATCTCGCTGGTGTGTGAGACCCAGT
This sequence comes from Viscum album, assembly GCA_963277665.1. Lineage (NCBI taxonomy): Eukaryota > Viridiplantae > Streptophyta > Magnoliopsida > Santalales > Viscaceae > Viscum > Viscum album. Next base: position 1,250,130,680 of record OY728122.1, on the reverse strand, counting down.
TGAGAGTCCAGTCGCTTTCCTTGTGCTTAGGGATTTTCGGGGACGAAAAGTTCTAAGGGGGGGAGGATGTAGGGACTCGGGTTTTTGGTCCTGTCAGACTTTGGAATATTTCTGCGAATAATTCCAGAGCTAGGCGCGAAGACAGCGTGCGATTCTGAGGCCCGGTGTGCCCAGAATTAATTTTATAAAAATATTAAGTATTTTTATACTATGCACGTGGCGGGGGTGTGATATCTCCTAAACAGTAGCTCAGAACGGTAATCTGAGGGCACAGTTGCGTCCGGAACATGCCGTTTACCCTAGACAGGGTGTAAACTTTGCGGGCGTGGGCCTGCGATGAGAAACGCCACCAGGGGCATTTTCGTAAATAAGTGGCGAAGTTAGTGTGTGAGCGTCAGCTCGAATAACTCCTGAACAGAGTATCGGATCGCAAATCCGAGTCCACCGTTGTGTTCAGAACGACGCATTTACCCTAGGGGTGACCTTATCCTGGTTCGCATCTGGTGCGAGGTCGGGGGCGTGTCGGGCCGGGGAGTTAAGCAGATATTTGTTGAAACAAATATCTCCCCCCCTTTCTTGGACGTGTGAAGCGCAGAGGAGGAGTTCCTCCTCCTTCTCCTCCCCTTCCGACGGCGAATCGGCAGCCGAATCACGCGATCAAGGTGCCGTCGAGCTCGGATTTCGACGGCGGGCGTTCTAGGATCGTGCAACGGAAGCTTTGGAGCGCGGATCATCGGCGTTTCGCCCGCGAGGTAGGCGTTTTATGTTTTGAAAATCCCGGATCCCATTTTTGTGTTGTTTTTCTTCAAATTTTTGTAAGGGTTGTGTAGTTCGGGTCCCGAGGTTTTCGAAACATTTTTCGGATCTGAATTTGGAGCACCGGGATGCTCCCGGTGGCTCCCGGAAGTTTTCCGGCGAAAACCCGGTTTTTCGGTGACGAGGGGTGGCGGCCATGGCGGAATCCAGCGAAATTGCGGCGGCGGTGCGGTGGAATCCGGCGGCGGCGCGGAGGTTTCCGGCGAGGCTGGCGGTGGTCCGGCCAGTATGTTCCGGGGGTTCTTTAAACCCCTGTAACTCGCAAACCGTAACTCCGATTTGCGATCCGTTTGCGGTGATGTGCTCCTTACGTTGAGACGGACCTTTTGAACTAACTTTGAGAATTTTATGGTTCGGGATCGTGGCCTGGGAGTTAGAAACGTCGCATAAAATAATAATATTCTATTATTTTACGACTTCGGGTCGTTGTAACTTCTACCCGGAGCGTCCGATTGACGTGCCGTCAGTGGCGTTGAGACCCTGATGGTACGAAAGACTTTTTTGAGTTGGTTTCCGGGTGTTGGGTCTGAGAACGGGGTGCGGGCCCCACGAGGCCGGGTTTTGGCGTTTACAGAGAAACGCAGCTTTTGCACCAGGAGTCCGATTTTGGCGGATGAATAGTCGATCCTGTGTGTTTTTCCGAGAGGAACGCAATGGTGTGTTCCGTTCGATGAGTTTCGAAATCCTGGCGTGGGCCCCACCCGAGATGGCCTTCGGTGAATAGTACCTTTTTCACCGAGTGTCCGTTTTGGACGAGCGAGTAGTCGATTCCTCTTGTTTTCTCGAGGGGATCGTCGTGGTATGGTCCGCTCGATGGGTTTCGGGATCGTTGTGTGGGCCCCGCACGTGCTAGCTATGGTGAATAGTGCCATTTTCACCGGTGCTCCGTTTCGGGCGAGTAAACAGCCTATCCTGCATGTTTTTTCCGCGTGGAACGCGATGGTGGCCTCAGTTTTGGCATAGGAGGTGCGCAGTGTGGCGTTGGGCGGGTCGCTCAGGTTAGCGACGGTTGGACCAGCAGTGGTTGAGGGTTCTCCCTTGGTTCGTTCCTACGAGGGTTCGCGTGGCATCACAACCTTCGTATGGGTTTATGATCCTCTCGATGGGATGTTTAAATTGTTAGAGTTGTGGTATCCCTCCGGTGGGCCCGGAGTGGATCCTCTAGCATCTTTACCTAGATCGGGTTCTTGGTATCGCTGTGACTGCTTATTTATAGGCAGCGATCCCCTATCTAGCAGGTTAACCCCATAGGGTTTGTGGCATCATCAGAAATATGATCCCCTACGCGGTGGGCCGTGCTCAGTAGGGTTGTGGAATCGTCGAGTATACGATCCCCTACTCAGCATGTGGTTTTTAGTAGGGTTACAATATCGTTGGTTATGCGATCCCCTACTCAGCGCGTGGTTTCGGTAGGGTTGCGGCATCGTCGGTTCGATCCCCTACATTGTGAGTTATACCAGTTAGAGTTCCGGTATCGTCGTGACCATCTTTATATGGACGATGATCCTCTATCTGAGTGTGGAGCTTCTGTCGAGTGCCAGATCGGGTTGTGGTATCCCCCAGCAGATCCTGGGTGTGATCCCCTATCTGTGAGAACTACGTATGCCAGATCGAGTCATGGTATCCCCCAGCGGACCCTGGGAGTGATCCCCTATCTGTGAGCTACGTATACTAGAGTGGGTCTTGGTATCCCCTAGAAGACCCTAGCGGCGATCCCCTATCCGAGAAGTTTGGGTGGTTAAGTTGTTTCAGCAATGTTTCCTCAGTGATGTTATCCGACGAGCATGGTCTCTCGGGTGAGCGTCTGAGATGTTTGTTTGGGACCCGATGGAGTGCATCTCTTGGATGAGTGTCATCGGGGATGACATTGATCATGGAGCGTGTTCTCCTGGTTATGGACAGTTGCTGGTGATGAGGTCGGTACCTCTTGTGGCTTTGTGGCATGAGCTGAGTATATCTGGATTGTTCAAGGTGTATGTATGGGCATACACCTGAGCTGAGATGAGATGACTAGTTGTGTTTATCCGAGGATGGTCATGAGATGGAGTTTCTCTCTTGTCTGGGTTCCCTCTGGCTGGGTTGAGCGGACGGTTGCCTTTTAGTTTCTCCCTTGGGTTTTGGGTTTTTGGGGTGCCTACTGAGTATGTTTATACTCACCCCTGCACGGGCTTTGCCCGCACATGTTTGTGTCTTGTGAAGACCACAGGCCTTTCGACGGAGTTCCAGGTGGACCCGGAGCAGACTGAGCTTAGTGAGCGTGTTGACCGGGGTGTTTACCGGAGCTGTGCCGAGGGAGCTTTCTGGAGGGTGTTTGTGGCAGCGTTCCCCTTCTTCAGAGCAGGTTGGACGCGCTTTTGTAGTTTTCCTTTGGTGGGCCCTGTTTTTCCCTTTTGTACTTTTGCTGTACTCTGGTTTGGGATAGATGTATGCATGCATTTCCTTTTCAGTTTTATATTTCTCTGCACTGTTTCATGGAGGTGTTTGTGGGTCCGTGTGTACATGTACCTTAGGCTAATGCCTTCCATGTGTGTGATAGCCTACTTGGCACTGGTCGCCAGCCCCTGGCCTATTGGAGGCGGGCTTGGGGAGTCGCGGCTCAAGCCCCGTTGGGTCAGGTCGTGACAGTAAAAAGGTCTCCTGAGATAACCCATACTAGGATTCCATGAAAACATGGATATAGAGGAGAAAATAAATGTCAAGTTTTGATGGAGAGTGGTAGAAAAAATGATTAGGAGAAATTTAACCACTAGAAAATCAAAAACCTGTGATAAGTTAAATAGTCTATGGTTTCCCAGTAGGAAAATTAAAAAGACAATTTTTTTTTGTTTTTAGTTGATTTTCATAAATTTGGAGAAGTTTTTTTGAGATTGACTAAGGACATAAGGAAATATACTTACTTTTCAAGTCGAGTTTCATCCTCTAATAAGTTTCTACCAAAAACTCATCTTTTCTCCAAATAACTAGTATTCAAGATGACTTGTTCACATCTGAAGTGCTAGAATAACCTTCTATAGAATAAAATAATCCAAAAAAGATTAAATATATATTTTCCCTATATTTAGACCTTAACCAAAACCAAAATGGTTAGTATAAGATTAGATAATCCCAAAAAAGGATAATCCTTTAAAAAATTAAATATTATTCCCAATCTCCAAAATTCAACAAACAATATGCAAAGCTCAACAAAGACCATACAATAAAAAACTGTCTATAAAATTATTCAATGTAAACCAAACTAAGATTGAAACCAAAAACTTAGATGTATTTAGTCATATAATCTTCCATATTAAATCATAAAATTTATCTCCAAATAACACCTACTACTCCTAATGTCTCATACTAAAGTGTAATTATCCTAATCACATATTCTTTATGATTGGTTAATAATTTCTATAAATAACCCAAATAGCCATAAAAATATATTCTACCAAAATAAAATTTCAACCATTAATCCACAATTGAAATCCCATAGTATTCTATTTTCCTTAGGCCTATAGTGATGTCTCAAAAGAGATAACGACTTCTAAAATAACCTTTATCACATAATCACAAAATTATTTTCTTATACTAAGGATACCCATTTGATAAAACATAAGTTCCCAAAATCATCTTATTCTTGATCCATAAAATCATTTAACTAATTGAATAAATCATACTGACCAGGGACTTCAGGTAGGCCAATGGTAGGTGATGCGCCCTTGTCACCCTTCAATTGTGGGTTCGATTCCCATGGCCTTTCCAGATGCGATGAGTTGTCACACATCTTATGGGTTCTCCTTTTTATAAAACTCAAAAATAACCCTAACATATTTTAACCTCAAAGGTTGTATTACACCTATCATTTTCATCCCAACTCATTAAGACCTCAACATCTTTATGACGACTTATATATATTTTTATTTTTTTATTTCAACTTTATATGATATAATAAAAGTATTCCAAAAAGAAATAACATCATACCTAGATCATGGTGTCCACATGGATTCATTGTCATCTTGTTCAAGTAGGTAGATTCACTACTGAAAAAATGACCTATACGCACAGTTCAAAACCATGGGTATAGCCCCCAACACTATGGGTATAGCCTATACCCACGGTTTGGGGAATAATGGGCAACCAAGGAGTTGGGATAAGTCTATAGCCTATACCCAAGATTTGACAAACCATGGGTATAGATTTTTTTTTCCACTGTGTCAAAGTCGCATATCCATTTCCATGCTGTCAAATCCTTTTGCCCACTCTTTTAATACTGTGGGTATAATTTTTTTTTAAAAAAAAATATAGCACCTGGAGTTGTTGAACCCCCGACCACCGTGAATTAGCCTTTTCACATGACGCCCCTCACCACTTCAGCTACGACAATTACATTAACATATTTTTATATATTTTGTAAATATATTAATATTTTTACTAAATATATTAAAATTTATCCTTATTAGGAAAAAAGAGGATGCTGGGTTTCGAACCTGTGTCTGTCACTAGTTTTGACAACCGACTAACCAAACCAGCTACGATGCTTTTAGTTAACTATATATGCATTTATTTTAATATATTATTCCTTCTCGTTGTATTAGGAAAAAACACGGACAGCGATATCCGATCTCAAATCCACCAGGATTATAGACAACAACTCACCAACCCATCTACACAGCTTACATGTTTTCTTATTTATATATACTTAAATATATTAATTCAAAACGTGGGTATAAGATGGAAACCCGTGGGTATAGGTTTTCCCACCAATTTTTTTTTCTGTCCCATGGATTTTTTTGCCACTATAGTGCGAGAAATCTATACCCACAGCTTTACCAAACCGCGGGTATAGGTCTCCCAAAAAAACTGTATACCCTCATTTTTTTCAAAACCGTGGGTATATGCCGTGAAAAAAACACCTATACCGATGGTTTTGGAAAAAAACGTGGGTATAAGTGTCTTTTTTTCCAAGGTTTTGGAAAACCTTGAGTATAAGTCATAGAAAAACCTATACCCATGGTTTTGGGTGAAACCGTGTGTATAGGTGACCTATACCCACGGTTTTGGAAAACCGTGGGTATAGGTTTGTATACTATACCTATACCCATGATTTTCCAAAACTGTGGGTATAGGTCACCCTTATACCCATGGTTTTTCCTAAAACCATATGTATAGGTATATTTTCCAGTAATGAAGCTCCATGCATTGCAACAATGATTAATATATCCTTCAAAATCATTTTCTTACTTAATTCAAATACACCTTGTATAACATGGGTCATATGGGTGTTCACAGAAAAATAGTTTCAGAAAGTAATAATGTATAACATATAATTTTAAAACATATGATAAAACATTATTTTTATAAAACAGTTAGACTGATTTTGATTTGAAACTTTCAATCAAATTTCCTTTTAAAATACCTTAAGTATGTGCTGAAAGACTATAATTTAAAAGCAAATATAAATAGGTTGCGCAAGGGTATCTTTCTTCATCACCTTTTTCAAAATCATAATATGCTTCAAAATCTTGTGATAAAGTAAAATATTTTAAAATTCCTTGATAGTATTTACCTTTCTTGATAATATGAGAATATTGTGAAAATAATATTTGACTAAATAAAACCCATGATCCATGATGATATCGAGGTATAGTGGAGGTGTTTGATATCTCTAACTACTTATTGCAAGTGATTTGTATTATAGAAAAAGTTTCAAAATCATAAGAACATGACTTTGTAATAATTATTGCAAGAATTTCTTCAGGAAGAGATAGAAATGTTGTTTGAGATCCTCCTCCTTCCATTTGTAACTGAATTTCATTGATTTGAAAAACTTATTAAACAAGCATTTAACTTAAAGAGTAGACATAAAGACTAACCATGTGTCTAATAAAAACTCTTAATCCCTAAAGTTTTCTAAACCAAACATTAATACCAACTATAAGTACCCATCCTTAAACAATATATAATCTTGAATTGAGTGAATAATTCACATTGAGGATATTTTCATATTTAGAGATTTAGATAATTAGGCCATAACTGTTACATCTCAAAAATTAAAAAGTAGACACTTTTTCTCAATTTATAATTTTTTATAAAATAAAAAATTTTAAAAAAAGAAACATGTATAGTTCTATGTTTTAGACATCATTCCTTTTCCTTGATCCCATACTTGACCCTATTCATCTTTAAGTCCTATGAAAAACATTTCAAAACATGGTATTAGCACAAGAAGAATAATAAGGGTTACAAAATAAGGAATTTTTTTTTTCTCATCAATAAATACTAATCAATGAAACCATAATTTTCAATCATAACATACCTCATGAAATCATACGATTTAGGAATAACACACAGAAATAATAAATCATAAAGGTAACTTATGGCATACATAATATACATACATTGTATCTTTCACAGCTACATAGGAAGTTACGTTTAGAATACCCATCACAGTATATTCCCTAAATCTATTAGGATAAACATTAACATTTACCTTGGTCACATTACCCAATGAATTGAAGAGTTATCTCAGGCTCACCCACCCAAGGTTTATCATAGAACCACCCATATATGTAAACAATGCCCAAGAATAATAACATATTCATAACACAAATAACAAAATATAAGGGAAAGATAAAATTTCCACATTTCCATCACAATATATAATTTTAATATATTGAAATAACCAATCCATTATCAAAACCATTTTCAATATCAAAATACGTAAAATAGTATATGGTATTTATTTTCCTTTTAAAACCATTAAGTCTTGTTAAGGAAGCCATATATCAAATAATAATCACGGCGGCGGAAAAGGTTTCTGTTACTGTGTATGTTAAAAAGAAACATTCCTTTTTTTCATTTAGTAAAATGCTTTATAGAAAAATATTCCCTTTGAATGAAATGAAAATTCAAACGTGTTTATACTCCATATGAAATAAAGTCAGGTATAAAGCCTAATATGCCTCAATGAAAGTAGATTTAGATGAAGTCCCTTAAAAAGATCATATCCTTAGATCTAGGAAAAATCAATGAAAAAATTTTGTGTGAAAAATAAGAATACACCCAATATAAGGGGATATTATTTGTAAAAAAATCAGGGTTCATTCAAAAATATCCATAAAATGACATAATCAAGAAGTAGAAGTTTAACCCAAAGCATTGAAATTGGGTTAAGAAGTTATCTTACAAAAATTTGACAGCCTAACGACCTCACTTAAAAATTCTGAAAATGAGTTGATGAGAGAGAAAATGATCTCTAATCAAATGGACATAAATTTTATAGCAATAATGATATATAATAACATATCCCAACATTTGATAATTGAAATTTAAAGACTTAACATAAAAGAAGTATTTGACTAAAAGAGGAGGGTGAAAGGTTCCCTTACTGATTTGGTAATATACACATGAAATAAGGATCGTAAAATGAAGATTTAAATAACCATAAATTAAATTATATCACATAATGAATACAATCTTGGGTAGTACATACACCACATAGAAGGAAAATAGTGTAAAATATAGCATGAATCTCATGGGAAAAAATGAGATAAAAACCCCTTACTACATTGTAATCAATCAAGTTGTAAGAAAAAAGTTAATAGCCACCAAATGAGTCACATAATACCATGAATATAAAGATAATCATGATAATATATATCAAATGGAAGAACACAATACAACACATGGAATAAATAAGTGGCGAACAATGGAAATCTTACAAAATTAAAAGTGAGATAAGAAACCCCTTACCTCATGTTGGACTTGACTTGTATATTCCATGTTCTTCCTGAATAATAAAATTAATTTAATTTCTAATTCCTTATGTACATTTTAAAATTTTATTATTACTTTTATATCAATTTTTACCATGCTATAAAAATTAGTTAGTTATTTATGTTCTTCTCAGACATTTTGTCGATGTTCATAATTTTAGTCAAAAATGAACTTGTTATAATTACAAATTGTCCATGTGGTAAAAAGTACATTATCTACAGAATGATATTCCAGATTTATATATCATATATATATATACCATATATATCTAGTATATATGTATTTATAATAGACCATAACATTTGGATGTAATAAATGAAATGCACCGTTCATGGAGGCAGTAAGCCATACATACGAATGAACACTACTTTCATTTCCTTTTTATTTTTAAAGTAATGAAAAATAAAATATAAATAGGTGTATTATAATTCTAGTATAATACATATTTTATGTAATTTAATTAAATCCATCCTTTACGTGTTCCACGTATGGCATGAACTAGTCATATCACTTTGAGGGGGTAGTAGTCCGCACTTCCTCAAATGAAATTATCGTATTTACCCATTATGGAAATCGTAAAGTTATGATATTAATGAAAAATACATAAGTATAGAGACAAAATGAATATAATATATATCACATGTAAATATATTTCCACCTTAATGGCCACCATAAGAGGTGGTAGGAGATGATTGAACAATCATCATTTTATGTTGCAGTAGTTCACCGTCCACAGAAACAATATGTTCTTTACTCATAAGATGGAGGTGTGTGTAAGTGTAGTTTTAATAATTATTATAAAAACAACATAGAATATTGAGGATACTGGTGTTGTTATAAAATGAAGGAATAAAAAGAGTTTAGGTTGTTGGAGAAGTAAAATAAAAGAAAATAACTTAAGAGAAGATATTACATTTAAATCGGCTAAATCCCTTTGGTTTGAACCAAAAGGATCTATTGAAGTGCCTTATTCCTGAGTTAAGGATTTTTGGTGGAATAGAGTGAGCTTGAGAGCTTATTTGGGTAGATATTGGATGCTACATGGGGCTTTAGAGGTGTGAGTAATGGGTTATTGGTGAGGGATTTTTATAAGGGGGAGGAGGGGATCTTTAGGAAAGTTTGAAAATATTATTTTATTATATAATTATTTTCGGTTTCTAAAAGACAAAAACTTATTAAAGTTGAAGATAAGATGACTCTTGTTCAAAATAAAATCAACCCATAAGAATTGTATAGGTTTTGGATATTTTTTTAATCTTTATAATCTTATTTATTTAAATCATTCATTAATGAGGTAAACACTACTTCATTATTGTGTCATAAATAATTTTATTTATTTGATTTCTAAAAATCATAAAACAATACCATGATGTAGTAAATAATTTTATATTTCATGTGAATATTTATTTTTTAAGAGATAAATTATATAACCCCATGTAAGAATTGATTTACAAAAAGATATATGTTTATGCCATTTTTGTCATTACTTTAAATCAATTAATATAAAGTGTCATTATCACTCTTAAGTGGTTCCATGGGGTTCCAAAACGGACCAAAGGATGATCAAGGATGGAAATTTATAAACTAATAGGATTAAGAAACATGTTAGGGTAATTTATTATTATTATATTATTATTTTTACCTTTAATTACACTATTTATATTTAACTGCCGTAAATAAAAGTCAAAAGTTACTATTAAAAAAATTATTTTCATCTCATTGAACCAAATTTTATTAATAATAACAACCATGAATTTATTATTTTCTAAATTCAATTCATAGAATTTTTAAATTTTCAATTAATTGAAAAAGTCAGTTTTTTAACTACTACATAGTGTTTTCACTATTCATCAAAAATTGATGTTTTTTCTGAAAAATACAAACAATTAAGCCTAAGATATATTTGATATTATGAATTCAAAAATGATTTATATTTTACCAAATTAAAAAAATATAATTTTAATTAATTAATTTACAATTAATTCCCATTTTTAGAACAAAAAGCGTGTTTTTTAAGAAATAATAACAATCAAAATATTGACAATTATTTTTGTCCAATTTCAAAGTAAAATTACTTCCAATGACCAACATTGGGTTAAATGGTAAAAATATAATCTAATTTCAATTTAAAACCAATTAAAAAGTTAATAAAACAACATAATTAAATTATATTAATAGGATGCTTGGAATTAAAATACAATATATTTTACTATTCATTAAAAAATGAATGTTATCAGAAAAATACGAAAAATTTACCCAAAGTAAAATTTGATGTCTCAATTCAAAATAAGAGTTTTATTTTGTTAGATATAAAATATAAAAGTGACCAAAACAATATTTAAAGAGGAATTTCCATCAAAAGGCATTAAATCGGCCTTTCAAAGAATATTAGAGTATTTATGCTTAAAATTAGATTTATTCACATTTTAAGCCTCTAACTTTTATTGGATAAATGTAAAAACAATTAAGAAACATGTTTAATAATAATATGCTTATTTTGGTTCATTCCTGCCAATACAACTACTATTCATTAACTACCATTTAAAATAATATTATATTATTATTCTTGAGTATGACCCAACCTTTTGTGCAACACAAGATTTCAAAGAAACCTATTGTTGCGTATCGGGTATGCCATAAAACATAGAATCCCTTTTAAAATAAAATTAATATTTAATTCAAAAATATTAATAAATATGAAAATGTATCATTCATTATTTACATGGGATGTTACAAAGCTATTTATGAAATCTATTTATTTTAAATGGATTATGTTAAAGTGGAATGATTTTTAATGAAACCCATTTAATTTCTTCGGTTATGATGAATGATTTATATTATTGTGGTACACATAAGAATGATTTCATTAAGAGATTGGTGCGACCTATATATCTATCCAATGAATTGGTTAATGATTTATATCTCATTAGATATACATTTCTTGAATGGAGAATGATCTTAGTTTAGTAATACAGGGTTGGAACATGGAGTGAACTCGGTTCAATAATGGAATATGTTCGCTATGATGGTCTTTGAAATAAGTCTTGACTAATATGAAATTAATTTCTATGATTATGTGTATGAAAAAAAAATCATATCTTATATTATTTATTTTGGGATTAAGTTCATTGTTTTTTATAAACCTCAATGATTTATCCCATTGAATGATATCACTATCTTTCATATGCAGGATAAAAATTTCCAATGTTATGTTCTTATGTCTTATGATTATGATATGATTAATTGTAACACCCCAATATTTTATAAGATATATTTGTTTTAATTTCTTCTGTTGTACGCTAAACCAATATTATCTTTCACTATACGCAACATCGTATTATCTCGCAGTATACACAACACTAATCTTGGATCGTGTTACACACAATTTCAAGTTCATTTGATAGAAGTTATTCTACGCAACATTGAGTGTATATATATATATTCAATGTATAAAAGAAATAGGTTTGGATTATATTATACGCAACAAAAAAGGAATCTTGCACTACATGCAACCCTGATTTGGCTTGCATTACACGCAATCACGACCTTCCACGATAGCGTGTGTAGTACGCAATACCAGGTTTCACTAAATAACGATATGGTATGAAAATATTATATAAACTAGCCGTTATGAATAGTAATACCCAATTTTTGAAAATTTATAAATTTTATCTTTCAAAATGGTCTTTATTTTTGGATTTAGAATATCGAAATTAGCCTAGGGTGAATTTTTCGTATTTTTCTGAAAACTTTCAGTTTTTAATAAACAGTGAAAACACAGGGTTACTATTTAAAAACCGAATTTTTATTTAAATAATTATTTATTTTAAATTTATTTTAGGTCAAAATTGATACATAATACCTATATAATTTCAATTTAATTCATTTGAGTCATTTTATAATAATTTTAGATATATAAAACTTTTATTAAACTTTTTACCGTCTTTTACCCACCTCCTAGGAGAATTTGAAAATTTACATAAATCTTAATTTTACCACTTCTGTGAGTGGAATTTTGAAAATACGAGAGACACGGTTAATATTAAGGAGTAAAATGTGGTTCAATAAGATAAAAATAATTTTTGGTGAATATTAACTTTTTACTTTTATTTTCCAAGGTTAAAAGTAAATAGGATACTTAAGGGTAAAAAGTTTATTATTATTAGCCTAACACATTTAATAATTCTATTAGATAAGTTTAATTCGACCAAAAACAACCTTAGGGATAAAATATTACCCTTTAGGTCCACTTGGATTAGATTAGGACACCTATTATTATTTTATTTGAAGAAGAGCTAAAAGAGTTAAAATTAAAGTTTAATAACTAAAACATTTTTAATAAAGGGTTATACATAAGATAAATTCGAAAATAAATTTTCATTAGAAAGATAAAATTATTTCCTACGTAATGGTATTTTATTTATAAATTTTAGACATTAAATAATTTAATTTATTTATGACACAATGATGATGCACTAATTACCTTATTAATGAAATATCAACATAATTGATGTTATAAATACCCAAAAAAATATAATATTCGACTTTTTATGAATTAAAATAATTTTTTAGGTTAATATGACATGTTATTATTGATTTAAGTAATTGTTTTTGAACTAATCGAACTGTTATTATTTTCAAAAAAATCCATTACCAAATAGTTTCAAAATTGACATAAAATAGTTTTTAAAAAAATATTAGATTATTAATTGTTATTCTATTCCTAAAAAGCTAAGGTTCTCCCAAATGGACTATATAAGCTTATATATATTAATAATTAACCACTTGGGGTTATTTTTTCTTGTTATAGTAAGTTTATTAACCATATAGTGTAAGAAAACAAGAAGACACGGTAAAAGTTAAATTATTTAACTTAGAGTTAAATCTAAATGATAAGGTTATGATAGTAACCTAAGCATGTCTAAAACCTATTGGTTGAGATAATTTAGACCCTTACCCACCTTATATGAGATATAAATCAATTTTGAGCTATTATAAACCGAATATGACTTTATTATAAAATAATATTTTAGTTTTTTCCTAAGGTTCCCATCTCCTCCCTTATAAAAGGGCACATCCTCCCTCTTCTCATTACAAAATTTTGAGCTTTCAATCTCGGGAATCCCCTACCAATTTCAATTCTCAACTTCCCTAGAAACATTATAGAGGTTATGGTCTCCTCAAAAGACCAACTCTAGTGCCTTAAGAGGAGGCTTAAAAGAGGTGTGTCAATGAAGAGGTAATCTCTTCTACCGATTCTTTGAAGTTTCTTTCTTCAACAACTTCTTCTTATTTAGTTGTTTAATTATAAAGTAATAAAATTAGTATCAATAATATACTTATATGGTATTATAAATATTAAACAACCCCATTTCACCTTCTATCCATCCTACAGAAAATGAAATCACCGCGCGTGCGTACGTACAGAATACCGTCTCCACGCCATGGTGCAATCTGTTTTTCCACCACCACCTTACTTGGATGGGTATAATGGTGTAAATAATAACTATGTATAACTATTATAACATCATACTGATTATGAGATATTATATTATCCACTGTAATTCAATTGAATAATTATGGGAACGATATCATCGCTCGTGCACACGTACGGATTACCGTCTCCGCGATGCGATGAGATTCATTCTCCATATTAACCATTCAAGAATTATTATAAAGTATATATAATTAATAATAATGAAATATATGAAATGATAAAGCTACTGGATTTATGTATATATATATATGTCATCTACTTACTTCAATTCAAGTCAAAAGGAATGGAAAACAACATTCATGCATACGTACGACCTACCGTCTCAATGAATGATGTATTTTATTTCATTTATTTGTATATTATATATATATATATACTGAATATATATGATATATAAATCATGATTTAAATTCATGAAGTAAGTAAAACATGATAAAAGTAATAATAAGATCAAGAACAACAAGTCCAAACACGTATGATAAATAAAGTGATTTTACCCAAAACGCTGCTTTACCATAGAATTTACAAAAGAACAGGTAATATAAAGTAAAAAGTGAACCATATATGATATCATAACAATGAATATGATTCTATAATAAGTCAATGAAATTATTTAAATCATTATACTGGAGGTTTGAATACGTATGAAGCATATCATACCTAAGGTAAGGGAAAATTATTCCAATCTCGTTCTTATCCGAGATTATTTTTTCGTAAGTATTTACTATGGTTATATTTTTCATCCATGTTAATAAAAATGGTTTCCATAAAGTGTTTAATATTCTTCCAAGTATTGTTAAAGTCATTTTTACCCCTCTTTTAATTTTACATTGTGTTATGGAAGGAATATTTCTTTTTTTTACCATACGAGAAACATTTTGACTTTTCTGAAAAAACTACGAGGAGAATGTTTTTTTAACTGATACGGCGTGAATGGTTTTTTACAATTTCATAAAGAATTATTTAAATAAAGATTCCCCTACAAAATTTCATGATTATTTTCCAAAAAATACTTTTTTTTCAAATTTCATGGCATTTTTAGAAAAGAAAACGATTTTAAAGAAGAAATGATATTTTCCTCAAGAATTCATTTCAAGTGATTTATCAAAACTATTTTCCATCTAAGATGACATTATTTAGTATGTTTATGTTTAAAGTATAATTTATCTATTATTTACATGGTTTTATTTTTATTATTTTGAAATGATATCAATTTATTTTATATGGATTATGTTATGATGGGATGATGTTTATAAAACCCATTTTATTCGTTGGGTTATTATAAATGATGTATGTTTATTTTGGGGCACATGAAATAATTATTTCATTATGAGATGGGTGGGACCTATATATACATCCAATTAATTGGGTAATGATTTATATCTCATGATATAGAAATGGATGGAATGGTAAGTTAATCCGTTTCAAGGATACATGACTAGAATGAGGAGTGAACTCAATTCAGAAAGGGACTTTGTCTTGGCAACAATGCCTTGGCTACTATGGAAATAATAACATGTGCTTAATGGTTTAAAACAATTTCATGATTTATTACCATGCTATTTTATCATGATTGATGTTCTTTGATGATATATGACTTACGTATTTCCAATATTTATGTCATTGCTCAAGATTTTGATGTTTAGATTTTATGTTCATGTTTTTGCAGTCAAATGTTTATGGATTGTTTTATGTTCCATATGTTTACCCTTACTGAGAATTTGAACTCACCTTTTTTATGTTTTCTTTTCCACTGGATATAAGGAAATTTTTCAGGTAATAAAACAAAATGGGAATATCTTTATGGGAGATGTTGAAGATCTTTCACCATGATTAGAAGATTATTTTTTCGAGTTTCCAAAGACAGTAAACTATTACGGTCCTTTTGTGTTTGTTTTTGTTATGTATAAAGTATTCCGAAAAAGTAATGTAATGTCTATGTATGTCAATATTGGGTCTCTATAGTTGGTATCATAGGGAGGTTTAGTTAACCTTTTGAAACTAGGATCCGAAAACTTTAGTGAGATCCCTAGATATATTTCTAAGGTATGTCTAGGGATTTCCCTAAGGTTAAGTATAAGTATAGGTTATAGTCCTAGAATTATGGTTACGATCATAGAACTAAACCTAAGATATTAGATATGTAAGGTACACCCCCTTTATTATGTTGTTTTTTATCATGATTTTTTCCTCACACAATTCTTTTTGGGTTTTAGAAAATGGCTGGAAACAGGAAGATTCACGATAATGAAGGATATGATGGACAATGGAATGATATTCTTCATGAGAAACCAAATGAAATTGGATCTAGAAGTCCACATATTGTTATTATTCCTAATCATAAATCTCATAATATGATCAATAATCTCCACTTTGGTATGTTTCCTGACATAGATAATAAGAGAAAGATGGAGTTCCATGATGATCATAGAGGAAAGAGAGTTAAATTCCCCTCATGTAAATCATGTGGGAAGAGACATCAGGGAAAATGTTTCAAAAGAATTGGGAGATGATTTGGGTGTGGAAAAGAAGGACACAAAGCCAATAATTGAAATGGAAACGGATTAGTTAACACCATGGATAAGGATAATGGTATTCATAAGACATCAACAGTGGTTAAATGTTTTAAATGTGGAATGTACAAGAATTATGCAAACCAATGACCTAAGGGAAAATCTCATGAAGAGAATCAGCATGGTCATATGGGCAGTATTTATGTGGATGATGATGAAGAGACTACAAATGATATATGAAATGAAAGAAATTATGAAGCTTAGTCAGTGGTTTAATAAGGTAGTGAAATGATTGTATGTTTATCAAGAATAATGTATGGTACTATGGAAGAAAGAAAAATCTACGGATTGTTACACTGTTGTCTTTCCTTGAGTTTTTGAAAGTATATGATTAATGGTACCGGTAACCATGAAAGGTTATTCAAATATTTTTGGAAGGTAGATGATATGTGTATAATGAAAGGATAAGGAGATAATAATATGTTTGATAGAATTAATGAGCTCATGATTGGTATAAGGACAAAGTGATATCATGGTTTGAGTATATTGAATTTTTGGGATTTTGGTATGTGGAAAGAGTAAGTTTTTGACAACATTCATGTTTTCACTAAGGTTCTATGGAAATTCATGTTGCAAGAGAATACAGTATTAAGGTATTCACATGTTTGGAATGCGATCAACAAGATATATATTATGATATATGGGAGATAAATGATGGTATTCACATGCTTGGTTGATGAAATTTCTCATAATCATTTTCTTTATAATATGAGATTTGATATATGTATTTTGGATAAGTCTAAAGACTAGAATGGATTATGATGGACATCAGATAGTATTGTTTAAGGCTAAAACTTTTTTCGATATTATTTCTATAATGTTATAATAGTGAAGTTTTAGAAAAAAGGACAACCTACAAGACGGGTGACAACCCATCGCGTCGGACAAGGTTGCAGAAATTGAACCCACAACCGAAGTGAGATAGGCCTTTATTTCCTACCACTGGCCTATAAGAAGTCTCTAGTTAGTAGAAACTAGTTTTATTTTATTAATAGGTATGATAGATGAAGTATAAGTCCATTGTTGGAATCATATACGATTAATCTGACCATAGATGGACTTATGTATATGTAATAACTTATGCTAACCTTTTTTTGTGTGATAGAAACAGATGGGATGACTTATCATTCTATCGCATGATCTGCTAAAAATTCATGAATGACAAATTAAACTTCATTTATTGAAATAGAGATGAAGTGGAAATTGTTCATGGAATGACCAACGATGATATTACACTGAAATAAAGTATGTATTTCTCCTTATGTAAAAGTTCATCAACGTTAGGGAAATGATCTTGAAAAACAAAAATGTTGTCCTAATACTGTCATAACTGAAGAATCAGATGGTACCTTAGATCATCACAAATTTATGGCTTTGTGATTGTTGGAATTTTCAATGCCATGTTCTCTACCACTCTCCATCAGAACATGATGGTTAGATTTCTCTTCTATATCCATATTTTCACCTATGTTCTCTTATGTGGAAACCCAGTGATTAGTTTACTTGGGTAACCGTTACGTTTCATAATTTAGTTTTAAATGATAAGTTTTGGCATTCCTTTTTATGATTTGGGTTTCTATTAAAGAAACATTCAAGTATAAAACCATTTATAACCCCGAAAAATTTCGTGGGTGAAATTCATTTTAAGGGGGGTAGAATATAACACCCCGAGATTTTATATGATATATTCTTTTTAATTTATTCTATTGTATGCTACACCAAGATTATGTTTCGCTATATGAAACACTATATTAGCTTGCAGTATATGCAACACTAATCTTGTATCGTGTTACACACAATTTCAAGTTCGTTTGATAGAAGTTATTCTACGCAACATTGAGTGTATATATATATATATATATATTCAATGTATAAATGAAATAAATTTGGATTCTATTATACGCAACAACAAAGGAATATTTCACTACATGAAACCCTAAATTGGCATGCATTACATACAATCACGACCTTCCGTGATTGCGTGTGTAGTATGCAACACTAGGTTTCACTAAACAACGATATGTTATTAAAATATTATATAAAATAGCCGTTATGAATTGTAATACCAAATTTTTTAATTTTTTTAAATTTTATCTTTCAAAATGGTCTTCATTTGTGGATTTGGAATGTCGAAATTATCCTAGGGTGAATTTTTGGTATTTTTCTGAAAACTTTCAATTTTTGATGAATAGTGAAAACACTGGGTTACTATTTAAAAACCAACATTTTATTTAAATAATTATTTATTTTAAATTTATTTTAGGTCAAATTGATACATAATACCTATATAAGTTCAAGGTAATTCATTGGAGCCATTTTATAATAATTCTAGATATATAAATATTTTATTGGACTTTTTACCGTCTTTTACCCACCTCCTAGGAGAATTTACAAATTTACATAAATCTTAAATTTACAGCTTCTGTGAGTGGAATTCGAAAATCCGAGAGACACGGTTAATATCAAGTAGTAAAATGTGGTTCAATAAGATAAAAATTATTTTTGGTGAATAGTAACTTTTTAATTTTATTTACCACGGTTAAAAGTAAATAGGGTAATTAGGGGTAAAAAAGATATTATTATTACCCTAAAACATGTCCTAATTCTATTGGATAACTTTAATTTGATCAAAAACAACCTCAGTAATAAAATATTACCCTTTAGGTTCACTTGGATTTGATTAGGATACTTATTATTATTTTATTTAAAGAAGAATTAAAAGAGTTAAAATCAAAGTTTAATAAGGAAAACATTTTTAATATAGGGTTATACATAAGATAAATTTGACTATAAATATTCATCAAAATAATAAAAATATTTCCTACATAATGGTATTTTATTTATAAAATTTATACATTAAACAATTTAATTTATTTATGACACAATGATGATGCATTAATTACCTTATTAATGAAATATTAACATAATTGATGTTATAAATACGCAAATAAATGTAATTTGAGAATTTTTATGAATTAAACTAATTTTATAGGTTAATATGACATGTTATAATTTATTTAATTAACTTTTTTCTAACTAATTAGACTGATATGATTTTCAAAAAAATCAATTACCAAATAGTTTCAAAATTGACATAAAATGGTTTTTAAAACAAATATTATATTATTAATTGTTATTCTATTCCTAAACATCTAAGGTTCTACCAAATGACTTAGATAAGGTTATATATATTAATAATGAACCAATTGGGGTTATTTTGTCTTGTTATAGAATGTTTACAAACTATATAGTGTAAGAAAACAAGAAGACACCGTTAAAGTTAAAATACTTAACATAGAGTTAAATATAAATGATAAGGTTAAAATAGTAACCTAAACTTGTAAAAAACCTATTTGTTGAGAGGATTTATAACCATACCCTCTTTATCATATAAATAAATCAATTTGGATCAATTATAAACCGAATATTACTTTATTATAAAATAATATTTTATGTCTTTCCTAAGGTGCCCCTCTCCTCCCTTAAAAAAGGGCACCTCCTCCCTCTTCTATTTAAAATTTTGAGCATTCAAGCTCGACCAAAACATGACCATTTAACTTCTAAACTTCCCTATAAACATTATAGAGTTTCTTTTATCCTCAGAAGACCAACTCTAGTGCCTTACTAGGAAGCTTAAAAGAGGTGCGTCGAAGAAGAGGTAATCTCTTCTACCGATTATTTCGAGTTTCTTTGTTTTTTAAATTCTTCTTCTTTAGTTTTTTCATTATAAAGTAATAAAATCAGTATCAATAATATAATTATATGTTATATATATGAAACAAACCCATTTCACCTTCTAGCCATCCTACGGAAAACGAAATCACCGAGTGTGCATACGTACAGAATACCGTCTCCACACCATGGTGTAATCTGTTTTCCACCACCACCTTACTTGGATGGGTATAATGGTGTAAAGAATAACTATGCATAGTTATTATAAAATCATACTGATTCTGAGATATTATATGATCCACTATAATGAAATTCAATAATTATGGGAATTATATCATCACTCGTGCGCACATACGGATTACCGTCTCCACGACGTGATGAGATTCATTCTCCATGTTAACCCTTCAAGAATTATTATAAAGTATATATAGTTATTAATAATGAAATATATGAAATTATAAAGCTACTGGATTAATGTATATATATATTTCATCTAATTACTTCAATTCAAGTCAAAAGGAAATGAAAACATCGTTCATGCGTACGTACGGCCTACCGTCTCCATGAACAGTGTATTTCATTTCATTTATCTATCTGTTATATATATATACTGAATATATATGATATATAAATCATGATTTACATTCTAGAGGTAATTAAAATATGATAAAAGTAATAATAAGATCAAGAACAACAATTCCAAACACATAAGATAAATAAAACGATTTTACCCAAAACACTACTTTAACATAGAATTTACAAAAGAAAGGGTAATATAAAGTCATAAGTGAACCATATATGATATCATAACAATGAATATGAGTCATTCATAATTCAATGACATTATTTAAATCATTATACAGGATTTTCGGATACGTACGAAGAATATCAGACCTAAAGTAAGGGATAATTATTCCAATTTCCTTCTTATCCGTGATTGATTATTCGTAAGTATTTACTGGGGTTATATTTTTCATCCATGTCCATAAAAATGGTTTTCATAAAGTGTTTAATATTATTCCATGTATGTTTAAAGTCATGTTTTTCCCTATTTTACTTTTACATTGTGTTATGAATGGAATATTTTATTTGTTTACCATACGAGAAACTTTTTGACTTTTCTGACAAAAGTACGAGGGGAATGTTTTTTTAACTTATACGGCATGAATGGATTTTTACATTTTCATAAAGACTTATTTAAATAAAGCGTACTATACAACATTTCATGATTATTTTCAACAAAATCCTTTTATTTTCAAATTTCATGGAATTTTGAGAAAAGAAAATGATTTTGAAGAAGAAATGATATTTTCCTTAGGAATTAATTTCAAGTGATTTATCAAAACTATTTTCCATCTAAGATGACATTATATAGTATGTTTATGTTTCAAGTATAATGTATCTATTATTTACATGGTTTGAGTTTTCTTATATTGAAATGATATCCATTTATTTTATATGGATTATGTTATGATGAGATGATGTTTATGAAACCCATTTTATTCGTTGGGTTATTATGAATGATGTATGTTTATTTTGTGGCACACAAAATAATGATTTCATTATTAGATGGGTGGGACCTATATCTCCCTCCAATGCATTGGGTAAAGATTTATATCTCATGATATATAAATTATTGGAATGGTATGTTAATTTGGTTCAGTGATACAAGACCGGAACGAGGAGTGAACTCGATTCATAAAGGGACTTTGTCCACTAATATGGTTTTGTAAGCAATGCCTTGGATATTATGGAAATCATATCATGTGCTTAATGGTTTTCCACAATTAAATGATTTATTCCCATGCTCTTTTATCATGATTTATTCTATTTTATTATATATAACTTACGTACTTCCAAGATTTATGTCATTGCACAATATTTTGATCTTTACATTTTATGTTCAAGTTTTTTCATTCAAATGTTTTTGGATTGTTTTATGTTACATATGTTTACCCTTACTGAGCATTTGAGCTCACCATTTTTTATGTTTTCTTTTCCCCAAGATATAAGGAAAGTTTTTAGGTAATAAATAAAAAGGGGAAGATCTTTATGGGAGATGTTGAAGATCTTTCACCATGATTAGAAGATTATTTTTCTGAGTTTCCAAAGACACTAAACTATTATGGTCCTTGTGTGTTTGTTTTGTTATGTATTAAGTATTCTGAAAGAGTAATGTAATGTCCATATACGTCAAGCTTGTGTCTCTACATTAATATCTACTTTGTTTAACCTTACTAAGAAAATGAGATCACCCTTTCATATGTTAGTTTTTCTTATCTCATGAATAAGGGTATTAAGTAAGATATGTCAAAAAGGGTTCAAGTTATGATGAAATAAGTGGGAGACAATAAAGATGTCTTGTAAACTAGTTGTTTATGATTCCCAGTTTTTAAAGACACTATAACTATATGGTCCTATCATATATTTGTTATATTTTTTAATTTATATTCATTATATTTTATGTATTATCAATGCATGTAATGTTTGGGTCGTTATAACCATCCTTTTATGGTGATGAAGGAAAATAAAACATGTTACGTCATTGAGGCTATAGTCTTCAAAATACAGAAACGCCTATATTATTTTTTTACTTATAGAATAATAAAAAGGAGATAAATTATTATTCTCGTAGAATAATAAAATTAATTATATAATAAATACTAATTTAATTAAAGTTGTATTTTTTAATTATAATTTTAAATAAAAAATATAAAATAATGAAATTAAGTAAAAATGATTATTTATGTTGAATATTGTTATTTCCATAGAAGAACCGTTGGAAATGAATGGAAATGAATAATATATAATGAATAGATACTCAAAATAGAGAAATAATATTATGGGGAAATAAAAAAGTGAAGAGTATTATGATGAAACCAATTTTCAATAATTGTATTTAAGGGTTGGTGAGTATCCCCTTTTAAATGTAGCAAGAGTGGTATTTTTTAAAATATTTCAAATTAATATCAAGGTATCACAAGTTAAGCATGAAATATGGATAAAAATGGAAGATAATTTATTTAAATTTATATACCATATATAATATTTAAAAAATAAATTCCCAATTTTTTTGGGAATGTTTCAATCCCTTGACCCCTTGAATTAATACAATTTTAATTTAAACTTTTATTTTGGAAACTATTTTTAACCAACATAAATTAATTTCTATTCCAAATAATAATTTTGAAATTTTAAAATAAAATAAAACTATTAATTCAAAATTTTAAATCAATAAAATATTATTAAAATTATAAAATGATTAATATTAATTTAAAAATAATAAATGTATAATGCATTAAAAATAATTTCTTGAAAAATATAACTTATTTTCTAAAATATCGAATATGGGTTTGAATATTAAAAGAAACATTTTCAAAATTTTATAGTGACTTATTTAATATATATTTTTTCTTATAAAAGGGTTTCATTGGTTTTAAATTTATAAATATATAATAATAATGTCCTAAAAGTTGTGTTATTTGAAAAAAATGGTATTTTCATTATTCACCTAATTTTTTTTAGAAAAATAAATAAATCACCCATCTTTGCCTAATATTTTCTCAATAAATATCTATATGAAGTTAATATTTTTAATCATAAAATATAAAATTTATTAATTTTATTTTATATAAAAATGTAAAAAATAGAGAAAATATGTTTTTAAAGGAAAATAAATTTTTCTATATGAACTATTTTATTATAAAAATTAAACAATTGATCTAGTATTTTTCATGTAATTAATGTAATAAATTATAATTATTCAATATTAATAAAATTATTTAATTTAAATAAAAGTTTTTTCTAAGAAACACATTTTAAAAACATAAAATCATTTGAGAAAAAATAACCTTTGGAAGGGTATAAAAATTCATTATATATCTACACATAAATATTTTATTACTTATTGATATAATCCTAATTTTTATGTAAGTTACCACTAATTATCTTCATGTATGAATTAATAATTAGTTAAGCCCTAGTCAGAGTCGTGGGTGAGGATTCTATTAGCATGGATTCTTAGAAAATTTATATGATCTTGAATTTCATTCACAAATGATTTATCTCATATCGAAATTATTTGAGTTATAATTGACATTAGTCTAGAATAAATCATTTATCAGCTACCTATATCCCCATATTATATAAATTGAATTTATGAGGGTTAATTTCATTGCACGATGAAATTTATTTCCATTTTCTACTTCCTAATATGTTTATTTCCTTTTATGCCTAATAATTTATCAGATATAAAATAATACACAAACATTATTCCAAAATATCATTGTCTTTTTTCAGCTTGGTATTTGTGGTGAAACAAGATACTAACATATTAATAATATAACAAAATCTAGTGAAATATCAGGTCACTGAACGTTTTTTCCTTGATTTCATATGAAATAGACACCAGGAAATAACCTATGATTGCATTTATAAAATAGTATTATGTTTTTAACTCACAATCTCTCTAAAAATTAATCTATAAAGGGTATATAGAAGTTATATTTCCTTATTACATAATTAATAAAATTATAAAAAATCAATTCCCTCTAATAACTTTAACCTCCCATAATGATCAACTCATTCTTTTTATTTTCATTAATTTTATATCTTGTATTTTTTGCTGACATGTTAATAAAATATTGGATATATTATTCTTTCAATTAGTAATATTTGTACCAAATTTTGATGAATGATTATCACTATTGGTTTAATAATTGTTTTTCATTTTATCACTATTGTTTCATCATATTATAGTAACATACTAGGAATACTAATTTTATGGCTAAAGAAAAATATCTCCCATAAGAATTATCCATTTGGTTTCACATTTCCTGTCAATAGAAAAATGAGTAGAATTTATTAGAATTTAGATAATTTAATCCCAATGATTATATGTATAAATACTTAATGTAATAAAAATACATAATTATATTTTGGTATAAATGGTTTTAACTCTAGTTGGGGTGTTTCAATCAGAGATGGTAAAATTTTTGATTCACATGCCTCAAAGGATTAATGTTCTTTTATATAATGTAAATTATAAATTTCATCATTATATGAAATGAAAAAATAAAATCCATCCAAAAACTTACTAGTTTCATTATTATATTTCTATTTTATAGTTTTCTCAAGTTTTTGCATCATATTTTCCACTTTCAATATCAATAAATTCCACAAATTTCCTATTTTTTAAATTTGCTGCATAGAATCATTATTTTATTTAGTGGTTCATTATTTATATTTGGAGTATATTACTAAAAATGTGATTTCAATAAAACTTATTTTTCTTATTATTGGTATATCATAGAATCATAAATCCTAAGATGTAATGTATTCTCTAAAAATTCCATTGTTAACATTCCTTAACAATCATTTTTTATAATTTTAGAATTTCTTTTTTAAAATTTACCACAGAAGCATGGTACGTGCATTGAGTTTTGGTCACCTTATATTTTATGTACATATAAACCATAAAAAATATTATAAACTTAACCATTTCCCATATATATTGAAGTCCTCTAGCTTGAAAGGTGGACTAATTTGAATATTGCACTACCACCTTTTTAGGAATATTTTATCATATATTTGAATATGTAAAAACAAATTAGGGAATTTTTTTTAAAGAACCCTGATTATAAAAATAATAAATTAATATTTATTCTACTATTTTATATAGAATTATAAAATTACCAAGGATCATATAATATTTTTGGTTGTTCAAATATAATCTAAAATGTGGCGTTGCTTCCCATAATGACAATATAATTTCCTTAGAATCATATTTTATTTATTATTAGTAAATTTTCAAATTTGAAATAAATTTTTTTATCTAATTTATCCATGAAAAATAATTATTATTTTAATATTTTTCATTATATCAAGAAAGTATCTATGAATTTCCTCATTATTGATCTTTATTTTATAGAAAATTCTAAAAAGTCTTAGCAGTGTAACATCATTCATTTCATTTAAATATATATATTTTTTCTGGTTTTACTTCATGTTTTATTACATCCTTTTTATATTTTCCCTCTTAATAATATTCATTTTTTTAGGAAGGACTATTCCAATTGTGATTTTGGGTTTTGTAACCTTTCTTTATACTTCTTAATATTACTATACCTAATTTTATTTTTGAATTAGGAAGGTGTTGTATTTGTATATTTAAAAACTTATTATTCTTAATTTCTCTTAATTATAACATAATAATTGTGAAAACCCATGTTCCTATAGAATATTTGTTTTCATTCGTGAATAAAATAGTTAAAGTTTTTATAAATTTATAATCTAAAAAGTGGTATTTATCGAAATTAACAATCTATACTAATGGAATATTACCCAGACCATTAGAATAGTTATCTAACAATTAAGGAAAGTAATATGGATATTATAATAATAATATCACCAATGAAAGTGAAAATAAATATTTAGGTTTCTCATAAGTGAAGATACACTATTTTTTTATCATAGAATATGAAAATAATTGTTTTAAAAATAATAAATAACGTGTTGGTATTTTTTTAAATGTAAATGTTTATTTAGAATTGTATAATTAATATAATGAGTTAAAATAAAATATATTTTCATAAAATAGATTCATAAATCAATATTTTTTGTATTATATTTATAAGATACTTTTAGAAGTCCTTATTAATTTTTTGATGTCTCAAAAATAAGTTATAATATTAAAATCAATATTTTATGAATAAATTTTTGTTTTAAATAAAAAAAATCTTATCATATTAGGAAAATTATTTTTATAACATGGATTTCATTTTTGAACTACTTATTAAAAAAATGGTTAGGGTGAATTTTTGGTATTTTTTCTGAAATATTTTAATTTTTTGGAGAATAGTGAAATATAATAATTTACGATATTTAACAATAAAAATAAAAAAATAAATTATTGACACATGAATGATTTATGGATTATGTAAGCACACATTAGTTATAAATAAAATGAAACAATTACTGTAATTAGTTACTTGAATCAACACTATTTATAGTCTTGATCCAAAATACTAAATAAATTAATAAAATCTTAGAAAACACCCCTCTCCTCTCCCTATAAATACCACCTCTCACCACCTCTTCAACAACCATCTTCTAAGCCTTTAATCTTGTGTAAATTCGACCCATTTAAATTACTATACCTCTTCCCCACATACAAGACTTTATGGTCTAACCAAAAGGCCAAAATCATGTTCCTTAAGGAGGTTTCCAAAGAGACGATATTCAAGTGGAAAAATCAACCTTATTTCTGTTTTAAATTATTTCTTTCTTTAATTTGTTCTACCTTATCCAAAAACAACCTATCAAAATGGGAATTTAATCTTCAGTATCATATATATAATAAAATTTTATTATGTTAATTGATTATCCATCATCAAACCTCATCTATTTTATGCTTATTCTAAATAATGAAAACATCATCCGTGAGGCTTTGATTCACCACCTTCATGGATACTCATTTTTAATTTTCCATTATTGCATTCACGGCTAGTCATAAATTTAGTATTATGGTTAAAACTGGTTTTAATATGTATATTATAGCAGGTTTCATATTCTGGAACTAATTTATAGACATAATAGTTAAATTAAATGAAACTAGATTGTGATGGTCAGAAAGACCATTAAAAGAAAAAACATTTATCATTAATGTTTTATCTAATGGATCATCCCCATTTACGAAAAAAAATATATGAGATCATTTGAAGTTATAGAAACTTATCAATACCATTTCTATCCACTTCTATAGTTTTTCGTCTATTTGACATGAAATCAAATAATTATTCTCAAGGGAACCGACTATAAAGAAATGAAACAAATGCTCATGGAAAGATGATTTTGATATTTATAGCTCATCTAAATGGCCATATATTATCCTAATAAAATTATAATAAATAAATTATATGTGGAAAATTTAATGAATTATGTAATTAATGAATATAATTTTATTATTCAGGACATCGATTACAAGTGTAGAATACATTCAAACATAATGTAAGGGTATTTATTTTCAAAAAGACTCGTTTCAACTTAATTTTTTTTCACATATACATAATAATAATATTTTATCACATTCATGAAGATTTATTTAATTTATGTTTCCATTACTTGTTATAAATTTATATTGAAATAATATTTTTTCAATTTTATGTGTATGGATTCTTAAAAAGGAAAAATGATTTCAAAATGGAAAAATTATTTTCCTTAATAATGTTTCTTTTATAAAACCACTAATTTTTATGATTCTGTTATGATTCTTGGGAAATTTTTATGATGACTTGTGGTTATATAATAAAATGAAGGTGGGTAAGGTTTTAATTGACCTAAAATATATTTGTTAAATGAACAAAGTTAACAGGTGATGTTTCTCCAAAGAAATTATGGGAATATACTAGGATGGTTGTTCTAAGTGAAACTAGTATTGTTACCCCCTATGCACCAGCATGAGCTAATTTATATGTAAGATTTATATTAAAATGATGCCAAAAGATACCTTTATGATTTATTTATCATTTCTTTGGTTTTATAGGAAAATTATAGTTTCATACAGTAAACTAAAGAGATTATTTTTTATTTGTAAAAGTTATAACTTTGATAAAAAAATCGTTCATAAGCTATTGGATTCTTCCATCCTTTTTATGTCCCTTACTAAGATTTTTGTGCTCCTCCCATGTTTTAAAATGTTTTTCAAAGGGTTTTTGGATGGATAAAGTAAGAAAAGAATTTGAGTTTAAAAACTTGATGTTTTCTTATGGAAATAATTCATGTTATGTCTTAAAAGATTCATATTGTGAAAATGGATATTGAATAGAAGTGTATAATTTATAATAAATGAGTTTATATATAGGTGGTTATGACCTAATTATCTAAAAATTTAATCCTAAATGATATTTGGGAATGTATGAGTTTAAATTATAGCTGAATTAACTAGATTGTGTTATGTTAATTGCTAGGTCCATAAAGTTGGTATTAGAGAAAGATTTAGATAGATTTAGGTGTGAGTATAATATTAATAGAGTACCCATACGTTATTTTTACATTATGGTTAACTTGAAATGATAAATAATTTAAATAATACCATGTTAATTCATCTGCGAAATTCCTATTTAGAATGGGTTTCCACAAAATAAATGGGAAAGATGAAGTAGGAATGCTGGGAGAGGATAATATGCTTCCAAATCTGAAACCTATAATAGTGTGAATTGGAACCAAGAAATTTGTAAAATTAATGGATTTGTTGATAATAGCTATAAATTTTGGAGACATCCATACATTAAATTAGCTAGATCAACAACATAGGAACATATTAGTTGTGGGACATTTTATAAGGCAACACCCTCCTATATTTGGTGGATCTTCTGACCCAATGTCAAGGGAAGGGGTGATCAGATCCCTAGAAAATATTATCAATGTCATGGGGTGTTCATACCATCAAATGGTTAGTCTTTCTATTTACCATTTTTAAGGTCAATATTACTAGTGGCACTCAATGGTCAAAAATATTATGGATAATGATGAGATTGATTTTTTTAATGGGATGGATTCAAAAATATTTTCCATGGGAACTATTTTCCCAAGGAGAATCGAATTAGGATGAGAAAATAATTATTGGAATTGAGATAGGTGTATGATTCAATATATTTATACGATGTAAAATACAATCGATTGGAGAGGTACGATCTAAATTTTATCCAGGATCCAGATAGTAAAGTCAACCATTTTTACTTAGGATTGATGTGAAAATATAAAAGGGAATTGAATTCCCATGAATTAAAATGTTACAAATAAACATGTTCAATGTGTAGAGAAGTTGGAAATGGAGTTTTATGATGATCATGTTTTCTTTGATAACCAAGATAAAAAGAGGTATAGGTGGTAGGAAAATGGAAATAAATCCACAAATAGGATTTATGGTAAGAAAATTACTTTTTTTTAGTGAGAATTGTGTTAAAAAAACACTAAGAAATTCCTTTTGGGGGATAATAGGTGTTTCTGATGTGGTATTTTTGGGAATATGGCTAATAACTATAATTAAAAAGATAATGGTAGTAGTAAGAAATTTTTTGATACACAGACATTAAAAATGATCTAAATGTAATGATATAGATAATTATGAAAATGAATATTTGAAGAGGAACCTGAATGATGAGAAACATCTAAGCTATAAAGAGAAAGGTGTGGTGAAATCCCTTGCAATTAACCTAGAAGATGTTGGTCCACCAAAATAAGTGGTATCAAGTACATTTTTTATTCATATTAAGATATTTTTTTTGATATGGTTCTGCAAATTATTTCATTTTGTATAATTTTTTTGTTAAATTAGAAATTGAACCTGATGAAATGAAGCCATAACATATGGTAAAAACACACATGGTAATTTGAAGGGAAAAAAATATAAGAATATTCATGTGATGAGAAACTTTTAAATTATTGAAATTAATTTTACATTCACATATTTTTGAAAAAAGGTATCTTTTCAGGGTAATAATTTACTAGTTGTAAATGAGTATCTAGATGTTTTTATGATGAGAGTCTTAGTATTATACATGATTGAGAGGTTCATTTTGCTATTGATTTATTCTCTTATGGATAACCAATTTCAAAAATCCCCTCATCAAAAAGCTCAAGTATACCATCAAGAATTGAAATACCTATTACAAGAGTTTCAAGATAATGGTTTAATTTTACTCTAACTTCAACATGGATTGCTCTTATTTTTGTCTTAAAAAGAAACATAGTTCCACAAGTATTTTCATTTATTATATATCTTTGAATAACATTACTGTTAATTTTAAATATCCATTATATTATATTGATTATAATTTTTATCATCACCAAAGAGTTCAATACTTTTCAAAAATTTATTTCAATTCGAGGTACAATCGGTTGAACGTGAAGGATGATTAAATTCCAAAAAATACAATTCCAAACTAGATTTGAGAATTATACGTTTGTAGTTATTCTATTTGGTTTTAAAAATGATCTTATTTTATTTATGGATATTATTAATAGAATATTCTGTGAATAATTTGATATGTTTTCTGTTATTTTTAATGATTATATTTTGTTTTATTCAAAAATTAAACAGGATAATGAAAAACATTGAAGGATTTTTCTGCAAACCCTTAAAAAATAATTTATATGGGAAATTTAGAAAATGTTATTTTATGTTAAAATGGATTAATTTTCATAGGAACAATGTATATAAGGATGAAATAATTGTTGATCATGCCAAAAAAGTGTTTGATGAATAGTAAATGCCTAAAACTTTTACTGAGATTCATAGTTCTCTAGGATTAAAAGTCTACTAGAGATGGGTTTTTAAATAAATTTCATGGTTATATGGCTCTCTAACTAAGTTAACCTGAATTTTGGAAAACATTATTTGGGTATAATAATGGGTTGTTTTTTTTTGGATTTGAAAAGAAGATTGGTGAATGACCTAGTTTTGGATCGATATTCTAGAAATGTGGAGTTTGTAATATATAGTGATGCTTTATTAATGGGAGTTGGCTGAATATTGAGGTAGTATTATTAGTTAATTTCTTATTCATCATGGAAACTGAAACCTAATGAGTTAAATTATCCTGCTCATGATTTAGAATTAAAATCTATGGTTTTCAATTTAAAAATTTGGAGGCATCATCTATATGGGGAAAATTTTGAAATATATTATGATCATAAAAGTTTGACGTATATATTTTCACTCATAAGGAATTGAACATGAGTTAAAGAAGTTGGATGGAAATGATAAAGGATAATGACTGAATGATCAATTACCATCTTGGAAAAGAAAAAAATTTAATGATTCATTGTGTCAAATACATCATGATACATTAACCATGTTACATTTGAAACATGAATCCTTGGTTAATAATTTGATAAATTTTTTGTTAAATTTTTTTGGTGCAGGAAATTCCTCATTTTTTGTTTTAGGTGTCTATGAAATAATCTCTATAAAACATAATTAAGCAAGAACATAAGGAATACTATGAGTTATAGAAAATGTATAATTTTATAAAATGGGTGATTTTATAGAATTTAAAATTGATAAAGATTGTTTTCTATATATGGGAATATATTATGTGTGCCTTGTGATTCACAGTTAAAGAACGAGTTATTAAGTGAAGCACATAGTTCTTAGTTTTCAATTCTTTCTAGAAGAACTAAGGTGTACATATGCATTTGGGAGTATTACTAGTGGTCTGTAATGAAAAGAGATAATTATGACTTTACTAAGAGATGTTTTACTTATGAATAGGTTAAAGTAAAATTAAATTTTTTGATGGGGATGATTATTCCTTTTCTAGTGTCATATTTGAAATGGGAAAATATATCTATTGATTTTATAGTGGGATTACAAAAAAAAATCTCCAGGTAACATTGTAATTTGTGTTATTAATGATCTATTTCCAAATCTACACATTTTTCTTTCTTTTCTAGATACTATGTCTTTAGATCATCTTTCTCGATAGTTCACTAAAGAGACAGTTATGTTACATGGAGTTCATATATCCTTTATATCTGATTGTGATCCTAGGTTCACATATAACTTTGAGAAAATACTTTAGAAATCATTGGGAATGTAATTAAAATCTATTATGTATTTTCATCCAAAATATGATAGAAATTCACAACAAACAATTCAATCATTGGAGGATATGATTCGAGCTTGTTCAATGCAGTATTAGGGATATTTAGATCAACATTTTTCTTTTGTTTATTCTTCTTATAATAACATTTTTCATTCCATCATATAGATTTTGACTTTTGAAGAAATTTATGGAAAGATGTGTCGAACAACATCTTTTTTGGGATGATGTAGGTGAATAAATATTGATGGGACCAAAATTGGTAGAGTAAATGGAAGATAAAGTTTAGTAGATTCCGTGACACATGAGTAAATCTCAAAGAAGGGAGAAAAGGTATGTAGATAACTGGATAAAGGGTCATTCTTTCGAGGTAGAAGATCATGTATTTCTCAAAGTTTCTTCCTAGAAAAGTGTAATGTGTTTGGGTAAGAAGGGGAAGCTGAGTCCATAGTTCATTGGACCCTATGAAAACCTATAGAATGTTGGATTCGTTTCCTACTAAATGGATTTTACTTCAATTTTGTCCCTGGTATAATTTTTTTTCAGGATTCTATGTTATTGATGTATTTTATATATTCATATCATATTCATAGCAATGAGGTTTTTTAGTTAGATGATAACCATTAATATGAATAAAATAATGTTCAGGTTCTGGATCATAGAGAGAAAGTATTACAGATTAACGAAATTCTCTATGTTAAGGTATTTTGGAGAAACAACATGGTTTAAGAAGAAACATGCGAATATGAAATTGTTATAAGGGAAAGCTATCCTCACTTATTTAATAAATGAATAAAATTGTGAGATGTATTTTACAAAAAGGAGAGAATGTAACAACCCAGGTACATATAGAATATTTTTTTTCATTTTTGAATTAAATATATATATATATATATATTATTTAAAAATGTATAATAAAATAAGTGGCATATATAGAAACTAAATAATATATTTTTTTGGAATAATGACCTGAATATTGGTATAGTAATGTTACCATTAGAAATAGTAATATAGCCATTAGAATAATAAATTCACCTGTTACAGCATAAATAAAAATATATTTCTCTCATAAGTGAAAATACAATATATTTATATCATAGAGTAAGAAAATAATTTTTTTAGAATTGATAAATTAATTGTAGGTATTTTTAGGAAATGTAAATGTTTATTTTCAATAATATAATTAATATGATATTTTAAATGAAAATTTGTTTTCATAAAATATATTCATAAATTATTAATTTTTTATGAAATAATTATAATATTATTTTATGAGACCTTAATTAATTTTTCAAAGCCTCATAAAATCTTTTGTAATATCAACATTTGTATTTTTTGAATAAATGATTATTTTAATTGAAAATTAAATTTTTAATTTTGAAAATATTAATTTCATTAAATACAGTCCATTTTTGAAATCAAACTGTTAAAAAATGGTTAGTGTGATTTTTTTGGGATTTTTCAGAAATAGTTGAATTTTTTGGTGAATAGTGAGATATGATAGTTTTCAATATTTCACAATATAATTAAATAGATGAATTATTTAGTCATGAATGGTGTATGCATGATTTAATCAACAATTAATTTGAACTCATATGGACTATTTACTATACTTGGTCAAAATAACGAACACTATTGATAATATTGAGAAAAAATAATAGAAAAATGAAAAAATAATAAAAAACATCCTGCTCATCTCCCTATAAGTACCACCACACCACCAATTCTCCTCACACTATCTAAGCCTTTTAATAATCCATAAATTTGGTCTGATTCCTTTTCTAAGCCCCTTACCTATGTATAAGATCTTCTGGTCTATCCAAAAGGTGAAAACCAAGTTCTGTAAAGAGGTTCTCAAGGAGAGGACATTTGAGAGGCTAAATCCTCATTCTTTCCCTTTTAAATGATTTATTTATTTCTACCTTATCTCCACCTATCCTATCAAAACTATAATGATATGTCCATTTTCATAAATATATTTGAATATTATTGTATTAATGTAATTTCCATTAATAAACCTCTTCTCTTCTCCTCTTATTCTTAAAAATGTAAATATTATCCATGAAATGTCGATTAACCGACATTGTGGATGATTATTTTTCATTTACCATTACCACCTTCAAGGCTTTTCACAGAACCATTATTATTGTTTAAACATATTTTAATATGATTTTTTTAATTTTTTAATATTATAAAACTAATTTATAGACATAATAATTAAATAAAACAAATCTAGTTTGTGATGGTAGAAAAAAACTGCCAAAAAAACCAAACATTTAACATTAACGTTCTGTATAATGAATCATACTCATATTAGAAAAAAGATGATATATGTGTTTATTTAAAATTATTGAAACCTATTAATACTATTTCATTCCACTTCTATAGTTTTTCTTCGATTTAAAAAGATATCCCATAATTATACTCAAGGGAACCGACCATAAATTCGTGGAATGAAGACTCCTTGAACCACAATTATGATATATATAAATAAGTAAAATGGATGTAAATGAACTTAATAAAATGGTAATAAATATAATATATATGTGTAAAAAGTTCTGAATTAAATAATTAATTTTATTAATTTGATTATACCAGATATTAAGTACAAGTGTGGAACACTTTCAGACATAAGGTAAGGGAATTTATTTCTAAAAATCCTCATTTAAAGATACAACTCTTTTTATTAATGAAATTATTTTA
Organism: Viscum album; assembly: GCA_963277665.1. Taxonomy (NCBI): domain Eukaryota; kingdom Viridiplantae; phylum Streptophyta; class Magnoliopsida; order Santalales; family Viscaceae; genus Viscum; species Viscum album. The sequence goes on along the minus strand of OY728122.1, from coordinate 1,250,095,059 downwards.
AACTTATACATCATAAGGGGATATTCCAACTTTCATGATTTCTTATTATTTTTTTCCTTTAAAAATTTTCAGGTTTATTTTCAAATAAATTTTTTTCATTTATAATTGTATGGCTTCTTAAAAATTATAAGTGATTTCAAAATGGAAAAATTATTTTCCTCAAGAATGTTTTATGAATGATTTATGTGTTATGTATATGTCATGATTACTGGGAATTATTTATGAGGGAGGGTGTTTCCATGATAAAATTTGGGTGTGCTACCTAGTTATATATCTCTAATAAATTCAGTAAAGGAATTGAGTTAACCAGTTAGGTTTCTTCTTAAGAGATTCTAGGAATATACTATGATGGTTATTCCAAGCGTAACAAGTAAAGTTACTCATATTTAACCAGGAGAGATAATATATATGTACGAGTTTTATTAAAATTGTTTTGTAATTTACCTTTATGATTTTTGTATTATTTTTATGCTTTTATGAGAAACTAAATGTTTAATAAGTAAAGATAAACTAATTACGTTTTATGTGTAAAAATTATAACATTGTGAAAATGTTTTCATTCATGGATTAAAGGTTTATTTCTTAATTTTTATGTGTTTTACTGAGTTTTTTGTTCTCATCCTATGAATTGAATTGTTTTTCACATGGGTTTTGGAAAGATAATGTAAGATAAGAATTTATGTTTAAATTTGTGAAGTTTTTTATAGAAATAATTCATGTTTTATTTTAAAATTTTCATATTGTGAAAAAATGGGCATTGAGTAAAAGTGTCTAATTTACAAAATATGAGTGTATATTTATTCATTTATGACCTAAATATTTAAAAAAACCTAAAAAATATTTGGTAATTTATGAATATTAATTATAGGTTAATTAAGTAGATTATGTTATGTTTACATTTGAGTCCTTACAACAATACCAATCGTAATATTCACCTCTTTTAACTCATTTTTAATTCATCAATATTTGATTTTAATTTATTCCTAGGTTGTGGTTAATAACATAATGAATCCTAATTAGTGGTATTACTTTCTAGTAAGTTCATGTGTATAAGGTTTGTGGTTATCTTTAGATATATCCTTTATGGAATAGTGAGGGTAATAGAAAATTTTATGGAATTTTCAATCTGGCATGATTATAATAATTTGAAAACTCATATTCTAAAATATAACTACCCCTAATACTATGTTCATCGAATTTTTTATTAATATCCTATCCTTATAAGTGGTATAATATAATTAAATTTTATGAACAAAATATAATTTGTTTGTAATTTTGTAATTAAAATAAAGTCCACACTACTTTTTTATATTGATTACTCATTTTTTTCATCAAATCTGTCTATCACAATATAATATTTAGTTTCTTGTGTTTATATTCATGTGAAGGGTATTAAGTATACTTTACCACATAAAATCATCTTATTCTATAACCTATTTTATATATATTTTTAAATTATTTTAAAACATGTCCATGAGTCTCTTTTCTTTAAATAGAGATTTGTTATTCATTTTTACTTTTGATGATGAATCCGTTTTGTTCTTATCACTATCTAATAATAATTTTTAGGAAAATACATTGAATTTTTATTATTAATTTGTTTATGAGGAAAATATGATATTATAAATTTAAACATTTTATTACATTCATATAATGTTTCTTCAGTTATTTTCCATGTTCCATGGAAATTCATTATTAAGTAACTTCTCCTTGATTTTTAAGAAAAATAATTATGGGAAGTTATTTAATGCTCACATTAGAAAGTGACTTATCTACATTGTATGTTATATAGATATTATTTATTTCCACCTTACAATTATTATGGTAATTACATCCACATTACTTTTTCATTAGAAATTCCTCTTGTATTCAAAATTTCACATTCCATTTGGAATTCATTGGTTTTTTGGTTGGAATTATCCTATAAGAAAATAGAACATATTTATTTGATGAATAAATCCCTATTAAAGACCAAATTTAGTTTATAGTACCTAAAAAAATATTTTTTTAATGGTTAATTAAATTAAGTAAAAAATTATCATTAACTAATTTTTTGAGGTTTTCTACAATGGTTTCAATGGGAGACTCCAAATGAACACTAATAGCTCAATTTAAGTTTTTAAATTCTATTTTTATCAAACTCAATATATAAATTCATAATATTTAATTAATAATATTTATTTAGAAAATTATTTCTAAAAATTTATATATTATGTTTGAATTGTCCCTCATAGTATGATCAAGTCCTTCATTCATAAGTAATTTATATTTTGAATATAATAACACCTCCCCAGAAATGACATCAAATCATCACATAGGGAAGATGATTATCATTGGGAATGTTCAAAATAGTTATATTGATAATAATAAAAAATATTACATTGTAATCCTTATGATACATACATATTGGTTAGTACATTCATTGATGTCACACTATTTTTTATTTGAGTTTATGTTTCAATAATTTTGGGAAACTTTTATGTTAGATTTGATTAACATTTATGTATCCCAAGAGATATAATAAGGTATAATGGTCAAGTGATTCATTAGTGACTGATATAGGGACAATATTAATAAATATTATTTTTTCACAATAAATGAAATTAATAATTCACATTCAAAGCATTTATTTACAAGAATTTCAATATTCATGTGATTATCATATGCGATTGCTTGTAATTTTGAGTCTGAAGCATACAATGATCAATGTGTGTTGATCCACCTTCATTAGTTTATAGATAAGTAATAAAAAATCACTTAACACATGAACTATTAACATTCCACTACTTTCTTTAGAATTTCTTGATTTATATATTGTAAAATAAGGAAATTTAGAGTGCAAACACATACTTTCACACACATATAAGTAAAAACCTAGTAAATAACTTCATGATCAATCATATTCCATCACATATAGGTTAAATAATTTAGTTGTAGTTAAGGATAAAAAAATTCTATAAAAAAATATTGTAGACATTAATATTAGAAAACAATAATATACCAATAAATTATTCAAATCACTACAAACTGAGATAAAAAAAATAAAAAGATATTTATTAATCTATATATAACTAATTCATAAAACAAGGCTCTCCCTCACAAAATAAATCACTAAAAATGGTTTTATTCTTCTATATCATGTATTTCATCCAGGACTAAATTTTATTTTAATTCAAATAATAGTATAATTTCATGGTAGATAAATATCAACCAAAAATGTTATTGTCTTGCAATATAAATTTCCTCTTCATCCTCTAGGGTATTTTTAAAAAATTATTTAATGATTACAAATGTAAAAGGGTTTATCCTTGAAGTCTTACACTTAGAGATTCATCATTCAAATCAACCATGATAGCTATTAAAATGCTACACATCACATAATATCATATCATCTCACATATCATAGGATTGGGTCATATATTTTTAGTTAGTTACTCCATTACATAATTTAGTTTGGAATTCCTTATTAATATTTATTTGGTCCCCTTGGGTTTATAAGAAATATAAAATTATTTTCCACCAAATCAATATATCTCATTGTTTGGTACTTCCTTATTTCTTTATATCATATTCACATTTGGAATCCTTATGCTTCTATATATTTCATTTTAATAGATCATGTGTCGTAGTATGCCTATTTGTTTGAAATTCAAAAAACATTTACCATTTCTTCTATTAACTGTAATCATTTTCTATATTATGAACATTATTAGAAACATTTTTTATTTCTATATTGGATAGAATAATATAAAGTATTTCATGAATAAAAATACCTTTGTTTTTAGGCCTTGTTATTTATGTATTTTTATTATTTATATCCATAATATAGATACTAGTGTGTTTGTATATAAAGTGTGAACATAAAACTATGCATCTTCTAAAAAAGAAGAGTTGTAATGTCACATTTTTTCTCCTTTTAACATTAAATTATGAATCTATGTAGGAAATGTTCTTTAAATATTTATTATTTTAGGAGAAAAATAATATATAATTACATAAGATAAATCTTTCATTTATCTTTTTCCCTATGAATTCACTCTACATCACTCCTCATTACTATCCCAGGGTTTTTTTCTAGGTAGCATCATGAATTTTTTTTGTCATAATCAATCAATTCCTTATGAATTTAATAATATTTTCAGTATTGAGAAATGATACATGAATAATTAAATTATTATTTTATCAAGGAAATGAATATGGAAAAATTTAGAGTAGTGATTTGTCTTTAAGATTAGATGAAAACAAACATTTAAATCCCAGTTCCCAATAAGGATTTTCATCAAGAAAAATTCTCACGAGTTCTCAACATCTTAAAAATATTTAATAGATTGTTTTGTTAAAATTATGTTGTCTAAATTGGATTTATTTCTTAATGTTTTTCTATAATTCAGACAATTATTCTTGTCTTAGAATCATTTTCTATCATCTATTGTATATCAATGGTAATAAATTATCAATTATTTATATTTATTTCATAGATCAAGGGAGATGATATGATATCAATAAAATTCTATATATGTATTATATGGTTATCAATGATTAATGATCAGCAATATGGGTTATGATGATATAAAAATATTCTTATGGGTAAGATCACTTGTATAGATATTCAAATAACGAGTCATAATATATAATTTTGTGAAATTGTATTTGGATCAACCCATTAAAAGTACACCACATGCACTATTATATATATATTATTGGTGTAAATTATAGGAAATCATTATTTGGATCCATCAATGTGAGGTTTTCATATAGTTTCTTTATTATTAATTTTTCATTCATTAATATCTATCTAATATTATTTTATAATTTATCATGATAGAAGATGGTTGGGTAATATTAAAATTAGGAATAATGATTTTAGTAAAAAATATAGAATGTGTCCAAACATATAATAGATAATGAAATCAAGGACCTCAATTGATTTTTGATTAGTTAAGTGCATATAAATAACTATATTATTTCGTGTTATATAATTATATATGATTTCGTAATATCATGGATTGTGAAAAGTGATATGTTACATGAGATATATATTATCCACTCCATGTTCATATATCATTTTTAAGAAAAAATGATCATTGAAAAAGAAATTATGGTGGATTAAATCACGATGAACACCTTTTAAATTGTTTTGTCAATGATTTTTTCAAGATAAAACACTTAGTCATTGATTATAAATGATCTTTATAATTATTTACTTATTTATGAAATGTAATTGGGGCCATGCCATAGATAATGATAGTTAATATTTTGATAAAAATGTGACTAGTTCATTTGTTAATGCTTATGTTTACTGTTTACAAAAATATTTATTTGAATTTGAAATATTTAATTAAATAATAGGCATTTAATTAAAAAATTCACAACTCCCTTGAAATATATATAATGAATTGTTTATTTTATAAAAACAAACTTGATGTAATATAATTTCATAAATTGGATTTGGGATTAGACATAATTTAATGGGTTTACATAGCCCATTGCACGCAAAATTCATAATCCCTAAAGGATTGACTATTTATGAACCTCTAAGGTATGCTTTAACTAATTTAGAGGATCATTGATGATTTTATAAAATTGGGTTGATATTTAAGAAACTTTTGAAGAGATTTATTGTTCCAAACGACCATTTAATAATATACCACCTTTGGTTTCTTATTAATTGATATTCCATTAATGATATTCAATTTCCCTTTCAATATAAATAGCATAGTAAATTGATGTTTGAATTAATTTTGATAATTGAAATAATATGTTGTTATTGGTATCCTATATCCTTATTCTTCTAAGATGATTTTATTTATTTTATCACTTGATAGGTTTGTTATATTCTTTCTGATCCCTTATCCCATCCACTTCCATAGATGCATGACTAAAAAACTTAGATAATAAGATCTTATTTCTATGTAATTAATGAGTAGTATTTTTGTTGGATACCAAATGAGACATTAATTTTTCAATATAATTTTGATCTAAATATTTTGAACTATTTAAAATATATGTTACTTTGTTGCATATGGTGTTTTTTCCAATAATTTTAACTTATAGGTTAGGTTTTATTATTTCTCCATATGTGTTTGATGGGTCAATAATGACATTAGAACCTAACATGATTTAGTTATTACCCAAAAATTCAGGAGACAGGAAAAACCTACAACTAGGAGAATATATTAAAGAAAATCAAAAGATACAACAAGACAGAGTCACAAAACATTTAGTTTTTGTTTATCTAAATTGTATCATTCATTTCAAATTACTCTATTTATTTCCCCAAAAATATTATCATCAACTTATTATCAAATAAAAGGATAATAAAGACTCAACAAATAATTTAATTTTTATAACTAATAATTATAATTAAATTTATTATTAATGAAAACATTTCATCAGTTAAAAGTCATTCCAAGGTTACTCTAAATTTTATGTAACTAGAGATGCCAATTTAGGTGAAATGATTGGATTTTACGTCATTTTCATAATATAAAACATTACATATCACAAATAATATCATAATCTGAGAACCCAAATGTTTAATGTATTCAAGGATTAGCTATATAATAATTTTAGAAGACATTATTTATTCAATAAATATCACAAAAATATCTATATAAAACTACATTCTACATATAGTCTTCCATATAATTACTTAATAAAGTTGAATACCAAAGGGGTGATCTCACATTCTTAATAAGTTAAAATTGGGAAAATTTGTCGAAATTCAATTGATAATAAGAATGCGAGAAAACATGAAAATGGGAGAAATATATAATTAAAAATTTAATTGGATCATAATATTATAAAAAGAGTCACATGAATGTGTAATATTTATAACTTATATTTGAAACATGAATCAATAATCTTGATCCATTGATGTGTGACATAGGAATGTGGAATATCATAGAAATGTGGAAAAAATAAGTATAGTAAGTCATAACTCTATGATATTTCACAATCACTCCCACAAATTTTGTTTTTGGTGACACAAATCACCCACACTCATTTTTTTTGTGAGAAATCCAAATCATTACCATCCATTTAGTTATAAACAAACCAAATAATTTAAATACATTATGTTGTGGACAAACCTAATTATATCCAGGCTTAAAGTCATTATATCAGGAGGTATAATCCTTTTCCAATTCATTTTATTGATATGTATAATACCAATGATAACATAATTATTAGACTTACAATATTTTTTCCAAAGGAAATTGAAAATTCATCATATAATGGAAACATAATAAAAATAAAATAGGTTCATATCATTTCTAAAAAATATCACATAAGAAGAAATCATGAGTACATCAGTTGATAAAAAAATAGAATCTAATTTTTTTGTATAAAATCATTTCAATAATTATAACTAATATTTCTCCCTAATAATATAACATTTTTTAGATAAAAATGTAAGTGGAAGTGAAGTCATTATAACATATTTTTTGAAATCATTTTTACCATTGCAGAAGAAGTCATTTTCTTCTAGTTACTTTTAAAATATTTTTTTTGTTAAATTGAATATAATTTTTAATAAAATATAAAATTTGAGAAATAATTAATTTTTTATATTTTAGATTAAATGAAATTTTGTTATATAAATTTGGTGTGAATGATTAAAATGTACGAGTGTGAAAAGATACACATTTTTAGCTTTTTTGTAGTTTTTATGAAAAAACCGCATTGAATAAATGGATTAAAAATTTATTGTTCAAAAGAGATAAATAGAAAAATGAGGGATACAGAAGATAATAAATATTTTTATTTCATAATAATCTTTTTGGGTAAGAAAGATAATTTTCAAGGAGAATAATGAGTTATTTTAATAGATAAGTCTTATTCTTAATAAAATAATATTTTTAAAGAGAGATAAATTCATCAAAGAGGAAGAGTTTGTTTTATAGATAGAATTTACCAATATATAAATATAAAACAATTAATAAAATGGGGAAATGAAATTATAATATTAATATACAATATCCTAGTAAAAGATAAAACTTTATGACCAAACAAAAATGAAATTGATTCAACCAAACCCATATGGCTTTAATAACATTTTGATTTGAAGGCCTTGGAAAAATAAAAATTAAATGGAACATTAAATTAAAACAATAAATAGAGAATCATAAAATAATACTTCAATTTTGGGGTATATATATCATATAAAACAAAATATGTTCATAATAAAAAACATTCCACAAATAATGGAATTTGAGAAGAAAAACCATTACAATGAAATCTTACATGGTTGAAATCACTATAACCTCAAATTAAATAAAATAAGAGCCAATAATCATCATTTTATGAAAATTATTCATATTTAATACATTTTATATTAATCATACATTTTCATATAATACATACTTCTTATTTATTATTTAATATCGTTCATGAGTGTTAGTAGTTTTAATCATTCCATTTATATTTTGGAGTAATAGTTTTAGTAATAATTTTGTTTTCCTGATTTAATGACCTCTATAATAAATAATGTATAGAAATATAAGACCCATATCAATTTATCAACTTCCAGTTTTACTCTATAGGAGTTTCAGGTACGATTATCAAACATTAAATCTATAATAAGTTTTTGTTATAAAACTTTAATGAATAAAATTTTGGTAAATTAATAAGGAGTAATATATTAATATTACAATTCAAAAAAGAAAATATTGTTTCTTATTGAAATTATCTCCATCCAATATAAAAAAATTTATTCAATTTATTTTATTGTCCAAAATATATTTATATTTTAAAATATGTCTTGGTATGCACGTTTTGGGTGACTAAAATCACCATGTGAATACATTGTTAATATTATTAATAGAATGGATATTTTAAATTTATAAAATATATATCATATCATGAGATTCATATATTTCGTTAAATCCGTTTTTATTATGATCCAATTAAATTGGTCATGGAAAAATGAACTAGGTCATTCATGGAGGCTGTATATCTGCCATATCAAGATATAAATTTTAATTATACAATTGATTAAAGGAAGGTTGATAATAGTAATTACATAAAAATAAAGAAACTTAATTATCATAGTTATTTTTTTATTATATTTGCATGTTTATAATAAATTTCTATGGTTTTATGAATAATTATACTTGAGAGAACTATATTAAAGTAATTACCCCTTACATGGATATTCTCATTTAGATCTACCCTTATGCTTTCATAAATTAATTTTCTAGTGAGACTTCAACCTATAAGATGTAGGAAATAGGTTTTTAGAGGAGTTATAGAGATTTTTGGTTGTGATAAGAGGATTTAGGTTTGAGTTTATGTGGGGTTGTGGAGGGGTACTTTTTTAGGCGAGGGAGGTGACATTACTTGTAAGTTTTAATTTCATAATAAAAAAAATAATTTAATTATCACAGAAAGTAGATAAAAAATTGATAATAAGAGTATAAATTATAGATTATATATTAGATACTACTCAGAAACCAATTTAAGGATGATGTTTTCAAATATGTTGAGACATTGTCCCCTAATTTATCATTTTTACCTCATTTTAACCTTTATAGTGTTGACGAATTTTTAAATTTTAACTTATTTTTATAACCAAAAAGGAATTTAAACTCATTAAATAGTTTGTAAATAACTATTGAATATATTATATTTATTTTACTTGATTAAATTTCTAAAAGTGATAAATTTTAATTTTAATACAATAACATATAGTGTAGGAAAATAGTTTTTCAAAACTATATATTTTTAAAAATGAATTGAAATTTTTATTATAAAATTAAAAGTAAAAATAATTAATTGAATTTTAACTTCTTAGTTTATATATTTCCTATATTTTCTATTTAAATTATTTTTCAATATTTAAAAATTTAGTTTACTAGTAGAATAATACAATTTTTAAAGAAGCATGAACTTTAAATATGAGATGAGTTTTAGTTATTTTTTAAATAGATTACTTATTTGCAGGAATTAATCAACACATTGGTATGAAGTATATATTTTATATAAAAATTAAATATATTAAAAATTAAAATTAAATTAATAATTAAATATTTATATCTTTTTAACTTATAAAAACAAAACCCCTCAAGGTATTCATAAAAAAAATTTGGTAAGAGAAGAAATCGTGGTCATTCAAGGCGGTGATTCAACTAGAATGGATATAGTAGTGATTTACAAGATCTTGAACTTCTGCTGAATAAATTTTTTATTAATCCAATTTTTTGATGATTATAATTTTCTTGGTCTCGGGAAAATTAAAATAGCTCTATTTCCTTTATATGTATTGAAAAATGAGATTTATATGGATGAAAATTATTTCTCAATGTTATTTTGTCTTCATTCAATATAGATTTCATAATATAGTTAATTTTATTTATACCTATTAACTTAATGTATATGTTTGAGGGTTTCATTAAATAATATTTTTATTAAGTGACATTCTTTTTTAGTTTGGTGTTGTGTGAGAGAAAAATATCGATCACTTAAAAATTTATTTAAAGAGAGGTATATATACTAAAATCATAGATTACAAAATTCTACCCCGATAAATATAACTTATCCCAAATAATATAATTACATAGAAATAAATATGAGTTGGTTTGTTTTTCTCATTACATCTTATGGTTCCCACGTATCTTACTCAATCTAATTATTTCACCATATAATAATGTTTATATGGGTGGTTGTGTTCCGTAGTATTTTATCACTTTGGTCCAAGATCTCTACTACTTACTCCCAATAAGAGGGATCATATTCTAATTTACATAAATTCATATTTTGTACATGTGATCAATCTAATATATACATCTCCAAAAGTTATATGTGGAATCAATTATGTATCAAATAGTGGTTTGGTGAAAGAGATAATAAATAATCTATAATCCATAGATGATCAAGAATATCAAAGGTATTAATGTATCTATAAAGAATATTTCACTTATTTCTGAACATAATAACCTTATTCCATAAAAATATTTGAAGTAACACTTTTTGACAGAGTTCAAACTCATAATATTATATATAAGTAATAACATTCCACTTTTATTGACTTTTTACTACACTTATTTGTCACAAAATTTTCTGAACTTTCTCTTTCATTTCCTAGAAAAGATCAAGTTATTTTTGATTCCCTTTTTTAACATCATCACAATTTTTCATACAACTATATATCCTCTCATATAGGGCCTCATGTAGTTCCAGTTTAATAGTAGAGTGGAAAAAATTTATATATTAAAACTCAACCTAAGGAAGTTGTTAATCCCAAATTACATTAGAATCCCACAAGAATTATGATAACATATCATCCAATATCTAAATGGATCTTTCATATTAGAAATCACTTTAAGGAATATATATCGTGTTACACCTTATCTTTATATACGATTTTTATGACTCCTCCATAATATTCATGTGAATAATGGATCCAGATCCTACATACCTGAAAGTGGTAAACCATGAAACATTGCTGATTCCTTTATATATAACTTGTAAATCTTATCGAGTGATAAATCATATCAAATAAAAATTATTTTCACCATAATTATAATTTTATCTACCGCTAATAGGATGTAATCCTTTTGTTTTGATGTTTCGTTAATATTAGCAACAAAATAAAATGTGGTTTTCTTATAATTCCATAGGAATATATGAAATGATTACATTATCCCATTAAACCTTTTTTTATTCAACCATAACATAGTCTCAACGAAAGCATTGAGATACATTTTTTGAAATTTCCCTCTTTATGTAGTCCCACATGAATTGTTGCTTCAGATCACGGTACTAATATTTACTTCTAAGTTGAATAGAGAAGGATATGATATGTACATTACATAATATATTTTAATTTTATTATTATTTTCAATAGGAAGTTATTTATTTCTTCAATCTTATAAATATAACATCTCTAAATTTATAATTTTAAATATAACCTACCTTATTCTATAGAACCATATAATCATTCAAGGCCTCTTTAATCTATATATAGATGGATGGTTGAATTATAATGTTGTAAATGTAGGATTGAAACTATTTATTTATTATTTATATATCCAGTCTTCAAATATTTATAATTATTAGATCCCTTTCAATCCCCACCATGTATTAGGTACCATGATCCATTATTCCAAGATAATCTTTAACATTGTTTACTTTTCCTAGCATACTAATGGATTATGAAGTAATTTTCTTTGATTGACATTAACTTCTCAGTTGGATTATGTTCAACTACTTCAATGTGAATATATAATTTATGATATTTTTTTATGAATATATATATATATATATATCTTTTCACTTAATAGGTAGTCATACCAAAAATTTAATTCAATGATAACTACCCCTAACTCCATATCAGGAATAGTCTAATGTTTCTCATGTGTATTCAATTCACACGGTCTATAAGAAATTATTTAGATATTTTTAATTAGGAAACATCTCAATCTATTCCTTGAGGAATAACTTCATGTAATTAAACCTTCTTCTTTATAGGATTATTTTTGAAGAATTTATAGTAACCAATATATTATTTAGTTAGTTGAAACATTCGTATAATTATTTTATATAGATGATCTCCACTCACTTTCATGTTAAATTGGTTAAAGTATTTGAAAATCATGAGAATTTTTTATAAACCATTGATAGTATTAGGATAAACCAAGGATACCATAGATATATGTAATTGTTATTTTTTTGTCATTCTGCAATAACCTTTGTGTTTTATGGATCCCCATATATACTCTAACTCGTGACAACATGAACCGTGATAAATTCATTTAATTACCAAGATTACCACCTTCATAACATGGAAATAAATCTATCCCTTCATAATATCTTTACAACAATCATCAGATTCTATTCATGATCATCCATTCTTATAGAATATATGAGAATATCATCAGTAAAGAGTACCTTTAAATTTTCATGATAATAATTACAGACTCCATTAATCAAATCCATTAATATTGCATGGAAATTTGTAAGACCAATGTGTTACATTTAATTAATAATATCCATTTATTATTTAAATAGTTTTCTCATGTATATATTCCATATTTACACTTAGCTAATAGTGTATGGATATAATATTAACCACTAATAAGTATTTATCTTGTCTAAGATAATAAAATATATCATCAATACATGGTAAAAAATAAATGTTCTTGATCAAGATTTTGTTATGTTCATGATAATCAATGAAAACATGAATTGATCCATCCTTCTTCATGGCATATTGAATGGTGCACCATGACTAAATATATTAGGATTATAATACACTTTTCTTTATTCTTATGAAGGCTATTGACTAAATATTTTGATTTAATTGGGTATATTCTATAAGTACTATTTGGTATCATCATTGAATTTGGAATGAGTTCAATTGAAAAAACTTCCTCACATTTTGGGGTAATATAATATAGTTATCTAGTAATATCATAGATATACTCTCAAATAATTACAATATATCCAAAGTTGAGTTCAAACTGAAACCATTTCTTGTAGGATTCCCTCATTATTAGGTATCATGACACATATTATATAATTAAATTTCAAATGGAATTCATTATTGTAACTACATTGATATTTAAAAATGGGATGATTTTGAATTTGGATTGAGATCTTTTTATCCTGACAATTAATATGATCTCTATACCAAGAGAGTAAATCCATTCCCAAAATCACATTGATATTTACCATGGTAAGAAGAAAAAAATATTCTCTAAATATCTTAATAAAAACATTAATCTAAGAAGAGTTATATACATTAGATACAACTATTACACCACCATGTGTTTTCTGTGATAATTCAATATTATGTATTTTAGGAGGTGAAATGATATTATTATAAAATATAAATTACAAAAGGATGCGAAAATATAAAATCATATAATATATTTTTTGATTAGGGGTGGAGAATAATTATACCATTCAATACATATTTATCATGGTCTACCCCTTAATATTAATGGTTTTTTTATTCGTATTACACTCATTATCCCATTTATTATGAAAATAATTTTTATATTACACTACTCCATGAATTTTATGCATTAATGTAAGATACTAAATTGGGTTACACACACCAGTGCCCCATGTCGGTCAGTCACATGACCTCAAGTGTTCCTCCCCACACACTAGAGAATGCCTACTAAAATCAAGGGTCTAATTTTAATCATGTGGAGGCTACACCCCCTTTCTCAGTGTAAAACATTAGTGTAAATAAATAGACAATTACCAAATCATGATATAACATAAAAAAAAATATTCTAGTATCACAAGATAACCAAAACTAGAAATGAAATATAAAACCAAATAGAAGATATTCCATACTAGAGTATGTGACAAGTAAATGAAGGAAACTAAAAAATAAAGACATTAACAACCCCCAAAAGGGTCCATAACCGTATAATATTCCCTTATCCATGAATTATCCTTACTCACCCATCTAACATTGGGATGTTTCTTGTATCATGTCCTGTAATCATGAAAACTATTCAGGTACCAATCAGGAAGCCTGAGCAAGGTGTGAGTACAACTCAGTAGGCCACCACCAACACTATTTAAAACAATATATAGTTAATATAGTGTATGAAGTTGTATAAAGAATTAGTTCAAAACAAAATTAAATAGTTATAAAATTATCGTTTACTCTCAATTTAACAACATAAACCACTAGGTTCTCGAGGACACCCAAATGAAATCATATATCAGAATGCCATTGTTTCCATTCATAACTCACAACTAAATTCGGCTATACACATTTAGATTTATAATATATAACTGAATTACATTTTTACCATTCATCATTTCATAACTAAATTCCATTTTTACCATTCATAATTACAATACATAACCAAATTCTACAATTACCATTCATCATTTCCTGTATCATGTGAATTACAATATTACCATTGACTATTTCAAGTTACACGTATCGCAAAATCACATTAATTTATTCCCCAATTATTTAATCAAACTCAAAAATTCCATGTTCTTATCATTCAATTATTTAAATAAAAAATTAAGTAATCCCATATAATACATTAATTAAGTAAACAATTCATTAATCACTTGAATTATGTTAGTCAATTCAACCATTAACTAATCATATCAATTTATATACCAATTAAAAAATTATTTTATCACATAAATACCCTTAATTAATCCCCCAATTAATTATTAACGTCAAACACATTAATTAATTCATCAATCAATTAATCAATGACAACTACCCAATATCCCAAAAATAATTTAAAAATTATATATGCATTTCACAATTCAACATTCTTATAATTAACTCAATAATTAATTATCCCAAAATCAATAGTCTCAATATATCATTATTAATTTATCAATTAATTATCTCAAATCAACTATCTCAATATCTCATAATTAATTCATCAACTAATTATCTCAAATAAAAATCTCAATATATCATTATTAATTCATCAATTAATTATATCAAAATCTATAATCCCAAAATCCCTAATCTTACATTTCCCTCAATTAATTAATTCCCCAAATTTATTAATTCAATCAAGAACACAATAAATATATATATAATAGAAATTATACAATTATATACATGTATATTAAATCAAGTCCTTGGGATTTTAATTATATAGAACCTACCTCAATTCATTGATGAACTATTGCACAATATAAATCCCTAATATCAATGAAATAATGACATGGAATGAGATCTAGATCATAAATCCCAAATAAAGATCAAAAAAATAAAGATCCCACAATTATTCATCTAGATCCCCAATCCTAGATCTAGATCCCACCAAAAAATGGGAAGAACATTTCTTTAATGGATTAAAGAATAAAAGGAAAGCGAATGGAAACCACATGGGATGAGATACTCAAACTGAGAGGGTTTAAGATATTCAATCCTAATTTTGAATCATTGATAAAGGTGGTTGGAATGTCTTAGAATGATTCCAAGAGGATTTATAATTGAGAAAAATTGATCATGGGATGAGATAGGTTACTCAGGTGTATAAGATGGGGATTTGGAAATTTTTAACAAAATTTGGGGGATTGAAATCCAGTAATAATGGTTTGCTACTTAGGACGTACAAATTTCCCTTACCACTAACCTTAATAATCCACATCATTGGCAGGGAGGGGGGGGGGGGGGGTGCATGATTTCTCCTTTTAGGGACCATGGTTTGACAAACTTTCCTCTACCCAGGAAAAACCACTCTATCCAAGGTGGCATGGTTTGCTGGGCTAGGGTGAACGATTAGGGAAAATCATCGGCCAATTGTAAACCACCCTATTTATTAATTGTTTATAATATTATTCACCCAAACATACCCTAAAGTAATAACCAAATGAAAATTACTCAACACAATGAAAAATAGTACATGTAAATATGACCAAGAACTCTCTAGAAAAGCCTAGGGTCTTACAATCTCTCCACTTTATAACATCTATTCCTCAAGCTATATTTCCATGTATCACTAAGATTCTGAGTAAAATAATTTGGCCACTGAGACCTCATATGTACTTTAATCTCCCAAGATTCCTTCTAAATACATCCATGTTTCCATAATACATCAACTGTTAGCATTGTCATTATATACAACAAATTTTTAATTCAATACAATACATGTATTAGATTCTCCTCAAAGGATGCATCTATATAAAGATCAAGATCATCCACATAGATCACATGAGAAGGGCATAGTTGATACCACCAAAGTTGTGACACATTGAAAACATCATGCACAGAACTGCATCTTTATGGAAGATCTAATAAGCATGCCATCATCCATAATCTTTCCATAACCTCAAATATTCCAAAAACCCTTAGCACCAACATGCCCGGTCTCTGTATCCTATGATGATCCAAACTCGGTGACACCCAAAGGAATATAAGATCAACCTCTACAAACTCAAGGTATCATTGACTTATATTAGCATTCTACATTAGTGTACAATGAGCCATATCCATACGTTTTATAATTAGATATACCTCCTCTAATGTCTCCTATATGTGACTCAATACCAATAGATTAGACTCAACATCCTCTATCCAACATATATGTGATCTTCATTTCCTAACATAAAGATCCTAGTATGGTTCCATATGTATTGTTTCATGATTACTGTTGATATAGGTGAACTCCACTTGTTCTAGGTGCTTCTCCCAAGACCCAGCAAAGTCTATAACACATTCCCACATCATCTCCTCAAGCACCTGTATACTACTCTATGACTACCCATCTATCTTTTGGTGGAAATGTGTACTAAAAAAACCTAAGTACCATTTTTTTGAACACTTCTATAAGTAAAAGGAAAAACAAGAGTCATTGTCTGAAACAATAGTATATGGAACCCAGTGCAGATAGACTATCCCTTAAACATATAGTTTTCCAAACTTCTCCTCTAATAAGGTATCCTCTATATGAAATAAATGTGATAACTTTTTCAAATGGTCTACAATCACCATTATAGATTCATTCTTATGATGTGTACTCAGGAGACCGACCACAAAATCGAAGGTCACATCATCCCCACTTCCATTTTGGAATGGTCAATGGCTATAACTAACCAAGAGGTCATTGATGTTCATCCTTCACCTCCAGAAAAGTGTACCATCATGTCAAAAACCTTGATATCTCCTTTTTCAGGCTTATCCAACAAAATATTATTCATACAGAATGGTGTATTTTTTTCACTCTAGAATGTACCACCTATTTCAAGGTATGATATTCACTTATTACCTCCTCTTTCATACTCATAAGCATAATAACCCGCTTCATCACATAGATGATCTCATCCTCATCTTTGTTCCAATCAAAATGTGACTACTTAACTTCAATGATTTCCCTCAGGGTAAAACATTTTCAATCATCATACATCATATCCCTGATCCATACCAATAGTTTAGAATCTACTAAAACTGATATAAGAGTCATATAATCCTGACTCTATTGAACCAATACTTGTCTCTCATCCAACAACACCATCATCTTCAACTCAACACTAGACTCTTGATCTGAATGAGTCCGAGTTTTCCTTCTCAAATAATCATGAACAATGTTACCCTTTATGAGAATATATGCTAGATAAAAATAAAATCACTGCATATACTCAACCCACTGCCACTATCAGAGATTCACTTCTAGTTAAAAAATATATACACAATCTCTTGTGATATATATACATAGTAAACTTCTCACCCAAATGATAACACCTCCAAAAGATTAAAGCATAAACCACTATATCCAAGTTGAGGTAATTGATATGGTAGTTCGGTTCATTTTTCCTCAACTACGGAGACTCATACACCACAAATCGATCTCCCTGCATCAACACTACTCCATGTCCAATCCCAAAATCATCATAAAACACCATGTACTCCTCACCTGGATCATGTAGGATCAAGATTGTTTCCAATTTAAAATGATTATTTAACTACTAGAAGGAATCCTCACATTATCGCGACCATTAAAACTTTACCCCTTTTTGTTCAATCCAAAAAGCAGCGCTGCCAATCAGGAAACGTCCTGAATGAATCTCTAATAATACCCAACTGACACAGAATTCTATGGATATGGAAAATATTCATGGAATGCTCCCCAGAAAGAACTTCCTGATCCTTATCTGGGTCCACTTACAGACCTTCCACTGAGATTATGTGACCCAATAAGTGTACCTGATCAATAAAAAACTAACACTTATATAACTTGGTGTATAACCATTTCTCTATTAGTGTACTCCGGAATATGCAAGATATTGGGCATGATCGTCATGAGTATTGGAGTACACCACGATGTGATCCAAAAAACACCACCACAAACTAATCCATGTTTGGATACAATATTTTTTTATTAAGGATATGTACACTATAGGAGCATACATCAACCAAAATGGAATTAGGACAAAATCTTATTGGACACACCTTCTTCTAAAAGAAGTCCTCACTATATCAAAAGTTCAAACACTCAACTAGTGATACCAGGATCTCAAATCAATCTTTGAGAAAAAACAATCCCCTCTCAACTAGTCTAATAGATCTTTAATATGAGGAAGAGGATACCAATTCCTCACTATCATCCGGTTAAAATTCTAGCAATTGAAATAAAAGGGTCGAATCCCGTTAACCTTCTTAGAAGAAAAAACTAGTGAAACTGAAGGATATGTGCATGGTTGGATAAAAACCTTATCCTCTAACTCATCCATCAAAGTCTAGATCTCTTGAGGATAAAATTATCCATTTATACGAAGCAAGATAGAAACTAGATTATCCCCTGGAATAATCTCAATAGTAAGTTCCACATATCTCTCTTTTAAAAACCAAGATAATTCATCAGGAAACACATCCTAAAAACATTCCACTACAGGTGAAAAAACATCCTACATTTCACCTCCATAATCCTTTCATAGACTAAAACATGGGTTGTGGGATCTCTTAGTAGCTGAGTAATTGGCCCCACTTAGCATTCCAGAATATCCCACTCTCTACGGGGAATATAACTATCACCCTTAAGAGAGGTAAAACTAAATCTCTTGCAATAAATATATATATGGGATTGGTATGCTACCAAATAGTCTATACCCAAAATTATTTCTTCCCTGACATATCAATGATGTAAATATACCCTTGAAAATGATACTCCCCATCCTCGAGATAACATACCTTTAACAAGAATATATCCCTATACTATACTCTGAAATGTGTATCAATCATGAATAACCAACTCAATAACACCACCTCCATGATTAAACCATTCACATGTTGTAAAGAAATAATGTAATGAGAGGAACCAGTATCAAATAAGGAACTATATTTAATAGAAGCTATAATAATAGTATCTCTTCATATATATGGTCCAACCTCACTATCCACAAGAGTAGGCTGAATAGAGTTCAACTGCCCTACCCCTCTTCCCTACGATGTAGTATGAACTCCCAGAGCTGTATCACTCTACTGGTATGGGTTCTCCTTACCATAACCACATCATCCACCTCTTCAACCACATCATCTAGTAGAAATCTAGAATCCATAATAATATGTTTTAGAATATCCCATTTCATACCCTGGTTCTATATAGCTCCTCCATCACTACCATTATGTTATGGGTTCTTACAAATTTTTTTAGATGTCCAATATTGCTACAACCTAAGAAATATACTAGTGGTTTGGGGTAGTGTCTATAACAGTATCCCTTCATACTGCATTAGTGACATACAATTTGGGTAAGATCCCGTGTGACTGACCCTTCACCCTGGACACTCTTCTATATACCCCCTGGATGATACCCTCATAGTTACATTTCCTTATCTTGAAAGTATTACCTTTTGATACTAAAAAAGAAACCACCTATCATTCACTAGAATCCTATATCAGTTTCTCCTCAGCTATGAGTGTATGATCCCCTACCTCAATAAACTTATTCAATCGGAAGATGTTGAAATTGGAATAAATATCACATTTAATCCCATCTTTGAAATGTATCACCATATCTATCTAATCCCCTTTCAATGCTGGAGAAAAGATCCAAAAACCTGTAAACCATCAAGAATAGACCATCACAAACATACTCCCTAGGGAAAACCACACGAACTCAGTAGTTATATCCTCCCTTATCATCTCTTGATAGAAGTTCTTCAAGCACTTGTATAAGAAGTAATTTAATAACAAACCTTAGGCCTTTCTATTTTGAGCATGAATGTAAAACTATCTCTTCACTAAGCATCATACCATAAAAGAACCCATCTTTACCCACTTCTCAGTAAGATTGTACAAATGGTCAAGTATATTATAGATGGAATCTATGCAGAACTCAACTCCCTTAGGTCCACATTCTCCCGTAAAATTCGAAGGGTGCTTTAACTGGAACTAATCCTTAGATTTAAACATAATCCTCACCATATGATCTGGGTATCCTCATATAAACATTATGAAGTTAGCGATATTCCCTTAGATCTAGTCCCTTTCTTCCTCACCCTACACTATCAGTGCCTCAGGTTCCACTATTGGTGGAGCATGTCCAGCCATATACTTCCATCCTATCAATAAGCGTCATCATGGAGGAATATCTATACAAAGACAAAAACATGTATCAGGACATAAGACACATCTTTAAAACATTTATAGGAAACACAATTTTCCATAATAAGTAATTTCTCAAAATCCCACCACACGGTCAAAATTGAGGTGCTATCACTACCCTTAAACATCTTACATATAGTTCATGATTTAAAAAGGGGAAAACCACTATTATATTAACATTTCTCATTATACACACATTTATTCTCAACATGAATCATTATAGAAGACTCAATTTCATAGTAGGCACATTTTGATTTCAATTTCAAAAGAAAAGAAAAATAGTTCAATTTCAATAACTTACCCCAAACCTGTTTTCTTGTGAGTGCCTAAAATGATGTATGTCACAATAATCTTTAATACCTAGAATGATGCATGAAAACTCAACTCTCGTTCCATACCGATCAACCAGTCAAATCTCAACAAATGATTCAAACAATAGTCACCTTATACAAGTGCATCACCCAAGGTGAAATAATATTCAACTTTAACAACAAATAACAATGACAATAATCCCACCATAGGTACTTAGGTTCTCCCCCATACATGGGTCAGCTAGTCCCATGCATGAGCTCATAACCAAAGCCCGACTCTTCCATGTATCCTATATACTAAAACCAAAAAGTAGGAAAAAATAAAATAAAATAAAACCTTCTAATAACACTTTTTAATGTCCAGATCCATGTTCCACAAACTGGTGCCCCAAGCCGGTTGGTCACATGACCACAAGCATGCCTCCCCGTATTCCAGAGGCTGACGACTAGTAGCAAGGGTCTAATTTCAGTCATGAGGAGACTATACCCTCTTTTTTAGAGTAAAACATCATTGTAAATAAATAGATAACAACCAATACATGATATAACATAACCATAACAATTCAGTATCAAAATATGACCAAAATTAGAAATACAATATCAAAACCAAAACATTAGATATGCCATGATAGAATATTTGCCATGTGATGAAATGAATATAAAAAATAAAGACTTTGACAACAACCTATTGGACCCTAAAATATGATCAATTCCCTCACCCATGATCCATATTGACTTAGCTATCTAACACCATTACTTTTTTCCTTGTCCGATCATGCTATCACAAAATCTATTCGGGTACCAGTCAAGCAACACATGTAGGGTGTGAGTATAACCCA
This sequence comes from Viscum album, assembly GCA_963277665.1. Taxonomy (NCBI): domain Eukaryota; kingdom Viridiplantae; phylum Streptophyta; class Magnoliopsida; order Santalales; family Viscaceae; genus Viscum; species Viscum album. Next base: position 1,250,072,860 of record OY728122.1, on the reverse strand, counting down.
GTTGTCCACCACCAAAGATGTCTAAAAAAATATACATTAAAAATAGTTAATGTAATTTTATAAATGAATAATTATGATGCATAAGTAAATAATCATCAGAATATCATTTATTATTTATTTAACCACACAAACTCCAAGGTTATCAAGGGAACCTGAATGATATCAAATATCTGAGGGTCACTTTTACCATTCAGAAATCATAAATTAATGCCACTGTTAAACAGAAAATATATAATACATGACTGAATTCCATCGGTACCATTTATCATTTCATATAAAATTCCATTGTTACCATTCATATTTATAATACATAACTGCATTCCACTATTACCATTCATTATTTCATCTCCCATGTGGATGACATTATTACCATTCATTATTTCAAGTCACATGTATCACAAAATAAAATTAATTTATTCACAAATTAATTAATCAAACTCAATAATTCCATATTAATATATTTCCATTAATTAATTCAATAATTAATTAATCAAATCAAATACAATAATTATTAAAAAAATTAATTATTCTCTTCAATTATATTATTCAATTCAACCATTAAATAATCGGAATAAACTCATTACAAATTCAATAATTAGTTTATCTCATAAATAACCTTAATTAAATAAAAAAATAAATTCCATTAATCAATTCAACAATTAAATAATGAACAACCATAACCCAATAACCCCAAACTAATTCCACATTTAATTTTGAAATTCACAATTCAACATTATGATAATTAAGTCAACAATTTATTATTTCCAAATAAGTATTCTAAATATCTCCTAATTAATATATCAATTTATTATCCCAAATAAATAATCTCAATATCTAATAATTTATTAATGAGTTAATTATCTAAAATCAAAAATTTCAATATCCCATAATTATTTCATTAAATAATTGTCACAAAATCTTTAATCCAAAAATCCCGACGTTCACATTTCCTTAAATTAATGAATTGACTAATTTTTTTTATTCTATAAAGTAATGAATTTCTCAAAGTATAATATAAATTATATAATTACATACACATAATTTAAATCAAGAATTTTGGATTTTTATTATAGACCATATACCTCAATACGTTGACGAACTATCACACAACATAAATCCCCAATTTCAATAGAATAATGATGTAAAATGATATTTGGATCTTGAGACCTAAATCAAGATCAGAAAATAAATTTCCAACAATTATAGATTTAGATCCAACCAAAAATAGGGAATAAAAATCCATCAATTGTAGGAAGAAGAATGATAATGTGAAAGGATACCACAATGGATGAGATCTTCTTACCCAGAGGTGTGCATATCTTCAATCTGAGAATAGAATCATGAATAAAGATAGTTAGAATGGCTTATAATCCCTCCATGAGGCTTTGGAATTGATAGAAATTGACTATGGGTCGATATTGGGAATTCATGGGTATTATAATGTGTTTGGGATTTTTTTAAATAAAAACAGGGGCATTAAAATCCAATATGCATGGAATGCCACTTAGGGATCACAATTACCCTAAATATGACCCTTAATAATTCACCTCATTAAGGGGGGGGGGGGGGGTGAATAGTTTCTCCTTTTAGTGAACACAATTTTACAAACCATGTTCATGTCATGAAAAATCTCTTTATCTAGGGTTGCACAGTTTACTGGGCTAGGGAACACATTTAGGGAAAAACATGCACCAACCATGCATGACCATATTTCTTCCATTTTTATAAAAATTTTCCCCCAAACACATGAAAAATTAAAACCCAAATGAAATGTACTCAACACAAGGAAAAGTAGTACCTGTAAATGATCCGACGACATCTCTAGAAAAGGCTGGTGTTTTACAATTAATGTGAGGGGGTGCATTAGTTGGGTCCTTCTTCTTTTATTTTTGTTAATTGGCCTCTTTATATTTCCTCTTATATTTTGAGCATAGTGGAAGCTTTAACACATGTAAAACAAATACATGATATGATGAGGAAATTTACTATGTGTTTCTTCCAATATTTTTGGCATTATTCTTGTTGAATATTCATTCCAAGTGGTGATTTACCATTAAATTATTTATTAAACTCAAATTTATTTTTTATATAAAAATATATATGAATAATGATAGTCTATAATTTCAATATCCACTATATATGACCATTAATAAAGTTCCTCATAACTACCAATGTCTCTTATAACTAATGTTTTTTTGAAGACTTGTCTTTAAGATACTAATTAAATGAAAAATCATGATTTTTATATCAATAATAAAATAAGAGGCATATTAGGAAAGTCTCGTGAATATATCTTTATTTACTAAAATGTGATCATCCGTATTTTATTTCAACATAGGGAATAATATATAGAATTTCATGTGAAGATTTCAAGGAAAAAAATTCATTAATAATACTCTCATGAAATCTACATATTCCATAGACCCAACTACTAAACTTTTCATTCTATACTTAGTAAGAGTACACCTTTGGTTATCTTCTCCTTCCATGATATTAATTGATTAAATAAATTTTTCTTTATCCAAGAAATAGAAAGTGGAAAATATTTTTTTTTATGGTGTTGATCCATTTCTTGATGATTAGTGGATTGGAAGAACCACAAAAGGAGGTTCAATGATAACACATGAAGGAATTGATTATATGTTCATCCTCCATTGGCATGTTCTAGAATCAACATTATTTAATTTATTTCCCATACCCTAAGAGAGATGTTTTATGAATGTATGTACACCATATCTCATCCCACTAGGTTACTCATTGCAATAACCACCTCATTTTTATTCACACTATTATTTTATATGGTTCCTACTAGTTATGAGAATTTACTATAATAAAAAATGGTTTACATGAGAAATAAAAAGTTATATCATACAAAATTAGAGTGAAAAACTATTTGAATTCAATAATTCCATCATATATTGGCTTTCAAAATAACAACGTTAGGTTATACTAAGATACTTTCATTTTAACATATTTAGATTTTGGTTTAACCTACGCCCTATTAAGTTGGTTTCTCAAAAACTAATCTCCAAAAATAAAAAATAAAACATTTATACCATGTTAAATAAACCAAGACAAACATTTGAATATTTTACATCATTTTCATAATTTTTAGGATTGCTATCACAAATAATCTCACAATCCTAGAACCCAATGTTTCTGTTTGTTTGGAGATTTGAAACATAAAAATTTTATTACACATTATTAAATGAAAATATCCAATAGACATAACAATATAAACCTTTTATCTATACATAGTCCTGTATATAAGTTTTTTGGGATGGGGAAAATAAAAGGATTCATCCCAAATGATCTTTATGTAAAAAAACATATCAATGAGTCATAAATGGAAAAATAATAACCATGTCACAAAAAATGATAATTTTTGAAATATCTAATTAAAATGTAATTGGTTCATAAGACCATAAAAAGATCTCAGTTAAAGGTTAATATATATACCATGGATTATAAATAATTAAATAATAATAATAAACCTTATAATTATAGCATTGTAATGTGGGATATCAAAGAAATATATCATATGTATAAGAATAAGAAATAATAAAACTATGAGAAACCCCAATGATGAAAATTCATTATCTTATGAGAAATCTCAATTCCAACTACACATTTAGTGGTTAGAAAAATAATAATACCCACACATTAATTTTTGAACAAATCCAATCATGTTCATGCCTTATGTTGTGGTAAAATAATAATATTCATGATTAAAATCATTACCTCCTGATTTATAAATATTTATCGATGGATTGGAGGACAATATAACACCTAACCTATAAAATAATGGGAAAACATATATATGTGTTATAAATGAAATCAATAATTCAACATATTAATTAAACACCATGGAATGAAAAGGGGTTCATATATTGTGAAAATGGTATCACATAACATGTCATCAAGAGTAAATCTGTTAACACCCCAAATTCAAAATGAACAAAAGGAGAATAGAATATATTTTTTTTTAAATTTTAAAAAACATTTCTCTATAATAGATATTTTTTTCAAAGAGAGGAAATTGGAATAGAATTAATGTTTTTTCCCCTAAATCATTTATATCATTTCCATTAAATTAAAACATACTAGTTTTAATGACCATCTTATTCCCATTGCCTTGAGAATAGAATTAATCATTACATAGCCTTAAGAGACATCCCTAAGATGCCAAAGGATGGAAATAAATACTTAAGGGTTTCAAATACAAGGGGGGGGGGGATGATTTATCCTTTTTGAAATAAAACCCTTAACCAATAACCATATCCAACCAAACATCATATGAATAATGAACTAAGAAAGAAAAATCAACAACTTATTTTATAACAAAAACCAAACCAAGTGTATCACAACAAAAGACAAAATGATATTAAAACAAATAGTGGAAGGACACAAATAAAATAAAATATTACAATAAGAATTCATTCTCCATAAGCTCCATGCTCCAATCTCCAAAAAACCAAAGGATCAGAAGATGTGTTCAACTTTACTATTATCCATGTATTAGAAGATAAAATCGGTAAATGCACCAAAATTAAAAATTATGGGTGAGTATTTAACATAGTAGGCTTTCAACCAATGAATCCTCTACTCATGAAACATGGATAGAAATGATTGATACATTTATATAAAACCATTTATATAAAACAATTCTTTCAAACAATTTAAAATGAACTGTAAACTAGCTCCAAATTTATTTTTCACCAAATGAAACAAGTACTATTTATAACAATTCTCTATAAAGAATAATTTAAAAAAAATAAATTAAGTCCTTAAAACCATTTCTAAAAATCCTTTTGGAATAACCCACATGGTTCACAACACACAAACCCATGCATGCTTCGTTTGACAGTTCCATACTCATGAGAAGTCTCTTGTCCAATCACCTTGTGTCCCAATGACACACACCCGTGATTCAGGGTCAAATACATTTTACCCCATTGGTAAAAATCCCTTATTTAGGGGTACATTTAAAATGAACTCACACAACCCCTATATGCCAAAAACAATCAAACAAACCAATTCAAACCATTTTAATAAAACTATACTTTTAATGAAAACCAAATAATGAACCAATTTCAGAATCGCCATATTTTTTAATAAAACATACTATTTTATTGGAAACATATAATCAAATCAAGGTGCTAAAATTATAGGAAATCCCCATTTTAAAATCTATATTTTAAAACCAAGACAAAAGCACTTTATTCAAAGCACCAAATTCTCCATATTTCCACAATTATCAAACCATCACAAAATAAGGTTTCGAACAATTTATAAAAAACCAATTCAATATAAAATCCACACAAATAAATAAATTTTAAAACATTCTATTCAGTTCTACTAATAGGAGTTGTGAGTGAATCCACCAACCTCGAATCTTTTGATGGAAATCAAAAACAGACAAAGAACGATTAATAAACAGGGTCGATTCTCCGTGAAACCACCTTAGATCTCTTATACTATCATGATTAAGACCCAAACTAAACATAATAGGAATTAAATATCTTAGATCCACCCATTACAGATGTAGATATAAGAAACTTAGAAAATAGGAGAAGTGGATCTAATTAGATATAAGAAACCAATCAACAATGATGAAGAACGATCACATACCTCAAGAATCGAGCTTTGAATCACCAAGGAATCCCTTTTTATTGACTCTAAAACACTTGGGGGAAGTTATAATACCTTAAATAGAGAATAATATTTAATTAGGGGTGCATAGAAGAAAAAAGGTGTTATGTAAAAGATGAGTGAGATCCAAATTTTAAGTATCTAGATTTGACTCTGCGCAAAGTTAGACCACACTGTTAGACAAACTGTGTCTTAACTGTGTGTTAGCTACCAATTTAAGGAAACCCAGGCATGAAATACTCGTATGGTCTCCCTAAACATGCATACACTATACCAAAGCTTCTGTCTAAAATCTATCAGTGTGCACAGTGTTCCTTGAGATTTCGGCATGGTTTGGACAAACCGTGCACCTCTCCTTAGCCCCCAAAAACATATTGAATGTTTAACAAAATATGGTACCCTTATCCCATAACCTTTATATACCTAAATCATAAATAAAGGGTTACTTACCAAAAACTATGGGTACTACATTCTCCCCACAATTGGTCTTTCCACCCCTATAAATTTTAAAACTATCCTTGAATTGAATGTGTTTCGGCTAATGGACTTTCATTTCCATATCAAGTTCCCAAGCCTGTTCAAGAATCTGACCATGATTCCATAAAATCCGCACTAGACCAATGATTTTTCCATGAAAGACTTTATATTTATTATCTAGAATCCACAATGGGATATGTACCAATGAAGCATCCGGCTCTAGGTCAATGTGATTCCATCAGATCACATGGTCAGGATTAGGTTGATACTTTTTCATCAGAGATACATGGAATACAGTATTGATTGAACTAAATTGTGGTGGAAATTACAACCAATATTCTACCTCTCTAACCAATTATAGTATCTCTGAAGGGACAATGTATCAAAGATATATCTTTTCTGGAAACCAAAAAACAACATTATCCAATCCTTGGAGAGATTCTCAAGAACACATTATCACTCACCACAAATAACAACAATATTTAGCGATGATTCACATACAATTTCTGATGATTCTAAGCCATCTCCATCCTATTTTTAATCAACTAAAAATAATCCATTGTTTCTTGAAATGGATCAGCCTATATAGTAAATTCTAACAAGCTTCCACCCAACATAGTTGAGAATGACAAGGACACCCATACAAAAATTCAATAGGATCCATATGTATTGAGGCCTGATAGATATTTTTATATGATAACTCTACTAATGGAATGTGATCTTCCCACGAGCCACCAAAATCCATTACACTGTCCCGAAAAATGTCTTCCAACCTCTGTATCATCCTTTTGGATTAACCATCCGTCTGGGAATGGTACATTATACTCATAGTCAACTGAGTTCCAAGGAATTCTTGTATGGTTTTCCAAAAATGAGATGTAAACCTTAGATCTCTATCTGAGACTATAAAAAGTTGTACACCATGTCTCTTTACAACTTCTTGGATATATATTTTGGATATATCCTCCACTATGTGAGTTTCATGAATAGGAATGAAATGAGATGACTTTGTGATCTGATCCACTATAACCCATATGACATCGTGTTTCCAAACTATTCTTAGGAGACCTATAGTAAAATCCAAGGGTATATACTCTAATTTCCACCCTGCGATAGGTAAATACTACAACATACCCAACATTATTTGATTTTATGCCTTAATTTGATGACAATTTAAGCACTTTGAAACAAACTGTACCACTTTCCTTTTCATGATTCTAAACCATAACTATGCCATCAACTCTTTATATATATTATGTATTCCTGGATGTATAGACCATAGAGAATGGTGGAAATAATGAAGAATTTGTTCCTGAAATGTTATAGGTTCAACTATCTGATCTCGGAACCATAAAACTAAACTACCATAATGTTTTATCCCTTAATGATCTCCCCACCATTGAGTTTTGATTTCATAACTAGGAATTTTCTATCATGTGTTTGTGCATATTTGACTATCCTTACTAAATCAAGAACCATAAATACTAAAATGAAAACTGCAGAGCCACCTTAGTCTTCACATTCATTGTGCATGTCGGCTAGGACTAGCATCAACTGCCACTAATTTGAAGATTATTTTTCCATATAAGCATAAAATTTATGCTCAATGCACCTTCCACTATATTTCCTTTACCCCATGTATACTTCAAGTAGATGTTAAACTTCTTAAGGTACTCCATGCATCTATTTTTCCCCAGATCCAAATATCATTTTGAGAAAATGTGTATCAAGCTCTTATGATCTGTAAATATAGTAAATTTATCACCAATGATATAATGACGTCATGTCTTCAAATAATGAATGAATTTAGCTAAATCTAAGTCATGTGTTGGGTAATTCTTCTCTTGCACTCTCAACTACCTTGACCCATAAGAAAACACATGGTCTTTTTTCATGAGAAAAGACCCCAACCCATATCCCAAAGCATCATATTACGCCATATACCACTGTCTATATTCTAGAAAACTCAACTTAGGTCCTGATGTATGAAAGACATTATGCACTTGAAAAGGCTTTTGAAATTCCTTAGTCCATCAGAATGAAACATTGTTCTTTTTCAAATCTATCATTAGTTAATATTGTTGTGAGGATTCATTCAAAAAATATCAGTAATAACTAGCTATTACACAAAAAATTCTCATCTCAAAGACATTCTTTAGTAGTTTCCAAGAGATAAGAACTTCTATCTTCTCTAGATCAACAGAAACACCTTGTTTAGAAATTACATGGCTAACAAAGAATACCTGTTGTATACAAAAATCAAACTTTGAAAATTTGGAATACAAATGGATATCTCTCATGATTTTCGACAAAGTCTTTAATAGTACATCATTCTTATCCCTTTTCCTTGAATAAACTAATATAACACCCATAAACACCACAAAAAAAGAATCAAGATATCTAGGAAATATCCAATTAATCAATTCCATAAAGACTACTGGTGAATTTTTTAGACCAAAAGGTAGGAATATATATTCATAATGACCATATCTGCTTCTAAAATCCATTTTGAAAATATACTCCGTATGAACATGCATTCGATGATATCCTGGTCGCATGTAAATTTTATTGAACCACTAAGCTCCCATAAATTAATAAAAAATATCATCAATGCATGGAGGTGGAAATATTTTCCTTATCGTAACTTGGGTAATCTTATGATAATCAATGCACAACCAAAATAGTTCCATCTGCTTTCTTTATAAAGAGAACTGGTGCTGCCCATAGAGATATACTTGGCCAAAGGAAAAAATTTCATTATAGCTCCTCTAATTGCACATTAATTTACCTTAATTATGTTGGTTCCATACAATAAGATGTAAGGGAAATAGGACTAGTACTCAGAAGGAGATCAATCATAAAATTCACTTCCCTTATAGGTGGTAACCCTGAGAAGTTATTGGGGAAGACATCTGGTAATTTTTCCATGACTGATGGAAAAAAGTTATCCTTAATCTCTTCCATTGATTCCAAAGTCAACCCCATCAACTTGTAAGAGATCATTCCCACCACTCATTCCAAAAAGCTCATTTCACCTTCCTTTACAGCACACTCTCCTATGAAGTGATACTCAACACCATCCTTAGTTGTGAAACTAACTATTCTTCTATAACAGTCGATGTGAGAATTGAACATTAATTACCAATCCATAACCAGGATTACATCATAGACATCTATCTCTAACATTGAGAAGTCCCATTTTAGCATAGTTACATCTACAGTTATAGAGCATTTTATACACAAGATGGATCTACATTCTCTTTCCATGAGAGGAGAATGATTTTTTATCCTAGAGGGAACTATATAAGGTTTTAAACATAGAATATCAATATAATGAGAAGAAATGAATTAATGCAACAGAATAGTATAAAAAAACTTGAATAAGGGTAGAATTCAATAAATCGTACCTCTTTCCAAAGATGGTCTAGCCTGATCATCTACAATCATTTTCTCAGCTCCATACAACTAATTTTTTTCTACACTCTATTCCTTGTTACCTTGCAAATATTTCCCTCATTGTGGAGTCTTGGTATTCCTAGAATCACCATCTCTATCTCTACTCCGCTGATGAGTCTGATTTATCTATCATCACCCTATCGACGCATAAGATGCTTGCAAAACCTGAGAATTGTCTCGAGCACTTGACCTCAGAGCGCTATGACAATAACTCTAATGATACCCCATATGCTTATAGTAATGTATTGATCTAGGTTTTACCATAACACCCTTTCTTCAGGTGGTCAAAGGAACCACATTAGAAATAAATTTCTTTGCTCTTGGGTCATGGAGGAAGGATCATTGATCCAGCAGTTTGATTTTGATTCTTGATCCCACCCTAGAAATATGTGTCCCTCTTTCCCTTGCTCCCAACATTTGAGTTCTAACAATTTACCTTAGGTATCATGATTCTTCGTCCTCAAATATCTCATGAGATATCCCATTCACCCACGATTTCTCTATTCACCATCTCTATATAATACATAACACAATGTACTAAAATATTTGAGCTAATCTTCGGCCTTATCCCAGATTGTAAGATGTGTTCCTTTAAGAGAGCACTGACTGCAACCTATTGTGAAAAGTGCACTAAATTCATGAATGTTTCCACATACTCTATGACAGAGAGATTCTCTTGCTTTAGGCTAAAGAGATCCATCATTTTCTAGATCCTGAACATGTGAGGATAGTATTTTTTGTTGAAAAGTTCTTCAAAATACTCCCAAAATTTCCCTTGATCCCCCTTGGCATGCAACACGAGTTAACAAAACAGGCATGGAAGATCCTTGAGCATATATGTGGATATAATAACCCTAAAATTTGATGGTGTACCGATGAAATCAATGATACTATTCATCCTGCACAGCCACACCTCCACCTTTTCAGGTACAAAATCACCCTGGAAAATGGGTGGATTCTACTTCATGAACTGGATGTAATGAACCATATGAATTGGCTCATCCATCATATTCCCCGTATCTGTATCTTGAAAGGATTGAACGATACACCAAACCAGCTCTTGGTTCACTTGTGGCTCTAGTGTAACCACATTCACTACATCTTCTTCTAGTTGGTTTCAACAACACCTACAAGGAGCCGTTTTATAAAAAAACAAAAAACTCTATAAGTATCACTCTCTATAAACTAATGGATTAACATTTAAAATTCTATCACATTAACAATCACAAAATTTCTTTCCAAAATCAACCATTTTTTGAAAACCTTCAACTTTTCATTTAAAGATCAAACAACATTCAAAAATGCATCAACGATGTTATTTTAAAAGTATTTCATTTTATAAAATCTCATGTTTTTCATAAATTAGCACTTCTACCCAAAACATAAATCAGTAAACTAATGAAATATAAAATTTTATTGGGAATTAATTCCTTTATAGTACATCTCATGATTGTCTTATTTAATAAACCCTTGAAAATGCGAAATCCAAAATCCTATAATTTTCCCCAAAACACTTATGTTCCCAACTCACTAGTAACTTGAAGTTCATCATAAAAACCATAGCTACGTATTTTTATTCTCTATATCTCATGTCTCGAAAATCCTACTCCTTTATAATATCACAACCCAAGTAATAAATATGAATGAATTTCAATTCCAAGAACAAGAAAAATGGTGACTACTTGTCCCACAAGGGAAGGTACAAGATGACACCACTTATGTCAAATGATATTTTGGATAAAAAAAATGTTACCATTTGTAATGACCCAATCACTCCCATTTTCATGAGAATACAATTAATAATTATATGTCCTTAAGAGACATCCGCCAAATGCCATAGGTTGGAAATAAATGCCTAAGGGTTTAAAATTTAAGTAGGTGATGATTTTCCCTTTAAGAAATATAACCATTAACCAATATCCATAACCAACGAAACACCATATGATTATTGAACTAAAAAAGACAAATCAAAAACATCTTTTATAACCAAAATCAATTCAATTGTATCATAGTGGAAGAAAAAATATAATAAAAAATAGTCGAAGAACATAAATAAACTCTCAGATGACAATAAGTCTCCATGATACACAGGCTTCATACTAAATCACAAAATAAAACAAGGATCACAAGATGTTTGACCCTTTAACCTTTCCAATTTCTCAAAAGATAGCATCTAAAAAGGCCCCAAAGTTCCAAAATAAGGGTGAGTATAAAATTCAGTAGGATTTTTCCAATGACTTCATTAATAACTATAGTAGGATTGAAAATTTATCGTCATTTATATAAAACCATTTATATAAAATAATTCCATAGAACAATTTATAACACAACATAATCAAGTTCCAAAACTATTTGTCACCAAATGAAACAAGTCTTATTTTAACCAATTTTCCATCAAGTCATATTTTAAGAAAAACAACCAAATAAGGCCTCAAAACCATTTCGCAATATCCTTTTGGATTAATCATCCCATGGTTCACACCACACACCCCATTCATGGTTAGTTTGATAGTTCCATACTAATGAGCGGTCTCTTTTACAATCACCTAGTGTCCCAATGATACACCCCCGATCTTGGATCATGTACCTTGTAAACCAATGATACACATCCCTTATTCAGGGGAACATCAAACATGAACTCACAAAACCCATATATTCCAAAACCATTGAAATAAACCAATTAAAACCATTTCAGTAAAACTATAATTTTATTAAAAACCAAAAACTTATCCAATTAAAAAACAACCATTTAGTTTAAATAAAACATCCCCTTTTATTGAAAAAATATAATCAAATCCATGGGCATCAATTCTAGGAAAGCCCATTTTTAAAATACATATTTTAAAACAAAGATAAAAGCACTTTATTCAAAGTACCCAATTTTCTAAATTTTCACAACTACCAAACCAACACAAAATAAGGTTTCAAAAAATTCATAAATACCCAATTCATGATTCAATACACAAAAAGTAATCAATTTCAAACCCTTCCATTCAGTTCCACTAAGAGGATTTGAGAGTGAAGCCACCTACCTTGAAGGTTTTGACAGAAATTGAAAATAGATGAAGAAAGCATAATAAACCGGGTTGATTCTCCAAAACACCACCTTATATCTCAGCTCCTATCATGATAAACTCAAAAACTAAAAACTTTAGACATTCACTGTCTAAGATCTACCCATTACCGATGTAGATATAATAAACTGAGAAAATAGGAGAAGCACATATAAGAAACCGATTAAGAATGATCACATACCTTAAGAATATGACATCAAATCACTAAGGTACATCTTCAGATTGACTCCAAAATTATTGGGAGAGGATCTACTACCTTCAATGGAGAGTAGTATCAAATTAGGGGCTCATAGGTTCAAAAATGAAAGAGTTGTGTAAAAATGAGTGAGATCCAAATTTTAAGGATCTAGATTGGACTCTGGGCATAGTTAGTCCATATGAATAGAAAAACCATGTTATAATCATGCGTTAGCTACTAACTTATGGAAAACCCTTCATGACCTCCTTGTATGGTCTACCTAACCATACATATAATATGACGAAGCTTCTATCCATATTATGTTAGTGTGTATGGTTTTTCCTTGTATTTCTGTACTTTTTTTAAAAACCGTTCATAGACCATGCACCTCTACTTTATCCCCCAAAAAATTATTTAAATTTCACCAAACTCTCTCACCCTTCACCCATAACCTTTATATACATAAAACATAAAGGAAAGGTTACTTAATAGAAAAAGAAGTTACTACACTAGTAACTTTATAAACAAATTTTCAACAATGTGAGGGAATTATTTTTAAAATATCACTTATAATAATATATAATAATATTAATTTTAAATGAAATAATTTTTATGTATGTTATCATAGAGTAGAGGATAAAAATTAATTACTTTGAAAAATATAATTTATAGTTTTATGGAATTTTTAGAGAAAATATACATTGAAGATATCGTTGAATGAATTTTTTTGAAAAAATGAAATGGTAAATATGATTAATAGATAAGATACTAAATATTTTATTTCAAAATATGAAACAAAATTTTTTTTAATAATGATGAATATATATAGGAAAGATAATGAGTCACGAGAATTGATAAGAAATATTCTAAAAAACATCTAATTTTTATAGAGAATAAAATTTATTAAAGTTGAATAATTTTATGCCAAGATATAATTTCAATAGATAAAAATAAAAAATGAAAAATAGAAAAGATATATTAAGTAATAAATGAATATTAATTTCCAATATTTATGGACGAATGTTTATAACCTAATAGAAGGGAAATTGATTTGAGAGAACACTTATGGATATCATAATATGCGGATTTAATAACATTGAAAGGTATAACATGAATTGGGACATCAAATACCATAAATAGTGTGTCAATGATGATATAATACTTTTAATATCTAGTATACTCAATATATAAAATGAAATAGTGTATTATTAAAATAATCACTAAATTAAGGGAATTTGAGAGAAGAAATACTTACCATGGATTCGTTCATGGATAGATGCAATCAAACCTCTTATATACTAAACTAAAACTCATTAATAACATATTTTGGAAGCATAATCATATTTATTACTTTTTAAATAAAATTTTTATATTCATTTATTACATATTTATTACATATTTTTTAAAATTATTTATCATCACTGTTGATAGTTTTAAGTGTTCCCATTCTAATTTAGTGTATCATTTTCTATTATTATACCATATTCATGATATCATGAACATAATAATATTAATATTAAACATATTGATATCTAATTACAATTCATTGAGTACTAGGTTCACTTCATGGACGTTTCACATATGATTCATCAAGGTGTAATCTATAACACATTTGTTTCTGTAAATTTTAACAAATAAAAAATTTGTATGATAACAATTAGTTAATTATTAATAAAAAAATAAATAACACAAAAAAAAATTTACATTTTAATTTCAAATAAGACTTATAAAAAAATTTATACATATCAATATATTGTAAAAAATGATTTAAATTTTGAAAGATATCTCAATTGGTTATCTTGAGAACTAAAATTAACTACGAACACTTATTGATAATATAATTAATAGATTTAACAATTTACCTTTTTAGAATCTTAATAATATCATAAATGTAATATTTATTCACTAAATATATTTTGAAAATAAACCATATAAGATAGTGATGAAAAATAAATTATTTCATTAATAAAGGCGGTAATTAGATCATAGCATGAACAATTTTTTCATTTTTTAATTGTTTGGAATAAGGTATATAACATATATTTCATAAATAAAAAAATGAAGTCTAATAATTTTACTTATTTAATTATTTTATGATTATTATAATCAATTTCTAGGTGGTTTAAGATTAATGATATTTGAATGACTTTGTTAAAACAATCTCCTCTTCCTTGGATATCTTTAATTAGATCACTCATTAAAATTTTTTAGTTTGGTCTTTTAGTGATAAAATAAATTATAGGACATGTTAATGTTTTTTTGGGTAAGGTTTTTGGAACAATATTAGAGAACATGGCTATACCCACATTTTTTCCAAAATTGTGGCTATTGGTCACCCCTATAGATACTATTTTCTATAAACTATGGAAATAATGTTTAGGTAAGAACTTATAGACATGATTTGGGTAAATTGTGGAAATAGGTTTCATGGGGGAAAATTTTTCATGGGAAGGTCATCAAAAAACCTATACCCATGCTTCTCTAATAAACCATGTGCATAGGTTACCCCTATACCCATAGTTTCTACAAACCATCGAAATAGGTTTTGCAGGGGGAAACATTTCACGGGAAGGTCATGGGAAAATCTATACCCATTTTTTACTCAAAACATTTGTATAGGTAATATTTCTAGGAAAATCTTCCCATGGTTTGGTCTTGACATGGGTAAGGTGACCTATACCGCTAGTTTGACCAAACCATGGGTATAGATTGGCCTATTATTTTTCCATAATAATAAAAATAATATTAAATACATTAATAAAAATAATTTTTATATATATAAAAATATATTTCAATGTAAGAACATAAAATCTGTTTTAGGATAGTGGTAAAGTAATTGGAGTATAAGTGGAAGGTGTTGGGATAAATTCCAAGTGGTGGATTATTTTTAATAAAGAACCTATAACCATAGTTTAACCAAACTGTGGGTATAGATTTGACCTTTTTTCATAAAAAAAACATATATAAATAAATAAATAAATATAATTATATATATATATATAAAATACATATTTTTTAATATAAGAACAATAAAAGTGTTGTAGGGTAGTGGTAACGTCATTAGAGTATCGGCAGAAGATTCCAGGATCAATTCCCAGTGATAGATTTTTTTAATAAATGACCTATATGGATGGTTTTTCCAAAATTTAGGTATAGGTCTTTCCATTTAAATTATGTATACCAACTATTTGTGAAATGTGGGTATAGGTGGCCTATGCAAAGGATTGGTCAAACTGTGGGTATAGGCCTATCTAGAGAGCTTATGCACCCATGACTCATAAAAGTATGGGTATTTCCCATACCCACAGTTTTTTGGTATATACCAATATTTTGGAACCATGAGAATAGGTGAAGAATCCAATAGAGGAAGGTTTTGTTTGAGAAAAGAGTCTTTTGGTATGAGGATAAGTGGAGTGGTGATGCAATCCTTTTATATGTGAAAGATGTTTGATTTTAGAAAATATAAAATTATATAAAAGGATATGTCTTAATAAAGGAATGTGGATACAAAATTGGTAATTATAAAAGAAAATATATTTTATAGTTTATAAATTAATCATCCAAACATTTATCTATGATTTTTATTATAATTTGAGACTGTTATTGTTGATTTTACCACTTTAACCTTTACTATGGAGAATAATATTTATTATAGGGATATATTTTTATGACCAAAAAGAAAATTAAAAGTATTATATACCTTTTACAACATGATTCCAAAAAATAATTTAATTTTAATTTATCTAATTTCTATACATGAAATAATCAATTTTTGTATTATATGTCACAAAAATGGAATAAATTTGTCAGGAAAATGTATTTTTTCAACAAATTGAATGTATTATCAATACATTCCAATTAAAAATCATTAAATAAGAGTCATTTTAATTGTATTTTTATATAATAATTAAATTACATTAAATTCAATTTTTAAAAGTGATCAATATAGTTTATTAATAGAAAAATTAAATTCTTTTAAAAATATATCTTTTAAACATTAATGGATTTTCCTCTTAACGTTTAAAATTTAGTACATATTTCCTTCTAATTAATCAACATATTTTTATTAAAAAACCCATTGTAATAAAAATATTAAATAATGAGAACAAATATTGAATTAATATTAACATTTTTATATATTCCTTATTTCAACTTTAAAAACTCTTCAAGACCACCACATAAGATCTAAGGATATGATAAGAAAATGTTTTCATCATGTTTAGTGATTTAGCTACAATTAATCTCATAGGGATCTCCTGAACTCGATCATATCCAACAGATGATTTATCTCAAGTCAAACTTGTTGAATCTGACCCTGGGTTTGTTTTAGAGAAAATCCATTTAATGTACCTTCTATTAACATCTCAAAAAATTATAATTATAATTAACGATCCCAATACTAGATCCAATTTCTTCTCTATTATAAATTTATTTCATAATAAAATTGCTTCTATTTATTCCATACAATTTAAAGACTATGTTATAAAAGTCACATTAATTTTATCATTAATATTTTATGGGTTGTTTTAGTTTCCCGTTGAATGTGAAGTAAGATATAGATCACAACACATATATTTAATGAGAATTACATGTCGTGAGTGGGTTCCCTTGACCCAACTAATATATATACATTGATTACTATTATATATATATATATAATTTTATAAATACATTCATTAAAATTACCACAATATTATTGTTACATTCATTAAAATTACCCTAGTGTTATATCCATTTTCTAGAGGTCGGAACCATGGTTTGTTATCCAAGAATATACTCTACAAAATTTTGGAAATATTTAGCTTGTGTTAAAAGAATTTTTAATTTTTGAAAACAATAATAATATAATAATTAATTAGGTATGGTTGGGAAATTTATATCAATAGAAGAAAAAAGTGAAAAAAAGGAAAAGTTGGGGGACTGTCAATGTACAAAAAAAAACAAAAATTAATAGTGAATGTGGGGTGGGATAGACACCGAATATAGAAATTATCCCCCAATATAATGGTATTTTTATAATTATCCTCCCCCATATATGGGTGGTCAATTTTATTTTAAAAAAATTCTCATTTTTTAAATACATGGGTTGGTAAAACCACCCCTTATAACCCTTTTCCACCTTTCCCATGAGGTTTTGTGTATGAAACCTACTTCTAGTCGACCTGGTATCCAATATATGTCATATAATCCCTACTTGACCCTCTAGGGCCATTCGGTACACATAAATGGAATGAAACCAACCTTTTAAGGATTTTAAACCACTTAAGAGACTATTTTTTTAATTTTGTTATGACAATGGTTTGAATTGTTTTTAAAAGTTTGATAAATCATCCTATTATTATTTTACATAATTATTAGATAAATTTACTTTAATTCATTTAAATTTATCTTCATATGTATTTATTTAAAAATTATTTTTATATCCCATGTATATTACTAGCTGGCAGATCATGGGAATTGATCGACCAATGTATTTCTAAGATTATATTTATTTAATTACTTATTACATTTCAATGCGATGTTTTTAATAATTAATTTATTTCAGATAGTCAAGAAATTTCCATTCCTAGAAAAACTATATAAGGGACTACGTTACCATTAGTTTAATTATTAATGTATTTTACACTAGATTTGAAGTTTATATATTACGTCGAGGTTGTCATAATATGTGGACCACACCAAGATATGGTAGTATTCAATAAAAAATATGATTACATTGGATGGGTGTGAAAGCTACAATATGAGTTAAAAATGACTAATGTATTCATCCTCGTATTTCACTATTGATATATTTATGCTCAATGGAACAACCAATGGTAAATGTTCAAGAGTAGTCTATTAGTTTACTTTATTTGATCATGGTTTATAATTATTTTTTAGGTATTAATTTTCATGAGATCACATAAAATATTAATCTAAAATGCATAGTTGAAATAAAAAAGATGTGATGAATTTTTAATATTTAATTAATTTTTTAGTTTTTAGTGTGATAACATGGAATGAAAATATCTAATATCAAATTAATTCTTTCATCATGTGAAAATAAAAAAAGGGTCAAATAAATATTTAGTCCTAATTCCTTCCATCACATAAGTTTAAACAAAAATTGATGTGTAATGTTCTCATTAGACATTGGTGAAGGAGACAAAAACTACTTGGGAGTTATTATATTGATGGGTCGACTTAAATAATGTTGGAAGACAATGATTTTTCATACCTATCTTCTTTCCACATTTTATTCAATTTTTTTTATTAAATAGATTTACAATTCAAAGAATCTCGGACTTCTATCAATAGTTCTAGTAGGCATGAGTTCATACTGTTGGATAGTCTAAAGCATAATGTGAAACTCTTTATTTAGTGGAATAGTCCATTATAGGAATCAAAGTGGAGGTTTAAATGATTATTTTCAACAGAATAATCATGTGATAAATCATTTTAAATATATTCAAGAGGGTTACTGGGGTTTGATAAAATTTTGGGAGGAAATTAATTAGTTAACTAATATACAATCTATAATTTTTAACCAAGATAAAGTACCAACTTCTATGTTTATTTTTTGAAAATAAAATTACAATCACCACCCTTAGTTCTTTATTAATGCAATCTATTAAATATAAAGTGATTATTTGGATAGTCTGTAACTTCTAGTAGTTGTACATTCTCTTGATCATAGCAATATTCCAAGAGTTCAATATTCATGTAATACATTTTTATCAAGATATTGAGACTCCATTAAGAGAAACCAGGTAGAATAAAGGCATATATACGAAGCATATTAATGATTAAATATATGTATAGTTTATCATGTTGTAATAAATGTCAATTATACTATATAAAATGAATGATGTTGAAGATTACGACATGACGTGATCTCATCTCGAAGTGTTATATCACGAGAAAAGTGGATATGAATGATATAAGATATGAAGTTCACTATATAAGTTCAATCTAGAATAATGGAATCAAGAATGAAACCATATACTCATGGAAATTATATAATTTGAAAGACATTAATCCATTTTTTTAAAATAATCAAAGAACTAGAAAATTATCTCATCCATTCAACATTACTTCCCACCTTATGGAATTTTTTTTAATTACAACATGAATAAGAAGAAAAAAACTCTCCCATAAATATTGGATTTAGTTTTTCAGGCCGGTAAGGATACGAGGAATTCCAAATCATCAGTCCTTATTGTGAATATCATGATGTATGTTAATGATAAGGGGTCTAAGGCAAGACCCAATCCAAAGACACTAAAACATCATTAATTCAAGAATCCAATGATATAGAGGGATTTAAATGGTTAGAAGGATATATGATATTCATGTGGCAAGAAATACGACTAGATTAAGAACTACATAGATGGAAAAAAGATGCATGGTGATTGTTATACCTATGATATATATTTTTCAATAAGAAAAATCTACATTTACTTATATGTTTGGTAATTTATATAAAACTTTCCTCACATATTTGTATTTAGATATAAAAAAATAGAAGATTCTTGAATATTTAAAGGGTTTAAGTGTATATCTAATCTATAAATGGTGAGGATTAGTATCCTTAGTAGTGTAATATTATCATATTACATTGAGAAGTGTTTTAGTTTCTATATTAAACAATTTTTATTATATTACTTGTGTTACCAAAGACATTATTTTATTGTAGAGTTTGGAAACCATGGAATTCTATTTATTGATTTGAAATAAATCTTATCTATTTTATTTGGAAAACATTTATTATGGTATGGGGAATCACAAAAAAGGCATGTATATACTTGAACATGATAGCCCTATAATCGTAGTCATGGATAGAACCAGTGAAAAAGAATCATATAACAACCACATATGGAAATTATAACATGTTAATGAAAATTTTAAACATTTTCTTAAATCAAATAGAGGATGATATGTATACTCTAATATGATAAAACCTTTGAAATATTTCATGATTGTTTATAAGGGAAAATGATAAAATCATCATTTACTAAGACATGATTAAGGTCAACTAAACTAGTAGAATTAATTTATACTAATCAATGTGGTTCATATATAGTAGATGAAATGGGTTAGATTTCATACATAATTAATTTTACTCATGATTGTAGTAGTTGTAGTTATATCTACTTAATTAGGTATATGTATCTTTCCTTTTATATTTTAATGTTATAACTACATTAAATTGAAATCTTATTGTTAATAAGATTGAAGCTAATCACTTAGATCATGGTGGAGAGTATCTATACCAATAATTCATTGGTAACATAATATATTGTTGGATAATATGCCAACTCACTCCTCCTTATACACATTATTGGAATGGTGTCAGTAAAAGAAGGTTTCTGACCTTTCTAGACAACTTCATATTAATAAAGAGATAATAAACTCTTGTATTATTACTTTGGGGATATTTTTTATAGAAAAAAACATATAACCATGACCATGTACCAACTAAATCAATAAATGGGAGTCCATATGAGTTATGGTATGTAAAGAAATTGAATATTTCACACACATGTGAGTTGGGATATGAAGCCTTTTTCATAACTATAATTTGTGGAAAATTAGAATCCTAATGCTTGAAATGCATCATTATATGTTATATTATAAAATTAAAGGATATTACATATATAAAAATTTATATACAGAGTAGATTGAAGTGAAAAAATATATATTTAATTAAAGGGAAAAAAATTTACAATGGATATAGTGGGAGAAAGATATATTTCGATGATGTTGATGGTCCAGATATATTGGACTTGGTATGAGAAAAATCACCACAAATGATAGTTTGAGTTTAAGATATTCATGAGAAATAAGTAATATAAATTTGTACAAAAAGGGTAGAGAAACAAAAAAATATGGATTTTATATCCTTTATTCTGGTGACATATTATACATAGAGAATGATGAAACTACAACCTATAAGGATGCAACATATGGGAAGGATACTGATAATTAGAAAGAATCCAATAATCTGGATATGGATTCATGTATCAAAAATATATCTATATTTTGGTAGACCATTTTTAGAGTGTAAAATCCATCTTGGGAAAATGGTTATTCAATAAAAATTTGGACATTGATGGTAAAGTAAATAATTATAAAACATGATTGTTATGAAGGGTCTTAGAAAACATCATGTTATAGGTTAGGATGAAACCTTATAACTTTTTCCAATGGTGAAATCCATAAAAATATAACATAAAAAATCATCCTTATATGATTTTGAAATTATGAAAATAGGATTCAATACAACATTTATAAATGAAAATCTGGTTGACTATTTCTATATGATTTAACTGAAAGGTTTCATTATGTCCAAAAGTTCAGAAACATTATAAATTCTATAGAGATAAATATTTGTCTTGAATTAGGAATCATGATCAAGGGATGTTCATTTTTATGATCCATAAGGGATTTTGTTTCTAGAATAAAAGTGATCCATGCATCTATAATACGGTCCTATATAATTCCATAGTTATCCAATTATTTTATGTTTATGAAATATTAATTATTTGATTATGGATTGTTTAAATTAATGATACCCCATAAAATAAATAGGTGAAATATACTACACCCTAGGAATTATGATCTATTTAGATATATCTCAGAGGCTACAAGGGAAAAGACAATGTATATATATTTATAATTTACTCAAATGGAATAATATAGGACATGGTCATAGAGGGGGTTTTCCATTTCTGTATGGTTTCATAATCAAAAAACTGTTTCCAAAAAACATTATGATATTTCATGAATGAGTTGAGTCCCTTATTCTTCAAAAATGTGATCTATCATGTATTCAATTTTATGCACAAGGTTTTATTTTTTCTTTTATTTAGCCATGGAAGGAAAATATCAAGTTATTTTAGGAAAGATGCATTTCAAAACCATAAGAACTAACTTTTTATAAAAGAGATGTATAAAGGATACAATACTATTATATGAAGGACATGAGGAACGAGTAGCGAGGGGATATAGTGATGCTAGATTCCAAATATATCATGATGATCTAAAATCAAAGTCAGGATATGTTTTTTTTTCTTGAATACTTGTTTGGTGAGTTATAAAAGCTCGAACAATCATGTGGTCACCAACTCTAAATCATAATAGAGGGTTCATAAATTTTTAGTGTCTTCAGACACTGGATACATAATCTTATTATTTAATAAATATCTTCAAAATATCCCATACAAATCTCCCATAATTTTACTCTTCTGAATCATACCCTACATAAAAAAATTCTTCATAACCATGGTAAATGAAAGATATGAATGGGTGATCTCAAATACTCAGTAAGGGTGAACATGATAGATATAATTCTATGATAAAATGATTGTATAGTATAAGAATAATTGTTTGATAGTATGATAATAACTTATAAAGGTCATTCCCAATGGTTCATATATTGTAAGCACATGTTATGGAATAAATCATTTTCCTTCCGGATGACATGATCCATAAGTGTGTGAAATCATCATAATTCTTGAACTATAGTATCAATTCATAAAAGTGTGGCACAAACATAGTTATATAAACCATTTCAATTTAAAATATTAAATTCGAAGACCATAACCCATAATGGATAAATCTTCACCACCCATTTTCCATTGTGGATCAATACCGTCAGCCAGTTTTTCATTGTGGTTCAACACCATTAGCTTGTTCCATATTATAGATCAAGCCTATATAATTTTTTCCCATTGATATAACATGAGATATAAATCTTTACCCAATTAATTGGATAGATATATAAGTATCATCCATCATATTTTCGATACATTTATGTTAAACTAGATCATAAATCATTAATTATGTGATTACCTAAGAAAATAAATGGGTTTCATAAACATTTCATCATAGTTTAACCTATGGAAAATAAATGGATTATATATATATTTTATATAATTTTCATCATTTCATCACAGAATAACCTATTGAAAAGGAATTAATTTCATTAGCATTTCATAATTTTAATATAGAATAACCCATGGAAAGGTAATGGGTTTCATAAAAATATTTTCATCACAAATAAAAATATGGGAAGAGGCATATTTACAAGTACTGTAGCAGGCAATGTTGCAGAAAGAACTATTCACCTTTGGCCATCCAGTTTGGGACTAGAGTCCTCAAGGTCTTCACGCCACTAAGGGAATTCGATCCAGTTAAGAATTTTGGGCCACCTCAAGGCCTTTGAGCCACCTCATACAGATCATGCAAGTGAAGATGCAACAAGATATACCAACAAAACTAGCTCCAGATGAGGACCCATAACCGGAAATTTAACTTGAACAAAGATATTTGGATTTGGAAGAATGACAGGGTATGAAAATTTCTATTAGGACCAGTATTATACACCTCTTCCCATATATTTCTATCCAAAAAAGTAATGTGAATGTGGGAGGATGACTTCACGATCTAGAATATGGGGAGGGTTATTTCCATGTAGTTTTGTATGGGATGAAGTTTTGTAAGAACTTAAATTAATGTCATCCACTAAGGTTACATGCCTTGTAAGGGTTCCCTATCATCTATTGAAGGAGGAGTTATAAAAAATCAATAAAAATAAGGCCTTTGGGAAATTCAAGCCATAATCCTAGTATGTATTAGATGAAATCGAAGATGTCATCTTAGATGGAAACTAATTTTGAGAGACCCCTTAGAACATTTATTGAGTTTAATATCCTTTTCACTTTGAAATATTTTTTTAAAAAAAATAAAAATTTCAAAAAAAATAAGGAAATCAATTTCATTAAAAATAACCATGAAAACATATAATTTATGATTAAAATAATTGAGTGGTCATGACGGAGGAAACATTGTTTCAGGCTATGCCTGTTAAAACATAGGCTCCTTTATCTTTTTCAGTAAAAAGTAAAGAGTGCCTCATTGAGAAAATAAAAAAGAGGCTCATTTTGATTAATATTGTAAAAAATAAAAATATGATAAAAATATATTGGGGGAATCACTGGAGGATATTAAAAAAATTCCAAATTGCTTTATAAAACAAAGGAATGGAAGAAGAATGATTTCGACTAAAGGGAGAAGTAATACCAATTTTTCTTTAAAAAGTACTTTGTGACTCTTATGTTCTTGAAGAGAGGAAAATGAAAGGGAATATTTTATTCACTATAATCTTCTATAGGAGAAAAAATTTTCTGAGTGTCTTGAGAGGTATATCATAATATTTACTTATAGGATGCCCAATCATAAATAACCTTGAGAAACAATATGACTCTAACATGAAAACCATTAACTCATTAGTAACTATTAAATCAAAAGACACAAGAAAGATATATCCTTATATAGATATTTATATTCCCATAACATTAATATGAATAATTATTCATGGGTAGTATATACACACAAAAAAACAAGGGGTGAATATGGCTTGTGCCTCACCAGATAAAATGAGACAGAAATCCCTTACAACGTTGGAAATATTTTGAATTATAGAAAACATTATGAATAAAATCTATTTTCAAATTAAACATCATGATTTTTTATATTAATGATATAACATGTTAAATAGGAGTTATATACACCTCACAATAGAAACGAGTGGTGAATATAGAATATGTATCCTATAAATAAAAGGGGGACTAGAAATCCATTAACATAAGTATCAAAATACTTCAAAATGTTTGAATGTAATATAAAAATATATATAATTTTATTGTACATATATTATATATATACTAATATGTATCATTCCTTACATTATTTAGTTATGACCTTTTATCAACTATTTACTAACAATTCCTTTTTAAAATTATATTTAAGGTAATAACTCTTTTATTTTTCATGTATTTTTAATGGTTTTTTGATCATTTTACATTGATCATGGCTACATATCACCATAATTTTTACCATGATATAGATATCATATATATTCATTATATATATATATATATATTTATAGTAATCTAACAAATATAGACATTGAAAATTAATTACACCATTCATGGATATGGTGGGCCCTACAAATGCATGAATGTTGTTTCCATTTAATTGATGGAGGAAACGAAAGAAAGTTAAATATTTAATTACTAATAAAAATAATATATATGTCATATATGTCATATATTTTCATTAAACTGATCCATATATCATTCCATGTTAAGCTTAAGTGAATAATGATGCACATCTCTTGGTGAGGCGATAGTCCGACATACACATGATTGGAATTATCATATTATCAGAGAATGGAAATAAATAATGTAGTTATGATATTATAATTGAAAATTATATTTATATCCTAAATATAATATAGAACTATAAAATCCATCATTATATCGATCCATGAAAAGTGAGGATTGAAAATGGACTATATCGGTTTGTGGGGTGGTAGTCCACCTTACACAAGATTCATGGTTTCGTTTCGCATTTGATTGAAGAGGATATGAATGTTTTTTATTCCATAATCGTAACTACATATGAGACTATTGGATACACTAGAGATTTTATATTGTAATTTTTAAGATATTAATGGAGGTGGTAAGAGGATAAGTTAAAAAGAAATTACATAGAGAAGACAATTACCTTATCTTAGAGAACCCTCCTTCAAACCTCTTATTAAGGACCTCAAGGTTGGTATTCTAGGAATTCTAGAAGACTAATAACTTGGATAAGGATATTTAGGAGTGATATTTTTGGTTTTGGTGAAACCAAAGGGATTAAATTTTGTGATGATGTGAGGGGATGATGTTCCCTTGTAATATTAAGGAGTAGTGGCATTTTTTTAATACTAAAAACAATTTCATAATGTGAATTCATTATCACCCCAAGCACCTAAAAATATATAATTAAAGGATTATAATAATTATATGATCTATAAACACCTTACCTTGTCAAAAAATCTCATGTTTTATATATTTCATTTCTTAGTATTTCTGATTACTTACATTTACCATTTTAGTTTTCACCAAGGTAACTATTTTTTTATTTGTTTACCTAAGTGATTTATCCATTAAGACTAAAATTAAAATGAGTATTGTTATATAACATTGACCCACTAATTCTGAATTCTAAATCCAATTTATTAAATAAAAATACATTGTGTGTGGAAAAATAATTTAAACACAAAGGCATGTAACATGAAAATCCCTGCTTTAACCTTCACCACATTAAATAATGTTTACTTTTTAAAATATTCATTATGAATAAAACATAAATTGAAATTATTAACAAATAATAATTATGTGTATTATTAATATGGAATAAATATTTAAAAAATCATTTCATATATGTGGTTTTTCTTAACTCGACCCAACGGGGCTCAAGCCGCGACACCCCAAGCCCGCCTCTAATAGGCCAGAGGTTGGCGTCTAGCACAGAGTAGGCTATCACACACATGGGAGGCATTAGACCAAGGTACTTGTACACACACACACCCAAATACATCTTCATGAAACAGTGCAGAGATATATAAAACTGAAAAGTAAATGAATGCATACAATTATCCCACAACCAGAGTACAACAGAAGTACAAAAGGGAAAAACAGGGCCCACCAAAAGAAAACTGCAAAGTGTCCAACCTGCTAAGAAGGAGGGAAAACACTGCAAAAAACCTACCGGTAATCTCCTCGGCATAACTTTGGTAAACACCTCGGTCAAACCCACTCACTAAGCTCCGCCTGCTCTGGGTCCTCCTAAGACTCCGTCGAAAGGCCTGTGGTCTGCACAAGACACAAACATGTGCGGGAAAACCCCGTGCAGGGGTGAGAATAACAATATCCAGTAGGCACCGCAAAACCCAAAACAAAATAGAGCAACAAAAAGGCAACAATCCACTCATCCTATCTAGAGGGAACCTAGACGAGAGAGAAACTCCACCTTGTGACTATCCTCGGCTAAACATAACTAGTCACCTCAAACCAGGTGTATTCCCATACATACACCTTGAACATCTAGATATACTCAACTCATGCACCAAGCTACAAGAGGTACCGACCTCAACACCAAAAATGGTTCACAACCAGGAGAAAACACTCCACAAACGCTATCATCCAAAATGACACCCGTCCGAGAGATACACTCCATCAGGTCCCACACAAACATCTCAAATGCTCACCCGAGAGATCACACTCATCGGATATCATCACCGAGAGAAATCTCGCTGAAACAACATACACACGAAACTACTTGGATAGGGGATCACTCCTAGGGTCCGCTAGGCGATACCAGAACCCACACTGGTATATGAAGATCTCACAGATAAGGGATCACTCCCATGGTCTATTGGGGGATACCATAACCCGATCTAGCGTTCGTAGAGCTCACAGATAGGGGATCCCACCCAGGATCCGTTGGGGGATACCACAACCCGATCTAGCGCTCGATAGAATCATGTCACTTAGATAGAGGATCGCCGCCCATATAAATATGGTCACACAAATAATGGAACCCTATCTGATATAACTCGCGATGTAGGGGATTGACCTGATGATGCCCCAACCCTACAGAAACCACACGCTGAGTAGGGGATCATATAACCAATGATAATGCAACCCTACTATAATACTCATTCTGAGTAGGGGATCGTATACCCAACGATACCACAACCCTACTGAAAACCTCATGCTGAGTAGGGGATCATATACCCAACAATGACACAACCCTACTAAGCACGGCTCACTGTGTACGAGATCATATTCCCGATGATTCCACAAACCCTACGGGCTTAACCTGCTAGACAGGGGATCTCTGCTCATGGATAAGCAGTCACAACAATACCAAGAACCCAATCTATGGTAATGATGCTAGAGGATCCCGCTCCAGGCCCACCGGAGGGATGCCACAACTCTAACAGATTAGACATACCATTGAGAGGGTCATAAGCCTATACGAAGGTTGTGATGCCGTGCGAACCCCTGTAGGAACGAACCAAGGGATTACCCTCAACCATTGCTGGTCCCAACATCTTCAACCCGAGCGACCTGCCACAATGCCACCCTGCACACCTCCAAGGCCAATTCCGAGGCCACTATCGCGATCTACGTGAAAAAACACACAGGATAGGATATTTACTCGCCCAAAACAGACAACCAGTAAAAAAGGCACTATTCACCTTTTCCAGCCTGTGTGGGACCCACACAACGATCCCGAAACTCATCAAGAGGATCATACCACAACGATCCCCTTGGAAAAAAACACACAGGATCCACTACTCGTTCGTCCGAAATGGACATCCGGTGAAAAATCCACTATTCACCGAAGCTAGCTCAGGTGGTTCCCACACCTTGATTCTGAAACTCATAGAATGGATCACACCGTTGCGATCTTCTCGGAAAAACACACAGGATCGACTATTCATCCACCAAAATCGGACTATTGGTGAAAAAGTTGCGTGTCTCCGCAAATGCCAATACCCGGCCTCATGGGGCCTACACCCCAAACTCGTTCCTAACACCCAGAAACCCTCAAGAAAAGTTCTCCGTATCATCAGGGTCTCAACGCCACTGACAGAACGTCCATCAGACGCTCCAGGTAGAAGATACAACAGCCCGAAGTCAAATAATAATAAAATATCATTATTTTATTCTACATTTGAAGCTCCCAGGAAACGTTCCCGAACCTTAAAATTCTTGAACCCACATTGAAAGGCTCTCCTCATCATCAGGGTCATGTTGTCGTAGACGGCACACAAATCCAACTCACGAGTTACAAGAAACGGAGGTTTAAAAATCCCTTATGTATTAAAAAGGGGCCGGAGCGGCCCGCCCGACATAGTCATGCTCCACCGGCTAGGCCGGCGCGCCGCCGCCTCAGGCGGCCTACCTCCGCATGTCACTGCCGACCGCCGTGGTTCCGTCGGTGCCGGTGGCGCCCCCCCCCCCCCCCCCCCCCCGAAGCCGCGACGACGGAGCTTCCGCGAACCGCCGGGGGCACCCCGGTGGTCCGTTTTGCGATCCGAAGGTACCGACATGACACTCGGGATGCGATCTTCCCTACTACAACATCAAAATGAATCAATTCGCAGCAAAAATGTTATCAGGGGATGGAATCTCAAACCGCTTACCTCACGGGTGAAACGTCAACGTTCTGTCTTAGATCCGCGCTCTAAAGCTCCCGTTGCACGATCCTGGAACGTCCGCCGTCGAAATCCGAGCTTGACAACACCTTGATCGCGTGATTCAACCATTGATTCGCTTTCGGAAGTGGAGGAGAAGGAGGAGGAAGGAAGAGTAACTCCTCCTCTTCCAACAACACATCCAAGGGGGGGGGGAGATATATTTTTTTATTTAAAAATATACTCTCCCACCTCCGGCTCCCGACTCGCCTCCGCCCGACGCCCAATGAAGACACAAGTAAGGTGTCCCTTAGGTTAAACACAACGTTATGATCACAAATGCAGACTCAGATTGTCGATATGAGACTCCGGTCAGAAGTTATTCGAGCCGACGCTCGTAAATAAACTTTTCCACTTATTATCAAAAACGCCCCTAGTAGTGTTTTCCACAGCAGGCCCGCGCCCACAATGTTTACACATTGCCTAGGGTATACGGCATGTTTCGGACACAACTGTGCCCTCAGATTCCCATTTTGAGCTACCTTTTAGGAGATATCACACTCCCTCCATGTGATTAGTATAAAAATAATTAATATTTTTGTAAAATTATTTCCGGGCACCCCGGGTCACGGAATCACACTCCGTCTTCATGCCTAGATATTGAACTATTCATAGAGATATTCCAAAGTCTGACAGGGCCAAAAACCAAGTCACTACATCCTCCCCCCTTATAACTTTTCGTACCCAAAAATCCATAAGTACAAGTAAAGTGACTGGACTCTCAACTGGGTCTCTCACACCAGCAAGTTCGCCTACAAACACCCATGCCCAAACACATATGTCAGAGGGACACATCCACCACACCTCAACACTATCTTCTTTGGGCGACATTGACTCGCCCGCATGGTTTTAATCACATCACAAAAATGTGTCTCAGTGGGGGAAGGATCCCTTTTCGTCATGCATTAGAAGCACGCTGAATAAAACCCTCACACAGGGTGTTACCAACGCCCTAGACAAATATCAAGAATGTAAAAGAAAGGAAGGAGTACTGCTAAACAGTGTTTATAAAATACTGCAGAAATTAGAAAGGACAAAAGGCGTACCTCTATCCATCCGTGGAGCCTCTGGGTCAAAAGACTCTAGGGCATGTAGCTGTCCTCACTCTCAGCCACCAGCTCCCTGAGCTTGGCGTGGACCACATAGGGGTGGGGGTGATGGAAACTGATACCGCCTACCACCTTCTGCTGCTATAATAGCTCTGTCTCCATGTCTTCCACCCTGCAGACCTACTTTCTTGGGACGCAGCCTCTTCCAAGGTGGTCTGTCAACTGACTCCCTCTCAGAAGCACGTCAGGTTAGACAATCTCTAGCAAGATGTCCATGACCATCGCAAGTGTACCACCGCCACTCCTACGACTGACCAAAACTATCTTGCGAGCCCTCTGAGCCCTAAACCTCAATTCCTCCATCCTGGGGTCGACTCCTGAAACACCGCCCACGCCCAGTCCTCTGCATCTGCTGTCGGCTACCAGATGATGATGTCTCCTCTCTCGCGTGCCCAACACTAGTACGGGGGATCTGATCATCCAGAAGGCTCTCCACCACCAATGCTTGCTCCATCACACCAGCATATGTGGAAAGGCACAAGGAAACCACACCCTCCTGTATGTCCCTTATTAAGCCCTTATTGAAGGTATGAGCGCTAAAGAATGGGTCTCGAACCATATCCATGGAGTAGTGCGACCGGTCTGTAAACCTCGCTGAGTACTCTGCCACAGTCCGACCTTCCTGCTGAAGCTGCAGAAGCTCTTAGATGCACACTGAACTTAGTGTCATTGGACATAACTCTTCACTAAAGATCCACTCAAACGATTCCCATGTGAGCATCTCCTTGTCATGGGACAATGTCACCAAACTCACCATCGCCCGACCGAACCATGCAGAAGCCTCGCTGCTAGGAACACCATCTGATCTAAAAGAGTCCTCACTAGGCGAAAATCTCAGGTGACTGCTTCGAGCCAGTCATCAGCTTCCTGGGGGTCTGGATCACCCCGAAACCTTAGAGGTCATTGCCTTTGGAAATTATGCAACACTCTCATCCTGTGCGCAACCTCATCCTACACTACCGGCATAACCAGTTTCCCGACAGGTGGTGGCTCAACTGGCAGACCACCTGAAGGTCCAGCCTCAGAACCTGCGCGCTGGTTCACAGCCTCTAAAGGGGGCAGATCATCATGAAAATCCTTTAGTGTAATCCTCGATGTCTCTCACTATGGAGGCATCCTGAAATACATTCAAGACACATCACAGTCAAAGAGTATATCTGGAGAGATGACTCAAGAAGGACAAGGAAAAACCCAAAACTCAATCCTATATGATGCATGTACCATTGTTTTCCCCTGCGACTAGTTTATGTATGTCCCGAGTCAAGAAGTAGGTTATCAGAGTTCTGGTGTATGGATACGTCAGCCACCACACCAACACTAGAGTCTCTGGCCTAAAATCCCAGCTTGACACATCATAACACTACTGCAATGCAACCCAAACCAAACTCACAGCTAGACCAACTACACTATGAGATCCCAAAGGTAGAATCTCCTCTAATACCACTCTGTCACGCCCTGACCCAACAGGGCTCAATCCGCGACACCCCAAGACCGCCTCCAATAGGCCAGGGGTTGACGTCTAGTACAGAGTAGGCTATCACACACATGGGTGGCGTTATCCCAAGGTACATGTACACACACACACCCACATACATCTCCATGAAACAGGGCAGAGATATATAAAACTAAAAAGTAAATGCATGAATACAACTATCCCATAACTAGAGTACAATATAAGTACAAAATAGAAAAATAGGGCCCACCAAAAGAAAACTGCAAAGTGTCCAACCTACTTAGAAGGATGGAAAACACTGCCAAAACACCAGCCGATAAGCTCCTCAGCACAACTCCGGTAAACACCCCGGTCGAACCCGCTCACTAAGCTCCACCTGATCCGGGTCATCCTAGGAATCCGTCAAAAGGACTATGGTCAACACAAGACACAAACATGTGCGAGAAAAGCCCGTGCATGGTTGAGTATAACAATACTCAGTAGGCACGCCAAAAACCCAAAACAAAAGAAAGAAACTAAAGGGAAACAGTATGATCATCCCAACCAGAGGGAACCCAGATGAGAGAGAAACTCCACCTCGTGACAATCCTTGGATAAACACGACTAGTAAGCTCATGCCAGGTGTATTCCCATACATACACCTTAAACATCCAGATATACTCAACTCACACACCAGTCCACAAGAGTTACCGACCTCATCACCAGTAACAGTTCACAACCAGGAGAGTACACTCCATGAACACCTTCATCCCAGATGACATCTATCCGAGAGATACACTCCATCTGGTCCCACACAAACATCTTAGACACTCACCCAAGATAGCACGCTCGTCGGATACCGTCACCGAGAGAAACCTCGCTGAAACAACATAAACAACGAACTCCTCGGATAGAGGATCGCTACTAGGGCTTGCTAGGGGATACATATCCCAAACTAGTATACGAAGATATCACAGATAGGGGATCACTCCTAGGGTCTGCTGGGGGATACCACAACCCGATCTGGCATTCATAGAGCTCAGAGATAGGGGATCACACCCAGGATCTGCTAGGGGATACCACAACCCGATCTGGTGCTCGACAGAACCATGTCTATCAAATAGAGGATCGTCACCCATATAAAGGTGGTCCCAGCGATATGGGAACCCTATCTAGTATAACATGTGATGTAGGGGATCAAATTGATGATGCCACAACCTTACAGAAACCATGCGCTGAGTAGGGGATCACATAACCAACAATACTGCAACCCTACTATAATCCTCATACCGAGCAGGGGATCTTATACACAATGATGCCCGAACCCTACTAAAAACCTCATGCTGAGTAGGGGATCATATACCCAACGATGTACCAACCCTACTGAAAACCTCATGTTGAGAAGGGGATCGTATACCCAATGATTCTAGAACCCTACTGAGCATGGATCACTGCATCGGGGATCATATTCCCGATGATGCCACAAACCCTACGGGGTTAACCTGCTAGATGGGGGATCGCCGCCTGTGGATAAGCGGTCACAATGATTCCAAGAACCCTATCTAGGGTAACGATGCTAGAGGATCCCGCTCCAGGCCCACTGGAGGGATGACACAACAATAACAGATTAGACATCCCATCGAGAGGGTCACAAGACAATACGATGGTTGTGATGCCTCGCGAACCACCATAGGAACGAACCAAGGGAGTACCTTCAACCACAGCTGGTCCCAAAGTCGCTAACCCGAGCGACCCGCCATAACGCCACCCCACACACCTCCAGGGCCGATTCCGAGGCCCCCATCGCGATCGAAGTGGAAAACACATAGGATATGCTATTTACTCTCCCGAAACGGACAACCGGTGAAAAAGGCACTCTTCACTATAGCCAGCCCATGCTGGACCCACACAACAATCCCGAAACTAATCAAGGGGATCATACCATGGTGATCCCCTCAGAAAAACACACAGGATCCACTACTCATTCGTCTGAAACAGACACCTGGTAAAACATGCACTATTCACCGAAGCCAGCTCAGGCATGGCCCACACCTCGATCCTAAAACTCATCAAATAGATCACACCATTGTGATCCTCTTGGAAAAACACACAGGATCGAATATTCATCTGCCAAAATCAGACTCCTGGTGTGAAATTTGTGTTTCTCCCCGAATGAAAAAACCCGGCCTCATAGGGCCCACACGCCAAACTCAATCCCAACACCTGGAAACCCTCAAGAAAAGTCCGTTGTATCATTAGGGTCTCAAATCCACTGATGGAACGTCAATCGGATTCTCCGGGTATAAGATACAATGGCCCGAAGTCGAATAATAGTAAAATATCATTGTTTTATTCGACATTTCAATCTCTAGGGACACGATCACAAATCTTAAAATTTATGAACCTACACAAAAAGGTTCACCACATCTCCAGGGTCGCATCGTCGCAGACGACACGTGAATTCGACTGCTGGATTTCATGAAACGGGGGTTTAAAAAACCCCCTGTATGAAAAAGGGGCCTGGATTGGCCCGAACCGGCTGGTCCGACCGTTCGGGACTGGCTCGTCGCCGCCAGCCCATCCTGACTGGAGGCCCTCCGCTGCGAACTTTCGGGGTTCCGCCGGTGCCAGTGGAGCATCCACGGACCGCCAAGGGCACCCCGATGGTCTGTTTTGTGATCCGAAGGTACCGACGCGACCCTCGAGACGTGATATTCCTTGCTACGATATCAAAATGAAGAAATTTGTAGAAAAAACAGGATCAGGGGATTAAAACTCAAACCACCTACCTCATGGGTGAAACGTAGACATTCTGGTTTAGATCCGCGCCCCAAAGCTCCCGCTGCATGATCTTGGAACGCCCGCCGTCAAAGTCCGAGCTCAACGGCACCTTGATGGCGCGATTCGACCACCGATTTGCCATCAGAAGGGGTGGAGAAGGAGGAGGAAGGAGGAGGAACTCCTCCTCTATGCACAACACATCCAAGGTTGGGGGATATATATATATTTTTAAAAATAAACTCTCCCACCTCCGTCTCCCGACTCGCCTTTGCCCGATACCCGATGCTGACAAAAGTGAGGTCGCCCTTAGGGTAAACACAATGTTATGAATGCAACAGAGGACTCGGATTGTCGATTTGAGACTCCGGTCAGAAGTTATTTGAGCCGACGCTCGTAAATAAACTTTTCCACTTATTTACAAAAATGCCCCTGGTGGCGTTTTCCACAGTAGGCCCACGCCCACGAAGTTTACACCTTGCATAGGGTAAACAACACGTTTTGGACGCAACTGTGCCCTTAGATTCCTATTTCGAGCTACCGTTTAGGAGATATCACACTCCCTCCACATGGATAGTATAAAAATACTTAATATTTTTTTAAAATTAATTATAGGCACATCAGGCCTCAGAATTGCACGTCGTCTTCACGCCTCACTTTGGAATTCATCATAGATATATTCCAAAGTCTGATAGGGCCAAAAACTGAGTTTCTACACGGTTTAATTTATTTAAAAAATAAACCCATAAATATGAGATAAAACATTTATCCAAGGAAAAAATTATAAAAATTCTAAATGTTTTTAAATTAGAATTCAATACTAAATTTATTCCATTGACCTGAATTGGAAAAAAATATAATTGAACTATTTTTAAATTTAAACCACTTTACAAAAAGATTTTTTAAATACATTAATCAGAAATGATGTTTTATAATAAAATTAGTATTTTTACTATTCATAAAAACAATAATATTTTCAGAAAATTCTCAAAAATTCACTGAAAGATTATTTTGAGATATAGATTGAAAAATTGATTTTTTTGTAATTTTTTAATAGAATTATAAAAAATACATTTATGATTTTTATACAAAAAGAAATACAATCATTTTTTGAGAAAATAGTATTTTTGAAATATATAAAGACATTAAAAAAAATAAGCACCTTTTATCTATATTTTTTATTCATATAAAAAAATTATATATAATATTTAATTTTTATTGATATTCAAAAAACAATATTTAATGGATAGTTTATTATTCTCATGTTTAAATAATAATATTAATAATATATTTTGGTTCATTAAAATTAATTATTGTATGTAATTAATGTTATCAAAGAAATTATATTTTTTTAAAACAAATCATAAATTATATGGGTGTTACATTCTACCCACACTAAAAATAATGTCACCCGTGAAATTATATCACTTTGGTATAAATAACTAAGGATACTTATTCATTATTACATCCTCATGTTCCCATATAGCTTCCTCAAGATAGTAGTTTTTCCACAAATCTTGACTAGGTGAACGGTCTTGTTTAATATCACATTATATATACAATCTAGAATATCCACTGGTTATTCCTAATAATAATGATTATGATCGGATGCTATGGACTATGGGTTCATCACATGTGGTGGATAAGGTATGTACTTTCATAAAAGAGATACATAGAAGACATTGTGGACTTAATAGAGGTTCGGTGGAAGCGCCATGTGATAAGATCCGGTCCTGATACAATCAATAATTTTAGAAGGGGTGATATACATAGGGCTTAGTTTTCCCTTATTTACAATACTATTATGTTATTCCATTTATAATTACTTAGAAAAAAATATTTACCAATGTTAAATACTACATCATGTGGGAAATTATCGGCCTAAATTTTCTACCAACATTGAGCTACCCTTATTTGTTGGTGAATTGTTAAATTATTTTCTATCATTTAATAATATAGATCTGGTCCTAATATAAATATTTATACAAATTCATCACATAAACATTGAATTTCTACAATTATTTATATATAGGGATTCAAAAAGAGACATTTGAATACTCGAGTGAATGGTACTATTGTAAGAAAACTCAACTAGAAAAAGGTGTTAATCCCAAACCCCATTGAAATCCATGGAATAAGATATCAGCATATCTTATAGGTTTTTAATTATTCTATCATAAATACTGTATGTAGAAGGATGATATATATTTTTGAAACTCAACACTATTTCCAATGTTGGATAAAGAATTCACAAGAACTTTGAGATAAACAACATATCCTTACCCGACACAATAAAATGTGGTACTTCATACATAAATATCACTTCCTTAATGAATTTCCTAGAAATATGATTGAGAGATAAATCCTTTATTATAAAAATTAAGTGTTATGAATCTGTAATGTGATTGAAAATAAACCATACATCATTATGACCTTTAGACATTTTGGGGAGTCCATTTACAAAATCTGTGGTAATGTTTTCCCATTTCCATTCTGGTATGTGTAACAGTTGTAACATCACCATATACTTTTGTCTCTAAACCTTTACTTGGTAACACACCAAGCAATGAGATATAAACTATGTAATATCTATTTTCATTCCATCCGACTAAAAATACTATTTGAGATATCTATACATACATTTATTTCTAGAATGAATAGTGAATGATGATCTATGGCCTTCTTCTAACATCACTTTCTTCAAATCTATTATGGATGATACATATACACAGTTCCAAAATGTGATCGTTCCATCATGATCAAGGTTCAACATAGTAACATTTATCTTCTTATTTTGTATCACTAGACCATCTATATATGATTATCTTATTCTTACATGTATAGACAGTTGAACACAAATTTGTGGAAGATAAGACTTCTCCCCTTCCTTGAATATTTCATGATCCATTATTTTTATTTCCATAAATAATAGATATTTTTAGATCCATATCATTGATATGATAATATGATCCTTTCTAGTGAATGCCTCAACCACATTATTTTTATTTCCATGGTGGTAATGTATTGAGAAGTTATAATCATTAATCAACTTCAACCATCTTCTATGGTGCATATTCAGCTCCTTAAATGTGAATATATACATTAATTATTTTTATTGGTACATATATCACATGTTTCTTCATATATACAATTTCAACATATCTTTAATTTTAATATTAACTCATCTAAATATAAATCATGTGTTGGGTAATTTTCTGTCATTATCCTTCAATTTTAATGAGTCATAATCTATAATCATGTCACTCTACATGAGAACTCATCCCAAACTAGTCGTAGATGAATATCTATATATTAAAAACCATTCTCCACTATAAAATATTTTAATTACATGTTCACTAACTATTTTTCTATTTTGTTCCCTGAAATTTTCCCTATATTCATCAATCTATAGGATCTTTTCACCCTTCAAAGATAACTTGATGACTGAACTAGATCTTCATGATAAATTTCCCTACAAACTATTGATAATAGCTAGTTAAACGAAGACAAAATTGGTTCTTAGTTACCATTGATAGTCTCAGGAAACGTTCAATAACCTATATTTTTTTGGGTCCACCGATATACCCAAGCTTGAAATCATATATCGAAAAACTAAAACCTCTTTTAAAAAAATCACACTTTATAAAAGTTATATACAGTTTCTCTTTAATTAGTGTCATCAGTACAATTCTAAAGGGATCTTTATGATCTTCCTTAATCATTGAATAAATTATAATATCATCTATAAATACTACCATAAAATAATAATGGTATTCTATAAATAAAAAATTCATTAAATCCATGAAGATAGTGAGGGAATTGGCATGACCGAGTGGCATCATTATAAACTCATAGTGTTTATACCTTGTACGGAATGCTACCTTATGTATATCCTACTTCTTGATCCTAAATTTAGGATATCAACAAAAATGAAATTATTTTAAATATATTAAAATCCATTCACTTGATCAAAATATTACTCAATACAATGTAGAGGATACATGGTCTTAATTTTGATCTTGTTCAGTTCATGATAATCAATGGAGAGTCACATCAATCTCTCTTTCTTCGTTACAAAAAGAATCTATATACCCAATGGGACCAAAAATGTCAAAATGAATACCTCTTCAATATTCTCTTGTATTTTTCTTATTCATTTCCTATAAATCATTCACAGTCATTATATATGGAGTTTTTGTTATAGGTGTGGAAACATGTATGATTTTTATTGAAAACTCAACACCATGATTTATAGGAAGAATAAGAATGAATTCATTAGAAAAAACATCCAAAAAATTATGGATAATAGGATAATAATTAGTTTTGAGTTTCTCTCTAACTAACTGTGATAATAAACCATTTTTAATGGGAATAATGGCCCACAAAGTACAGTAAATATATATCACATGTTCACATCTATCATTACACTGATAGTAGATCATAGGTTGGTTTGGGATGTCGAACCTGAATTTATATATTCAAAAATTGACCTGGGATTTATGTAATTAATTGTAATAAATTCCTTAGATGACACAAAATTAAATTATAGATACAATAACAATATTTTTAGGAAGCAAATTCCTACAAACATCAGCTAGAGATGAATCCATGACTTGAGATGCGATCATCGTGCTATCAGGTGTCATCAATTCTAATTAAACATATAATAATAGGGGTGAAATTTTTATACACCTATATAATTATTCAAATATAAAATAGTAAGTAAATATTGAGTTAAATAAGAAATTTGTGGTTCTATAGTGGTTGGTAAGTGCACCTTTCACAATGAAATTATTTCACCCCTCATCTAAAATAGTGATAACATGAAATTTCTGATTTGCACTCAGATTAAGAGGTTGTTGACATCGATAAACAACGTTATCCTTAGGATTTATTCATTGGTTATCATAGTTCTTATAATCCGTAAATTTTGAATAACAGTGTGCGTGTGGTGAATTTTGTGGATATTTATCTCTATTCACAACATTTGATTTCTTATTCCCATAACTTCAGAAATGTATTTTTAAATGGCCTTCCTTCATAATTATAAAATAATTACCAAAAACCTTAAGAAAATATCTTCCAGGTTTACTTCCAAAAATTGAGTATTAATGAAATTTCATCTACTTTTCTCTATGTCCTTTAGATTTATTATGAATTTAATATTTTTATGATATCAATATCATGTGATTAATGGGTAACTATATTCTCAATTTCTACCTTGATTTCAAAAAAAATTATTTATTTATAACTAATCATGTCCTATATGGATAAAACTCTTTGGGTACTTTTTTTTTCAAGTTAACAAATATTAAATAAACCTTAATTTCATCATGGATGATAACACCAGAAGCACACCTCCCATGGAACAAAGAATTTAACTCATATTAACCAATATATTCATATCCTTCTACATTAAATCAAGGAATTCCGTCTCTATCTCCATTTGATGAATACTAGGAAAATACTTATTGAATAATAATTTCTTAAACTCATACCATTATATAGAGTTGATTTCATAAGTTTTACCCATATTATTGATCAGATTCCCACATTGATCTTCTTATATTTCAAAATTATAGACAACCAAAATAACTTCTTCATGCTCCAAACACATCAGAATGGAAAATACCTATTTAGTTGTACTGATCCATTTTTCAAAAGTTATTAGATCATAAATCCACTAAAAAAGTTGGATATTTCCACATCAAGGACTACAAATAACATTGTTCCCTCCTTTTCATTTTTGGATGTTCACCATGATTCAATTATTGAGAAAGTTATGTGAGAATATACTTGATATTTTCGTTTCCAACACCCATAATATTTGGGTTTTAAAGAATAAAATCATTTCATTGTTGGTTTCACTCATAATTAACTAGGTTCCTTTGGGTTTTAATCTTTGAATAAAAATATAAATCATTTTTTGGTAAATCATAAACATAGTGGAGGACCACATAATCATGAAAAATAAATTATTGGATGTCTAAATGATAGTTCGGGGTTTAGAGGATGTGTGTTGTGGTGGAGGATATATTAAACTTTATTTTAATATTTAGTTTCCCAAAACCCAATATATGATCATAAACATTAAATTTATAATTATTCTTTTTAGATCTGGAGGAAATAACATTCATATATTAAGATCCATTCATCATTAATGATGATGATCTTAAAAAGGACCCTTCTTAGATTTCATTTATTATGATGTGAGGATCCTAGTGAATAATCCCTATAGTGGTGATATGCACATGCTCTACTGATATCAGATCAACACAAATATATATTAAAGTGCGAGCGCAATGATTCAATTATCTTGTGTTATTCATGTTGACTGTTAATCCTTATAACTTGAAGGAATATCTATTTCATTTCACATTATTGAGAATAAGAGAGAAGGATTCAAGAGATAGTTTCTTTGTTCCGAAGAATTGTAAAATTTATATTTGTGATGCAATACACAATGGACATAATAGTATATTTATAGAGATATGGTTTAGTTTAAAATATTGTTTAATTTCTTGGAAGACATAAATAATATTATTATATTTAATAAATCCCATTACATATAATAATAATATTATTAGTACTATTTTTTTTGGTTCACACCATCATGTGAAATAACAAATATTATTTAACCATATTGATAATTAAAATCTATCACCAGACACCATCTTGGCCTATTACAACTCCTCTAGAATTTATTGCACACCTGAATAAAATTTTAATGTAAATATTTCATTCATTAGAAATACTTTGAATGGATAAAACATCAATAAAATTATCCCATGGTCTTGAGAATAATATTTATTCAATTAATTAAATTCAAATTGAATTTAATCGAGGTCATCAGAAACATAGTGTGTGAAATTCTCATATTTTTTCACATTATCATTAGGTGGGATTGCCTAAGATCCAATATTAATATCTTACAATGGGTTAAGGAACTGAAGAGAAAGAACATAAAGTCATAAAGATAAAAACCACATATGAATGCTCACTTTGTATTATAATCCCTTTTTGGTAATATCCCATCAAGAAAGATTCACATCTATGTAAAAACCAGTATGTTCAATTCTTATTTCTTTTACTACCTACAATAGTCACATCATTTCAACATGGACATTGATTTTAATGTGATGGTTCTATTCTAGTCAAAGGGTTGATATTTCACCTTCTATAAAGATGGAAGGGATATTTTTTTCCTCTACTTATCAATTAATGACATTTTGATCATGATTCTCGAAACATGAACTACCTCACCATGAACAGATGGATTCATGGTTTTCATTAAGAAATATAAGGTCATGAGTTCAAAAATTTCTTAATCATAGCCATAAAGTCTAAGGAACATTACACATGCTCTCAAATAGGAATACATGATGGACCCAAAAACTAGTGAATTATTACCAGAGATTCTGTTCTCATAATATCCCATCTTGGAGATTACAATGTAAAAACATCCTCAGAAGAATTCCCATCTGCATAAAAGTACTCAAACCTAATATTATATGTACTATGTGTTCCATCATAGTATGTTATCCAATTAAAAAAATTATTTTAGAATACTGTCATATCACATCAAGGCTCTCATTATAGTGGGGATCTTTTATGACCTTATCAATGCGATGAATACTCTAGGAAATTATTAAACTAGATCCATGGATAACCGTGAAAAATATGTAATAATATGTTTTATTAATATTAAGTAAATCAATTATACATGTTATAAATATATAAATATTTTTTCTTGGATAAAAACTAGAAAAAACAACAACTTGAACTAAATCCAACTACATACGACATTCAATCTTCGAGACCTCACAAGATAATCATCTTTCTACTAAGTCGCATCTTTATTCTAGGGGTAAACCATGTTGTATTCCATATAAATCGTACTCCCTAAAACTTTACCCCTCCAAGAAAAATCAGTCAGGTGATGATACTTTTTATGTATGTTCTTAGTCCACTAATGTGACCTTAGATATTTTGGGAGATCCATTGATGTAGTATTATAATAATAGTGTGTGATAGAATATTTAATTATAGTTACCACATCATTCTATTGGATGATGTTTGGAATCCATACATATTCTTTAGCTACCTTAGAAGCTGTAATATAATCAGTGCCTGATGTAAAATCTACAACCACAGCCTTCTTTGAGCTCATACAGCTCACAAAACATCCATTCAAAGTGAAGATATATACCATTTGTGATTTCATGTCATCTTTATTAGTTTAAAAACTAGAATATGCATATCTTATGATGAGTATTTCCTCCTAGCCTCCATAAACTAATAACATATTCATATTACTCCTCAGATACATAAGGGTACTATTGAATTCCATCTTATGGAGGTCACCTGCATCAGTTTGATATATTCCTACCAGACATAATTAATATTGAAATATATAGCGTAGTACATATCATATCATACATGACTAACCCAATCACTGATGCATACAAAATCATTTTGTTTTTAATTCTGTCCTTATATATCTAATGAAACAATTTCCTAGAATGACGAATGCCATGTGATGATACCAACAATACCTTAATGTATTATTCCATATTGAATATCATTAGGACATAATTAATGTTTGTAATTTCAGATTGGATAAGAAATATCTTGGATCTATCATGTTTGATCTTGATCCCAAGAATTTATATTTCCTCACCTAATACCTTTATCAGGAAGTATATATTGAACCATTCCTTTACACAGTACAAGACTGATATGTCATTTATAGTGAGTAATATTCCATCAATATATATAATTTTGTCATTGAATATACTCCCACTAAACCATTTTGAAGCTCAAGGATCACACTCAATATTCCTGAAATTTTTTTATGGCTGCATCAAAATGAATGTTCCATGAAATATATGCTAACATTAACCCCTAAATGTATTTTGGTAATTTTCATATCTAGTTGGTATTATTTGGAGTCACAAACCCATTGGGCTATTTCCTATAGACAACTTCGATAAGGTTTTGATTATTGAAGGCTATTTTGAAATCTATTTTAAAAATCTCATATTCATTGTCTGACAATATTGAAAGTATAATTCTAATTGATTTCAACATTACAATTGGTGAAAAATGTTTCTTTGTAGTTAATGTCTTGATACTATTTAAATGACACTGAAACCAGTTTCACCATATTGGTATGGAATTTTCATCCCATTTTAGGATTTTTTAAAAAAAATTAAAAAACAATGGTATTTACTTCCATTATTGGATCTACCAAAATATATAATTGGTATTAGTATATAGAATCCATTTCATAATTCTTGTTTTTCAACATGCAATCATCTGTGACACTTACATCTTCCTTTAATATTAGAATATCATATTATAAACTAATAAGGATTCATCATACTTGGTGACTAGAATACCATACCTTTCTAGTTATCTAAAAACTATAGTACTTCATGTCACACACGTGAATTTTTTATATATTAATATTTCATTTAATTTCCATTCCTGATTTTTTTGTGGGGTTTACCACTCATTTTGGTGAAAATGGTGGGTTTTGAAAATTTGGGTCAAACCGCGATCCCAATTCCAGATTTAAAAACTAATTTTTTTTCTTATATAACTCCTTCAATTTTTACTATTTTAAACCCATTCCACTTCC
The DNA here is from genome assembly GCA_963277665.1 of Viscum album. NCBI lineage: Eukaryota > Viridiplantae > Streptophyta > Magnoliopsida > Santalales > Viscaceae > Viscum > Viscum album. The sequence goes on along the minus strand of OY728122.1, from coordinate 1,250,027,981 downwards.
CAATTGGCATAACCTAATATATGAAAACCACCATATCCCTTTGTACCACATATAAATCCAAAATCATGATGGATTTGGGTTTTTAATTTAGGTAATGGGCCTGCCCGTAGGCCCATTTCCTGCTTTAAATATGTTTTTTACATTTTTCATATCTCATTCATTTTTTACTGTTTTCCCGTGATTTCACCTCACTCTGAAAGCCAATACCCCGAGGATTTCCCCCATTATCGGTTTCGAAATTTGGGAGCTCAGGAGAGACGCAAAGTAGGGAAATATCTCATACTCTTTCTCAAATCGACCAGATTTGATGAGGTAAAATGATTCTTTCATAACTCATTCAATTTTCTTCTTTTTTCCCCCATTTCAGTTCCCACATGACCTAATATTACTCCTCAGGACCTCCATACCAGTTTTGGGTACTTGGAGATTCATATGTTCGTGGATTGGGGCCGATGTCTTCAAGATATATCAAGTAAGGGAATTCCTTCTTGGTTCCTTCCATCCTCTTTTAGTTTTATTTCCTCTTTCTTGAAGTTCCTCATGTCCAGAAGTTGGGGTTCGATCCAAAGGTCTGATTTGGTATCTTTCGGGTCAATTTTTTGTGGTCTAGGTCTGGATTTATATTTCTTGTGGTGCGGCGGTGGTGCGCTTAAGGTTTCGCACCATGTTTTGAGGGTTTCGACTCAAAAGGTAGGTGATTCCATGTGTAACCGTTTTGTGATGAGTTAGATTACTTGGTTTGTTAGTTAAGTATGTTTATAATCTGTTTTTTGTGGTTGGAAAACTGTTTTTGATGGATTTGGTTAAACAATTAATTTTTAGTTGTATTTTAGCTTGAAATTGAGTACTTTTCATGTGTGACTATTGGGGTAATGTTTGGGTTTAGTTTATAACATATTAAAATGATTTATTAGTTTTGAAAGGGTCTGACAATTCTAGTTTGTTAAGTAATTATTTTCATGTTGGCCTTGAAAAGGGGTTTTTCAATGAGTTAATGGTGTAAAACCGTGTTGTACTTCTTGAAGGTGATTTAAGAAACATGTGTTTTTCATGTGTATCTTTGTGGTATAATTTGATGTATTTGTATAACACTTGGGGGTGGTTTAATAATTGTTTTAGGTCTGAATGTTCTGTTTTTGATTGGTATTGATATGATTTTGGTTTTTAATGAGGGTTTTGAAATGGGTTTAGTGTGCAAACAACAGTTATACCTCTTGGGTTTGTTTTATAAAAATTGCAAATGTTTTATTTGGTTAAACAAAGTTGGGAAAGGGTGTATATGTACTGTTTGGGTGATTGTGTTCCCCTAATGTGGGTTTTTGAAAGGTAAAGTGGTGATTTGAGATGTCAAACATTTTTATAATGTTTTATAAATTGCCGAAATGTTTTACTAAATTGTTCTTTGTGTGCAAAACACGGGTGTGTGATGTTTCGTGTGAGTTTATTGATAAAATGAATTGTGAAGGTGAGAAGGGTATTATGTGACATGTGTGTGGGATGTTATGTGATATGAATATCTTATAATGGTTTTATAAAATTGTTTAAAGTATTTGTGGAAGTGTTAAAGAAATGGGAAAATTGTGGTAGGCAATTTTGGTGTAAGTTGGATTTCAAAATGCATTTGAATGAAAATTGGGATTTGTGACATGTGTGATGTACAGGGGGCTGTTTAGTTAATGTGTGATCTGGAAGTGATATTTTCATGTGAAAACTATATTTCTTGGATTGTTGAACTTGTTTGAGCATAAAGGGAAAACCCAGGTATCTAGGTGGGTGGATGTGTACTAGTATGCTAGTGAATCCGTGGGGTTTGGCCTCAGTTTCACTTAGCAAGATTGACAGTTAAAACTCTAACTATATTATGATAATGATGACTGGGGGACACTAGGTTATGGGTATGATCCCTACTAGTGGCTCGTGCGAACATATATTTTTTTCTGTGGTTACTCTCACCGAGATACGAGGTACCTGGGACCCACAACTAGCTAGTTCCTAGGGGTTATTTCATGTTACTTGTGCTCATTAGATCCTTTGTACTTATCGTCGGTATACGGTATTGTTGGATGGAAAATTCAGTAGCTTTGTTATTTATTTTAAAATTTTTTGTCCTTTAAAATTAGACCACATAAAAATTGTTTTCATTTATTATTGCATCCTTTAGAAAATTGTAACAAGCATTTCTTATTTACAAAACTAGCAATGCTTTCTGTCATGAAATGTTTATCACATGGAATCTCTTAGTGGTGGTATCCTACTGGGCTTTTTCTCACACCCTAATTACACCTTTGGGTGTAAGTAGACTTGCTTATTTTATGTCACAGGTTTGGGTACAGGTTTTATTCCTTTGGTTCAGGTTTTTAGCGGTCCATCGTGATGCATTGTCATGGAAATGGCTTGAGGGCGGTGCCTCTTTCCATGTGGAGGTTCTTGGACGGTCTTTTCTTGGGTTTGTACCTTTTTAATTGTGTTCAAACATTGTTTAAAATTGTATAATTATGTGTTGAATTTTAGTAAATGATGTCTTGGTTTGAAAAATCCAGATTTGATTTCTTGGATTCATTTGTTGTTTTAAGTATATAATCTCGGGTAAATCGTTCCCAATTTTCAGTTTTTGATGCCTGGGAACTTGTGCCAGCCCATGGGGATCGGGAACGCCCTTCGGGACTTGCCACGGGTCGGGTCAGGTGCCGGTTTTGGTGGTGACCAGATTCGGTTCGTGACAAACTGATATTAGAGTATGTTCGCTCTATTTGAGTCATGTTATTTGGGAAATAGTTGGGATAGTCTAGAGTTAAAATTTTCAGGACATGAAATTCCAATTATGGGTAGTGTGCTTGATCACCACACCTCATGTTGGGATTCAAGTCGCCAAGGGAAGTTGGGATTTATCTTTGTCTTTTGGTTTTCTTGGTCTCATGATGATTAAAGGAAATGAAAAGAGAGTTGGGTTAATAGTCTTAGTGAGCTCGCAGGGTCTGGCAAGCCATGAGGAGCCGAGGATATTCCCTATAACACTCTCTGTGATGGTGTAGTGAATGGAATATGGCTGCCAACCATATTTCCAAGTCACCCACTAAAACTAGTTTCCTCATGCATTGGTTTGTGCTTTAGTTTTGAAATCATGGAACTTTGGTTTTAAAGTGACTTGGTTTTAGGAAGCGTAAAGTTTTTGTGAAATGATTTTCAAATAAGGAGGAAATGGTTTGATTTATGAAATAGTGGAACTGAATTTTTCGAATTATTTTGAAATGGAAAATAGTGTGCTTACACCACTTTTGAAATCAGGAACCATATTGAAGTTGGTTTTCAAAAGTGTTTCCAATATAGTTTTCTAAACAATTAAAGGGTGTTTTAATGGGATGATATGTTTTCAAATTGATATGAATAACTTGAAAGTGAGTTCTTTTATAAATAGTTGTGTCCTTATGAATAGTTTTGTAAGATGTGAATTGAGATTTTGATCACATTTTTAGCAGTTTTGACAAAAATGATGGGTTGGTTGACCGTTTTGTTTTTGAAAAGTGGAAAGAATTTTCATTTTAAACATTGGAATTTACATGAGCGACCACATGCATTTGGTTATATGGGATGATGGATGGTTGATGGAATTACTGGATGAGTGTTGGGATGAATATGTGGAGGGTGCCTATTGTGGCATAGAAACATGCATGTGTGAGGCCCATGGGGTACCATTGGTGGATACGTTAACTGCTGAACCATTGGTTTTCAAAGAAATGTTTTTAAAGAAAAACATGATGTCTTGATGAATTGTTTGGGATGGTGTATATTATGTGTTTTTGGAAAATGTTGATGTTGTGGGATGTTTTGAGTCCAAGAACCCCTCCTGTTCGAACTCTTTTTTGGGTTTGTGTTTGGTCGGTAAGCTAGGCAGAAGGTACGATTAGTAGTCTCCTATGATATATGTTTCAGGACACCTTTATGGTGGTTCCATTAATGAGTTTGGATCTGTTTTGTGGAATGTTTTTACCAATGGACCAGCTTGGTTGGGTCCTTGGGTTCTCTCATTGGATAAGGTATGCCCCCATTAAGGTTTAGTGCACAACATAAGTGCAACCCAGATATTTTTTTTTTGCCATTGGAAAATCCTCCAGTTGATCAATATAAGGAATCTTTTCTTGAGCTTTGTAGAATGAGTCTACACCATTTACTTTCTTGGTTTTTTTGGATCCTCTTGTTGTAGAAGAGTTCTCGTGGATGGTTGAAAGAGACCTTAGTTTCTTAAGCTACCTAATTCATCGAAGGTGAAAGTTGTCTAGGGTTGTCAATATGGATAGTGTGTAAGAGGGCCTCTAAGTCCTTCGCACTCTCTTCAAAGAAGGGGTTTATGTTAAACCACCAGTGTGGTAAATCTGTCCATGAGAGGCTCTTATGGACACCTTTTGGAATATTGTGATGTTTGGGGGTTTTGTGTAAGGCCCCCTCCTTGTATTATTTCTTTCAGTCTCTTTGTTCATGTTCGGTGACGCGATTTGATGTCACGTGCTCGTTTGATTATAAAGGTGAAGTTGTACAATATTTTCTGAGTCTATTTTTTTTCAGAAGTGTTTCTCCTTCTAGGAGATCTTGACATCCTCTATTTTAGAGGAAGGTGTTTATATGTGTCCTTTATTTCTGTTGTTTATCACCCGAAGAAACAATGTGTGATGTGAGTGCATCCTCTAAACCCTTATTTCAGTAAATTTCCAAGTTAGGGTAAAGTGAGTTCTAGAGTGTGTTATGTCTTGGTGAACCCATCTGGGATTGCGTATAGTTGTTTGTAGCTTCATAAGAAGAAATTATATTCAGGGGTTTCCAAATCCTAACCGCGAGGCCGAAGATGCTTCAATCATTCTAGCTCCAGCCATAGGTCCCGGAGAGAAGTTGGCACGTAGTCAAAGGAAATCCCAGTGTAGTTTTTATCCTTGTACAAAGAACTATTCTCAGTATGAGATATGGGAATAGTTTAATCATTTGGTGTTGTCATCTTTCTTTTTTTTTTTCATTTTAGGTGGAAAGAGGTGGAGGGCCTCAGCCCCATGTTATCTCCCAATGACTTTCTTTTCCCCTTTGGTTTCCTTTGGGTTTGGGGGAAAGGTTTTGGATTTGTCTAGACATGTTGAGTGAACATTTAGTAGTAACCATTCACCAGAAAACCATGAAGGTATAAGGATCCACATGGTTAGAGCACAGTTTCCCAAACTGTGTGGGATAACCATGCGGTTTTCCCAACTCTTTATGTTTTGGGGTCTTTCTATGTCGGCCCATATTGGTCAGTTAAGATGGTAGGTTCTTATTGTGGGGAGCCCATTTGTGTATCCTTGTACCAGAAACTGACTTTTGTACTTGGTATTGTCTTGGAAGTAGGTGGTATCATTCAGAGCTATATAACCACCTACATCTTCCTTGGGTAAACATCGGGATTGGAGAGTTCCCAATGGTTTAGTTATATCAAGGTAACACTACTAGAAAATGGACCTATCCCCATGGTTTTCTCCAAAACCGTGGGGATAGACCCCCCTATACCCACAGTTTTGGAAAACTGTGGGCATAGGTGAATTTTAAAGACCTATCCCCACGGTTTTCCAAAACCGTGGGTATAGGGGGGTCTATCCCCACGGTTTTCCAAAACCGTGGGGATAGGTCTTTAAAAGTCACCTATACCCACGGTTTCCCAAAACCGTGGGTATAGGGGTACCTATCCCCATGGTTTTGGGGAAAACCATGGGGATAGGTCTGGGATAAAATACCTATACCCACGGTTATGAAAAACCGTGGGTATAGGTCACTTTTGTGAATGCGGGGAATTTTTTTTTCCGCGGGAAGGAAATTTTTTTGGTAGGAACCCTGTACCCACGGTTCTTCTATCTATACCCACGATTTTTATAACTATATTTAACTAAATATATATATACATATAGGTGATGTTAGTGTAGTGGTTAGATGCGTTGTTTGCAGCGAAGAGGTTGCGGGATCGAAACTCAGCGCCTGCATTATTTTAGGACCTATACCCACGGTTTTGAAATTGTGGGTATAGGCCGTTGACACCATGGAAATTGACTATATTTCGGTAACACGGTGGCATGACACCTATACCCACGGTTTTGGAAAACCGTGGGTATAGGCTGGGGACCTATCCTGACGCCGTTCCAGCCCACAGTTCCCAAAACCGTGGGTATAGCCTATAACCACGGTTTTGAGGGCTATACCCATGGTTTTGAACCATGGGTATAGGCTGTTTTTCCAGTAGTGTAAGTGTAACCTTATTCGATGTTCTTGTTTGTTTAGGTAAATTTCTTAATCCTTGTTCAAATAGTGTTTTAAGGGTTTTATTTTACAATAAATCCGAATGTGCTTGATAATTTCAGCAAAGAGGTGTATGTTTTGGTTGTGAAGTATTCCTTCCTTAATTGATCACTGGAGGTGTTTTGGCCTTTGTGGGCAATGCTTAGCAAAGGAGTCCATTTCTGCCTTTCGGTTGGGTTTGGTTTTTTTTCTTTGTCCTTGATGTTGCTTTCTGAGGGCAGAAAGTTTTATGGAGGGGAGAATTGTCACATAGGTGACTTTTTTATATATTAATATTTCATTTAATTTCCATTCCTAATTTTTTGAGGGGTTTACCACTCATTTTGGTGAAAATGGTGGGTTTTGAAAATTTGGGCCAAACCGCGAGCCCAATTCCAAATTTAAAAACTAATTTTGTTTCTTATATAACTCTTTCAATTTTTACTATTTTAAACCCATTCCACTTCCCAATTGGAATAACCTGATATATTAAAACCACCATATCCCTTTGGACCACATATAAATCCAAAATCATGATGGATTTGGGTTTTTGATTTAGGTAATGGGCCTGCCCGTAGGCCCATTTCATGATTTAAATATTTTTTTTAAATTTTTCATATCTCATTCATTTTTTACTTTTTTCCCACGATTCCACCTCCCTCGCAAATCCAATACCCCTAGGATTTCTCCCATTATCGGTTTGGCAATTTGGGAGCTCAGGAGAGCCGCGAAGTAGGGCAATATCTCATACTCTTTCTCAAATCGACCAGATTTGACGAGGTAAAATGATTCTTTCATAACTCCTTCAATTTTCGTCATTTTTCCCCCATTTCAGTTCCCACATGACCTAATATTACTCTTTAGAACCTCCATACCAGTTTTGGGTACTTGGAGATTCATATGGTGGATTGGGGCCGATGTCTTCAAGATATTTCAAGTAAGGGAATTCCTTCTTGGTTCCTTCCATCCTCTTTTAGTTTTATTTCCTCTTTCTTGAAGTTCCTCATGTCTAGAAGTTGGGGTTCGATACTAAGGTCTGATTTGGTATCTTTTGGGTCAATTTTTGGCGGTCTAGGTCTGGATTTATATTTCTTGTGGTGCGGCGGTGGTGCGCTTAAGGTTTCGCACCAAGTTTTGAGGGTTTCGACTCAAAAGGTAGGTGATTCCATGTGTAACCATTTTGTGATGATTTAGATTGCTTGGTTTATTAATTAAGTATGTTTATAATCTGTTTTTTGTGGTTTGAAAACTGTTTTGATGGACTTGTTTAAACATTTAATTTTTAGTTGTATTCTAGCTTGAAATTGGGTACTTTTCATGTGTGACTATTGGGGTAATGTTTGGGTTTAGTTTATAACATATGAGAATGATTTATTAGTTTTGAAAGGGGCTGACAATTCTAGTTTGTTAAGTAATTATTTTCATGTTGGCCTTGAAAAGTGGTTTTTAATGAGTTTAAGGTGTAAAACCATGTTGTACTTCTTGAAGGTGATTTATGAAAACGTGTGTTTTTCATGTGTATCTTTGTGGTATTATTTGATGTATTTGTATAACACTTGGTGATGGTTTAATAATTGTTTTAGGTCTGAAAGTTCCTTTTTTGATTGGTATTGGTATGATTTTGGTTTTTAATGAGGGTTTTTAAATGGGTTTAGTGTGAAAACAACAGTTATACCTCTTAGGCTTGTTTTATAAAAATTGAAAATGTTTTATTTGGTTAAACAAAGTTGGGAAAGGGTGTATATGTACTGTTTGGGTGATTTTGTTCACCTAATGTGGGTTTTTTAATGGTAAAGTGGTGATTTGAGATGTCAAACATTTTTAGAATGTTTTATAAATTGCCGAAATTTTTTACTAAATTGTTCTTTGTGTGCGAAACACGGGTGTGTGATGTTTTGTGTGAGTTTATTGATAAGATGAATTGTGATGGTGAGAAGGGTATTATGTGACATGTGTGTGGGCTGTTATGTGATATTAATATTTTATAATGGTTTTATAAAATTGTTTAAAGTATTTGTGGAAGTGTTAAAGAAATGAGAAAATTGTTTTAGGCAATTTTGGTGTAAGTTGGATTTCAAAATGCATTTGAATGAAAAGTGGGATTTGTGACTTGTGTGATGTACATGGGGCTTTTTAGTTAATGTGTGATGTAGAAGTGATATTTTCATGTGAAAACTATATTTCTTGGATTGTTGAACTTGTTTGAGCACAAAGGGAAAACCCGGGTATCTAGGTGGGTGGACATGTACTAGTATGCTAGTGAATCTGTGGGGTTTGGCCTCAGTTTCACTTAGCAAGATTGATGCTTACAACTCTTACTAAATTATGATGATGATGATTGGGGACCACTAGGTTATGGGTATGATCCCTACTAGTGGCTCGTGCACGAGAACGTATATTTTTTTCGTGGTTACTCTCACCGAGATACGAGGTACCTGGGACCCACATCTAGCTAGTTCCTAGGGGTTATTTCCTATTACTTGTGCTCATTAGATCCTTTTTACTTACCGTCGGTATATGGTATTGTTGGATGGAAAATTCAGTAGGTTTTTTATTTATTTTAAAATTGTTGGTCCTTTAAAATTAGACCACATGAAAACTGTTTTCATTTATTATTGCATCCTTTAGAAAATTGTAACAATCATTTCTTATTTACAAAACTTGCAATGATTTTTGTCATGAAATTTTTATCACATGGAATCTCTTATTGGTGGTATCCTACTGGGCTTTTGATCACACCCTACTTACACCTTTGAGTGTAAGTATACTTGCTTATTTTATGTCACAGGTTTGGGTACAGGTTTTATGCCTTTGGTTCAGGTTTTTAGCAGTCCATCGTGATGCAGTGTCGTGGAAATGGCTTGAGGGTGGTGCCTCTTTCCATGTGGATGTTCTTGGACTGTCTTTTCTTAGGTTTGTACCTTTGTAATGGTGTTCAAACATTGTTTAAAATTGTGTAATTCTGTTCTGAATTTTAGTAAAAGATGTTTTGGTTTGAAAAATCCAGATTTGATTTCTTGGATTCATGTGTTGTTTTAAGTATAAAAACTTGGGTAAGTCGTTCCCAATTTTTATTTTTTGATGCCCGGGAACTTGTGCCAGACCGTAGGGATCAGGAAAGCCCTTCGGTACTTTCCACAGGTTGGGTCAGGTGCCAGTTTTGGTGGTGACCAGATTCGGTTCGTGACACTTCAACACAATGCTTGTGTCCCATGAATAATTTCTTCCTAAATGGGGATTTGTGGATTTTTTCATTTAAAAAACCATGTGTATATTGAGCATGGAATTCAACAAAGTCTATCTATCACCCACTATCTGTTTTGTAGATAATATCCTACTCATGAAATGTGGGTTATCTATAAACTAAAAATAGTTTTATGATGTAAGTTATTGGTAACATTACTTAGTTTCATTGTTATATCCTATTGATATACACTTTTTTCCATGGGGAGAAATCTTGTTACCTAATAAGGACATGAATGATACTTCAAAAACCCACACATGAAATTAAATCAAAATGATTTCCATTCAATTCTATAATTAGTATGATATACCTTAGATCACCATATTTGGCTCCTGGTTTAGCATGCATGATTATATTTGTTAAATGTTTCCCAAAAATTATTATGTAAGAATTACATTTCGCATCATTTGTCTCACAATATCTAACAATTTTTAGTTCTTAATTTATCTTAAATAATTCCACCTAGGTGTATAAGGAGGAGTTATGTGAGATATTATTACAAACTCCTATAAATAATTAGTGATCTCTTTGTTATGATATTATCCATTATGATCTAAGTAGTGTTTCTTAAAGTTCTAACCCAGCTGGTTCTCTACACCATTCATGTATTAAATGAATTTATCAAAATAGTTCATCTTATAGCTAATTATGTGGAAATATACATTTGTACTAAATCATTAATAAATGTTATGATGTATGAGTACCCACCCCTTGAAATAACAAGAAATGGTCCACGCACATTGGTATGAACTAATTAAAGAAGCTCTAAATCCATTTCACCTTTCTTACTAAATGGGGAATTAATCATTAGTCCCCATAAACATGTCTGACATACACCAAGTGGGTTTTGTTCAAAATAGTATAAAAATCCAACTTGATCTAACTTATTTAGGCATTTTTATTTTACATGACCTACCTAGTGATGCCAACGTTGGCTGTGTTTTAAGTAATGTGAGTTAAATTCATTATCGATTTCCATTAGTTGGATCATGTATTAAATACATAATGACCATGATTTAAATGTTCCCTACTAGAAAAAGTATTATCATATAAAATAATAAAAATTGGTTCCAAAATTTTAATTTTAATCCATTAATATACTGGTGAGGATCATTTTGTTTTCCTCAGGTGGCCCTCTGATTAGAATTATTGGGAGATGATAACCCCATGTAGGACATTGGGAATGTTGTATTAAATATCTCCAATTATGGTACTATATAAAAAGACCATGTGGTGTAAAAATAGGGTAATTTTAAGTTGGGGCTTTCTATAGTCACCTAGAAAGAGGAAATAACTAGGTATTCATAGCCAAGAATAGTGGATGTCTTTGACCAATTGAGGCTTGATTTGTGTGTCAGTACTCCGTCAAGGTAGGTATAAGGAAGTTCAGGGGAGAATGATTGAGTGAGAGTGGTCCTAATAATAAGTACAAGGTACTCTGCCTCATATTCAAATGTTTTTATTCTTAACTATAATTCTACAATAGAGGTAATAGTTCAGGAGACAGGTGTGGGTGGTTCAACCAGTTTCAATAGTAATGAAAATGGTAGGTGTAGACGCCGGAAAAGTCCGTTGTTCCCAAACAATGCTCCGGATGCGGAAAGCGAGGTCATATTTGGAGTCGGAAGCACGTTTCGGAGGGCCCGAAGGCCTTGCACGGAATTTTGGAGACCTACGCGCAAAGTTGATGAGCCGCGCGCAAACCTCCCGGGATGCGCGCAATGCGCTGAGCCGGCGCGCAATTTTGCGCGCCCAGGGCCCGCGCGACTCCCTTGCGCGCCGGGCCCGATTCCGCGCCCGCGAAGAGAATTCCGCGCCCGCAAACTGGATTCCGCGCCCGGGGTTGCCTATAAATATAAGGCGACCCCCGACGGTTTGAAGGTTGCCAGAATTCGAAAGGTCTCTCGTGCGCGCAATCCAACCCCATCCGCGCGCAATGCCGATCTTCAGGTAACCTCTTTTCTTTCACGCAAGAAAGCCTTGGGGTTCGCCTTCACGCGCAATCCCTTTGGCTCCTTTCCATTGAATAAATATTCACCCAAAGGCCTTCGCGCGCAAAAGAAGCCTCTTGCGCGCAATTGCCCCGGGTGCGCGCAATCCGACCCGATTGTGCGCACCCCCCATTTTCAAAGTGGCCATTCGATTAAAGAATGAGCAGTTGCCCTCGTGCGCTATCCGAAGCCCGGTGCGCGCAATCCCTATCATCCGCACGCAAAGTTCTGGCCCAAGCTCCTCTTTTGCGCGCCGACCCGCGGTATTGCGCGCAAATCTCCTCTTTTGCGCGCAAACCGCCAGGGTCGCCCCCTTTGACCCCCTGAGGGTACCCGCCTGCGTGGCGCCCGATGACCTTCATCCCGGGTGCCCGCAACGTGCGTTGTCTTCCCGTGCGGCCCTCCAGGCCTGCGCGAAGTGACACAGACCCATTAGGCGGCAGCATACGTCCAACATGACGTTAAACTGTGCCACGTCCGCGCTGCAAGACGTTAAAATGCCAGGAGTTTACGTCCTGCACGACGTTAAACTGCATACGTCCAAGCGGCATGACGTTAAACTGCCTAGCCCCCATCGTCCGCGCTGCAAGACGTTAAACTGCCAAGCATCTTCGTCCTCAACACACGACGTTAAACTGTACTTCGTCCGGCAAGACGTTAAACCGTCCGCTTCGTCCTCAACACACGACGTTAAACTGTACTTCGTCCGGCAAGACGTTAACCCGTCCGCATCACCTGATCCCGTGTCTCGCACGCAGGGTCCCCCCGGTTTGGATGTGGCCCCCACCCGCTCGTCTCTGCAGGGATGTCGGGATTGGAGTGGCCTTCGCCCATGGGGGTAGAGTGTTGCAAACAGAACGAACTACGTGGACTTTGATCCCCGTCTTCTAAACAGGGTACGTAGGAAGCCTCTCCGAGGTTCAAGCCCACCACCTGGTCGTCCCGGTCGTATTTACGTCAGTTCTTCCATCAGTGGACCCCTCCCGGGTTCACACTTGCGTTGATTCACCTATGAATCCGCCTCTGTGGGGGACTGCACGTGTGTATCTCCATTGTGCTTCCCCACCGCCTCGATCTCTTCGTGAGTCGGCTTGCCAACGTCCAGCATGACGTAAAACTGTGATCCACCCGGCCGTTCCATCCCCCTCTGTGCGAGGTGGTTCGGTTCAATCCTTCTCCAGGCAGCCTCGATCTCTTCATGAGTCGGCTTGCCAACGTCCAGCATGACGTAAAACTGTGATCCACCCGGCCGTTCCATCCCCCTCTGTGCGAGGTGGTTCGGTTCAATCCTCCGCCCGGCGACCTCGATCTCTTCGTGAGTCGGCTTGCCGATGTCCAGCATGACGTTAAACTGTATTTCCGAACTACGCTGACTTTGATCCGCGCTAACGCGCGGTACGTAGGAAGCCCCTACGGGGTCCAAGCTCCTCACTCCATCATCCACCCTGATCCTTACCCGGGCCGCCACATCCCGGTGGGGTCATGCCATTCCATTCCACTCCACTTCACTCGGGAAGCCGCCCATGTGCTGGCCCCAGCGTCGGAGGTTCCCCGCAAGGGGTTCTGTCATCTGGTCCACTCCTCATGTTGATCAGTCCGATGCCGTCCCCGCTGGACGTTAAACTCGCGGAATACCCCGTGTTAAACATGGGAAGCTGAGGAAAACCTCAGGTAACACAGTTCCCCGCACCCAGCGCGGGATGCCTCAGGCCATCACGCCTTCGAGAAGCCCTATTAGGGACGGAAGGTAGACATGCAGAGTCGCAGTGTTAAGGCACGCCCTCGACACCCAGAGCCACCCTGTCTCCTCACCGCAGGTTGCTGCTCCGACCAGACTCCTTGGAGCATCCGGGCGGAAGCAGCGTAATTAACCGGTGTCCATGGAGACATGGCGCCGGGAACGAGATTCACGAACATTCTTAAATCTATGAGGGAGACCCGGATTAGGCGACGAGTTCTGAGGAGACGTCCACGGAAGGAGGAGCCGACATCCCATCATCCCAGTTTCGATCAAGGAGCAGACGCCCCTGAATAAGGGACGGATGCCGCCCGCCTTTGGAAAGCGGGACTACGGGACCACAAGCCGCGCGCCCATCCCCTCGGGTCGACGGGTGCACGCGCGAACGCGTCCTGGCGGAACAGTGTAACCCGACGCACATCCGCACCGAAACAGAAAAATGGTGAACCCGACGTGAATCTCTTCTCCTCAATACGAAGACTGATGGCTTTCAGAGGTGTTGGAAGACCAGCATGCTGCTCGGCCAAGCATTCAGCACCAGGGCACAGATCCCGCCAGGGGCTGGGAAAGGGAAATCGGGCACTCCGTCTCACGACGTCGATGGCCTGGGGGTCCCTCCCCGGATCCGCCCGGTGATGAATGATTCGTCTGATGACAGTGTTGGGTACGCTTCGGTTAATACCGTCGAGCTGGTAAATCTTTTTTCGGTTCCCGACGTTGAAGAACACCAGGTGGACCTCCGTAGTGTCCCCGGTCGTCGCCACCGTCGGAGGAGCCGCAACAACAGGAGTCGCCGGGGCACAGCAGTTGGTACCTCCAGCCAGGCCATGCACGCCACTGAGACCAGGCAGCAGGCCCAAAACCGAGCTCAGCGTGCACAGCCCCCCCATCCGGGGATGACGGATTCGCCTCCGCCACTGTTTGTGGTATGGGATCAGGCAGAACCGCCTCAGCCGCGTCGCGATCAGCTCCGCCCTGCCACGAGTCCATCCTGGCCTCCTGACCCCAGTACGGTGACCATTTCCCAGGCTTCAAGCAATGAACAGCGAGATGCGCCAAGCACCAGTCGGCCGCCGGCCCAACCGGCAAGGCCCGTCATGCCTCCAACCGCAGAGCAACCTCCTGCAACCAGGGGCTCGCGCTTGGCCAAAAAGTATGATGTCCTGAAGCACTTGGCCGACATCCCAGCGAGACTCTCCATCCTTGAGGCCCTGCGCATGTCATCTGAAATACGCGAGGAACTCACTGAAGCCCTGAAAAGCCCCCTCTAGTTTGAGACAGAGGTTGCGGCTGCAGAGGCCTTTCACGCCGAAACGATTGAGGACGCCGAATGCCAGGCAGTTATCTCGTTCTCTGGTAAGGATGAAGACCCTCATATACAGGGGCACATTCATCCGCTGTATGTTACTGGCCAGTTCAATGGCCTTGAAGTCCAGCGCTGTCTTGTCGACACGGGGTCCGGGATTAACCTGATTCCAACTCGGACGCTCCAGAGATTGGGGTTGTCTGAGGATGACTTGATCCCCTCCGACCTCAGGATCCAGGGGTACGACCGCACCGAGCAAACCCCGGTCGGAAAGATACGTTTGAAGACCCAGTTCGGTGACTTGGTTGCCAACACCGAATTTATGGTAGTCTCTCAAGACACTGCGTACAACGCATTGATGGGCAGGCCATGGCTCCACCTTCATGCGGCGGTTCCCTCATCATACCACCAATGCCTCAAATACTCCCTTAATGGTCGAGTAGGCGTGCTTCAGGGAGATGCCTCTCCTTTTGCCTCATGTGAAGCCCGCTATCTGGACGCGGACTATTACAAGAGCAAGGATAAGCAGATCCTGGAAGGTGAGGTCGAGCCTGTCGCTGTTGCAAGTGATCCCTGGGCAAGTTTGGATGACGCTTATGTCCTCCCGATTCAACGGTTGGACGTAGCCATGGTCTCGACGGCTTGTGAGTCTCCTGATGAGATGACCGCGACCGCCCATGCCAGCACCAGCAGCCCAGCAGGATCTGGTAGCCCCAATGCAGTTGCCAACGCAGTCTCTCCCGTGGACGATCCCTCCCCGAGTGGAGAGGACGTGGAAGATGCACCCCCATCCTTTGAGGAGGGCATCTCCGCCACGGTCGATGAGTTAGTACAAGTGAAAATTGGAACCGAAGCAGATCCGAGACCCACATTGGTTAGTGCCGCCATGCCCTCTGAGGAGCGGCAGTAGTACGTGGACTTTCTCAGGTAGCACCGCGATGTGTTCGCTTGGGGCTATGACGAGATGCCGGGGCTAGATCCTCCGGTAGCCGTCCACCGCCTTGGTCTCTCGGCGAACCATCGCGGGTTCAAGCAGCCTCCCAGGAAGATGCACCCATTCCATGGTGCCATGGTTGAGGCCGAAGTTGACAAGCTTATCAAAGCCAACTTCGTGAGGGAAGTCCAGTACCCCAAATGGCTGGCCAACATTGTGCCGGTCAGAAAGAAGAACGGGCAGATCAGAGTCTGCATCGACTTCCGCGATCTCAACCGCCACTGTCCGAAGGATGATTTTCCCCTTCCAGTGACAGAGCTGTTGGTTGACGCCACGACAGGGTTCCAAGACCTCTCCTTCATGGATGGATACTCCGGATACAACCAAATTCGGATGGCCCCTGAGGATGAGGAGTTCACTGCCTTCAGGGCCCCCCAAGGTACCTTCTGTTACCGGGTCATGCCTTTCGGCCTAAAGAATGCAGGTGCCACCTATAAACGGGCGATGCACCGCATATTCAAGCCAATCCTCGGCACACTGGTGGAATTCTACGTCGACGACTTGGTAGTCAAATCGCGCCAGCGTCAGGACCATCTCAAAGATCTTGAGAAAGTGTTCGGCTTCCTCCGGTCTCGCTGCCTGAAGATGAACCCGTTGAAGTGCGCCTTCGGGGTCACCTCCGGAAAGTTCCTTGGATTTGTGGTACGATACCGGGGTATTGAGATCGACCCAGAGAAGATCAGGGTGATTAGCCAGATGCCTCCCCCAGGTAACATCCGGGAACTGCAAGGGTTCCAAGGCCACATAGCCTATATACGCCGATTCATCGCGAATCTGGCCGGCAAGTGTAAGCCCTTTTCTCGGCTCATGAAGAAAGGTGCCACCTATGTATGGGATAAAGAGTGTCAGACCTCTTTCGAGGAAATCAAGCAGCACCTGCTGCAACCTCCGGTTCTGATGCCGCCTGTATCCGGGAAGCCGCTGGTCCTCTATGTGACCGCCCTGGAACGGTCCCTTGGCGCCCTTCTCGCCCAGAAGAACAACGAGCGAACAGAGAATATCCTCTATTACCTCAGTCGCATGCTCCTCGATGCGGAAGTTAGGTATTCCCCCATCGAGAAGAGCTGCCTGGCGCTCGTATTTGCCGTACAGAAATTACGGCACTACTTGCAGCACCATGAGGTACAGTTGGTTTCTCGGGTAGACCCGTTGAAATATATCCTGAGCCGGCCTATGTTGACTGGCCGTCTAGCGCGGTGGGCTGTGATTCTCCAGCAGTTCGACATCAGGTATGTGTCTCAGAAGGCCATCAAAGGGCAAGCATTGGCAGACTTTCTGGCTGCTCACCCAACCTCCGCAGATCAGCCGCTGGATCTAGGCTTTCCTGATGAGGCCATCCTCTCGGTCGATCGAGCCGGTCCATGCTGGCAGATGCACTTTGACGGTGCCTCCCGGAGCCCCACCGGTAGAAGACTCGATAATCCTAAGCTCAACAGAGTGGGCTTGGGTATCGTCTTCATTACCCCGGAGCAAGCCGTACTGCCGTACTCTTTCCTGTTGTCCGAGGGCTGTACCAACAATGAGGCGGAATACCATGCCCTCATCACCGGCCTCGAGTTAGCTCTCGAGATCGACGTGCCCCATCTGTGCATGAAAGGGGACTCCGAGCTGGTTGTTAAGCAGATCAATGGCGACTATGTTGTCAGGAAGTCGGAACTTGTGGCATTACTGGAGTGCACCCTCCTTCTGATGGCCCGGTTCCCTTCTCGGCCAGAAATTGTCCATATTCCCCGATCGCAGAACGGTCGAGCAGATGCCTTGGCCAGCCTTGCTGCGTCACTTGCAGAGCCTGAACAGGATAACCTGACCGTCCGCGTGACGCACCGCAGGCTCATCGCTCCCGTTATCCCGGAGGGAGATCGCGGCCCGTCGGTAAGTAATCTCACCGCGGTTGCCCCTACGCCCGGAGCCCCGATTACCCCAGATATGGCAGTCGAACCAGCCCCTGATTGGAGGACGCCTTTGGTTGAGTACCTCCAACATGGCATTCTCCCGCCGGATCGAGCCGAGCGCGAGCGAGTTCGACGTCGCGCATCGCAGTTCGTCCTCCAGAGCAGTCCCGGCCTGGAGCAGATCCTCTATAGACGCGGATTTGATGGTGTTCTCCTCCGTTGCCTTCAGGGAGTTGAGATCCCGCGAGTCATGCAAGAGGTTCATGCTTGTTCATGCGGCACCCATCAGACTGGGCCGAAGCTGTCCCACCAGATTCAGAGGTTGGGATACTTCTGGCCCTCCATGATCCATGACTGCATCGAGTATGCCAGGAGGTGCCACGCGTGCCAGGTTCATGCGAACTTTGTGCATCGGCCGCCGGAGCCTCTCCATACCACCAGGTATTCTTGGCCCTTTGCAGTCTGGGGGATGGACGTTGTGGGACCTTACCCGCCGGCGACGGCTCGCCAGTGCCGGTTCATTCTGACCGCCACGGACTTCTTCTCCAAATGGGCAGAGGCGATTCCGCTCAGAGAGGTCAAATCCTGTTCGATCACTGACTTCATGACCTCCAACATCATTCATCGATTTGGAGTGCCTCACGCTATCCTCACGGATAACGGAGCCAATTTCCGAGCAGCCGAGTTGAAGAAGTTGTACGCCAAGTACAACATTCGCTCGAACCATACATCTCGCTATCATGCGCAGGCGAATGGACAGATCGATGCCTTTAACAAAACCGTCTCTAACATTCTGCAAAAAATGGTTGGTCAGAACAAGAAAAGTTGGCCGAACAAGCTCCCCAACGCCCTCTGGGCTTATCGGACGACGACTCGCAATTCCACCCAGATGACCCCTTATTCCTTGGTGTATGGAGCTGAGGTCGTCCTGCCCATCGAGATCCAGTTACCGTCCTTGCGCACTGCGGTCTACGACCAGCAAGCGCCGGACAGAGCTGCTGAAGCCCGTCTAGTCGAGTTGGAAGCACTGGATGAGAATAGACTTCGCGCCTTGCACAACTTGGAGAGGCATCAAAGCAGAATGGCTCGAGCTTTCAATAAGAAGGTTCGCCTCCGCTCCTTCCTGCAGGGTGACCTAGTGCTAGCCCTAAGAGCGCCAATGATCCCCGGCAGGAAGCCACCCAAGTTGGAGCCCAAGTGGGAGGGACCTCTTGTCGTCCACAAAGTTTATCCCAATGGCGCGTACTCCCTAGAGACTATGGATGGTGAGCGTGTCACTCCTCCCACCAACGCTAGGTTCCTCAAGCAGTACTTTGTCTGAGTGTGCCGACGTCCTGCACGACGTTAAACTGCATACGTCCAAGCTGCACGACGTTAAACTGCCTAGCATATCGTCCGCGCTGCAAGACGTTAAACTGCCAAGTGTTTCATCCAACATGACGTTAAACTGTACCTCGTCCAAGCTACAAGACGTTAAACTATTTAGCATTCGTCCAACACGACGTTAAACTGTACTACGTCCGAGCTACAAGACGTTAAACTGTTCAGCATTCGTCCTGCATGACGTTAAACTGCCTCTCGAGAACTACGTGCGGCTTGATTCCCATCCTTATGGGATACGTAGGACCGCCTGAACATTCATGTTTCAGGCCCAGCCCCATCCTTCGGGAATTTCCATCCCATCTCGGGCCCTTGGACCAGTTGTCTCTGGGTATGTGGCGTATGGTGTGAACGTGGGGCTATGCCCTCATTCACGTCGGTTTTCTCGCCACGCTGTACGCCCCCCACGTTTGGGGATGCCTTCTGCTCCCCCCTTTTTCTCTCTCATCGTCCCGCATGACGTTAAACTGCCCCTCAAGAACTACGTGCGGCTTGATTCCCATCCTTATGGGATACGTAGGACCGCCTGAACATTCATGTTTCAGGCCCAACCCCATTTCTCGGGAATCTCTATCCCGCGTTGGGCCTCTGGCCCCAGTTCCCCTCCTTTTTGTGCAAGGCGTGTGGCGTGAGCGGGGGATTATGTCCTCGTTCACGTTGGTCTGCTGGCCGCGCCATACGCCCCCCCCCCCCCCGTGTGTAGGACTACCTCACACCCCTCATCGTCCTGCATGACGTTAAACTGCCCCTTAAGAACTACGTACGGCTTGATTCCCATTCTTATGGGATACGTAGGACCGCCTGGACGCTTGTGTCTCAGGTCCAGCCCCGTCTCTTGGTTGATCATGGGGATCTACCGTCTTTTGGTTGCTCTCAGGGTGAGTCCTCCGACCCTTTCCGGTGATCTGTTAACATGTTTTGGGTACTTTGGTCTATGACCCGTAGTGTCGGATGCAATCCCGGCAAGTCCCGTGTTGCTTGTCGGGCCGCGCGCTTCCTCTTGTTCGAGCCTTCACTCAAAGGGATCCTCGTTAGCGGTTTGGACACAATGCCTCAGTGCTCTCCTACCGCTCCGGGTCGATTTACCGGCGGGTCCTGGGCCGCAAATCGATATGAATCCTGCGATTGAGCGGTTGATGCTCGTTTGCTTGCCCAGTTCTAGGCTGACGCGATCGGATGTTGTGTTGCGAATATGGTCAACGACATCCTTGATCGCCATGTCGGCTCTTTTAGGCTCCGAACATTGGTCGCACGGTCCTCATCACACACTGCCTTTGTGCGTTGTAGTGGAATCTCGACACTCTCTTCATACTGACCTTCAGTACACCTTTACACGTTAGGCAGGCCAACCAGGATAATGGTGTCTGTCGAGGCTCCCACGATCTGAGCACCAAGGATATATGCCGATGACCTCCCTAAGGGCCGTGTATAGCTGGACCCTCGTCCCTATAAGGAGGAAGGAGTCGCCCGAACAATCGTGTTTTGGGCCCAGTATATCTGGAGGCTAGCATCTCTGCCCCTTGGGTGATGGACATACGCCGACCCCTATCCCAGGATCCTTCTCCTGGAATCGTGCGTGACCGCAGGGCTGGGTATGTTCCCACCTCCGCTGAGTCCGCCATATCGCGATAAGCGGATTCCTCCATGGTCCGAACCACACGACCTTAAACTGTGTTGTCTGGTCCTACAACACGACCGTAAACTGTGATCGTCTTGGCCGCCCGACGAGAAACGGCACTGCATCGTGATGTTCTCCTCAGGGGACACTCACGTTGGGCGCTGGTTAATAACGACGCCATTCATCAATGCCTTTCATGGCTTGATTATTGTGGCAACTCCAGGGATTCCTTAATCACAGGCATGTCGCTGCATGAAAAACCATCCATCTTTAAGGACAAACAAGAAATATCAAATACTTCTTCTTCTGTGTGCGAGGGTCAGACCCGCACCCTTCCCCGCGCTGGTGCCCGATTGTGTTGCGCCGCGCTTCAAGAACTACGTGTGGCTTGATTCCCATCCTCATGGGATACGTAGGAACGCCCGGATGTTTGAAAGTTCGGGTCCAGCCCCCACCTCTTAAAGATTCCCCCCTTCTCTGGGGAGTCCGCCGCCTTCAGGCCACCCTCAAGGCGTGTCCCTCGACCCCTTGCAGTGGTCCACTGGTGTCAAGAGTACTCTGGTGTATTGCCAGGAGGGTCAGGTTCAGCTTGGTCAGGTTCCTTCCATTTTCAGGCTTCGTGCTCCCTTTCATTCGGACCCATCGCCAACGCCCTGGGTGGAGCCCCCGTGAACGGTTTGGACACAATGCCTCAGTGCTCTCCCACCGACTCGGGCTGGTTCCCCCAATGGCCTTGGGCAGCAAATCGATATGAATCCTGCGATTGAGCGGTCGATGCTCGTTTTCTGCCTCATTCCATCAACGGTTAGTGCGATATTGATGCTGCTCTTCCGCCACGGTTGGCAGTACTCCCATATCGTTACGCCGGTGCCCCCAGTCCTTGAGTGAATGGCCGCATGATTCACATCACATTTTCCACCTCCCATTCTGACCAGGCAAAATCTCGACACTCTTGACACTATTCCCCAGTGCATCTTCGCATATCCAGGGGATGGGACCACGATGCGGCGTACTTTGAGGTTCTTATGGTCCGAGCTCTAAGACCTTAAACTAAGATCTCCCCTTATGGTCCGAGCTCTAAGACCTTAAACTAAGATACGCCCCTATGGTCCGAGCTCTACGACCCTAAACTAAGATCTCCCCAAACGGGGTTCTGCGTCCTGCATGACGTTAAACTGCACTCGCAGAACTACGTATGGCTTGATCTCCAGCCTGATGGAGTACGTAGGAACGCCCGGGCATTTCGACTCGGGTCCAGCCTCAGGGATCGCCAAGTCCCGCCCCTCCTCGTCGCCGGCCGTCTCGGTGACACTCTGGCGATATATGCTCGAGTAGAGGGCTGGAGAGTTCTCCGCAGTAGGCTCACTTCCAACGATGGTTCGCGTCCTCGGGTTCAGGACATAGACATCCAAGTGTCTGGTCTCCTTGGAAGGATGCCCATTGTTGGTGATGTTATAGCGGGGAAGCTCGTCCTCTCGAGTCACCCAGGTCCGTGGCGCATCAACCTCGAACCCTGGCACCGGAACCTCATCTAGGATGCCGAAGTTCCAGAGCAGCAGGTTGTCCGACAGTGGATATGTCTTCTGGGCCGGCGTCAGCAAGTCGAACAAGGATTGATTGTTGGAAACAATCTCCTTGGCTCCGTAGACCTCCTCATTCGTCGCCATCTCAGCTCTGCGAGTGGCGGCATCCCCCTCATTTCCTTGACTCGCGGCCATCTCAGAAGCTTCGGGAGTCGTGCGGGTAAAGGGATGAAGCGTGCGGGAGCAGACAAGGCTGGTAGAGAAGTTTGAGAGTTGGCGCGCAATCCTAGTGGACGGCGCGCAATCAGGAAGTCCGTCACGTAAAACCCCGGGTGTTCGCGCAAAAGCAGGCAGAATTCCGGACAGGTTTGCGCGACGAGCGGGCGAATTCCGCGCCGGAAAAGGCAATTTCGCGCACGAGAGCTCGAATGCTTATCGCGCGGAAGGCCGGTGTACGGTGCGGGGGACCCAGGGCCCCTATTTATAGGCAAGTCCGGGAGTTCGCGCCACGCGGAAAGCGCTTTGCGCGACCGCACCGGAGAATTTCGCGCCCGACGCCCCTTTTTGCGCGCCATAGTCCCGTGCCACCCAGGACTTCGGCATTCCGGCGTCTCCCTCGGAACCCGATCGTTGCGACCTCTCGCCGATCAGATTCCGAGGGGGGGCTTTTGTAGACGCCGGAAAAGTCCATTGTTCCCAAACAAAGCTCCAGATGCGGAAAGCGAGGTCATATTTGGAGTCGGAAGCACGTTTCGGAGGGCCCGGAGGCCTTGCGCGGAATTTTGGAGACCTGCGCGCAAAGTTGATGAGCCGCGCGCAAACCTCCCGGGATGCGCGCAATGCGCTGAGCCGGCGCACAATTTTGCGCGCCCGGGGCCCGCGCGACTCCCTTGCGCGCCGGGCCTGATTCCGCGCCCGCGAAGAGAATTCCGCGCCCGCGAACTGGATTCCGCGCCCGGGGTTGCCTATAAATATAAGGCGACCCCCGACGGTTTGAAGGTTGCCAGAATTCGAAAGGTCTCTCGTGCGCGCAATCCAACCCCTTCCGCGCGCAATGCCGATCTTCACGTAACCTCTTTTCTTTCGCGCAAGAAAGCCTTGGGGTTCGCCTTCACGCGCAATCCCTTTGGCTCCTTTCCTTTGAATAAATATTCACCCAAAGGCCTTCGCGCGCAAAAGAAGCCTCTTGCGCGCAATTGCCCCGGGTGCGCGCAATCCGACCCGATTGCGCGCACCCCCCATTTTCAAAGTGGCCATTCGATTAAAGAATGAGCCGTTGCCCCCGTGCGCTATCCGAAGCCCGGTGCGCGCAATCCCTATCATCCGCGCACAAAGTTCTAGCCCAAGCTCCTCTTTTGCGCGCCGACCCGCGGTATTGCGCGCAAAGCTCCTCTTTTGCGCGCAAACCGCCAGGGTCGCCCCCTTTGACCCCCTGAGGGTACCCGCCTGCGTGGCGCCCGATGACCTTCATCCCGGGTGCCCGCAACGTGCGTTGTCTTCCCGTGCGGCCCTCCAGGCCTGCGCGAAGTGACACGGACCCATTAGGCGGCAGCATACGTCCAACATGACGTTAAACTGTGCCACGTCCGCGCTGCAAGACGTTAAACTGCCAGGCGTTTACGTCCTGCACAACGTTAAATTGCATACGTCCAAGCGGCATGACGTTAAACTGCCTAGCCCCCATCGTCCGCGCTGCAAGACGTTAAACTGCCAAGCATCTTCGTCCTCAACACACGACGTTAAACTGTACTTCGTCCGGCAAGACGTTAAACCGTCTGCTTCGTCCTCAACACACGACGTTAAACTGTACTTCGTCCGGCACGACGTTAACCCGTCCGCATCACCTGATCCCGTGTCTCGCACACAGGGTCCCCCCAGTTTGGATGTGGCCCCCACCCGCTCGTCTCTGCAGGGATGTCGGGATTGGAGTGGCCTTCGCCCACGGGGGTAGAGTGTTGCAAACAGAACGAACTACGTGGACTTTGATCCCCGTCTTCTAAACAGGGTACGTAGGAAGCCTCTCCGAGGTTCAAGCCCACCACCTGGTCGTCCCGGTCGTATTTACGTCGGTTCGTCCATCAGTGGACCCCTCCCGGGTTAACACTTGCGTTGATTCACCTATGAATCCGCCTCTGTGGGGGACTGCACGTGTGTATCTCCATTGTGCTTCCCCACCGCCTCGATCTCTTCGTGAGTCGGCTTGCCAACATCCAGCATGACGTAAAACTGTGATCCACCCGGCCGTTCCATCCCCCTCTGTGCGAGGTGGTTCGGTTCAATCATTCTCCAGGCAGCCTCGATCTCTTCATGAGTCGGCTTGCCAACGTCCAGCATGGCGTAAAACTGTGATCCACCCGGCCGTTCCATCCCCCTCTGTGCGAGGTGGTTCGGTTCAATCCTCCGCCCGGCGGCCTCTATCTCTTCGTGAGTCGGCTTGCCGATGTCGAGCATGACGTTAAACTGTATGTCCGAACTACGCTGACTTTGATCTGCGCTAACGCGCGGTATGTAGGAAGCCCCTACGGGGTCCAAGCTCCTCACTCCATCATCCACCCTGATCCTTACCCGGGCCGCCACATCCCGGTGGGGTCATGCCATTCCATTCCACTCCACTTCACTCGGGAATCCGCCCATGTGCTGGCCCCAGCGTCGGAGGTTCCCCGCAAGGGGTTCTGTCATCTGGTCCACTCCTCGTTTTGATCAGTCTGATGCCGTCCCCGCTGGACGTTAAACTCGCGGCATACCCCGTGTTAAACATGGGAAGCTGAGGAAAACCTCAGGTAACACAGTTCCCCGCACCCTGCGCGGGATGCCTCAGGCCATCACACCTTCGAGAAGCCCTATTAGGGACGGAAGGCAGACATGCAGAGTCGCAGTGTTAAGGCACGCCCCCGACACCAAGAGCCACCCGGTCTCCTCACCGCAGGTTGCTGCTCCGACCAGACTCCTTGGAGCGTCCGGGCGGAAGCTGCGTAATTAACCGGTGTCCATGGAGACATGGCGTCGGGAACGAGATTCACAAACATTCTTAAATCTATGAGGGAGACCCGAATTAGGCGACGAGTTCCGAGGAGACGTCCACGGAAGGAGGAGCCGACATCCCATCATCCCGGTTTCGATCAAGGAGCATACGCCCCTGAATAAGGGACGGATGCCGTCCGCCTTTGGAAAGCGGGGCTGTGGGACCACAAGCCGCGCGCCCATCCCCTTGGGTCGACGGGTGCACGCGTGAACGCGTCCTGGCGGAACAGCGTAACCCGACGCACATCCGCACCGAAACAGTAGGTATGGGGTATTATCTGAACAAGTGGTTGGGTTGAAAAAATAAAAAATAGTTATTCCTAAAAAAGGATGTTGGTAATATTAAAATTAGTAATAATTTTGAATTTCTAGACATTGAAGTATAGGAATAGGAAAAAATAGATTCAATATTGGTAGAGAATTCCAATAATGAGGATCAAGGAACACATGGGGAAGATATAGAGGATGTGAATGCTAGTTTGTTCTCAGAATATAGTGCAAAGGAGAGACATTGTGGAGGAATTCAATGCCCGAGAAGGAAGAAAGGGTAGAAAGGAAACCATGAAACTGGGTGTTTTATCCTTGATATGGGGGAATCCAAATAGAGGAATGACAATTCCTACTTTCCTAAACTAGTAGAGACAAGGAACACTAAAAAGAATAATAAAAACGAAATGGATGGTGAGTTAAAAACTGATGAAGATACATGGGACCTAATCTTTCATTCAAGGGAAGAGATGTTACAGGAGGGTATTCTGATTCAGACCTCCCAATATGATACATACAGGTTAGTCGGGATAATGCATCTAGTGGATACAAATGATTAACAGAGGGGGTGGTTCGATAAGAAATAACATATTATGATAAGATTATTCTATGAAATGAAATGAAATTTTGATGATTTTATTCAATCATGGGAATATATCACTTATCTTCTTTAAAAAATCATCAAGGATTACCCCAGAACAATGGTATGGTCCCTACACTAGAGCCTATATGGAGATAAATCTTTTAACACACTTAAACTTGAATTTAATAATTTTATGATATCATATGGTGTTTAAGTGTGGTGGGTATATTGTGTGTGGATTTTTTGATGATATGGGTAGGGAATATTGGTTTTGTTTTTCATGGAAT
Source organism: Viscum album (assembly GCA_963277665.1). NCBI lineage: Eukaryota > Viridiplantae > Streptophyta > Magnoliopsida > Santalales > Viscaceae > Viscum > Viscum album. The sequence goes on along the minus strand of OY728122.1, from coordinate 1,250,001,855 downwards.
AATTTTTTTTGGGTTCTCACATCACCCCTAATGTTGATCCATCACTTTTTTTAAAATAAAATTTTGATTTTGGAAATTTTTTTCATATATAAATATAAAAAAAGACAGAGAAGTTCCAAGGGACTAATGAAAAAATGATAAATACGACCAGTTATTTAGTTATTGTAAACCCTAGAACTAGTAGGATCACAATGTATCAAATGAGATTATGTTCATGAGGGCCATCAGGTGCACACTTCACAATCATACTCTCAAATATTTCTTTCAAAATCTCACACTTTTCATATTTATCTCACTCCTGGTATAAACCTCAAAGGTTATCAATAATTCTATTCACATAAATGTTTTTATAATACATCATGAGTTAATGAGACATCAATGAAACAATCAAGCATTGAATGTTGACCATATAGATCAATTTTTTTATAGACTATGAGATATTCAAAACTCAACTCCTTAGAATAAGGATATGGAATTGAGGATTTTGACATATATGAATTCCCTTCATTATTTAGAAAAAACTGAACGCATCTAAACTGCTCCTAGATGATATGCCAGTGAGGTGGTTATCTTTCTCCAATATTGGTCATAGGGATTATTTGGTTGATGAGTTTTCCATTTAATAGTACAATTAAATATCATATTATTAGAAATTTTTCTTCAATAAAAACTATAATTAAAATTATAACAAAATTTATTTTATTAAATAAATAGTGCATTATTTTATCAAGTCTTAATTTTACTCACCATTAAAATAAAAATGTATTGTTTTTAAGAAATTATAGTGGAACCGATACCAATTAATCATTATAATGATCTGAACATTGGCCATGGGAACCATAAGAAATAAATTACCTTGGTGGTATTGTGAACTGCAGGCATATAGCTCCTTGATTTGTTGATTGGAATCCCCTTTCCTAAAATCCTGACTTGGATTTCCTCAACACTTACCACTAAATTTTTATATAATTGTCTATGGCCATTAAAATCAATGTAGTTTTAGTCTTGTAAACATTAAACCATCATGATAACTCATCAATAAATGTAAATATCCAAACATTGAATATGTACTACACTTAGTTATATAGTTTCATTCACAATTATGTAATGAAAGGATTATTTTGACATAATATTAGGTTGATGGATTTTATTTAGGCATAAATTTTATATTTTTTATCCATTACATGTATTATTATTATTATATTGATGTTAATTAATTAATCAACTATTTTTGGTAAAACAATTATACATAACTCATTTATTTAGTTTCCAAATTTGAAAATTAAGACATTTATTTATGTGATCTTAGTCTCACATAAATAAATTAAACAATTTTATAGACATAAATAAATAAATAAATAAATCATCAATTCAAGAGATTTATCTAATGATTTATTTAATGAGTGGAAATTAAATCAACATATGAACTAGGGGAAATAAATGAAGTTTAGAGTTAAGGAATGAGTTATGACATTCCACTATTCCACCTATGTAACCCCACAATGGGCATTATTATTCTTCCCTATTGAACCGCCTCCATGTACCTTGGGTAACACCATTAATGATTTTTTTATAACTCACACACAAGACAGGGTAACCAATAAATTGGTTAAAGGGGAATTACATAGAAATCCATAACCACACATGTCCTATATAATATTGGAGGGAAGGATGACCCATAACGACCATATTTAATTTTAAAACAAAAAAGTTCAAAATAATGTAATAAATTAAATTATATAAATTACATCAAAAGCACTTTTATTGTTTTAGATCCGGAATGGACATACATGAAATGTTTACCCAAATTAAATGGATAACATTAATTTATATAAATGTTATTTATTATTAAGATAAACATGCATGCATTATTTTGTTAATTAATTAATTAATTAATTCCCCTTTACTTTAATGACAACCTGAATCATCTTAGAGATAATAATCATAAATTAATTAATGGAAAATTAATGGGAGAAACAATAATCCCATATTTATTAAAATAAATTAGTTGTGCATTTAAATTTATTTAAACCCCTTATTGAATTTTCAATTAAATAATGTTACAAAAAATAAATAATGATTTAATGTTTTAATTGTCAATTAAATGTAATTTAATAATTCTAGAAATTGGGAGACTACACGACATGTAATATCTGAATACACATCATGTAACTTGGTTTTCATGTATCCGGGTTACATGCATGGGGCTTTAGTGTGTTGACTTGGCTATACTACATGACTTATACAAGCTACCTACAAACCATGTGTCCAATTTATATGATCCTGAAATACATTCATGGCTGTTCAGTGTGAATCAGGGCATAGTGGACATTGTTTATAGGCCATATACACAAAGTATGGTCTGAATTAAACAAGTCCATACTACCTACTGAAAGACTCGACATGTTCTCGAGGGAGAGACTACATAATGTGTTTTTTAGCCACATTCCACATATCTCTAATTTCATGTTTCCCGATAACATGACTGAGGACTTGGTGTGTATCTCAAATGCATGAATTGATGAAATAGATGTCATGTACACCACATACACATCATGTATTCCATAAATTATCTATGTTTTTAGTATCACATGGTTTGAACTCATATAGTGACCACACATATTGTTTTATTTACACCATTAAACAGTGAAAACATGAAGTCATGCACACCGTACACACATAGTGTATTCTGACACACCTTATTCATTGTTAGAAATTAAACACATAATGTACACAGTGTGTAATAACTACATGGAATTATTTCCATCACCCATCATGGATAGGTGAAACATTCAAGGGTACATGACATATACTCCGACTACATATCGTGGAACCTTATCTTACCAACCAAAAATTTGGTATTTCCTGATGGAATCAGTAGCCATTATTCATCTGTGATTAGGAGAAATATTAAATGAATCACTGAACAAACATGATAAGTATATCGATAACATGTAAATTAAAATCAGACTAAATAATGAATAAAATAAAATAAAAATTCAACCATGATTGTGTGTAGATCATAAATCAAATAAATAATTATAAATTTAAATGTGACCCCTTTAATAAGCATGATTGTTCCGAGAATGGTGGAAGCATTTAGTGGTCGAATATATATTAAATTTATTTTAATATTAACTTTTCAAAACACTAATTGAATAATTTTCACATTAAATTTATAATTAATTTACTTATATATGGAAGAAATGGTTACCATGGATTGGATCCTTTGAACATTGATGATGTTGATCTTAAGAATGTACATTTATGTATTTCCATCATTACTTTGTGATGATCTTAGGGTAGAGTCGTAGTTGTTGTGATCAACATGTGTTCCATTGATCTTTGAGCAATGACAATCTATATCTGGGTGCTAGGGAGGCTATTTGATTTTATTGCATAGTTTATTTTGATTTCTCATCATTTTATGTTGAAGGAATATATCTCTCCATTTTTTTCATAATAGGAAGAGAGAAGGATGACATTAGGGAGAGTTTCCTTATGCACAACATTTCTACATATATTATCTTATATTTAATAAACAATATACATAATGGTCTATTTATAGAGCTAGGGTTTATTTTAAAATATTATTTAGTTGTATGTAATCCCAAAAATAACATTATTATCATTAATAAAACCCAAGACACACAACAAAAATATTATTATTATTATTTATACAGTAGGCACCAATTTGGGTAGTAAAAAATATTATTTAACAAGACTATTAATTAATATTTTTCACTAGACACGACATTCTTCTATTCAAACTCCTCAAGATTTTATTTAAACCTAGAATAAATATTTAATCTAAATATTTCATTCATAAATAAATATTTTTAATTGATAAAACACATATAAAACTAACCATGGATATTGATAATAATCTTTATTCAATTAATCAGATTCAAATAGAATACAATCAAGATCATCAGAAACACATAATGTGTGACCCTCTAGGATTTGTTCTCATTGGAATTAAGTGGGATCCCATAAATAAATTGATTTCCATCTAGTAATGTGTCAAATAAATCCTGATAAACAACATAATGTTGTAATAATGACAACCACATATGAAGTATCATTGTGTAATATAATCTATTTGTTGTAATATCTCATCAACCGGGCTACGTATCTATGTCACCAACATATATTCTTGATATGCATTTATTTTACAATCGGAAATAAACCCATAATTTACTAATGTAAATGGAATTTAAGTAAATTATTCTATTCAAATAAAAGGTCCTAGAAATCAACTTCCATAAATATGTAAGGTAAAATTCCTTTCTCAACTTATCCATTAATGACATGTAATTCATGACACACCCAACATGGCCTAACTCACTATGAAAATATGGAATCATAGTTTTCTTTAGAAAATATATGTGTGTGAGTCATAACATGATTTAATGATAATGTTAAATACAAAATTAAATTACACATGCTCAAAAATAATAATATTTGTGGACACAAAAACTTGTGTACTTTTTACGGGTAGGTATGTTCTTAAACTTTTCCATCATAGAGATTAATAAGTATAAATCACTTGAGAATAAGGACCACATGATTCCAAGTATTCACACTGAAATTATATGTACTATTTTTTCCACCCTAGTATGTTATCAGACCTAAGAACATTATTTATGTATATCATCATAGTACATAAAGGTTCTCATCATATAATGGAATGAATATGACCTTATCAATGAGACATATACTCTAGTACATTATTACATCAAATTGAAGCAGGGAAATGAAAAATATGTTAGAATTTTTTTTAATATTCAATACATCAATAATACTTATAATAAAAGTAAAAATAATTGGTAATATGAAAACTACTGTAACACTAAAGCATGGTAAGTTAATTTTAAAACTATGAACCTTAGGTTTAACCTAAGTTATTCATGGTCAAAATCTATTAAAATCCTTCATAATAGTTCATAAAGAGTTTATTAATTTCTAAGGAATATTCCCAGTGAGTGTAAAACTAGGTGTGCCATAGGGACCATTTTTTTGCACCAGGTGATGATAAAGTCCATCTCAATGTGACCTTTTGGGATTTATTACCCCTATGTACAACTGTTCTAGATCCATATCCATTTGTACTATCCCGAATGTGATGTAATTTTTTGAAAAATGGTCATTCTATGCTTTACCAAAATTATTTGACATGTTCTTATATATTGATGTATTCTTATACTTATCATTTGATATATCATTATGATTATCAAAAATGTTTTATTATCTCCGTTTATGAAGGTTAACTAATCCTTTTCCTCTATTACCAACTAAATAGACCCAATCCTTTCATACATTAGTGTTTTATCATTTTAGATGAATATTTAATATATTTCAAAAGTACCCACCTGATGATCATAATGGCTTAGTGTCATTGGAGACTAGATACACAATATAATTTTTTATTTACTAATATTAAACATCTACCATAAATATCTTCCATTTTTATACTTTATAAACATATCATTCTTAAATCCTTTATTAATAATCTAAGTAAAGGAAATATAAGAAATTGTGAGCTTAGATGCTCATTAGGGGTGAACATGAGAGATATTATTATATGATAATATAAAATAATAATTTAAGCATAATGTTATGCGATAATGGAAATAAAAAACATGTTTCATACCAAAACTATAATAGATCACATAAATGAGTCCTAACATAAGGAATTTTCATTCCAAAATACATGATCCATAAGTGTTTGAATTCAAGGTGCGGAACCAAAATTGGAACATGAACAGATTAATTTATCACAGTTAAATACTAAGAAAAAAAATAGATGTCCTCATAACCTATTTACTAATGTGGATCATTCCTATCTACCTATTTCCTATTGTAGATCATGCCCACCATCCTTTTTCCCATTATGGATTATGAACATATAATTATTTCCCATTATTATCATAATAGAAATAAAAAATTTACCAATTCCATAGAGGGAGATATAGGTCCCACCCATCGCATAATCCATACATTTTTTTCCACAATATCACAAAACATTAATCATTTCATAAACCAAAAAAATAATTTTTTTTATAAACATATCATCATAGAATAACCCATGGAAAAGAAATGGGTTTCATTAACACATAATCATTTTATAATAGAATAATCCTTCAAAAAGAAATATAATTTATAAACATTTATCTATTTCATTATATTATAACCCATGAAAAATGATTCAGTTTTATAAAATTTTTTCCTATATAAATATAAACCATCGAGAGTATCAAATAAATATTATATCGTTGAATCAATTCCCTAGTAATGGTTATGTAACATCAATGGATGTCATCATGGATTGAAAATGATTTTTAAAGATAACTCGAAACATTTCTTGAGGAAAATATCCTTTTAAAATTGAAATAAACTTTTTATGACACAAACAATCCACAAATATTAATGAAAAATGTTTATTGAATCTATCCTTGAAATCATATAATGGAATATTCAAATAATAAAATCTTTCATGATGGTATAAAATGATTTTAATTCTATGTAAATTGAAAAAAAATTATTTCTCATTTTTTGTAAGAAGTCAAGAGTGCCTCATTTAGAAAATGAAAAAGATTTTTTTGAATCATTTGGTAAAAATTAAAAAATGGGTAAAATTTTCATTTAAATATCCTTACATAATTGAAAAAATGTTTCATGAAAGCATTTTTAGAAAACAAAAACATAGAGGAGAAAAGTTTTTGACTAAAGAGTGAAATAAATCTAATTCTTCTTAATAATGTTATGTTGGTTTCTTTAGTTATTAAAGGCTTGAAAATGAAAGGTAAAAATGTATTATCTATAAATAAAAATAGGGGAAGATAAATCATAAGTTTCATGAGATATATTTCAGGATATTTCATCATGAAAAGTATCATCATAAACGATTCTGGTATTTAATGGGATTGTGAAAAAAAACATACCACACCATTAAATTTTAGATCATCATCCCCATGAAAGAAATATAATTATATGGATATGTAATCCACATAAAATTAAAAAGATGAATCATAAAAGACATTAATGGGTTGTATATACCCCAAACTCACAAAAAGTGGTGAATAAGGCTTGTGGCTGATGAAGATAAAAGTGAGAAAAAAATCATTTACTGCTTTGGTAATATTTTAAATCATAATCCCCATTAAAGGAGAAAATAAAGTAAAAAATTAAATATAACTAAAATAATAATAATAATGATATGACATATTAAATTTGTAGTATATACATCAAAAAAAAAAATAAAAAAGTGGTGAAAATGAAATATATCCATGAAATAAAAGAGAGACTAGTAATCCCTTACCTTAAGTATAAACATACATTGTAAACGTTTAATCTCATATATAATAAATATAAGTTTATTATAAATATATTAAATACCCATAATAATATATATCATTCCATATATGATTTACTTAGGAGATTTTAATACTCATTTATTAACAATTCCTTATTAAAATCCTTTTTTGGGTAATAACATATTTTTTCATTTTTTTGGGTTAATTTTTTTTTCCTTTAACATTAATCATTTCCAAATAATATCCATAAGGTTAAAAAGGATATAAATATCACATATAATCATTATATATACATATTTAGCAATCTAATTAAGATTAAAAAACTAATTACACTATTCATAGATATAGTAGACTGACGTACATATGAATTGTGTTTACATTTTCTCGATGGATGAAATAAAATAAATGTAAAAATTTAATAACATTTTATAATAATTTTTACTTCATGAATATAACATATAATTATTAAACCTATCCCTGTTTTCATCTATGTAAAGTGTAATTTATGAATGAATCACATCACTTCGGGAGGTGGTAGTCTTCCATACACATGAGAAACGTTATCTTATTCCCATAGAATGGAAAGTAAGAAGGTATATATGGTGTTATAATTCAATAAGTATAATTATTTCATAAATATAATACAAATATGTTAAATATATCATTATAATCAACAGTGATAGGTTGTTATTGGAAACTTATTACATTGTCTTAAAAGACTGTAGTTCACCGTACACACGATAAGTGATGTCATTTCCCATTTGATGGAAGAGGATACGAATATAGGTTATTACATAAACATAATAAAATAGCAATATATATTATATTAAAGTGTTATTATATTATAATTATTTGGATAATAATTATTTTAGTAAGAGAATAATTAAAAAAATAAAGAGCATAGAGATGAAAACTATCTTTTCTTAGAGAAAACTCATTTAGACCGCTTATTAAGGACCCTAGGGTTGCTCTGTTTCTAAGAATTGAAGATCTAGAACATGTATAACCATCATGCTGAGATTTGTTTTTCAGTTTTTGGTATAGAAAAATTGATTAATAGTTGTGAATAAGTTAGTAGAGGAAGGTACATTTTATAATTGAGGAGGACAAATCTTTTTATAAATATCCATAACTATTCCATAATGGGAATTGAGTATCACAGCAACTGCCTGGAAATTTTATAATTAAAGGTGTTCTAGGAATATATGGTCAATCTAATTATCCCTTATAAAAAACACATGTTTTAAAAATGTTAATCCTTAGCCTTTACATTTACATAATTATACCTGTTTAGATTTCAACTAGGTAACTAGATTTTTATTTATTTACTCAGGTGATTTATTCAATAAGAATAAAATAAAAATGAGTATCATGAGGAAATTGTGAATCATTTTTTATAAATTTTTAATATAATTCATTAAATAAAAAAATATGAGTTTGGAAAATTATTGTCAACACAAGCACAAGTAACACCCAAAACCCCATTTTAACCATAATAATGACAATTTGTTTTTATTTATTTTACAATTCATTTCAAATAAAAATTAATATTAATATTAATATATAATATTATTTATTATAATTAAAAATATGGAATCCATTTTAAAAATTCAATTCAAATAAGGGATATAATTTAATTTAAAATTAAAACCACTAACATGATAAAAAACGTTTTCCCAACGAAAAAAGATCTCAAAAGTATTAAAATGATTATACTAGATTTCAACATGAAATTAATTATAATGACCTAAAATCTATTAATAAAACAAATTTGAATAAATTTTAATTTAAAATACTTTACAATATATAACACTGTAAATAAATTAAATGAAAAGGTAGTTTCTAAATAAAATAATTAATTTTTATTATTCATAAATAATTATTCCACTCAGAAAATTCTCAAAAATTTATTCAAAAATAGTTTTTAAACATAGATTTTAAATATGATGTTTATATTTTAATATAAATTTTATAAATTTGTAAAAAATTAATTTTACTCTTTGGTTATAAAAATTAATATAAATATTATTCGAGAAAATAGTATTTTTGAAACATATAAAGACTTTATAAAAAAATTAGTATTTGTTTATCAATATGTTTTTTTTATGAAAAAATATTATATATAATATTATAAATATTTTTATTAATATAAATATGACCATGTTTAATGGATAATTCATAATGGTTATTTGTAAATAATAATATTAATCGTATATTATGTTTTTTTTAAAACATAGTGGTGTTTGTTACACCAGATAATAATGAAATAAAACTTATTGGAGAAGAAAAATCATAAAATATCATCGTGTTATAGCCAATGAGGTAGTTTGGATATACAACTTTGTCTCATATATCAGCGTTTTTCCTATTAGTACAGAGCGGGTTGCAATGTTTTTATGATAATATTGAAATATGGTGCCTTACAAGGTGTTTATGTCGCTCCATAGGAAAAAATATACTTTGGAAGTTTCATCAATTGATATATTTTTTACATTGAGAGGTGATTTAATATTTATTAGTTTAACTATATAGGATAAAATGTCAAGCTACTTAAATGAATCTATATGTCAACATAAGCATGATTCTAATGTGATATGTAGCTTCTTGAGAATTGTTTTTTGGGGTCTCCCTTGGAAGTTTGTGTGTTGTGATTGGTTTCCACATACCCAACTCATGTATTTAATTTGGTTAACATTATATGTATAAGTTTGATATATAAATGTTTTTACATTACCATAATAGTGTTAATAATTATGTGTCCACTATATATACTATAACATCAAAATATTACGTGTCATATCAAAATGTTTTAGTAGTTACTAAGATATAACGTGACCATAGAAATACTATTACAATAATATTTGTTTTTTTCATGTTTTTTAGATAAATCTTGATGACATGAAATTGATGGTGCGTGACTATCAGGTTTTTGGGACTCATTTGCATTGATACATCCTCTCATGATGTTCGTACATAGTGATCTTAAGTAGATTAGATCATATAGACAGACCCCCTTAGGAACACCACATTTTAAAGGTGTCATGTATAGTTCCTATCTATGGACACATGTATTAGTCTCCAGAATTATTATTATTATCTGTGAATAAAATAAGACTACATAAATTAATAAAACAAAAAAATTAAATCTATTTTGTAGAGAGGTATATTTCTTTATGTGTTCCAATAATGGTATTTTTTTACTTAATGATCAAGAGAGAATTTTCCACTTCGAAAGGAAGTGATATCTTAGAACCTATTAATCAGGATGTTAGTACCTTCACTAAAAATATGTCCATGGTAGAAAAATTTATGTCTACAAATTAAGGTAAAAATCAAAGCATGAAAGGATGACAACAAAAAGTGTGTGTTCTACTTTATAAGATATCATATAACAAATACATTATATTTAACTGCATGGGTTCTTATGAGAGGTTATTTTTCCTATAAGAATTAGATATATCATTAGGGATCTTGAAGAGTTTCTAGAGTCTTTTCATGGTTGTGGAATAATATTCAGTGCTATCAAGATATGATCTTAAAGGTTCATACAGATGGTGTATTCAAATGTTGGTAATGTTATAATTATTGGGATTTTAGGATATAATGTGCCCCACCACTGAGTTTAGGAGATTTTTTAGAATAAGAAAATTGAAAAAAATAAATAATTGGATTATAATTTATTTATTTAATATATATACCAGTATTTAAGAGAATACAAGGTAAAATATTGGATGAACGGATATTATTTTAAAATTAAAGTTTCATTTAAAATTTATGAGAATAATGAGGGGAGTTAATGATGTTCTGTTATCACATTACATAATTATTATGTAATATATTGGATTAAAAAATAAATTAAATTTATGAAATTGTTATTTGGTCATAATGTTTCATTTATTACTACCCTTGTGAGAATTTGTTATATGGGAGATGATGATACCTTTTGTTCTGTTTAATCTACGTTATATAAGTGAGAGGGGCCTCATTTCCATGATACTATTCATTCACTCGAGTTTGATAGATCATCTCTCATCCCTCTCATATCATAGAGAGATAAGTTACCATTTCTAGAAATCTACCCATGATAAAATTCATGGATTGAATGAATGGAATAACGGTGATCATCGATTCATATAAAGCTTTGTTGGATTTAAGCACTAGCTCCCAGATATCCATGATCGGTGTTCCCATAGACTTTAATATCCTATGTGGACGATATAGAGGGATTAAAAAATGATTCCATTATTAAAAAATTACCAATGAAGAGTTTTTGTTAAACACCACTTCAAATATAATTACGTATTCTTTATTTTTGGTTTTGTCCTAAATTATTCAATTTGAGATCATCAGGCTATTACCAGGGCTCAAATCATGAAAGACAGCATCATTAAATGATTCAGTGATTAAATTTTTAAAATTCAAAGACCATATGATTTCATTGCACATCCCAGTACCTTCATTATATATTATAATCATGGGGTTGTACACCACTATATGTGTCATGAACAAAAATAAATATTATGAACATGCAATGAGATTCTTATGAATATTGAATGAGGGACATTATCTCTATAAAAATAAAAATGTATGATGTTTAGTTTTCATAAATAGTGTGAATCTTCACTCATTCCTCATATAATGATATTTCAAACACTAATTTAGTTTTGTTATATAAATATTAATATTGATGAATATTTTTGTAGAAAAATATTTTTTTCTCATTTTCACAAAAAAATCTACATCATCATCATTTTATAAATTTTTCTTTAAGATATTGATGAATCGTTATTTTTAAAATAAATATTATAAAATATCTTCCAAAATTTATTTCCCCCACACTAATGATTCATATTATAGATATTTTCTCAATGAATATAAAAAATGTTGTAATATTATCCCATACCATGATTTTAACTATGTTTATTCATTTACATAATAATAGGATGGTTAGGGATTTTTGGAATTTAATTTGGATACCTGATAAAGATATTAATGAATACATGGGTAAAATAAAATGTTCATATTCAATGGATGTTTTAAAAATTGGTTATAGTATCAGATACATTAATAATAATATTCTCTAATAATCTTTATACAATTATTAATATTTATGTTTTGGCTGAGATTCATAAAAAATTATATATAATCAATTTAGATTTGGGTCACTCCATAAATAAAGGAACATTAAAATGATGAAAATGATCTATATGCCTCTTTAGAGTATAATATTAATATTTTAAAATATCACATGGCATTGGATTTAATAAGAAATGGGATTTCCATAAATGTCTCAAATTTAAATTAGAATTTTAATTCTTCTCATAATTACTTTAATCTAATTTTATAGAATTAAATCTATTAAACACTAATGTGATTTGGAAAAATCATATTATGGTACATTAATAATCTCGATGATTTTTTCAATTAAAAAAGAAAAAAAGAAAAATAATAATCACTAAATACATAAATTTTATATATTTTATTCCCCTCTACCACATGTGATTCATTTTCCATATTTATTTTATCTTGAGAATTTGTAATCATTTTAAATAAATTATAATAATCAATTAATTGAACAATTGATGAAAAAAATATGATCTTGTGAAATATTTTCAAAAGATCAGTTGAATTTAATCACATCAATTAATTCATATAGAAGTTTACTGTAGTACATCTTCAATATTTACCAATTTGTAGGTAATTGATACTATTATAATACCCCAATTATTTACACCACACAAAACCTAATACATTATTAACTATAAATCGAATTTCCTACATAAAATTATTCATACAAAGAATGATTTTGGGAAGAGAATTTTAAATATTACTATAGACTCTTAAATGAAGGTCCATTTTAAAAATTCTATTACCATGTTCCACTCATATCATTTCATTTCAAATTTTTTTATTCCCAAATTCCTCATTTAGAACTTCCGTGAGATCCTATATATTTAATGTCAAGTTTCTCCCATCTTCTTCTAAATATTTATTTGTCTTCATTAAATCTGTGAAACTTTATGATCTAGTTCCATAATAATGTATAAAATATTTCTATATATTATCATGAATGGGATAATTATAATGGGGTGGTGGGTCTCATAATATATTTTTTAGGATTATGACATATAATATAGTCTTTTTCTCCAGTATTTCCCTTTTAGTTAGATACATTTTAAAAAAATACTTTTTTTCTTTATTGTTTGATACTTCTATTTTCACATTTTCTTCATGATGATTAGGTGTTGATGAATTATTGTAAAACCTATAGATTTATATAAATGTCTCTTTTCATTACTTGAAAAAAATAACATCCTCATACATTGATTGTTTCTCTTAATATCCCAAACAAATGAATGATCTTAGTTTTCAAAAATATGTAGAAAATAGATTAGTTATTAGTATTTATAGGTTTATACTTGATGTTCTAATTGGATTGGTTCTATTTTATGCCAATAAGGGAGGATTACATAATTTTTAAAATATTTCAGTATGTATTGAGAGTCTAGGAAGTGACAATGGTAGTACTTCCTTTACACATGGAAAAGAGAGAATGAAGATATTAGATACACATCTTGAATAGTGAGTGAATATATATTCAAGAAGACATTAATTTGTGATGATTAATGTGTTGTTATTAGAATTAAAGATAATTAATGATAATATATAAGTACTTATACAATAATTTAATAGAATATAAAAGAATCTAGTAAATTTCACTGAAAAAAAATGTAACATAATGCAATTTTTTTTTATCATTAGAAATGTTCAACAAAATCATGTATTCACTTATCAACATTTCTAAAAAACATTGGTAAATGATATTTCACTCAATTTGAGATATGAATAAATGTTTCTAATGATTTAATGCTAATAAATTTTTAAAATTAGATATTTTTATAAATTTCTCGAATTCGTGACATTTATAAACTTCATTAACTAGAGACACCTCATTTACCATCATTTCTAAAAAACAGTAGATTTTTTTTTAATAAATTTTTATGTTGTTTTTTTTTAATTTTAATTTTTTTTGATAAAAAATAAATTATATTTTACATAACACAACACACACCCCCACCCCACATGATATATGGTGGCTCCCCTCAAAAGTACCTCTCCCCAACCTCCACGTCACTTGGTGGCCACCCCAAAACACCCTCCACACTGGATGAGCCCCCAAAAGAACCTCCCCAACCTCTACATTTAACATTAGCCACCACAAAAACCCATAAAGAACCAATAGGATCCTGAATGAAATTGAACACAAGACCCACTGGATTATGTTGAAAGACCATACCAACTAAGCTATTTTAATTTTTGGATATAAATATGTGTCGTTATATATATATATATATAAATAAATTTTAGATTCTAAAAAATTAATATATATATATAAATTTATATATTAATTTCATATTTTAATATATATATGCTTTTATGTTTATATTTTATATTATTTATTTATATATAAAAGTTTATATTATATTATATATATACGTTTATATTTTAAATTATATATATATTTATGTTTTTTACATATTAATGTTCATATTACATATATATGTTTGTGTATCTATATGTTTATATTATACATATATATATGTTTATATATATATAAGTTAATATATATACATATATTGATATGTGTGTGTGTAAATATATATGTGTATGTATATATATATATTTACACACACATATATATATATAATTAGCCACATTTTAAAGAACTAGGTAAAAATGTCAGTAAAATAGCCACATTTTATAAATAATACACCTTATTTGAAAATATACATTTTCATATATAAATATATAAGTATACATATATATATATATATATATATATTTAAATAAATATATAACTATTTGTGTGTGTTTTTATATATATATTCATATATATATATATATATGCATTTGTGTTTATATTTATTAATATATATATATATATAACAAAATATATATTTACATCGACATGAGAAAATGAGGTATATAAATATAAATATATATTTTATGAATCTTCCTTCAAAATGTGGCTAAATTAGCGATGTTTCCTAATAACGTCACTAAATTAGCCATACTGGCTCAAAACGTCCCTAATTTTGCGGTGTATTTAAGAAATGTTAATAAATTTAAAATTTAGCTTGATTTTTTAAAAATTGTGCTAGAAACATCTCTAAATTATAGTTTTTTTTGTAGTGTTGGTAGATTAATGGATGATTATTCATGAGGAAAAGCTATCTGGGAAGACTAAGAAATCATAGAAGGAATGATATACATAGAAGCATATGTACCATGTGAAGGAATAACTTTGGATGATATTTTAGGATGTATAAAAGCATTGTAGATTGTTCAAATTTTGTGGGAAGAGGTTTTTGGTTAATTTTTAGAATTAATTTGGGAAAATAAAATAGTGTTGGATATTTGTATGTGTTTCAATGTAATAGTTTGATGCCACTTATGTGGATCCACTTTAGGATGGATTATTTAAGAGTATATCTTGACATATGAGTGTTGAAATAAGGTGATATAATTTAAAGTCATTGACTTAAATAGATCCACAAAAGAGTAATCACTTATGAGGGGATTAATGGATGTGTCAATCACCATTATCGATTGATGTATGGGGATCAAGATTTTTACATCAATTTATAGAGATCCATAAGGGGAATATTTAACCACAAATTAATATTGAGATTTCCAAAATAAACATTTGAAATAATTTTTAAATTTTCCCTAATTATTTATAACTTGATAATCAAGTAACATAAAAAATAATCACTAGAATGAATTTTTATTTATGTTGAGAGTCAATAATCAATGTGAAGTTATTTTTTTGAAGAGATTATGAGTTTTTCATGGCATGATAAAGTTCCAAATTATAGTTCCATACAGTCATGGAGATTTTCCATGGATAATAGGGGTTCACATTTTTGGGGGATTAATGGGAAGAGATATTGATATATTTCATGAATAGGTAAATATAATTCTCAAAAATATTTTAATAGATGTCTTAGATCAATATGAATAAGAATATTTAATTAGAATTAAAAAATAAATAAATCAACCATTTTGAATAAAAATAATATACTTTCTAAAAAATAATATGGGCTTCTATAATTTAAAATGGGAAAATATTCATGATTCTATGTATATTATATATATATATATATGTGAAAAAAATAAAGGTAATTACTAAGACAATACTCAATACATAATGTTAAATATAACTCTTGTTTTGTATTGAGGATTATACAACGAATTTATGTATTAACTTGTGTATTTTTGAAAACGAATATGGTATCATAAAATAATTCTTGTGCATTAGAGAAGGAGAACTGAGAAAAATACAAGAGTAGTTTGAGAAGATAAAAATATCAATGAAAACCTTATAATATAGTTTTTTTGTCTAATAATTGATCATGAAGATTGTGGAAGACTTAAGATAACACCAACTATAATAGATATTCACTCTTCATGTAAGGGGTGTGTCATGAAAGACAATAATAAGAGCCACTTGTTGGTTGGATTTTATGGGAACCATAATGAAATCCAGTGTGATGATAAACCACATGGTGGTATTCCATGTCAGAATGGTCTGATGATAAGATGTGAAATTACATGCATTAATAGTTGAAGAGTCCATGGTTGTGGTTTCTAAAAAATCATGAAAATATGTTAGTACTCAAGGAAAAACCATGTAAATAATTCTGTTATGTTCCATTTACTTTCTACATCATCCATTTGTGTCTTTGTGAAATTAGATGAGAGGGTCCTGGTTATACCCCATCAAAGATTAAGGTTAAATAGATGAAATTCCTAAAAATATATGGAAGGACTAACACCCTCCCAATCTAGGTTATCTCGTAGACCATGTTCATCTAGTGGTATTAGAGCTAACACATGTTTCATCTAAAATATCCAAACTATGTTAAATTTTAACATAGACAAGGTGAATTCAACCATATTCAAGAAATCACTATAATTGATGATAGCAAATTCAATATACTGAATTGTTCAATGTTACCTTATCTTCTATCATGGTGAATAGGAGTCAGTAATGTAGTTACAATGGGTTTTAGCCTACATGTATATATAGATTTCCTTAATTTTTTCTTTTAATAAAATATGTTGTTGATGAAAATGATATGAATTTCATCATTCCTTAATTTTAAAAAGGTTAGTGACTATGAATTTCTATAGAGATATGGAAAAAATTATAAAATATATATGAAGGGAATTTTATATCAATGAATCTAAACTCCAAATGAGGAGAGAAAAATTTGAATACTTTTAAATGGGTGATTAAAAGATAGAAGGAGACTATATTACATATTTTAATTGGATAATACAACAACCCAGTCTTAATGTACATATAAATTATGCCATTTTTTTGGAAAACCTAAAACATTACATGAAAAGACTCCCAATGACTGTATTAGTTTAGTACTGTTAGAAACATGGAATTATCAACACTGTTAAATGAGTGAGATACATTATCTCTCACTAGTTTCTCCATGACTATCACCCCTCCTAGACATATCATATATAATATATATTACCATAACATGGAGAAGTAAAAATTAAAATGGGAGCACTCATATTCTTATTAAGGGTAAACAATGGAGATATGTAAGAAGAAACATGAGAATATGGGTATGGGGATGTGGTCATAACATTAGAAGATCATAACATCCATTAAAAAGATTATAAAAATGAATCTTGGCATAAATATTATCAGTTTATAAGGCATAAATCATACAGAAATCAAGAGCATAGGACATGAATATATAACATTGGAGTAAGTCATGAAATTGAGGCATACCCATATATATTTAATATTATTCCTTCTAAGTAAAGACATATTTCTAGAATTTACTGTGACACTTCATGGGGACTAAACCTAATGGATGAGACCCACCACCATCCCCAATCATATTCATTTCCTTGTTAGGGTTTGTGAATCCCCATCCTCCCATAGTGGATCATGTTTCCCTATCTTTCCATATTCATGGGGACTACACCAACTGGATGGGACACACCACCATCCCCTGTCGCAGTCCTACCCTTGTAAGGGATTGGGTTTCCTCATATTCCCATAGTGTATCAATCCCTTATAATTTATTACTATCATTATATAATGAGAGATAATTTTTAACCACATGAATTCGAGGGGGATATATATCCCACCAATCAAATTATTAAACCATTCATACATGTGCCACAAGTTAATCAAAATTCCATCATATATAAACCCATAAAAAAAGATGGGTTTTGTAATCTTCATATCATAACCCATGAAATGACATGGGTATAATAATTAGTTCATCACATCATAACCTATATAAAATAGATACGTTTCAAAATCATTTAATAAATGAATAACCTGTAAAAAAGTGAGTTTCAAAAGCAAATAACCCATGGAAAATAAATGGGTATGACAAACATCAAGGTTTTAAGACAGAAAACATTCAAAAAATATTATTAATGATATTCTTGGATCATGTCCCCAATAAATGAAAAACTATATAAAAGGAAGACATCTTAGATAAAGAAGTATTTTGAAAGATCACTTGAAATATTTCTTATGGAAAATAGCCTATATTTAAAATTAATTTTCATAAACCATTTACAATATCCTTCTGTCATAAATAAAGAAATGCAATTTCATTTAAAACATTTACTAGGTAAAATAAATTTTCTTCTTTGAAAGAAATTATTTTAAAAAAATTAACCATTTTGAAAACATTTTTCATTCAAAATAGACTTGAAAACTTATAAAGTAGGTTTGAAAATATTTTCAAAACCATTTTCTTTAAAAACACCTTGAAAACTTATAATTAAGCCTTAAAAACATTTTGAAATCCATTTTTATTTGAAAATACTTTGAAAACATACATAAATGGATTGAAATAATTTTGAAAAATGAATTCCTTGCAATCATATAAAAGAATCTTTAAAAAATTGAGATAATTTTTAAAAATATTTTTTTAAAACCCATTTTCATTGAAAACAATATTAAAATCAACAAATTTACATAATATTAGGAAAACAAATTTATTTTAATAAATAAAAATGTAAAATTAAAAATGAATCGTCAAGGAAATTAACCATGATGGTGGGTATGTTGGTTCATGCCAAACATTGTTTTCACTATAAATGTTTAGGGAAGTTACTTGATTGGAAAATGACTGGAAGATTTATTTTAAAAACGTTTTATAAAAAGAAAATATGTGGGAATAAATTTCCTTTAATAATTATAGGATAATAGTAAAACATATTTTGAAAGAATTTTTGGAAAAAATGGTATTGAAAGAAGAAATATTTCTAATGGAAATGAGAAATATAGTTATATTTTCATAAAAACATTTTCATAATTATCTAAAGTACTAAAGGGTTGATAAAATGGCCATGTTACTTTGATATGTAATGAATTGCTGGAGTGTAAGAAAATTCATGAGATTTATTGGGAGATGGATCATTATATTTTATAAATTAAATCATAATCTTAATCAATATTGATAAATGATGAGATTATATCACAAAATCGTTGCCACATTAATAACATCGAATCATAATGGAATTAAAATAAAAAAATTAAATAAAGATAAAAATTTCATTAAGATAATTAAAATCTTTATATAAAATTTTAATGATAGTATATAAACCTCCTGAAAAAATTTAGGTGGAAAACATTATAAGTATCTTAAAGAAAGAAAATTTGTGACAAAAATACTTCACTGATTTGGAAAAGTTTCAATCATAAACCCCATGAAATAAAGATAATAAAATGGATATATGAATACCAATAAATTTTATCATAAGAATAATAGAATAAATCCATGTTTAGTACAAAAAACATGTAAAAGAAATGAGTGGTGAATTAAACTTTCATATCATGAAAATAAAAAGTGAGATGAAATCCCCTTACCTCTAACCTTGAATTTATTTGTACACATTCAAATAAACTATATAATAAATATACGTTTTTTATAAATCTACCATAGAACAAAATTCTTATATCTTATACCATATAACATACACTTATGACTTTATATTACCCATTTATTAACAATTCTTTATTAAAGTAATAGTTTGGGTAATTACCTCTTTGTTTGTTGTACATGTTTTGACTTTTTATTATTGATCCTCTTACATAGATCATGATTTATTTATTTACATATTTTAAAACATGATTCATATATCATATCTATTCAGTATATAAATATTTATAGAAATATATAAATTATGGAAATATTAAACGAAATACAGCTCTTTTGAAAACAGTAGGCCGTATGTACACAAAAACGCTACATCCATTTTATTTTCATATTGAAATAATGAAATTAAAAGACAAGTTAAAACTGGAATGATCATAAATAAAATTCTCCTTTGAAATTAATTAAATGTATTATTATGTAATATGGTTATATAAAACACATTCACTTCTTCTTTTATTATCCAATTTTATTTAAAATACTTTTAATCATCTTTACCATTGATGATATAACCAATGAAAAATGATCACATGATTAGTATAAATATATGCTTTTATCAAATCTAGTTGACACTGAAAAAGGATGTGATGGCCTTATCTAGTAGGATCATACCATATGAAGCCTATTTATCAGAGCATCCGAGGATGATATCATTTCTAGGCCCTCCCATAACCAAGACCAAGAGGAGATCCAATAACATAAGCATGATTACAAATTAAAACATGTTTTCTGAACTACCCCATGAAATTACAACCATCACACACTTTATTATTAAGGAATTTGTTTTTGTGAATTAAATGGATATGTATCAAGAACCTAAAATTTTAATATATACATTATTTTTTATATAATAATTAATATTTTTTCATCCTATTATTGTTACATTGTAAATGATTTTTATTTTAATTCAATATAGAACAAATTTAAATTTGAGTTAATATTTAAATTAAATTATTGACTTTATGAATTAATGAATTTTTGAAATAAATAATATTTTAATATTATAATTAAATATATTTTTTCAAATATAAATTATCATATAATTATTCTTATGTCAAATGTAATTTAATAAGTGTTCAAAAACTGTTAGTGTCAAAAAATCCAACATTTCTTAATAAATTTTGATTTTATTTTGTAAGTAAAAATTAACATATTTATAAAACCATTTAAATGAAATTAATTTTTTATGAATTTTTCACGTCAAAAATATTCAATGGTGAATTTTTCATAATTTTCTGAGATAGTCCAATTTTTAGGTAAAAAGTAAATATCACACACACACAAACATATATATATATACTTTTCATTTCATGAGACCAAGATGTCCCAAAAGTGATGTAATAATTTCTATAAATGAGATACACGAAAAAATAAATTTTTTCTTTTAAAAAAATTGATTTAATTTTATTTTTTTAAAATCCATTATGAATCCTCCAAAATCAATAACATATTATATGGGTTTAAAATAATTTCTTCAAGAGTGTTACTGAACTTTAATAAAAAAGGGAATAATATTAATAAGCTCAGCCCTTTGACTTATAGAATAATAAAATCCAATCCCTTCTGTTATAAACAGTGGGATGGTTTGTAGTTTTGTATATTTTATTATGTAGATTCCAAAAGCTAAATAATTAATAAATATACCCCATTTCTTATATAAACCCATACAATATCCCATTTATATTCACTAAAACTTCTTTTATCATGTCCATAATCTTCAATCTACACTATAGGGTCCTCCCTAGGCACCTCAATCTCTCAATAAGCTGCTCCCAGGATATTGGAGTCCCACACTCAAGTAGGGGTCCTCACCTTCCTCTCCTCCTTTCAATTCAAGAAACTTCTTTGAGATTTTTATTCTTAATTGAAATTTTTTATAATGTAATTTATTTATAAAAATAAACTACTTTCCAATGTATGTTATTTTAATTAGGTATCATTTATTATCTCTCATTTTTACCTTTAATTAAGACATTTTCCAAAATTCCATTTGGGATTTATCACTTCTCATTTCCATTCAAGTACTTATTTTATGTTATGTCTCTTAAATTCCATTTTCATTTGTTGGGATATGTTCTTAAATATTCTCCTTACTTTCCATTTTATTTATAATTTATTATATCCCCCTTTCAATATCATTAAGCCTCCCACAATTCATTATGTACACCCACTACCATGCTGAAATATAGTTTGGATTATTTTTTTATTCAAGTTTCTTCGTTAACTTAAGCCTTAGATTTTAAATTTATAATGTTTGGATATGTTTTTCCATTTCCCTATTGCTACCTATTTTATTTCTATGTGATTAGAGACCCTATTCCTTCTCATCAACCCATTTTTATGAATCCCTAAGTGACATCGTTAGGCTACCAGAATTTCACAATGAATTTCCCATGCTTAACAAATTGTGTAGTGAATGCCGTACCCAATTCCAATCAAGGATATTCACATTTTCTCCAATATATGTTTGACTAGAGACTTTCATACATTTATTCTACTCTCCTTAATCAAGGAATAAATTATGATGATGATCGAATCTGTGTTATATCATATATGTGGACCAATTAGGCATGTGAATGTAATGAATGTGATGGGTGTGCCCATAATAATACATCACTTTAATGAATTGGGTAACATTTAGTATAATGATATATCATGTTGGGACAGTGAGTGAAACTGATTCCTTTATGGTCATTTTCCAACCATGAAGTCTTATTGATTTATCATTCACCTATGTATATGATGAAGAGTTTTAAGTTGTTTACACTTTTCCCATGTAATAATTATTATGTTATATCATGAATTATTATTTATGTTCCATTTATTACCCATTGATAATAATATTTTCTAACATGTGTTATATTCTTCTTGTTATTCCTTTTTTTATCCCTTACCAATATTTATAGCTCACCCCTCTTTTATTTTTCCCTATGTTTTCCCATGGAGTTTTAGAATCCATGGAAATATTAGAAAAATGTTAAAGATGTTTTTATGACTTTGTGGTATCACACATTCAAGATGTTATTCTATGTAACCAATTCCCAAATATACTATAATTATCGATCTTTTGGGTTGTATTCTATGTAATTTTATGCAATGATTCATGAACTAATGTTAAAAAAATGGAAGGGTTGTTATTGTTGGTATTAGAGGAAAAGTTCAGTAACTTTTGGGTTTAGAATTAAGAAAACTCTAGAAGAACCCTTGGGGATAATATTATGTATAATATAAAATCCCTCAATTTTGGTAAGTATAGATAAAATTAATTATCAAGAAACTGCATCCCTGTCTGGATACTATAAGTGGATGTGGTTCGGGCATAAATCCAGCTAGGTGTAACAACTCTAACATGGTGTATTGGGCCTTACTCATTGTAACTTGGTTCATGACAACTTCCATTACTACACACCTGGTTCGACACTCTCATGATTTATTCTTTGGTAAATTCACGATCTCATTGTGAACCAATATTATGGGAACAAAAAAATTTCTATAAGAATATATGTTGGGAAATAAACTATGGGTTATATAGATTAAAGCCTACAGATTCCCAAGTTAAATAAATACATGAAATTTATAAGTTATTCCTTTAATGTCATTTGATTTCACTATATTTATTTAATAGTTTAAAAATTATTATCCCTAATTGTTTCTTTTTTCTATCCAGTAGACAAAAATAGGAGGAATCAAGTAAAAAATAAATGTGATGGGAAATGTGATTAATGACCCAATGAGATTCCCAACCCGATGGGAGTAAGAATCAAAAAACTTTCACCACACTCTATAAGATTGACTCATGTTATGAATTGAAACATATATCAAGGGGAGAAAGCAAACCCCCTTAAAAGAGAAAAAGATGCAATAAAGAGCTTTACGCAACTATGGAATTTTAATTTCAATGGATCAACTGATCCCTTAATCACAGAAAAATTGATCAACTCTATTGAGAATATATTATACATACTTCAATGTTCTAAGCAAGAGAAAGTTTAGCTAGCTGTTTATCATATGGAGGGAGAAGACAATTAGTTGTGTACATTGATCAAGAATACGAAGCCTAAGGAAGAGATTAATGTAATGGAGTGGATGGAATTATAGAATTTTTTTGATAAATATTTTCCCTGAACTATCTAATATAAAATGGAAAAGGATATCCCTGTCGTCATGAAAAATGACAATGAATTTATAAGGACATACGATAAAAACTTCAAAATACTTACACGATATGCTTATGGCCTTGTTATTACCCCTTGACTTCAAGGTTGACCACTTATTTGGTGGTATAAAAGCTAGTCTATGAAAAACCATGGTGATTCGAGACTTTGATAACTATGAGGAAATTGTCCAATTTACCCTCATAGTGAAAATGAAGATCAAGGAATACCAAGGGTATCATGGGAATAAGAAGAGGAAATTGGAGTTTAATTATGGAATTCTAACGGGGAAATCTAACAGTTTTAATAAATTTCACTATCCCACTTATCAAATGTGTGGAAAGAAGCCCCCCATAAATTGATTATGGTAGATAAAGAAATTTATATGGTGTATGAAAGGACACCAATATTGTAATTTCCAATAGGAGAAACCCACTAATGCGATGGAGGAAATGAATGGTCCAATCAAACCTCAATGTATTGTTTATATCTTTAACTACAAGGATCCATGAGACTTCATATACCAATTCCCTATGCCAAGGGACTTTAGAGAAAACCAAAATCCTCCAAGGAATCAAGGGTGAGGTTTCACCATCAGAACCGTTGAGGTGGATCCTAACAATGAACTGGTTATAGGTATGCTAGTTATTCATCCAATAATAGTGAACATACTTTTTGATTCTAGTTCTACACATTCCATAATATCCTTAATGCTTAGTATATCTATCCACACACCACCATAATATATGGAAGTAAAGCTATAAATATAAATAGAAAATGGGGAAATTATTGCATCCCAATTATATAACTTATCCCCTATTAATGTTAGTCGGATAAAATTTGTAGAGAACCATTCCATTCTCCCTTTGGTGGAATTTGATGCAATTCTAGGCATGGATTGAATTTCCCAATATTGAGATAACATAAATTGTTTGGAGAAGGAAATCACTCTATGTATGTCAAATCTACCCCAAATTATATTAAAGTTCAAGGAGAATGAATCTTTTTAGCACCAACATCTCAAGCATTGATATTTTTTCCTACGAGCAAAAATATATTTCTCAAATGATTGAATCTAAGGAACAAATCATCCTTGAAGACATTCCTATTGTGAGGTAATACGTTTATGTGTTCCCAAGGAATTTCTTAGTCTTCCTCAAATAAAAGAGGTTGGATTTTTATTCTAGCTTATATGTGGGGCATTAAAATGATCCAAGACTCCACATAGAATAGATTTTGTGGATCATGAGAAGTCGAAGAAACAACTAGAGTAAAATATATATAAAGGGTTCATATTCCCATGTTCTTCACCATAGGGTGAACCGGTCCTCTTTATGGAGAAGAAGGATGGGTCATTCTGCCTTTTCATTGATTATCAAGAGATCAATAAGATCACAATAAATAATAATTATACTTCACCTAGGATTTATTACATGTTCAATCAAATATTTATAGGACAATAATCTTCCTTGGTGGATCATCAGTTAGGATATTATCACATAATGGTGAATAAAGAAGATATACCCATGACTACTTTCGTATAAGGTACGAGCACTATGAGTTCATTGTGATGCTATTTGGACTCCTTAATGCTCCAGAAATATTCATGGACTTGTTGAATAAAGTTTTTAGAGTTTACCACAAAACATTTTTGGTAGCCTTTATAGATGATATTCTAATATAATACAAAATAAAGAAGGATCATGAGGAGTATCTAAGAACTATGCTAAGGACCCTATAAAGGGATAAGCTTTATTCCAAGTATAGAAAATGTCAGTACTGGTTGATTGAAGTTTCTATCATGAGGATTATCATCACAAGAAAAGGGATATTTATGGACCCTTCAAAGATAGAAGAAATTTAAGGATGGTTGATTCCAACATCTAAGATAGATATCTATATATTTCTGGTGTTAGTTGGGTTTTATCATCAATTTATGAGAAATTTTTTGTGATTGTAAAACCCGTTTACCAAGATAACTCAGAAGGGAGTGATGTTTTTCTAGATGCAAGAATGTGAGGAAAGCATTAAGGATCTCAAAGGTGGATTATCACTACACCAGTGCTCACACTAACGATAAGTGGGGAACTCTTAGTGGTATATAATAACACTATAAATAATTTCCAATGTTTTTTACTAATAAAAAAATGATAAAGTGATAGCCTATGGCTCAAGGAAGGTTAAAATTCACGAGAAAAAGAATCCCTCACAATATTTCAAGTTGGAAGCTATCATCTTTGCATTGAAAATATGGCAGCATTATCTTTATGGGGAGAATTATGAGATATATACCGATCACAAGAGCCTCGAATATATATTCACATAGAGAGAGATTAATATGAACCAACAAATATGGTTATATCTCATCAAGTATTATGACTGATCAATCAACTACCATCTTGCTAATTTAAATAAAGTGGAAGATTATCTTTATAAAAAAGATACAACATGTTTATCAATGATGAGAATTGAGAAGTATCAATCTTCATAGATATTCAACTGATAGACATGGGAATCATTAAGGAATGAATATAATTAATCATTTCTTAAATGATTTCTCAACCATCCCTCATAGAGAAAATAAAGGAGGATCAAATAAATGATGTGGAAATTCAGAAGACGGTTGAATCCATGAGATAAGAGAAATCATCAGTGTTTAAAACCGAGGAAGAATTAATCCTATGATTTGGTTCAATACTATGTGTTCTATAAAATCCTAAGTTAAATAAATAAATTTTGGATGATGCACATAATTCAAAATTATCTATTCAACCCAAAAGAACAAATATGTATCATGATCTCTGTGAAAACTATTGGTGGGGAGATATGAACATGAATATTACTAAATAAACATCAAAGTTCCGGATATTCCAGCATGTGAAGGATGAATCTAAAAATTCTAACGGGATGATTCACCCATTACCTATACTAACATGGCAATGGGAGAATATATCAATGGACTTTGTCACCAGACATTCAAAGACATATAGGGGAAACAATAACATATTAGTTTTTGTGGATAGTCTTATAAAGACATCTCACATTATCACAATTCAAGAGGACACTTCACATGATCAAATTTCCCAGATATACATCAAAGAATTGGTAAGCCTACATGGAGTACCACTATCAATTGTATCCGATAGAGATATGAGATTCACCTCTAGGTTCTAGAAAAGTCTCTAATATACTCTAATCACTGAGCTAAAATTCAGTATGGATCCTCAAACTGATGGCCAATCTGAGCAGAATATTAAGACACAAGAATATGTGTTATGAGCATGTTCTATGAACTTTAAATGTGGATGGGACACACATATTTCTTTGGTGGATTAATCTTACAAGAAAGGTTTCCCCTCAATAATCCAAATGGATCCCTATAAACACTTCATGGGAATAGGTGCATAACAACTTCATGTTGGGATAAAGTTGGGGAATGAAAACTTCTGGGTCTTAAAATTTCAAGGAAATAGTGTGAAAGGATAAGATCATTCAGAATCACATCAATGATACTCAGAGTCGATAAATTATCTACGATGAAAATAATTAATAAGACCTAGAGTTTGATTTTGGATACATGGTATTACTCTGTACATCTATATGTAAGAAATTAATAATATCTAGGAAGTAGGTAAATCTTATTCTGAGATTCATCATCCCAATTGAGATACTTGATCACATCAGAGTGGTGTCCTAATAATAAGAACTCCCACTGAACCCATCTCATGTACATGATTTTCTTCATGTATTCCTATTGATAAAGTACATAAAATACCTCTCACATGTACTCAATCCATAGGTGGTACCATTGGAGAATAATCTATCATTTGAGGATAAGAAAATGAAAATATTAGATTGTAGATACAATTTTCTACAAAATAAGACAATTCCACTGGTTAATGTGTTGTGGAGGAACCAAAAGTTTGTAATTAGTAACAAGGGAACTATAAGAAGTGATTAAAAAAGTTACTCTTAGCTATTTTAGTGTGGGAAATGAAAACATCAAGGGTAAAATTTTTAAGATGGGGAGATTGTAACAAATTGAACTATTATAAATAAAATTTTCATTTTCATTTAATTAAATGTCTTATTAATTAATATGGTTATATAAAAAACTTGGACTTCTTTTGTTTTATTATGAAATTAGATTTTAAATACAATTAAGTTTCTTTACAATTGATAATATAGCCATTTAATAGTGATCAAATAATTAGTATAAATATAGTGTTTTAACAAATCCAATTAACATAGAGAAAGGAAGTGATGGCCTTAACTAGTAGGATTGTACCCTTTGAATCCCATTTAATGGGGCATATGAGGGAGATAACATTTTTGGGAATTTCTCATGACCAATCCAATGATGAGATCCAAAAACATAAGAAATATAAAAACAATTTATGGGAGAAGATCAAGCTCATTAGGATCACGACCTGAACAATATTACCTGAACTAGCCCATGAAAATCCCACCATCACACACCATACTCTTAGAGAATTTTCTGATTTATTAAAGAGATATGTATCAACACCCTTGAAACATTAATATGGATATTATTTTGTATATAATAATGAATATATTTTTATCCTATTATTTTTACTTTGAAAGAAATTTTATATTTGGTTAATATTAAAATTTAATTAATGAATTAATAAATTAATGTGATTTTTAAATAAATAATATTTTAATATTATTATTAAATAAATTTTGTCAAATATAATTTATCATATTTTTTTTATGATTCCAAATGTAATTTTTATAAGGGTTAAAAATTGTTATTGTAAAAAAACTCATCATTTCATAATGAATGTAGATTTTATATTAATAGTGAAAATTCACAAATATAGAAAATTATTTTGGTAAAATGGATATTATTTTTTTGTTATAATATAGAAACTATCCAATAAATAATTTGTCATAATTTTCTGAGAGATTCAAATTTTCTATTAAAAATTAAATATCATATAAATATACCTCGTGTTTTATGAAATCAAAATGATTCAAAAAATTCTGTAACACTTAATTTAAATTAGATCCACAACCAGATAAATTATTTCCCATAAAAAATACGATTTAATTTCATTTGATTCATTCTTTAACTTTATTATGAATCATCCAAAACTGATAATATTTTTTAGTTTTTAAAATCACTTTAAAGAGTGTGAATCTTGTCTATATAAGAAGAGGGATTATTTTAATTTTTTTCCCTTGTACTTATAAAATGTTAATAAAAAATCCCATTTGGTACAATTCATGGGAAAAAACCTTGAGATTGTTATATTTTTTCGGGTTTTATTAATGTAAATTAGAAACTAAAATAATAATGAAATACCTTTAATTTCCTAAATAATCCGATCCAATATCCCATATCTCTTCACTAATATTTCTCAATAAACATCTATATTCTTCCCTCCACTCTCTATAGTCCTTCTAGGGAATCCCAACTTCTAAAGAAGCATCTTCTATGTTGTTGTAGTCTCATGCTCAAGTAAGGGATCCCCTCCTTCATATCCTCCTTTCAAATCAAGTACCTATTTTGATATTTTTATTATTAATTGAAATTTTTTATGATTTAAATTATTAAAAAACATCACATACTATCCAATGGATGTTATTTTAATGGGTTATAATTTATTCTATATCATATTTACCTTTACCAAAGAAGTTACTATGCTGAAATTCTATAAGAGATTTCTCACTTCTCATTTCCTTTCATGCACTTATTTTATGTTATATCTATTAAATTAAATTTCATTTTAGTAGGATATGTTACCAAATTTTTCTCTTACTTTATATTGAATTTATAAATTATTTTATAACCCCTTAACTCTAACTAAGCCTCCCATGATCCTTTATGTACACCTATTACCATGCCAAAATATTGTATCGATTATTTTGTTTATTCAAGTTTCTCCATTAACCGATGCCTTAAATTTCCTATTTATAATCTTGGGATATGTTTTTTTTTATTTTTTTATTACTTCCCTTTTAATTTTATTTGATTATATTCACCTTATTTGTCATCAAACCATTTTTAAGAAACTTAAAGCGACACCGTTATGTTGATGAAATTGCACAATGATTTTTCCATGCGAAACCAATTATGTAGTGAATACCTTACCCAATTTATATCAAGGGTGTTACCATTTACACACATATAACTTTTATTAGGGGATTACATGTATTTATTATATACTCTTTTATCATGGAAAACATTAGGATGATGAATGAATCCATGTTGTATGATCTATGTGGCACACTTAATCATGAAAATGAAATGACTGTGATGGGTGCGACCTGAATTATATAGTTATAAAATTTATTCGGTAATGTTTAGTGTCATGATACATAATGTTGGGATAGATAGTGAACCTGATTATATTATGTAACTTTTTCCACCATGAAGTACTTGAAGTTTAGCCTTGACCAATGTTTATGATGTAGTGATTTGAGTTGTTTCCACATTTCCCATGTTAGGATTATCATTCTATATCGTGACTTATTATTAATATTTCTTTTATTCCCCATTTATATGACTATTTTCTAACATTTATTATATTTTTCATGTTATGAACTATTTTTTACCTTACTGGTCTTTATAGATGTAGAGACCTAAAGCTTGACATACATAGACATTACATTAATTTTGCGAAATACTTAATACATTAAAAAATTAGACACCAAAGGACCATAAAGTTTAGTGTCTTTGGAAACTCGAAACATAATCTTCTAATCATGGTGAAAGATATTCAACATCTCCCAGAAAGATCTTCCCCTTTTGGTTTTCTTACCTAAAACCTTTCATGAAATCCTAGGGAAAATAAAACATATAAAGGGTGAGCTTAAATGCTCAGTAAGGGTAAGCATGGAGAAAATAAAACAAACCATATACATTTGAACCTAAAAACATGAACATAATGTTTAAACATCAAAATATTGAGAAAAGACATAAATCTTGGAAGTATGTAAGGCATGTATCACAATGGAACATAAATCTTGATAAAATAGCATGGAAATAAATCATGTAATTGTGGAAACCATTAGACACTTGTTATGATTTCCATAGTAGCCAAGTCATTGCTACCAAGACCATCTTAGTGGACAATGTC
The DNA here is from genome assembly GCA_963277665.1 of Viscum album. Classification (NCBI taxonomy): domain Eukaryota; kingdom Viridiplantae; phylum Streptophyta; class Magnoliopsida; order Santalales; family Viscaceae; genus Viscum; species Viscum album. The sequence goes on along the minus strand of OY728122.1, from coordinate 1,249,970,287 downwards.
CCGTTCTGAATCGAGTTCACACATCGTTCCAGTCCTGTATCACCGAACCGGATTAACTTACTGTTCCAGCCATGTCTATCTCATGAGATATAAATTTTTACCCAATGCATTGAAGGGAGATATAGGCCCCACCCATCTCATAATGAAATCATTCTTACTTGTGCCACAACATAAACACAAATCATTCATCATAACCCAAAGAATAAAAATTGGTTTCATAAACATCATCTCATCATAACATAATCCATATAATACAAATGGATATCATTTCATCATAAGAAGAATCAAACCATGTAAATAATTAAGAAATTATACTTGAAACATACACATATGAAATAGTGTCATCTTAGATGGAAAATGGTTTTGATAAAACACTTGAAATGAATTCTTGAGGAAAATATCCTTTCTTATTCAAAACCATTTTCTTTTCACAAAATTCCATGAAATTTTAAAAGAAAAGGGTTTTTTTGAAAATAATCATGTAATATTGTAGAGGAAGCTTCATGAAAATGAGGCATTATGAAACCGTAAAAATCAGTTCACGCCGTATAAGTTAATAATAACATTCTCCTCGTACTTTTGTCGGAAAAGTCAAAAAGTACCTGATATGGTAAAAAAAATATTCCTTACATACCATGTAGTAAAAGTCAAAAATGGTTAAATATTACTTTAAACATACATGAAACCATTTTTAGGAAGCATGGACTTGGATGATAACAATAACCCTAGTAAATACTTATGAATAAACAATCTCAGATAAGAACGAGATTGGAATATTTATCCCTTACCTTAGGTCCGATATGCTTCGTACGTATCCTAACCTCCTGTATAATTTTTTAAATAATGTCATTGACTTATTAAAGAATCATATTCATTGTTATGATATGATATATGGTTCACTTAGGACTTTATATTACCCGTTCTTTTGTAAATTTAATATTAAAGCAGTGTTTTGGGTAAAACGTTTTATTTATTGTATGTGTTTGGACTTGTTGTTCTTGATATCATTACTAATTATATCATGATTTAATTAATTCCAGAATTTAAATAATTATATATATATCATATATATTCATTATATATATATATATAAAATATATAGATAAATGAAACGAAATACACCGTTCATGGAGACGGTAGGCCGTACGTACGCATGAACGTTGTTTTCTTTTCCTTATTGACTCGAATGGAAGTAAGTAGATGAAATATATATATATGTATAAATAAATCCAGTAGCTTAATTAGGTCATATATTTCATTGTTATTCATTATATATACTTTATAATCATTTTTGAATGGTTAATCATGGAAAATGAATCTCATCGCGTTCGTGGAGACGGTAGTCCGTACGTACGTACGAGCGATGATATCATTCCCATAATCATGGAATTGTATTGAAGTGTATGTATAATATTGAATAATCAATATAAATTTACAATAACCATATATAGTTATTTATTTACACCATTATACCCATCCATGTAAGGTGGTGATGGAAAAACTGATTACACCACGGCGTGGAGACGGTATTCCGTACGTACGCACGCATGGTGATTTTGTTTCCTGTAGGATGGATTTAAGGTGAAATAGTGTTATTTAATATTAATAATAACATATAAATATATGAGTGATCCTAATTTTATTACTTTATAATGAAACAACTAAATAAGACAGAGTTGAAGAAGAAAGAAACTTGAGAGAATCGAAAGAAGAGATTACCTCTTCTTCGACGCACCTCCTTTAAGCCTTCTCTTAAGGAAGTAGAGTTGGTATTTTGAGAAGACCATAACCTCCAGAATTTTTCTATGGAAGTTTATAAGAGATATGGGCAGGGGTTGGGAGAGCTTCAAGGCTCAAAAGGGTGTGAAGAGAAGAGGGAAGGGGTTCCCTTTTTATAAGGGAGGAGAGGAGCACCTTTGAAAAAACTCAAAATATTATTTTATTATAAAGTCATATTCGGTTTTTAATAGATAAAAATTGATTTATTTATAAACTAAGGTGGGTATGGGTTGCAATACTCTCATACAATAGAATTTAGACAAGTTTAGGTTTCTATTTTAACCTTATCATTTAGAATTAACTTTAAGTTAAATAATTTTACTTTTACAATGTCTTCTTGTTTTCTTACACTATATGGTTAATAAACTTATGATAACAAGCCGAAAAAACCCCATGTTTTTTATTATTAATATATATAACCTTATCTAAGTCCTTTTTCCGATCCTTAGATTTTTAGGAATAAAATAACAATTAATAATATAATATGTTTTTTAAAAACTATTTTATGTCAATTTTGACACTATTTGGTAATTGATTTTTTTGAAAATCATAACAGAATTATTAGTTCTAAAAAAGGTAATTAAATCAATACAAACATGTCATATTAACATATAAAATTAGTGGAATTCATAAAAAGTCTCAAATTACATTTATTTGGGTATTTATGACATAAATTATGTCAATATTTCATTAATAAAATAATTACTGCATCATCATTATGTAATAAATAAATTAAATTATTTAATGTCTAAAAATTGTAAATAAAATACCATTATGTAGGAAATATTTTTACCTTTCGAATTAATATTTATAGTCGAATTTATATTCTGTATAACCCAATATTAAAAATGATTTAGTTACGAAACATTGATTTCAACTATTTTAACCCTTCTTTAAATAAATTAATAATAATTGTGCTAATCTAATCCAAGTGGGACTAAATGATCATAATTTATTCCTAAGGTTGTTTTTGGTCGAATTACACTTATACAATAGAATTAGGACATGTTTTAGTGTAATAATAATTTCATTTGTACACTTAATTACCATATTTACTTTTAACCGTGGTAAAAAAAGTAAAAGGTTACTATTCACCAACAATTATTTTCATCTCATTGAACCACATTTTAGTCCTTAATATTAACCGTGTCTATCAGATACTTTAAATTCCACTCACAGAAGCGGTGAAATTATGTTTTATGTGAATTTACAAATTCTCCTAGGAGGTGGGTAAAAGACTGTGAAAAGTTCAATAAAATTTTTATATATCTACAATTATTATAAAATGACTCCAATGAATTAAATTGAACTTATATAGGTATTATGTATCAATTTTTACCTAAAATAAATTTAAATAATATAAATAATTATTTGAAAAAAAATTCGGTTTTTAAATAATAACCCAGTGTTTTCACTATTCATCAAAAATTGAATGTTTTCAGAAAAATACCAAAAATTCACCTGAGGCTAATTTTGATATTCCTAATTCAAAAATGAAGTCCATTTTGAAAGATAAAATTTATAAAATTTCAAAAAGTGGGTATTACTATTCATAACGGCTAGTTCATAATAATATTATAATAATATCTCGTTTAGTGAAACTCAATATTGCGTACTACACACGCTATTAAGGAAGGTCTTTATTGCGTGTAATGCAAGACAAGTCAGGGTTGCATGTAGTGAAATATCTGTTTGGTATTTCGTATAGCATAACCAAAAATTATTTCATTTATACATTAAACCAAATCTATACATAATGTCGCATAGAATAGTTTCTACAAAATGAACTTGAAATTGTGTGTAACACGAACCAAGAATAGTGTTACGTATACTGTAAGCAAATACAGTGTCGCGTATATCACAAGCTAACACAAGACATCAATGAAATTAAAAAGAATAATTATCATAAAATCCTGTGTTGTTACACTCTTCCCCCTTAAAATGAATTTCTCCCTAGAAATTCGTTGGGGTTATAAATGGTTTACTATTTGAATATTTTTTTCATAGAAACCCACATCTTAAAAAGGAATACTAAAAATTCATTTTAAATAGGAAATTTAGAAATGTAACAGTTACCCAGATTAACTCATCACTGGGTTTCCACATAGGAGAACACAGGTGAAAATATGGATATGGAAGAAAAATCTAACCATCAAGTTCTGATGGAGAGTGGTAGAGAACAAGGCTATGAAAAAGCCAATAATCACAAAGACATAAGTTTCTGATGATCTAGGGTACCATTTGATTCATCAGATATAAGGGAATTAGGAAAACATTTTTGGTTTTAAATATCATTTGAATTAGAAGAAATACTTACTTAATTTTGGTACAGTCTCACCGTTGTTCGTTCCTTGGACAATTTCCACTTCATCTCTTAAAGAAAGGAAGTTGAATATGTCATTCGCGATGTGTTAGTAGATCAGGTGATAGAATTATGGGTCATTCCATCTGTCTCAAACAAAATTTTATCAAAAGTTATCAAATATACATAAGTCCATCTATAGGGAGATTAATCATATTTGGTTCCTAAAATGGACGTATACTTCATATATCATACCACTTAATAAATTAAAACACATTTATACTAACCGAGGACTTCCTGTAGGCCAGTGGTAGGTGATAAAGGCCTGTCACACTTTGGTTGTGGGTTCAATTCCCACAACCTTGTCTGACATGATGGGTTGTCGCCGTCCTGAAGGTTATCGTTTTTCTAAAACAATACTATTATAACAAAAATTTCTAGCTTAAACAATACTATCTGATGTCCCACATAATCCATTCCAATCTTTAGGCTTATCCAAAATACTTCTTTCCAAACTCATAGTATAAAGATAATGATTACTAACAAGGTCATATAACAAGCACATGAATACCATCATTTATCCCTCATATATCTTGTTGGTCACATTCCAATCATGTGAATACCTTAATCATGTATTTTCTTGAAAAATGAATACCCATTGAAACTTAGTGATAACATGAATACTGTCAAAATTTAACTCTTTCCACATACCAAAATACCAAAAATTCTATATACTCAAACCATGATATCACTTAGTCCTTATATCAATCATGAGCTCATGAATACTATCAAACATCTCATTATCTCCTTATCCATTCATTATGTTCATATCATCTACTTTCCAAAAAAATATATGAACAACCTTTCATGGTTACCAGTACCATTCAATATATACATTCAAATACTTTTGGAAAACAATAGTGTAACAATCCTTAGACGTGTCTTTATTCCATAGTACCATTACCTATACAACATAACTCTTGATAAACATAAATCATTCCACTACCTTCTTAAACCACTAACTGAGCTTCGTCATTTCTTTCATCTCATATATCATTTGTAGTCTCTTCATCCTCATTAATATAAATACCACCCATACGACCATGCTGATTCTCTTCATGAGATTTTCCCTTAGGGTATTGGTTTGAATAATTCCCATACATCCCACCTTGAAAACATTTAATCATTGCTGATGTCGTAGCAATACCATTATCCTTCTCCATGGTGTTAACTGAACCTTTTCCTTTGCACTTACTGGCTTTGTGTCCTTCTTTTCCACACCCAAAGCATCTTCTAGTTCCTTTGAAACAATCTCTCTGATTCTTCTTCCCACATTATTTACATGAGGGAAATTGAACTTTCTTTCCCCTACGATCATCCGGAAAATCCATCTTTCTCTTATTATCTGAGTCGATAAACTTTCCGAAGTTGAGATTATTGATCATATTATGAGATTTCTAATTAGGCATAATAATGATGTTTCACCTTCCAAATCCCATTTCATTTTCTTGATCATGAATAATATCATTCCATTGTCCATCATATTCTCCATTATCGTGAATCTTCCATTTTCCAGCCATTTTCTAAAACCCAAAAAGAATGGTGTGAGAGGAAAAAATCATTCTAGGTAAAAAACACAATAAAGGGGGATTACCTTCCATATCTACCATCTTAGGTTAAATTCTAAGATCATTAATATAATTTTAGGACTATAACCTATACTTATACTTAACCTTAGGGACATCCCTAGACATACCTTAGAAATATCTTGAGGGATCTCACTAAAGTTTTCACATCCTAGTTTCCAAAGGTTAACTAAACCTTTCCTCTGATACCAAATATAGATACCCAAAGCTTGATGTACATAGAAATTACATTACCTTTGTGGAATACTTAATACATAACAAAAACAGACACCAAAGGACCTTAATAGTTTAGTGTCTTTGGAATCTCAGAACGTAATCTTCTAATCGTGGTGAAAGATCTTCAACATATCCCATAATGATCTCCCCCTTTTGGTTTTATTACCTAAAACCTTTCTTGAAATCCTGGTGAAATGAAAAAATATAAAGGGTGAGCTCAAATGCTCAGTAAGGGTAAGCATGGAGAAATAAAACAAACCATATACATTTGAGCCTAAAAACACGAACATAATGTTTAAACATCAAAATCATGAGCAAATACATAAATCTTGGAAGTATGTAAGGCATGTATCATAATGGAACATCAATCTTGATAAAATAGCATGGGAATAAATCATGTAATTGTGGAAACCATTCGTCACTTGTTATTATTTCCATAGTAGCGAAGGTATTGCTGCCAAGACCAACTTAGTGCACAAAGCCCCTTTCTGAATCGAGTTCACTCCTCATTCCAGTCCTGTATCACTGAACCGGATTAACTTACCATCTATCCATGTATATCTCATGGGATATAAATCATTAACCAATGAATTTTAGGGAGATATAAGTCCCACCCATATCATAATGTAATGATTCTTACTTGTGCCACAACATAAACATAAATCATTCATCATAACCCAAAGAATAAAAATGGGTTTCATAAACATCATCCCATCATAACATAATCCATATAAAACAAATGGATATCACTTCATCATAATAATAATCAAACCATGTAAATAATAGAGAAATTATACTTGAAACATACACATATGAAATAATGTCATCTTAGATGGAAAATGGTTTTGATAAAACACTTGAAATGAATTCTTGAGAAAAATATCCTTTCTTATTCAAAATCATTTTCATTTCACAAAATTCCATGAAATTTTAAAAGAAAAAGGTGTTTTTTTAAAATAATCATGCAACATTGTAGAGTAAACTTAATGAAAATGAGGCGTTATGAAATCGTAAAAATCTATTCACGCCGTATAAGTTAAAAATAACATTCTCCTCATACTTTTGTCGGAAAAGTCAAAAAGTACCTCGTATGGTAAAAAAAAGATTCTGTACATACCATGTAGTAAAAGTAAAAAATGGTTAAAATGAAATTAAACATACATGAAACCATTCTTAGGAAACATGGACTTGGATGATAATAATAACCCCAGTAAATACTTATGAATAAACAATCTCAGATGAGAACGATATTAGAATAGTTATCCCTTATCTTAGGTCTGATATGCTTCTTACATATCTGAACCTCCTGTATAATGATTTAAATAATGTCATTTACTTATTACAAAATCATATTCATTGTTATGATATCATATGTGGTTCACTTATGAGTTTATATTACCCGTTCTTTTGTAAATTTCATGATAAAGCAGCGTTTTGGGTAAACTGTTTTATTTATCGTACGTGTTTGGACTTGTTGTTCATGATATCATTACTACTTATATCATGATTTAATTAATTTAAGAATGTAAATTATGATATATATATATATCATATATATTGAGTATATATATATATATAATATAGATAAATGAAATGAAATACACTGTTCATGGCGACGGTAGGCCGTACGTACGCATGAACGTTATTTTCTTTTCCTTATTGACTTGAATGGAAGTGAGTAGATGAAATATATAAATATATATATATATATATATATGTATACATAAATCCAGAATATTCATTATTTCATATATTTCAATGTTATTCATTATATATACTTTATAATCATTATTGAATGGTTAATCATGGAAAATGAATCTCATCGCGTTCGTGGAGATGGTAGTCCGTACTTATGCACAAGCGATGATATCATTCCCACGATCATGGAATTGTATTGAAGTGTATGTATAATATTATAGAATCCATATCACTTTACAATAACCATATATATATATTTATTTACACCATTATACACATCCAAGTAAGGTGGTGGTGGAAAAACTGATTACACCACGGCGTGGAGACGGTATTCCGTACGTACGCACGCGTGGTGATTTCATTTTCTATAGGATGGATACAAGGTGAAATAGGGTTGTTTCATATTCATAATAAAATATCAGTATATGAGTGATACAGATGTTATTACTTTATAATTAAACAACTAAATAAGAAGTAGTTTAAGAAGAAAGAAACTTGAGAGATTCGAAAGAAGAGATTACATCTTCTTCGACGCACCTCCTTTAAGACTTCTCTTAAGGAAGTAGAGTTGGTCTTTTGAGAATAACAGAACCTCTAGAATGTTTCTAGGGAAGTTTAGAAGAGAAATGGGAAGGGGTCAGCCTAGCATCAATGCTCAAAAAGGTGTGAAAAGAAGAGGGAAGGGGTGCCCTTTTTATAAGGGAGGAGAGGGGCACCTTTGGAAAAACTCAAAATATTATTTTATTATAAAGTCATATTCGATTTTTAATAGTTCCAAATTGATTTATTTAGAAGAGAATGTGGGGATGGGTCTAAATCCTCTCATCCAATATAATTTAGATAAGTTTATGTTTCTATTTTAACCTTATCATTTAGATTTAACTTTAAGTTAAATAATTTTACTTTAACCCTATCTTCTTGTTTTCTTACACTATAAGGTTATTAAACACACTATAACATGCCAAAAGAACCCCAAGTTGTTTATTATTAATATATATAACCTTATATACATAATTTGGCCGAACCTTAGATTTTTAGGAATAAAATAACAATTAATAATATAATATTTTTTTAAAAAAACTATTTTATGTCAATTTTGACACTATTTGGTAATTGATTTTTGTGAAAATCATAACAGAATGATTAGTTCAAAAAACGTTAATTAAATCAATAATAACATGTGATATTAACCTATTAAATTAGTGTAATTCATAAAAAGTCTCAAATTACATTTATTTGGGTATTTATAACATCAATTATGTCAATATTTCATTAATAAGTTAATTACTGCATCATCATTGTCTCACAAATAAATTAAATTATATAATGTCTAAAAATTCTAAATAAAATAACATTATGTAGGATATATTTTTAGCTTTATAATTAATATTTATAGTTTAATTTATATTATGTATAACCCAATATTAAAAATTATTTAGTTATCAAACTTTGATTTTAACTATTTTAACCCTTCTTTAAATAAATTAATAATAAATGTCCTAATCTAATACATGTGGGACTAAATGGTCATATTTTATTCTTAAGGTTGTTTTTGGTCTAATTACACATATCCAATATAATTATGACATGTTTTAGGGTAATAATAATATCATTTTTACCCTTAATTACCATATTTTCTTTTAACCGTGGTAAAAAAAATTAAAAAGTTACTATTCACCAAAAATTATTTTCATCTCATTGAACCACATTTTAGTCCTTGATATTAACCATGTCTCTCTGATTTCCAAAATTCCACTCACAGAAGCGGTAAAATTAAGTTTTATGTGAATTTATAAATTCTCCTAGGAGGTGGGTAAAAGACGGTAAAAAGTTCAATACAATTTTTATATATCTAAAATTATTATAAAATGACTCCAATGAATTACATTGAACTTATATAGGTATTATGTATCAATTTTGACCTAAAATAAATTTATATAAAATAAATAATTATCTAAATAAAAAGTCTGTTTTTAAATAGTAACCTAGTGTTTTCACTATTCATAAAAAATTGAATGTTTTCAGAAAAATATAAAAAATTCACCCTAGGCTAGTTTCGATATTCCTAATTCAAAAAATAAGTCCATTTTGAAATATAAAATTTATAAAATTTTAAAAAGTGGGTATTACTATTCATAACGGCTAGTTCATAATAATATTAAAATAATATCTCGTTTAGTGAAAGCTCTGTTTGGTGTTGCGTATAACATAATTAAAACTTATTTCATTTATACATTAAACAAAATCTATACATAATGTTTCATAGAATAGTTTCTACAAAATGAACTTGAAGTTGTGTGTAACATAAGTCAAGAATAGTGTTGCGTATACTGCAAGCAAATACGGTGTTGCGTATATCACAAGCCAACACAAGACATCAATGAAATTAAAAAGAATAATTCTCATAAGATCTCGGGTTGTTACAACAGATCACCCCTTTCTTATGTTTGTTCCAAGTTATCCTGTGGAGTTTCGAAATCCATGGAAATTTTAGAACCATGTTAAGGATGTTTTTAATAATGTTGATTTATCCCATGTCTAGGACGTTATTCTATGTATATAATCCCCAAATACACTATAATTATCAATATTTCAGGTTATATTATGTGAAATTTTATATAATAATCCATATATTAATTTGAATAAGAGAGTAGGTTTATTATTTGATATATGGATATATAGATTTATAATATATTTATTGTAGAATTATTACGTAATATATATGATACATGTTTAATAAAATAATATTTAATACATTCCAAGTAATGTGTGAATGAATCAAATTGCTTTGAAGATACAGTAGTCCACATTTCTAGAAAGGAACTTCTCACATTCACAAAAATTGGAAAGAATGATGGTATTTTTTAATAATAACTATAAAATTTTAAATAAATTTTAAATTTAATATATATAATATAAAATTATAGTTTCCATCATAATTACCATCCATGATATGTGGTAAAGGAAAAATTAAAAACATCGTTTTTTGAGGCAATAGTTCTCCATACACAAAAATTATAAGTTCGTTACCCATTAGATGGAAGTGTGATTATGTTAAAATTGAATCCTTAGAATAAAAACTACTAAATATATTGAGGATAATTAGGTTATTATATAATTATTTTATAAGTATAATTTAAGTTACTGAGAAGAAAAATAAAAGAAAGGAGATTGAGGGTGGATGTTACCACTTATTTGGGTAACTCGTTTTTATTTTAAGAAAAGGGATTCATTGGTTCAATTTCTTCCCCAAGGGATGTTTCAATGAGGAATGTACGTATGTTGGGATATTATTTTAGAATATTTTGGGTGATATAAATGGATTTATAGGTGTGAATAAGTGGGAGGGGTGAGTTCATTTTTATAGTGGAGGTGTGGAATTATTTTAAATTTGTGGAAAGGGAATTCCACCCACATTTTACCTATGAGAAGTGGATCAAATAATTAATATAATTTTAAAAAAAGGAGTATAGGGTCTAGATATGGACATAAAAATAATTTTGGACTATTTTCTAGTTCGTTTTGTGCCTTACGTTTATGTTTTCGTCCTTATTAAGGTAATTTTATTTTTAATTGTTGTTATTAAATTTAATTACATTAAATAATGCTTTTTGGTAAAAAACTAAATTGAATTTATTATAATTTATAAATTATGATTATTATATATATTAAATCTATTTTTAGAAATTACATTAACATAAGTGGCAGAAATTAATTTACAATTAATCCCGTAGATGGGTCATGATAGGAGGTTTTTTAAGAAAGAACGTTTAAAATTTTATGATGTTATGATATACAATTTCAATGTGAAATTGTTTCCAATGAACTAAATTTAAATAATTTATATAAAATTAATTTAACTAAACTTGAAAAAAAATAATTAATATATTTAAATCTATAAAAAAATTGATTATAACCAGTTTTAAAATGAAATTCAATATTTTTCACTATTCATCATAAAAATGTACCTTCAGAGAAAAATAAGAATAAATAAAACTATCAAATTTTAATGATTCAATTTCAAAAATTAAAATTATTTTTATATATAAAATTTATAAAACTTCCAAAATCTGGCTTTAAAATTGGTTTTCCACTGAAAGGATGTAATATAACTTTTATAAAAATATAATATTTTATGTGTATTATTGAGTTTCTTCCTATATTATGCCTATCAGATATATTTGATGAAGGTAAAAAAATTGAATTAAATATATGAATTATATATTTCATTAATATAATTCATCAATAGTAATTAATTTAATTTATTTGGATAAAATAATTTTTGAGTAGAAAATTAGTTTTTATAAAAAAGCATTCCCTTTTCATTTAATTGGTTATTATATTAAGGTATATTTAATTTGTAAATAATTAATTCAACCATTTATTTCAATAAGTTAGGTGATCCATTTTATAATATCCAACTGAACATTTTTTTATATTTTATTATATTAAATAATTTTTTTTGTAATATATTATTGTTTGATAAAACTCTGTCTTGCGTATTACACAAGCCATCAATAAAAGTTATTGTTGTGTGTAACATAAGCTAACCTTAGTGTTCTGTATAGATAAAGCTAAACTTTATATTATTTCTAGTGCATGATTAACCTTTTTTACATATAACCCAGGAAAATTAATGGCTTCAATAAATAAAAATATTTTTAGTGTTGCATGAAATATAAAATATCAAAATAATTTTAAAAAAATTATATAAAAAAATACCAGGGTTCTTCATTACTACCCCCTTAAAAGTAATGTTTCCCTTGATATTCTTATATGTTTTAAAAGGATTAATACATGAAAGTTCCTTTCATAGAAACAAAAATCATAAAAATTAACACTAAAACCTAATTTAAAAAGGGGATGTTAGAAACATAATGGTTACCCAAAGTGGAATATAACTAGGTTTTCACATAAGAAAACATAGGTGGGATGTGAAAACATGTACATGGAAGATAAATATAAGTATCATGTTTTGATAGATAGTTTTTTAAGAGGGGTGGTGCATTAGTCAAAGACCAATGCACATTTTATTAAATATAAAAAAGCAAAAAGGTTACAGAAGATGAAAGGAAGAAAGTTTTTTACAATCCTTGTCAAAAAGCTGAAATAAATAAAGAGGAAGGTCATTCAGCCAAGTCAAATCCTGGTAAACTGTAACAACCTGAGATTTTATGAGAAATATTTTTTATGTCTTATGATATACGCAACACCAAAGTAATCTTTCACACACACAATACTGACTTGGCTTGCATTACACGCAATCACAACCTTCCTCAATAACGTGTGTAGTACGCAATACAGGGTTTCACTAAACAACGATATATTATTATGGACTAGCCATTATGAATAGTATTAACTAAATTTTGAATTTTATAACATTATTATTCATCTTACACATTTTATAGAACATGTTAAGAGAACGAAATAAAATTTTCGGGTAAAATAAGTATTTTTCAAAAAATGCAGTTTTGCCGCCTTTTGATGGAGCATGCACATTAAATCTAGTTTTTGAATTTTTTTTAAGTTTAATTTGACAAAAATAAAATTCTTCTTTGGAATCAGAATATAATAATTTACTTTGGATAAATTTTTGATATTTTTCTGATAACTTTCATATTTTGATAAATAGTAAAAATACGCTAATTTTTAATTAAAAACAACTTTTTTCATTGAGATACTTTATATGGTTAAATTATAATTTTTAATGGTTTTAAAGTATAAACAGAATATATTTTTACCATTTAATATAATATATGTCATTATCATTAATTTCACAATGAATTCATTGGTAAAAACATTTCAATCTTTGGCAATGTTTTAACTTCTAAAACCCGTTTTCTTAACAACGGGATTAATTTTAAATTAATTAATGCAACTTATGTGTTTTGAATTTTGAAAAACAGATTCCATATTTGGAATCAGTGGGTCCGAATTATGTCAAGAGGATACTTTTTATTTTTGGGCATTATGAATACTAACTACGGTAAATTTTATTTACCATAGTTAAAGGCAAATCGGGTAATTAAGGGTAAATATAAGATTATAAAATTACCCTAAAACCTTCCAAAATCCTATTAGATGACTCAAAGTCGACCCATATCATCTAAGGGTCGTATTAGATTCATTTAATGGACTTTGTTCCATGAAAATAATTTAATTATTATTAAAACCAAAGAAAGTGACAACATGTCACTTTCTTAAATCTTATAAGTATAATAGTTTTAATTTAGTGATAAAATTAATGAAACTTAGAAAATGAATAGTATAAATAAATATAATACAATTATCTACATCATATGAATTTATTTGTAATTTTTAGGGATTAAATAATTATAATTGATTATGAAACAATAGTGATGTTGAAATTATTTTATTGATTGAAATATCAAATAAATGGTTTTAAAAATATTAAAATAAATATTATATGAACTATTTAATGTTCTCAAATAATTTAATAGATACATATGACATTTTAGGAATCTCATAAAGCTTTTATTTTGAAAATATCTTCTCTATATATTTTATTTAAATTCAAATAAATGAATAGTGTCAAAATTGACACTATTGTTATTTTATAAAAATAACATATTATAAAATTGATTAAAAATAAAAAAAATATTTAAAAATTATAAATTAAAATTTATATGGTCTAAAATTTAATAAAGTGTCAAATTATGGAAAATTAACAACACATATGCAATTATTTATAATAATTTAAAATTTAGAATATTATTACCACTAATAAAATGAAATTGATAAATAAGGATAAATCAAGTTGATAATGTTTAAAATAAATTCCTAAGATGAATAATTTTATTGGTTGACGAGATTACAACCCTATATCATCTAATATTCAGATATGAGTCATTTTGGAAGTATTTATGTTGGTTTGGGGTTTAATATAAACTAATATTTCTTATATTTCCAAAGGTTCCCCTCTCCTCCCTTAAAAAAGGGCACCTCCTCCCTCTCCTCCTCACACCAATTTGAGCCTTCATGCTCGGAAAACCCCTGAAAATTTCACTTACCCACTTCCGTAGATACATCCTAGAGGTATTTTTCTTCTTCAAAGACTAATTTTAGTTCCCTAAGAGGAGGTCTCAAAGAGGCGCTTCAAAGAAGAGGTAATGTCTGTCACTGATTCTTTCAACTTTATTTCTTCTTCTAGTTCTTCTTCTTTACTTGTTTCATTATGAAGTAATAAAATCAGTATCACTAATATAATGATATGTTATTATAAGTATGAAACAACCCTATTTCACCATATATCCATCCTATGGAAAATGAAATCACCGCGTGTGCGTACGTACGGAATACCATCTCCACGCCGTGGTGTAATCTATTTTCCACCACCACCTTACATGGATGGGTATAATGGTGTAAATAATGACTATATATGATTAATTTAAATTTATATTTATTCTAAAATAATATACATACACTCAAATAAAATTCCACTATCACGGGAATGATATCATCACTCGTGTGAACATACGGAATACCGTCTCCACGATGTGATGCGACTCGTTCTACATTGCATAACAATTATATAAATGAATTTAATGAATAAATATGATATTTATTACACTAATACCATTCTGTAAATGAGGTATCTATAACCTAAAAACAAGAATGAGAATTTATTCGACAAAACACGCATAAGAACAAAAAGTAATAAACACCTGAATAACAAGTAGCAATGAAATATTACTAATAAGAAGCTACGAATATGACCATATATGATATAATAACAATAAATACGATTCTGGAATAATTTGATGACATTATTTAAATCATTATATAGGAGGTTCGGACACTTACGAAGCAAATCAGACCTAAGGTAAGGGAAAATCTCACAATCTCATTTTTATCCGAGATTGTTTATACTTCAGAATTTAATGGGGAATATTTATCATCCACATCCATGTTTCCTCAATATGTAATATTATTTCCATCCACCTATAATTTTTTAACTCCAATTTTACCCTTAGGTGAGTTTTTAGTAAAAAATATTAATGGAATTTTGTCATTTTTCATACGAGGTACTTTTTGAATTTTCCATCCAAAGTACAGGAAGAATGTTTTTTTAACCTATAAGGCATGAATGGATTTTTAGAACATTATTTCCATGAAGATTCCTTTACAAGTTCTCAAGTTTATTTTTAATCAACTTATTTTAGTTCAAAATTATATGACATGTTAAGAAAGGAAAATATTTTTGAAGTAGAAAGGATATTTTCCTCAATAATGGAGTTCAAGTGTTTTATCAAAATTATTTTCCATCTATGATAATATAGTTTTCTGTTTATATCCCTATTTTTACATAGATTTGATTATGTTATGATGGAATTATTTTTACGATATCCTTTTATGGATCATGTTATGATGACATGATGTTTAAGAATCCCATTTTTATTATATGGGTTATGCTATGATGTATGATTTATGATTTTGGGCACACATAAGAATGGTATCATTATGAGATGGGTGTGACCTATATCTCCCTCCAATTCATTGAGTAAAGATTTATATCTCATGACATAGACATGGCTGGAACGACAGGTTAACCCGATTCAGTGAAACATGACTGAAATGAAGAGTGAACTCGGTTCAGAAATGGACTTTGTCCGCTAAGATAGTATTGGCAATGAGTCTTGACTACTAAGAAATGATTTTCTATGATTATGTGTGTATGCCACAAATCTTCATGTTTTATGTTATGATTATTGGGATTACATTTCACTTCTATGATTTATCTAATGTTATGATCTCTTTTGCAGGATAAGATTTTCAAAATGTTATATGAATATGATATGTTTGATATTTCTTTTGTTTACCCTTACTAAGCATTTGAGCTCACCCTTTTGTATGTTTTCTTTTCCCCAGGCTAGGAAGAAGGATATTATGTAGGATATTCAAAAAAGGAACTCTAGATATGATGAAATAAATGGGAGACAACGTAGATGATTTATGAACCAGTTGTTTATGTTTCCCAGTTTCTAAAGACACTATACATATATGGTCCTTTCATGGTTTTGTTATAACTTGTAATAAGTGTGTTTTAAATTTTGATGCAATAAAAATGTATGTAAAGTATGGGTTGTTATAGTTGGTATCTGAGGAAAGTTATAGTCAACCTTTGGAAACTAGGATGTGAAAGCCTTAGTAAGAAACCTAAGGATATGTCTAAGCATAGAACACAATCTTAGTGTTTTAGAAATGGACATGAACATCCTACGATATGGCCTTAAGTGTGAAATTTTATTCTTGATTATGTGATTTTCCTATTATAATTAGTGTTGCTCACACTATTCCTCTTGGTTTTAGTCAATGGCTGAAACCAGAAGGAACCACGTTAATGCGGAATGCGACGGGAAATTCAATGATTGACCCCCTGAGAAACCAAACGTTATGGGAACTAGAATGCAGAATCTTGTAGCCATTCTCACACAACTTTCTCAAGCTATGAATCATATATGACTTCCAAACGAGCAAAGGAAGTAGAAAAATTCTATTGAATCCTTCATGAGGCAGCATCCACCTTAATTCAGTGGGTATTCTGATACATTAGTGGCTGAAAAATGGATCTGTACCACTGAAAAGATATTTTCAGTTCTTCAATGTTCTGAACACGATAAAGTCATCTTAGCTGTGTATCGTTTGGAAGGTTATTCTGATCAATGGTGGAATCTTATTATGAATATGAGGCAAATGGATGAAATTGAGTCCGTGGAATGGGACGAGTTCAAGAAATTATTTTTCAATAAGTATTTCCTTCATATTCTTCGAACAAAGATGGAGAAGGAGTTTCTTGAACTGAATAAAAAGGATGATGAATCCATTAGTACCTATGAAGAAAATTTTACAAGACTTTCAATGTATGCTTCCAGAATTATTATCCAACCTGAGAGTAAGATCGATCGATTCTTTAGTGGCTGAAAACCAAGTCTTCGAATGGAGTTAGCCATAAGGGACTTCAATAATTATGAGGAAATTGTTCGATGTGCTCTCAAGGTTGAGATGGAGATTGGTGTAACCCATCAGTCACATGGGTTTGATAAGAAGAGGAAAATAGAATTCAAAGGAAAATCTAAAGACCACACTGAAAAGAAGATGAGTTTTCCCTTATGCTCAAAGTGTGGAAAGAAACATGGAAGAAATTTTCTTAAGGGGACAAGCAAATGTTATAAGTGTGGAAAATAAGGTCATTGGGAAATTTAATGTCGAAATAATGGAAAGAAGATGTCTAATGATGCAAACAAAGGAAGGGATACACAGAATGAACCTACTACACTTCAATGTTTCAAGTGCAAGGAGATGGTACATTATGCCAATCAGTGCCCAAATCCAAGGGTTGATGATAATGATCGATGTCAACAAACTCTTAAGGACAAAGACAAAGTAAAGTCACATGAAGTTACTATGGGTGATGTGGAGTATGAAAACAAAGTGGTGAGAGGTACACTTACCATCCACTATAAAGTAGAAAATGTTTTATTTGATTCTCGATCCACCCACTTTTTTATTTATAAAGAATTTTCTATGGGTATCTCCGTATTACCTCAATAATTAGATGTTGAGTTGGTTGTGACAACTCCTAATGTCACAACAGTTGCATCAAAAGTTCACAATTCTTCTCTGATTGATGTTTGTGGGAAAGTGCTTCCTGTAAATCTTGTGATCCTTCCTATAGTGGTATTTGATGTGATTCTTGGCATGGATTGGCTTTCTTTATATGGAGATCATATCAATTGCCAAAGAAGGGAAGTCACATTTCATATTCCAGATCAATCTATGATTGTCTATCGATGCAAGGATGAAAATAACCTTCTAGTGGAAATTTCTTCCATCTTATGGGTCTTGATTCCACTAAATGAAGGTTATTAATCTCAAATGGTTGGTGAGAAACTCACGATTAAGAATATGCCCATTGTACGGGAGTTTTACGATGTCTTTTTGGAGGAATTGATTGGTCTTCCACCAAATCGTGAAGTTAAGTTTTCAATAGAACTCATACTGGGTGCTTTACCTATTTCAAAGACACCTTATAGAATGAACCCAATTGAGTTGTAGGAATTGAAGAAGCAACTCCAAGATAATTCTAATAAAGGATTCATACGCCCTAGTGCGTCACCTTGGGGAGAACCTGTTCTGTTTGTTAAGAAGAAAGATATATCAATGAGACTCTGCATTGATTATCGAGAACTTAACAATATCACTATCAAGATCAAATATCCTCTCCCACGCATTGATGACTTATTTGACCAACTATGCGGAGCTCAATACTTTTCTAAGATTGATCTTCATTCAGGGTATCATCAATTAAGGGTAAAAAGGGAGGATATACCAAAGATGGCTTTCCGTAAAAGGTATGGACACTATGAATTTATAGTGATTCCATTTAGTCTTACTAATTCCCCTGCTATCTTCATGGATCTGATGAATAGAGTCTTTAGAGACTATCTTGATCAGTTTGTGGTAGTCTTTATAGATAATATTCTTGTCTATTCAAAGAGCAAGGAAGAACATGAATATCACTTGAGAATTGTATTAAAGACCCTAAGAAAGGAGAAGCTTTGTTCCAAATATACCAAGTGTGTATTTTGGCTTCAAAAAGTTGCATTTTTGGGTCACATAATCTCAAAAGAGGGGATATCTGTGGATCTAGCAAAAACAAAGGTTATCGAAAGATGGTCGAGACCAACAACAGTAACTGAGATCCGATGCATTCTTGATTTGGCTGGATATTACTGACGTTTTGTGAAATATTTTTCAAGGTTATCTAACCCACTCACCAAGTTGACTCGGAAAGGAGTTAATTTTGTTTGGACAGAGGAATGTGAAGAGAATTTCAAAGAGCTAAAAATAAGGTTAGATAGTGCACCTATGCTCACACTACCTTGCTATGGAGAAAGGTTTTTGATCTAAAATGATGCATCCAAGAAAGGGCTGGGGTGTGTTCTCATGCAAAATGATATGGTGATAGCTTATGCCTCACGACAATTGAAAATCCATGAGAAAAATTACCCAACTCATGATTTGGAGTTAGCTGTGGTAATCTTTGCATTAAAGATTTGGAGGCATTATCTTTATGGTGAAAGGTGTGATATTTATACTGATCATAAAAGTTTAAAGTATATTTTCACACAAAAGGAGCTGAATATGCGTCAAATAAGATGGATGGAGATGATTAAGGATTACGACTGCTCAATTCATTACCACCTTGGGAAAGAAAACAAGGTGTCAGATGCATTAAGTCTACAAGACCATGCTACCTTATCCATGATGAGGATCACAAAAGATCCAATATTTATGGATTTACAAAGGATGGATCAGTGAATTATAATGGAAGGGGAGAAATATTATCTTTATCAAATGAATGTTCAACCATCTATACCCGTGAAGATTAAAGAGGCATAAAAAGAAGATGTAGAGTTACAAAAGAAGGTGAGAAATGTTCCTGAATTCAACCTTGATTGTGATGGGATAATAAGGTTCAGGAATCAGGTTTGTGTTCCTCCCATACCATAATAAAAGAAGGAGCTACTGGATGGGGCTCATAGTTCTTCATTTTCTATTCATCCTGGAAGTATAAAGATGTATAGGGACCTGAAAGAGTACTTCTGGTGGGATGACATGAAAAGAGATGTTGCTGAATATGTTTCTCGATGCTTGGTTTGTCAGTAAGTTAAAGCTGAGAGACAGAAGTATAAGGGGATGTTACAAACATTACCCATACCCAAATGTAAATGGGAAAACATCACTATGGACTTTGTCACAGGACTTCCTAAAACATCCAAAGGCAATAATGCTATATCAGTCATAGTTGATCGTCATACAATGTCAGCACACTTCATTGCTATTAGAGAAGATTTCTCTCTAGATCAGCTTGCCCGGATATATGTAAAGGAAGTGGTAAGATTGCATGGAGTACCACTTTCTATTATATCTAATCAGGATCCGATGTTTACCTCAATGTTCTGGCGAAGTCTTCAGCATTCTCTAGATACAAAGTTGAGTTTCAGCACTGCTTATCATCCTCAGACAGATGACCAGTCTGAGAGGACATTTCAAACTCTAGAGGATATGTTGAGAGCATGCTCTATGGATTTCAAAGGTGGTTGGGATCAACCCCTACCTTTGGTGAAATTTTCTTATAATAATAGCTTTCACTCCGGTATTCATATAGATCCTTATGAAGCTCTCTATGGAAAGAAATGCAAGACTCCAACTTGGTGTGATGAAGTTGGGGAAAGAAAGCTATTAGGACCTGATCTTGTTGTTGAGATGGTAGAAAAGGTTCGATCTATTCAACAACACATAAGATTAGCTCAAAGTCGACAAAAAATCTATGTCGATAACCGAAGAAAAGACTTAGAGTTTGAAGTGGGTGATAATGTGTTCTTACAAATATCTCCATGGAAGAGGGTCATGAGATTTGGAAAGAAGAGAAAGCTGATCCCTATGTATATCAGTCCTTTTGAAATCCTGGATCATGTTGGGATGGTAGCTTACCGATTGGCGCTTCCACCGAATCTCTATCAAGTTCACGATGTTTTCCATGTATCTCTCTTGAGAAAGTACATACCTGATCCTTCACATGTACTCAGCTCAGAAGTTGTACCGCTAAAGCAAGATCTTTCTTATGAAGAAAAACCGATAGAGATTCTGGATCATAGCGAAAAAGTACTACGGAACAAGACCACTCTCTTGGTGAACGTTTTATGGAGGAACCGCCAACTAGAAGAAGCTACATGGGAACTTGAGGATATGATGAGGGAGAGGTATCCTCATCGGTTTGTAATGAAGTGACGAATTTCGAGGGCAAAATTCTTTTTAAGGGGGGTAGAATGTAACACCCTGAGATTTTATGAGAAATATTTTTTTTATGTCTTATGTTATACGCAACACCAAAGTAATCTTTCACAACACACAATACTGACTTGGCTTGCATTACACGCAATCGCGACCTTCCTCAATAGCGTTTGTAGTACGCAATACCAGGTTTAACTAAACAATAATATGTTTTTATGGACTAGCCGTTATGAATACTATTAACTACATTTTGAATTTTATAACATTACTATTCATCATACACATTTTCTAGAACATGGTAAGAGAACATAATAAATTTTTCGGGTAAAATAAGTATTTTTCAAAAAATGCAGTTTTCTGCCTTTTGATGGCGCACTCACATTAAATCTAGTTTTTGAAATTTTTATACGTTTAATTTGACATAATAAAATTCTTCTTCGGAATGAGGATATAAAAATTTATTTTGTATAAATGTTTGATATTTTTCTGATAACTTTCTTGTTTTGATGAATAGTAAAAATACGCAAATTTTTAATTAAAAACAAATGTTTTCATTTAGATAATTTATATGGATAAATTATAACATTTAATGGTTTTAAATTATAAATATAATATATTTTTACCATTTAATATAATTTATGTCATTATCATTAATTTCACATTGAATTCATAGGTAAAAACATTTCAATCTTTGGAAATGTTTCAACTTCTAAAACCCATTTTCTTAACAACGGGATTAATTTTAAATTAATTAATGAAACTTATTATTTTTGAATTTTGAAAAATGGATTCCATATTTGGAATCAGTGGGTCCAAATTATGTTAATAGGCTACATTTTTTTGCGCATTATGAATAGTAACTACGGTAAATTTTATTTACCATAGTTAAAGGTAAATCAGGTAATTAAGGGTAAATATAAAATTATACAATCATCCTAACACCTGTCAAAATCCTATTGGATGACTAAACGTTGACCCATATAACCTAAGGGTCCAATTAGATTCATTTAATGGACTTTTTTGTATGAAAATAATTTAATTATTTTTAAAACCAAAGAAAGTGACAACATGTCACTTTCTTAAATCTTATAAGTATAATAATTTTAATTTAGTGATAAAATTAATGAAACTTTGAACATGAATAGTCTCAAAAATATAATACAATTATATACATCATATGAATTTATATATAATTTTTAGGGATTAAATGATTATCATTAATTATGACACAATAGTAATGTTGAAATTATTTTATTGATTGAAATATAAAATAAATGGTATTAAAAATATTAAAATAAATATTATATGAACTATTTAATATGATCCACTAATTTTCTAGATACATATGACATTTTATTACTCTATTAAAGCTTTTAGTTTGAACATATCTTCTGTATATATTTTATTTAAATTCAAATAAATAAATAGTGTCAAAATTGGCACTATTGTTATTTTATAAAAATAACATATTATAAAATTGTTTAAAAATCACAAAAATATTTAAAAATAGTAAATTAAAATTTATATGGTCTAACATGTCATAAAGTCTCCAATTATGGAAAATTCACAACACATATGTAATTATTTATAATAATTTCAAATTTAGAATATTATTACCACAAATAAAATTAAATTGATAAATAAGGATAAATCAAGTTGATAATGTTTAAAATAATTTCATAACATGTGTAAATTTTATTATTTGATTATATTACAACCCTATATCATATAATCTTCGGATATGAGTCATTTTTGAAGTTTTTTAGTGGGGTTGGGATTTAATATAAACTAATATTTCTTATATTTCCAATGGTGCCCCTCTCCTCCCTTATAAAAGGGCACCTCCTCCCTCTCCTAATCACACCAATTTGAGCCTTCAAGATCGGCCAAACCCTACCCATTTCACTTCCCCACTTCCCTAGAAACATCCTAGAGGTCTTGGTATTTTTCAAAGACCAATTTTAGTGCCCTAAGAGGAGGTCTTAAAGGGGCGCTTCAAAGAAGAGGTAATGTCCGTTACCGATTCTTTCAACTTTATTTCTTATTCTACTTATACTTATTTAGTTTTTTAATTATGAAGTAATAACATCAGTATCACTCATATAATTATATATTATTATAAGTATGAAACAACCCTATTTCACCATCTATCCATCCAATGGAAAACGAAATCACCGTGCATGCATACGTATGGAATACCATCTCCACGCCGTGGTTTAATATATTTTCCACCACCACCTTACTTGGATGGGTATAATGGTGTAAATTATGACTATATATGATTATTTTAAAGTGATATTTATTCTGAAATAATATACATACACTCTAATACAGTTCCACGATCATGGGAACGATATCATCGCTCGTGCATACGTACAGAATACCGTCTCCACAATGTGATGCGACTCATTCTACATTAGATAATGATTATATAAATTAATTAAATGAATAAATAAGATATATATTACACTAATACCATTCTGTAAATGAGGTATATATAACCTAAAAATAATAATGAGAATTTATTCGACAAAACACGCATAAGAACAAAAAGTAATAAACACCCGAATAACAAGTATCAATGAAATATTACTAATAAGAAGCTAAGAATATGACCATATATGATATCATAACAATAAGTATGATTCTGGAATAATTCAATTACTTTATTTAAATTATTATACAGGAGGTTCAGACACATACGAAGCAAATTGGACCTAAGGTAAGGGAAAATCTCAAAATCTCATTTTTATCCGAGATTGTTTATACTTAATTTACTAGGGAATATTTATCATCCACATCCATGTTTACTCAATATGTAATATTATTTCCATCCACATACAATTGTTTAAATCCAATTTTACCCTTCGGTGAGTTTTTAGTAAAAAATACGAAAGGAGTCTTTTGTCGTTTTTCGTATGAGGTACTTTTTTACTTTCCCGTCCAAAGTATGGGAAGAATGTTTTTTTAACTTATACGACATGAATGGATTTTTAAAACATTATTTCCATGAAGCTTCCTTTACAAGTTTTCTTATTTTTTAATCAACTTCTTTTAGTTCAAAATTATATGACATATTAAGAAAGGAAAATGTTTTTGAAGTAGAAAAGATATTTTCCTTAAGAATGGAGTTCAAGTGTTTTATCAAAATTATTTTCCATCTAAGATAATATAGGGTTCTGTTTATATCCCAATTTTTACATTGATTTGATTATGTTATGATGGAATTATTTTTAAGATATTCTTTTATGGATTAGGTTATGATGACATGATGTTTAAGAATCCCATTTTTATTACATGGGTTATGCTATGATGTATGGTTTATGATTTTGTGGCACACATAAGAATGGTATAATTATGAGATGGGTGGGACCTATATCTCCCTCCAATGCATTGGGTAAATATTTATACCTCATGAGATAGACATGGATGGAACGACATGTTAAACTGGTTTAGTGAAACAGGACTGAAATAAGGAGTGAACTCGGTTCAGAAATGGACTTTGTCCGCTAAGATAGTCTTGGCAATGGGCCTTGACTTCTAAGAAATGATTTTCTATGATTATGTGTGTATGACACAAAGCTTCATGTTTTATGTTATGATTATTGGGATTACACTTCACTTCTATGATTTATCCCATGTTATGATCTCTTTTGCAGGATAAGATTTTCAAAATGTTATATGAATATGATATGTTTGATATTTCTTTTGTTTACCCTTACTGAGAATTTGAGCTCACCCTTTTGTATGTTTTCTTTTCCCCAGTTCAGGAAGAAGGATATTAAGTAGGATATTCCAAAAAGTAACTCTAGATATGATGAAATAAATGGGAGACAACGTAGATGATTTATGAACCAGTTGTTTATGTTTCCCAGTTTCTAAAGACACTATACCTATAGGGTCCTTTCATGGTTTTGTTATATGTTGTAATAAGCGTGTTTACAATTTTGAAGCAATAACAATGTATGCAAAGTATGGGTTGTTATATAAACCAATTTGTTGGAAAGTGTATCCGCAACAATGTTCGTTTCACGAAGAGCGTGAGTGGTAATGTAATTAATCTCCAAGAGCGAATCAAGACACTTCATCCAAAAGGTGGTAGGTGGACAAGCCAGATGTATCACACCCTTCCAGATTTCCAGGACAATGGTGGTTGAATCACTTTCAATCCAGAGCTTCCTCCAGCATTTTTGAAGAGAAATATTGATGGCATGAATTACACCCATCATTTCAGCTTCTAGAGAAGAGAAAACTCCACATCTTACAAATAAACAACCATGACACTGGCAGAAGAATCTCTAAAAATCACACCACATCCTGCAGGACCAGGATTTCCCATTGAGCACCATCAATGTTTACATTTATACATACTGGCTTCCGAGTTTTCCAGAAAACTTCAAAGCTGTGTTTGGGTTGACGATAGAGGCCATAAACCTGAAGTTTGCGCAGAATCACAAAATCACCAATAGAGTTGTTGCAGTGAGCCTTTTGAATCGAAGCAGCCTCTCGAACCGCAATGAGAATTGTTGATTTTACTGCATTAAGTTTTAATGAAAATTTATTATAGAGGATATCATTTCGGTCATAACAGATAACATGCAGGAGTTCAGTAACAACAAAGATGAAAATATTTTTGATTTACTGAGATGCCTCGTGATCAACACATTTCTTTAAGAGATAGCAGATCGATTTAGGAATAAACCACCTATAGTAAAAAAATGTCAAAAATATAATTCCATAAAGTAGAGTCTATAGCACATGAAATAATAATATGGTTAGTATATTCCCTATGTTTATGACATAGTTGACATTTAGAGCAGAGTTGGATACCAAAAGTTTGAAGGAAAACCTCTACGCGCAACCTGTTGTGAGCAATAAGCCAAATGAGAGTGAGTCTAGTAGGCCTGATCCAAGCCTTATTAAAATTATTCAACCTTTGAAATCTAGATTCAGTTCCAAATAAATTGTTCTTGTAGAAATTTTTTGAGATAAGGATTCCATTTGGGGTCGGTTCCCAGACAAGAAAGTCATCAGAGCTAGTGTAGGGGTAACTATCAATGATTTGAGAAATTTTATCAGGGAGATCATTCATGTGAGAGTGAAGAACATCTTTAATGGTGTAAGTTGTATTCCCAAGAGGAGAGTTAGGTCGTAACATGGAAATTAAAGGAGAACCATTCCAATTATCAATCCAAAAATTCATGTTGGAGTCAGATTTAACGATCCATCTAGAATTTTCAATAATGTGTTGGAAAGAAATCCTAATGGAGGGACAAATAGAGGAAGTAATATAATTTATGTTCACTTTATTAAGCATGGTGAGAAATCCATGCTTGCGGAAGTCAATAACAATTGAGTTTCTTTTAATTAATCTCCATGTAAGTCTATCCTGAAGAGCATCATTAAAGAGTTTTATGTTTCTAATACCAATACCCCCTTATATAAAGGTTCTCAATAGGTTGTCCAAGGAATGTGGTATTTGATTCATCAGAAACAAAGGTACTAGGATAATATTTATTGGTTTCAAGATCCTTTTTAATAAATATGATGAATTTTAATGAGAAGATATACTTACATGATATAAAACAATATCACCCTTTATTGTATCTTTATAAATTTCCACATCATCTCTTATTTTATGAAATGTAGGGGAGTTTTTCATTTCCCAAAGCATTATAAGATCATGAGATCCATAAATATAATGATATTTTATTCCATCCAACACAAAGAGAAGGTTATCACAAGTTATCAAATTTTAATTAATAAACATATAGAGAGATGATACATTAATCTATAAAACTTCATCCAATGTTTAACATAAACTATTACATAAATATTTAAACTTATAACCCTTATGAATGATGAAAACACAACACAAAAGAATGGAAGTTATGAAATCAACTGAACATTGATCCCCTATTTATCACAATGGAGCTCTTGGTTTTCACATTCCAAACATGTGTATACCGTCCTCATATTTTCTAATAATACATGTAAATAACATTAATTACCATAAATACTTTTCTAAAACATTCATTATTTATTATTACAATGATTATTGGATATATTTCTTGATTCAAATAATTTTTAAACGTCATACATGATAACAAATAATGATTTCTCTAAAAACACCTTATCAATTCCTAGGTAATTAGTATAATCCAATTTACTTTTCAAATCCAACATATCAATATCCAAAAATCATTATCTTTTTATAAGGAACATATTAAGGGTTATCATTCCACTAATCATGTGTTTACATAGATATAACCTTTCCATTGAATAATTTTTCTTGTCTATAGGAACCATTCAACATTTTCTTATAAATATTTATAAAAAAATAAAAGAAAACGATCAATCATTATATATTTCACCATTCACAAAACATAATTTTTGAATCAAAATACATAAAAAGTTCAATAATTTTACATTATTATTAATCCTTAATAGGGATACCTCATCGTATTCCTTAATAATCATTTAATTTCACATTTCATCTCAAGTATCATCATCATCAGCAATAAAACCATTACCCATACCACATTACAAATTATCTTATTGAGATTTCCACTTGTGACAAAGATTTTCATTATGACCATTAATTCCACACATAAATCATTTAAACTTCAATTATGCTTTAGGGAGGGTGATAGTCCCATACATTATGTTAACCAAACCCCTCATTTTTTCTTTTCATTTACTATATTTGTATCCTTATTTTCTAAATTTAAAAAATATTCTTATTCTTCTAAAAAATTCACTTAACTGACTATTTTCACTTTATTGACACAAACTAAACTGAATTTTATTTCATCCATGGTCTCTATTACCCAAACTCTTAGAGAAATCATTTATTCTCTTCCTATGTGAGTTCGAGAATCTGTTATGTGAGGCGATGGAAAACATGTTTTTTTTAAAATTATGAGGAATTAACACATCATCCTTATATCCAATGATCATCCCATTTGAACACTCATTAGTAACATTTATATCACATTAAATTTTAGTCATGTTTCTTATAGTTCCTTACATTGAATAAAACTAGAGTGAATAGTGTGATCATTACTTATCATAGCATAAAATTACAAAATCATAAAAATAAATTTCATATATGATGTCAAAATCAACACACCTTCCTTAACATATGACTACCTAGTTTTATCCTTCTTTATTTATAGCAAAGTTATTTTTAAATCCATTATAATGTTTCATGAAGAGTTTGTGAATTCCCAAAGCATATCCCCCATGAGTACCAAACCAGGTTCATTGTACGGCTCTTTGTCGTACACTAGGATACACTCGAGTCAGGACCGATGCACCTTGTCAGAGTTGTTAAACCTAGGTAAATCAATGCAAAAACCACATCAACATGTAATATCCAGATAGGGGAGTATTTCTATGAAAACTAATGACACTATTTTTTACCAAAATTCAAAGACACATTCCAATAATTTTCATTATCCTTAGACTTATCGATAGACATTTTCTAAGAGTTCTCACTAAGGTTCTCTTATCCCAGTTCTAAGGATGACTAAACCTTTTATCTGATACCAAATATGAAAACCCAGTATTAATATACATTGAAATTACATTTTTTTGGAAAACATAAAACACTAAAAAAATAAATTCCCAAATGACGTATTAGTTTAGTGCATTTGGAAACATGGAAATGTAAAAACTTGTAAATGAGTGAGCTACATTATCCTCCACTAGGTTCTCCAAAAAAGTTGACCCTATTATAAATATCATACAAATAATATATCTTTATAATATGGTGAAGGAAACATGAAAATGGATGAGTTATGATGCTTAGTATGGGTAAAAAAAGGATACATGTAAGCATAAACATGAGCATATGGGTATTAGAACACGATCATAACTCTAGATGATCATACACTTCATATAAAACACTATAAAAAATAATAATGGAATAATGGTTATCATTTATTAAGGAATGAATCATAAGAAAGAAATATCATAGTCCATTAAATAATTACATTGGAGTCATACATGGAATTGTGGAATACACATAAATATGTCATATACTTGCTTAGATGACCATGCACTGGTATGTTCTCAAGTTTAAGTTTCATTTAATTTTACATTTATTTACCAATTTCACTATTTTACCTTTCATATACATGATAAAGAAGATTAAGGACAAGAAATTTTTTGGACATTAGATTTCTTGTTTCACATTTTAATGGATTGTAATTCCCATTGAACCATATCCTATACACATATTCCATGAAAATGACTGCAATTTATTTGTCTCATAATGGTTACACTATTTAAATTATTCATCCACCCCATGAAGGCCCACACACCTCATTAATTGAGATAATTCATCATTCAATCTCAACCCAGGAATATAAAAATCATATGTTAAATATCACATCATCACTCAACAATCACATGCATATCAAGAAATAAATGTAATGAAAATCACATATATGGCATGGAAATATGCATGACATAGGAACTCTACGTGCCTATAGAATGTACCAAATTATTCCCATTTACCTCATCAAATAATTCCAATGATAAAAAACAATATCCATTAGAATAATAATCAACAACAAAAAACAACATTTGCAACACCCAAGGGTGAAATAATATCAATTCTAATAGGAAAAACATAACAAAAATTATTCATTGTTTTACTTAGATTTTACCCCGATCCTAGTGTTGTGATGCCTAATCATGGCAAATGAACAATTCCCATAGTGTTCATAATATCAAGTATACTATATCCAAATAGTTATGAATGAAAATAAAACCACCTATGATACATATTTTTGATGCATCAGACCCAGATTCCAATCAATAGGTTCCCCAATCATATAGGCCAACATAGATTCAAAAACATCTCCCTGAATAGTAGAGGTCATCTACTAGAAACTAGGGCCCATGGTGTGACTATGGGGAGACAATTCACTAATTAACATATTGTAGCATAGCTAATAAATGATAAAAGAGATATATATAAGAAGATGTATATGGAATAATCATAAGTGAGTAAAACAATTAAATAGATGAGGATAAAAATAAATAACTAAATTAGAATAAATGATGAAGATAATTTATGTAACAATAAAACTGGAAAACATGGATACATGACAACAATAATATCACGTTATATAAAAGTATTATGGAAATCATAATAATATCCCAATAATATCGAGCTTTTCCTGAATCATATTTTATAAAACTACATCTTAATCAGCAAGTAATCAAGAGTTCTAAGTTGTTTGATTCTCTTTATCAAAACATTAGTTAATGTAATCCCCTCTGAGTACCAAATGATGCCTAAAGAGGGTGTGATATATATCACAGTAGGCCACCACCAATAGTATCTATAACATAAGTGTTGTGTAATGAAAATGAAATAGTTTTCAAGCATGAATATATAATGTAAATAAGTACAGTGTAACTAAATACCATTGTACCTACATCAGCCCTTTCCTATAGTTTGAACATGTTTCCAATTCATTATTTAATTATTAGACATGTTTTAATACATCACCTGATAAAAATAGTGAAGGATACAGGATTTGTCAAATTAAAATTGTAATGACTCCAAATAATGAAGTTCCAAGGTAATAACCTTGGAAACATTGACCACAAGGTTCTCTAACTCAGCAATGAATGTATACTACTAAGGAAAATATTATAATCCAACATGAATATTCCAAGGCATTCCAGAGTAATAAGAAAACCGAGTCTAAGGACATTATCCAAGGTTAACATGGCTATACAATGACTTGGCCCAATGGGCATTAACAATAGAACATACTTTTCCAGGATAGATCCAAGGAGTGTGTCCAAGTAATCCTATAATATTATTGATGGTATCCTACAATTTCATACCGATCATACCATAATAGAAAATAAATGTGTTCTAGTTGGGTCTCAACCAATGAAAGCTGCATCCTTGAATCGGAATGGGGTTCACAATTTCGCAGGGCATTCACTATGGGTACCAAGGTGAGCCCGAATGAGGACACTGCAATTTGATAATGATGTCATGTAATATTTCATAAGGTTTATTACATTACATTACATTAGTTGGATAAGGCTAATTTAGCATGAAACTATTTCATAACATCCTAATTGTTCAATAATTTTATATAGTCCAACCCTTTCTTTTCATTAGTGTGAACATATAATTGAGTATGAGAAAATTAATTTAATCAATTTAAGGAATTTTATGAGTTTATTTCAATTATGATACAATCTATTATCATGGTAGTGGGTGTAACAGAAATACACTCTTTTATTCAATCAGATTTAAAAAGGAAAGGTCATATACTTAGTTTATATGAAAATGTCCATTTCACATTTAATTATCAAATTAAAGCACTTACCATAGGTGTGTCAAGAACTATAAATAAATGGTACTACCATAATTTAATTCAAAATTTAAATGTATCCATTTATTATATGAAAAAATTCCCTAAAAGGGTCACCCCAAATGCACAACCAAACGATGTCTCAAACTTGTCAAAACCCAAAAAATGATAATTATGGGAGAACATCCTATATGGGACGGATGGAGTTGTGGATGTAACAACTGAAAATTTATCACATATTTGAAAGGATCATAACCATATGGTTATAATTATTATAAGAATGATATATATATTCAATAAACAGCACTCGATGAAATCGGTATTCCCCACACAACAATTCTAAAGTCAACGAACTTGAAGGATGAGTTATAGACCACCTACCATTAGTTTTTAGGACTCTATTCATCCAGTATTAGCCTCTAATATGGCCGGTAATGGAGTATATCTAAGGAAAAAGTAATATTTCTAACACCTAAATAACTAGGACAAGAGAAAGATAAAATATGAATAGCTAAAAAGGACTCAAGTACTTACTGTTGCGCAAAGAATGTGACAAACTGAGTCATGAATAGATCTCAGATGAAGGAGATCTCCTCATCCCTAGAAAATTCCTTCAAAAAGCACCAAAATGAGTGAAAATTGGTTTTATTTAAGTGGAAAATCTTATTGGAGGTTAAGATAGAAAATTATGGATAAAATTGTAAAATTAGACAAAATTTTGAATGTGCATGGTTTTTCCGAACGGTTTGATAAAGCTTTTAAAATACATGCATGGGTACCTAGAGAATAGGGGGAGCTGGCACAATTCAGATTAATGGTTAGGGAACCATTCTCTAACCATATTTGATGGATCTGACTATACACATGGTTATAAATAACTAGGTATCCTACCAGTATAGTTCCCTCTCACTATGCGACTTTAATACTTTTCTTAAAAATATGAGTTCTTGGCTATGAAAAATACTTGGACACATTTGGGGCCATTTATTTTATACTAGGAATCCATAATATGACCAAATAATATTAGGTCTGAAATTAAAGGATCTCTACATCAGTGAAAAATTGGGTTCCTAGATTAAGAGTCAATATTTTTTTTGATAGGATCAATGATGGTTATCTTATTTCTAGTAGTTTTCTTTAGCCCCACAATTCTCCATTGAGAATTTGGTGGTATATTATTTTAATTCATCACTATTTTCCCTCATTCTCAAGGTTTATGTGATGTTGTATAGGTGATCATATAAATTTAAATGAGGTAATGTAATTTTTTAAATTATGAATTCAAGATCAGTGGATGTTTTATTGATTCTCTATTTTGTGAAGTTAAAGAGTCATAATTGGATTTTTAGATGATACTATCATATCATAATACAATTCATACCTATAGTTTTTAGGTAGGTCCCTATTGTACTTTGGTCTCTTTGGTATTCCACAAAAAAATTATTTCATCTGTATGTGGAAGATGAGACATGGAAAATGATGCAGACATTGGATGACAAGATAAACATTTGAATTCTGAGTTTTTGTGGTTTATGGGGGAGTTATATACACATATTTTATTAGAATAAAATTAATAAATGTCTCTCAAACACTAGTACACATCCATTGGAATAATTTAATGCTCATCCATGAAAAAAACTACTCTGATTGATTGAGGTTAGGGAGTTGGAAATTAAAATAGAAAACATAGTATATATATTGAAGGATATGGTACATGTTATCATTGTTTGTTTGAGTGAGTATGGGATTATTAGAGGACCAAAATTGATCATAGTATGTTTCATATGGTGATTTATGATTAATATCAATGGTATTTAAAGATATCACCACATTATAAGAAGTATTGGTTTGTTCGTGGGTGTAAGACTTATGCTCAATTTGTTGGACCATTCTAGGTGTCATAATTTATTTCTAAATAGAACACTAATTACCAAATAATTGAACTCAAGAATCAAATACTACTTAATATTTATATTCTAATTGATAATTATATTTTTTTAGTTTTATAAATATAACTAGATTATAAATTAATCAAAAAATAAATAATATATTAAATATATAATTATATAAATATTTATTAAATTATCTTGTATATTAAGAGATAAATTTTTTTTACCTTGTGAATAATTTAAAATAAACAGATATTAAATAATCACATAATTAAATAGTTATATTGTAATGGATTGGACCTCTCCAGTCCATTACTTTGTGAAAATGAAGTGCTAGAGGTGTTCTAGGAGGTTATGGTGACTTGGGGTGCATTTGGATGGACTTTTAAGGGAAACTAAAGGGCTATATGCCTTCGCACGGAATGTGCACGGTTTATCTAAACTGTGCAGCCAAACCCTGTTAGGTTGGTGTTGCAGGAAGTGGCTAACACAGGGTTAGTGCACGGTTTGTCTAACTGTGCGGCCTAACCGTGCGAGGAGCTGTTGACGAGGCATTAGTGACCGCACTGTTAGAGCACGGTTTATCTAACTGTGTGAGAAAACCGTGCGGGGACTTAAATTAGATCCTAAAATTTTAGATCTAACTTGTTTTTCTTCTAAATGGTTCTTTTAAGCCCCTAAGTGGCCATAACTCGGGAATACCCTTCCTCGAACATAGAAGAACCCCTCACAAGCGTTTTGGAGGCAATCTTAAGGCTTCTCTTGATTAATCAAACACGGTTTCTTGAGGTATGTCATTGTTCTTATTCGTTCTTGGTTGGTTTATTAGATCTACTCCTCCTCTTCTCTCTTTTTCATAGATCTACACCAGTAATGGGAAGATCTATGTGTTTGGATGCTAGTTATGGTGAGCTTTTTTATGGATCTTTCTAGGAGGAGAGATTTAAGGCGGGACATTGGAGAATCAACCCAGCCTTCTTGTGCTTTCTTAGTTTATTGGGGTTTTCATAAAAAACCTTGAGGTAGGGGATTCGCTGCTTCTCTTTATTTTACGTGCAACTGTATTTCTTGCATGATTAATCCCGCTGGATGACAATGGAATTGACATATTAAATATTTTGAACTGGACAAAGAAATTGAATCGATCGTATGTTATTTCCTCTTTATTTGCTCCATAATGTGATATCTATGGCTTCTTTTCTTAGCTTTTGTTCTTGATGGAAATTGGTAAAGAACGTAAACCAAGATTAATTGATAATTATTTGATTAAATATAAAGAGGCATGAAAACAAATCTGGTTCTTGTGGTAATTTGATATTAATCAAACTGGCGTAGTAAGCATGTATAATAATTTCGTGATTGATTAATGGTTAGGTAACCGATTTTGGAACCAAAGGATTATAAATATGTTAATTCAAGATGGTTTTAATTTTGGATTGTTTGAAAATTCCATTAAGGGTTATGAGTAACCCTCTTGTTTGTTAATGGGCCAAGTTCACAATTGATGTGATGTTGCTTTCCAGCTTCTAGTGTTGTGATGTGATTTTGGATGGTTGTTGTGATATGTGGGGGCATGGAGGCCTTTTTGGATGTGGTAGAGGATGACGCCTAGAGTGGCTAGATGCATCGGTTTATACATGTGGGTGTCGGGGAGGAAACCAGAGATGATGGAATGTGATGGATGTGATTGTTGGATGCTTGCTGATTAGTTTTAGTAGTTTATCTGCTTTACTTCTCCCCTCCGCTCAAGAAAGCTGGTCTTTCTTACCCTTCTTCCGAGGGAGGCAAAGATGCGTGGGGTATGCCAGATGATTTTTGTGTCTATCTTCTCATGGAACTATGGATCTATGCTCATGCAATAGGTGGAAAAGTCTCGATGGGTAGTGCATCTACTCACCATGTTGACCCACCTTGATTTTAGTAGCATAGAATGCTTTTATAGAAAGCCTGTGAATATGAGAAAGTAATTCTGTAATGAATTATTGATTAAATGGTACTAACTCATGGGGTTTGAGTTGCTAGAACTTAATGATGAGGTTGAAAACTGTTGAAGGAATAGTTGAATTTCGGTGTGTTGTAAATGAAATTTATTGTGGATTGGTTAATGGATAATTAATGATAAAATAATTAATTAACGCACTGTGGAATTGATAAAAAGGGAATGAAGCGGTCTAATAAAGCTCTTTAAATGGTTAAGTGCATATTGGATTCCTAGTCATAGAAGTGGCAGCCCAGAGTCCGAGAGACGTTAGCTGTAGTTGTGTCTAAGACTAGGTTATGCCCATAGTGTGGTTGTGAGTAATAATATATTCTGTACTTTTTGTGTTTATATACGTTACTCCACCCTTTCATTAAGGGAAACTGACACCCTGGGGATTCTGAGCCATGGGGGGTTGTTTTCCACAACATTCCAGTGGGAGGATGAATGGATGACTACCTCCTTTGGTCCCTCTTTCTTCTCTTGGTAGATACTTGTGCCGTTAGGCACAACATTAAGTTTTCCCCATATATGTGTGTAAAGGATTGTAATGGCTTTTGGTTATTCACAAAAATATATTCTAGATATTGTATCCTAAGGAATACTATAGGTGTAACATGTATAGCCTATGATAGTTTGAGGATCCTTACTCGGTGTATGGGCTGTAATGGATTGAGGTATAATACCTGACGTATGATACACATTACGTGAGTTGTGGTGGCTCCCGAAAACTACCTGGTTGCGTTGGTTGTGAGGATGGTATGTTGCTTCACCCAGGTGTCTGCGAGCAAGCCTTTTTGGAGAGAGATTCTTAGGACATGCGATGTTGGGGTAAAGAGACAAACCAATGGGGAAGTAGTAGCGGTGTACCCTTGATATTATTTACTATATGATATGTTCTAAATGCGTTACTTGGTGATAGTATCAATGGCGAGGTTGGGGACTTAGTATACCTATTTAGGTGACGAGTTAGTTTCACTTGTTGTTCACTGTGCTTTATCATGCTTTATTTACTTTTTCACGAGAGGTTTCAGGGAGTATCCAACTGAGTATACTATTATACTCAACCTAT
Source organism: Viscum album (assembly GCA_963277665.1). Lineage (NCBI taxonomy): Eukaryota > Viridiplantae > Streptophyta > Magnoliopsida > Santalales > Viscaceae > Viscum > Viscum album. Next base: position 1,249,933,537 of record OY728122.1, on the reverse strand, counting down.
GTATATAAAAACTGTTTTTAGGTCACTTGGAGCAGGTTGGAGATCAAGCTGGTTTCCACTAGCATGGGGTTGCAGGAGCTTTTCGGGCTTGTGGTTGCACCTAATCTACTTTATTTTGGGTACTTGATGTTTTTCCCCATTTTTTTGTAGTGATTTTTCATTTCATTCCATTTGTGCACTTGGGTTTCTTTTATATTTCATGTTCTGATTTGGATTTGATTGGTGTCTATCTTATCTGTCGCTTCTGCATGTGTTCTCTTAGAGGGTAATGCCTCCCATTTGTGTGTAACTATACCCTCGGTGCTAGTCGCCAACCCGAGACCTACTGGAGGCAGGACTCAGGGGTCATTATCTCCCTTCTCACATTGCCGACACAGGAGGGGTACACTTTGTAGGGAGGGGGTTATGATAGAGTTGTATCAAAGGACTGGTTGAGGGATATGATGAAGCTTATAGTTAGGAACATGTGAGGTTGCATGGGTTGGTTGGGAAACAATTTCATTCATTTTTATCAAGTGAGGTTAAAATTGGAGACTGGCTGAGACATAGGTGTTTAGGTCCCCCTATGATCTGATGTACGAAACATTAATTTTACAATGGCTACTAAACAAGGTGATACTATTTGCAGGGTAGAGACCTAGGAAAGGATCATTCATCATTATTCTTTGTTACTATGTTTTAATTGGTAGACCTTGGGATATGATAACCTTAAATTAATGAATGAAAAAAAAATTAATTAATTTTGAATCTTCCATATTCCCTGTTTAGGAACTCTAATGGTTTTTTATTTAACAGGTATGGATCCAGGTCGACGTCTTCATTAGGTTTGCAGAGAAAATGTCGTGTAGTTTGTTCCAGCAGATTGACGCAGGGTAGAGGTCGATGATGACAAGACTTGGAGGAATACACTCTGAGAGATTCAGCACTGGAGTTTGTAGAAGTATGAGGGCACCGTTTCAGATGCAGTCACAGAATACTTGTTGGAGGATGTCGAGATGGGATTCTGTTCGGTCCGTGCTTTGAAGGAGCACTGGGTGTCCTTGGCTATGATGATGTTGCATGGAGAAGTGAGTCAGTGATGGTTTTTTTTTCATGGGAATCATGGGGAATCAATGATCTCATTGGAGGAGTTCCGAGACATGTTTAGAGTTGAGTTTCATTATTCGACAGCGAAGGTGTTCAGTCACCAGGAGCTTATTACCCTTCAACAAGGGAGATCGAATGTTCAAGAGATTGGAATCCATTTCAAGAACCTTTTACGATATGCTTCGGACCTGTTACCTGTTGATCAGGCCAGGGTGAAGCATTTTGAGGAGGCTTTGCATCCATATATCCAGCGCCATGTCACCCCATTTATGATGAAGACATATCTTGTGGTGGTGGAGAGGGCAGAGGTTATCAAGAGGATATTGGCCATGACCGAATCATCATGAGTGGAAAATCGTAATGCTTCCTTATGAAGTAGAGATGTGTTCTGGGGATCCCGATTTTCATGGATGAAGAGTTTCTGTTCAGCCAGGGGTAGGTCCCAGCCCTTCACATATCGTTTCTCCAAAGGTAGAAATTCTCATGCCTATGCCAAGGGATCATTTGCTTGTTTTTCGAATGGTGGTCACGGTCATTAGCAGCAGGAGTGACCGACCTTTCAGAGTGGTCATCGTGCACCGGGCGCTATGCTCCAGGTTCCTCCATTGAGGCGGTTTCAGCCGAGGCACTAACACCAAGTTGCACCATCTTTAGATCAGCAGAGTGTAGATAGGGCAGGCAGGGGACAGCCCCGTGTTGCTCCCCGTCCTCAGAGAGTAGAGTGCGGCCATAGTGGTGGTCATCATCTGGGTCAAAGAGGCCATGGAGGAGGTTGTGGTCAGCATCATGCTCTGGAGTTTCCAGCACCAGACAAGCTAGATGTTGTTCGAGGTACCTTTCACTTGTTTTCTACCTTGGTGTATGCCTTGTTTGATTCAGGAGCAAAAGACTCCTTCAAATCAACTACCATTGTCCAAGCTTTGGAACTTGAGGTAGAGAGGCTTCCAGTGCCATTTGCATTGACTACGCCAGTTGGAGGTCGAGCTGACTTGTTTGAATTGTGTATAGGTTGTGAGCTAGTGTCGGGGACCACCACTCTTGGTGATATTTCCTATGTTTACAAATACAACCATATGATGTCATTCTTGGCATGGATTGGTTGTATTCGGTGCAGTCTATCATGGATTACTTCTGGAAGAAGGTCGTTTTATTTGGTGCGGATGGAGAACAATTGGTGTTTTTTGGTGAGCAAGATCCTCGGATGGGTCATAGGCGTATCCCATCCTTATTATCCATGATGTCTGAGTTGAATATGAGTTCTTCAGAGGATCAACAGTTGGCATTTCCTAGGGTCATAGATGAGTACCTTGATGATTTTCCAAAAGTGGTTGTAGCCTTACCCCCTCGATGAGAGATCGTGTTTGGGATCGACCTATAGTCATGAGTTTCTTTTATCTGTATTTCTCCATATAGAATGGTCCCTTCTGAATTTCAAGAGCTACGTATACAGCTTGATGGTCTATTGCAGTGCAGTTTTGTTCAGCCATGTGTGTCACCATAGGGTGCACCGGTTTTGTTTGTGAAGAAGCCGATGACAGTTTGTGGTTGTGTGTTGATTATCGTCGCTTAAACAAAGTGACAATAAATAATAATTATCCACTTCTATGGACTGATGACTTATTCGATCAACTAAAGGGTGCAAGTGGGTTCTCAAAGATCGTCTTGCGGTCGGGATGTCATCAGATGCATGTTAAGGATGAGGATATTATGAAGACTGCTCTCCATTTTCATCATGGGCCTTATGAGTTCATTTTAATTCCATTTGGCATGAAGAATGCACCAGCTGTATTCATGGGATTGATGAATGTTGTGTTCCGTGAGTTTTTGGACAAGTTTGTGGTAGTTTTCATTGATGACAACCTTGTGTACTCCGCGTCTGAAGAGGACCTTGCAGAGAATCTACAATCTGTTTTGGGAGTTCATCGCCAACATCAGTTATTCGGTATGTTGTCGAAGTGTGATTTTTGGGCATGAGAAGTCCATTTCGTGGGGCATGTTGTGTCCAAATAGGGAGTTGTTGTGGGTCCATCGATGATTGATGCAGTTGTGTCTTGGGCATCCCCCAAGGTAGTTTCAGAGTTTCCAAGTTTCCTCGGTCTAGCTGGGTACTACATGAAATTCGTAGAAAATTTCTCACGAGTTGCAACTCCTCTGAAAACTTTGACCAGGAAAGGTCAGGCATTTATATGGACTGATCAGTGTCAAAAAGCATTCGAGTATTTTAAGGATAAGTTAGTAAGTTCTCTAGTCCTTTGTCTTTCTGCTGAGGGAGTTTAGTTCGATGTTTTATCAGATGCTTCCCATTAGGGGTTAGGTTGTTTTCTCATTGCGCAGAGGTCAGTTGTTTTTTATGTGTATCAGAAGTTACGTCCCCATGAACGCAAATATTCCACCCATGTTCTTGAGTGGGCAGCCATGGTGTTTTCTCTGAAGTTGTGGAGACATTACCTCATTGGTGAGCGCTTTGTGGGTTTCTCCGATCATAAGAATTTGAGGAATGTTTTCACCAAGCGTGACATGTACTTATGACATCATTGGTGGCTAGATTTCATACAGAAATACGACTTCAAAATATCATATACACCAACAAAATGGAATTTTGTAGCTACTACTCTCAGCCTAAAGTCATGTAGTGATGCTGTGCGTGAATCCAATGATTCATAGAGAGTAATGGAAGAACTATCAGCATTACATATTGATGTGGGAGAAGTTTGAGGTAGAGGATGTCTTTTTCAGATGATGGTACAATCATCCATAATGCATAAGGTGGAAGAGTCCCAGTTGGGGGATCTATAGGTGGAATTCTTGAGAGACCGAGTTGTTTGTGGTGGGGGTCCTGATGGTTGGTCAGAGGATGAACAACACATAGTGTTGTATCAGAGAAATAATTTTGTTCCTTTGATGTTGCACGATATAGTCCTAAGAGAGTTCCATAGTTCACCTTTAGTAGTACATCCTGGTGTGAAAAAGATGTACCGAACCTTGAGGAGTCAGTTTTGGTGGCATGGGCTGAAGCGGGCAGTTGCAGAGTTTGTGGCTTGATGTTTAGTCTGCCAGATAGTGAAGGTCGAACACCATGTTTCGGTTGGTCTTCTCTAGCCATTAGATATTCCTCAACGGAAGAGGGAGGATATCTCAATGGAATTTTTTACTAGTTCACCTCGAGCTCCGGGAGGACAAGATGCTTATTGGGTGGTAGTGGATCGTTTAACAAAATCGGCCCACTTTATTGCAATCAAGGAGTCAAGCTCAGTGGAATTTTTGTCAATGTAGTATCTAGAGGAGGTGGTGAGATTTAATGGAGTCCCTAGGATGATCATTTTGGGTCAAGATCCTCATTTTACTTCCAGAGTGTGGAGAGGACTCTAACATTATTTCGGTTCTCAGCTATACCTTATCACTACTTTTCAACCTCAAACGTATGGTCAGACAGAGCGAACCATCCAAACTCTTGAAGACATGTTACGCTCTTGTGTTATTGATTTCAGTGGTTCATGGATGAGTCTCTTACCCTTGGTGGAGTTCTCATCCAACAATAGTTTCACTCCACCATAAGTATGGCGTCATTTGAAGCCTTGTATGGTTGGCCTTTCCATTCTCCATTGTGCTGGATTGGGGTTAGAGAGTCACCAAATCTCTGACAAGTACTATTTCAGAATACAACATAGAAGGTTTTGGTGATTTGTGAGAGGATGAAGATAGTACAGGATCATCAGAAAGCATATGCCGATCAAAGAAGGAGACCATTGGAGTTTAATGTCGGGGATCATTTGTTTTTTAAGGTGACTCCCCATCGGGGCAGTGAAGGTTTGGTCATGGAATTAAGAATTCTCCCCGGTTGTTTGGGACTTTTGAGGTGTTAGCTCATGTTGGAGCTGTTGTGTATCGAGTAGCACTTCCCCCTCAGATGAGTCAGATACATGATGTTTTTCATGTATCACAACTCTGTAATTATCTTCATGATGACTCTAACATCATCAATTGGGGAGAGATAGATGTTGATAATGATGAAACCTTTGAGGAGAAACTTGTGGAGTTCCAAGACCGCAAGAAGAATGTGTTGCGTGGGCATTCTATTCCTTTAGTTCATGTCTTTTGGCGACATGGTGTCTTGGAGGAGAGTACCTGGGAATGTGAGTCACAGATACATGATCACTACCCATAGTTGTTTGATGTTTAAATCTTTTCATGTATCATTGTAGATGATGTAGTTATGAAACTTTCATGTTTATGAGATGGCTCCCTTTGTTGCTTTTGTGGATTTCTGTCATTTGAGAGGTATCTCGGTAGGTGGTTGTTCAGACACTATTTCGTTTTCACTTTAGGCATGTTTTGGATTCTCGAGGTTGAAAATGTTTTGAGAGGTATCTGATGTAATGGTCTGGACCTATCCAGTCTATTACTTTGGGAAAATGCGGTTCTAGCGGTGTTTTTGGAGGTTATGGTGACTTGGGGTGCGTTTGGGTGGTCTTTTAAGGGAAACTAAAGGGCTATAAGCTTTCGTACGGGAGGCGCATGGTTTTCATAAACTGTACGGCCGAACCTTGTGAGGTTGTTGTTGTGGGAAGTGTCTAATGCACATTTCCCGCATGGTTTGTCTAACCATGTGGCCTTACCGTGTGAGGAGTGGTTGACGAGGCATTAGTGACCACATGATTAGCGCACTGTTTGTCTAAACGTGCAGGAAAACCATGCAGGCACTTAAATTAGATCCTAAAATTGTGGATCTTAATTTTTTTGCAACTAAATGGATCTTTAATGCCCCTAATAGGCCATAAATCGGTATTAACCTTCCTCAATGGTAGGAGAAACTCTACCAAGCGTTTTGAAGGCGATCTGAAGGCTTCTCTTGATGAATAGAATCTGGTTTCTTGAGTTATGTGTTCTTTCTTCTTCATTCTTGGTTGGTTTCTTATATCTAATTAGATCTCCTCCTCCTCCTCTCATGGTTTGATAGATCTACACCTGTTAAGGGTAGATCTATGTGTTTGGATGCCATTTATGGTGAGATTTGGTCTGGATCATCCTAGGAAGAGAGATTTAAGGTGGTATTTTGGAAAATCTACCTGACCTTCTTGTGTGTTCTTCGTTTTTTTGGGGTTTTCATAAAAAACCATGAGGTAGGGGATTCATTTCTTATCTTTCTTTTACATGAAAATTTATTATTAGCAAAATTTATCCCGTTGGATGACAATGGAATAGAAATTATAATTATTTTGAATCGGACAAAGAAATTGTATCGATCGTATAATATTGCCTATTTTTTTCTAGATAATGTGATATCTATGCCTACATTGCTTAGTCGTTATTCTTGATGGATATCGGTAAAGAAAAATAACTGAGATTAATTGATAATTGTTTGGATAATGATATTGAGGCATGAAAACGAATCTGGTTCTTATGATAATTAGATGTTAATCTAATTGGCGTAGTAAGAATTTATAATTATTTCGTGATAGCATACTATTTAGGTTCCCGATTTTGGAACCAATAGATTATAAATCTATTAATTCAAGATGGTTTAATGTTTTGATTGTTTGATAATTCCTTGAAGGGTTCTGAGATAAACTCTTGTTTGTTAAAGGGATAAGAGCTCAATTGATGTGATGTTGCTTTCCTGATGTTTGTGTTGTGATGTGGTCCTGGATGGTTGTTCTGATATATGGTGGCATGAAGGCCTTTTTGGTTATGGCAGCAGATGACGACTAGAGTTGCAAGATTCATCCTTTTATGCATGTGGGTGTCGGGGATGATGCCAGTGATGATGTAATGTGATGCATGTGATTGTTGGATGTTTGCTGATGCTTTTGTGTTGTTTATCAGCATTACTTTTCCCCACTTCTCAAGGCAGGTGGTCTTGCTTACCCTACTTCGGATGGAGACGAAGATGCATGGGGTATGCCACGTGCTTTCCATGTCTAGCTTCTCAAGGGAGAATGGGTCTACACTCTTGATTTAAGCGAAAAGTACATGACGGGTAGTATATCTACTCACTTTGTTGAGCTCTCTTGAGTTTAGTAGTGTGGAATACTTTTATAGATTACCTAGGAATATGGGGAAGTAATTCTATAATGAATGTTTGATTAAATGGTACTAACTCAGGGGGTTGGAGTTTTTGGATCTTAATGATGAGGATGAAAACTGTTGAAAGAATAGTTGATTTTGGGTGTGTTGCTAATGAAATTTAATGTGGATTGGTTCATGGTTAACTAATGTATAATGAATTAATTAACGTATAGTGGAATTGATACAAACGGAATGAAGCAATCTAATAAAGCGCTTTAAATGGTTGTGTTCTTATAGGATACCTAGTCTTAGAAGTGGCAGCCTGGAGTCGGAGCGACGTCAGCTGTAGTTGTGTCTAAGACTAGGTTATGCCCATTGTGTTGTTGTGAGTTATAATATATCCTGTACTTATTGTGTTTCTATACGCTACTCTACCCTGTAAGTAAGGGAAATTGAATCCCCGGGGATTCTGAGCACTGGGGGGTGTTTTCCCTAACATCCTGGGGGGAGGATGAATGGATGACTACCCCATTTAGCCCCACTCTCTTCTCTTGGTAAAATCTTGTGCCGTTAGGCACAACAGTTAGTTTTCCCCATATATGTGTGTAGAGGGTTGTAATGGATTGTGGTTATTCACACACATATATTCTGTCCATAGTATCATATGGACTACTATAGGTGCAATGTGTATAGGTTGTGATGGCTTGAGGATCCATACTTGGAGTATGGGATGTAATGGTTTGAGGTATAATACCTGACGTATGATACGTGTTACGCGGGCTATGGAGGCTCCTGGAAACTACCTGGTTACTTTGGTTGTGAGGATGTTGTTTTTCTTCTCCCAGGTGTCTACGGGAAATACTTTGTGGTGCACGAGGTGCATATTGTGGTGCTTCACCCGGGTGTCTGCAGGCGAGCCTTTTTGGAGAGAGATGCTTAGGACTTGCGACGTTGGGGCAAAGCAGCAAACCAGTGGCGATGTAGTAGCGGGGTACCCTTGATATTATTTATTATATGATATATTATTGTATGTGTTACATGGTAAGAATAGTCATGGTGAAGTTGGGAACTTAGTATACCTATTTAGGTTACGAGTTAGTTTCAGTTGTTGTTCACTGTGCTTTAGCATGCTGTCCTTACTTTTACACGAGAGGCTTCGAGGAGGATCCTACTCAGTATACTGTTATACTCACACTATGTATATACAAACTATTTTTCAGGTCACTTGGAGCAGTTTGGAGATCATGCTGGTTTCTACTAGGTTGGGGTTGCAGGAGGTGTTCGGGATTGTGGTTGCAGCTATTTTACTTTCTTTGGGGTACTTGAAGATTTTCCCCTTTAGTTGTTGTACTTTTTCATGACATTCCATTTGTGCACTTGGGTTTATTTTAAATTTCCAGTTCTGAGTTAGAGTTTCTTGGTTTCTATCTTATCTCTCTCTTTCGCATGTGTTCTCATGGAGGGTAATTCCACCCATTTGTGTGTTATTATACCCTCAGTGCTAGTCTCCAACCCGGGGACTACTGGAGGTGGGACTCGGGGGTCATTATCTCCCTTCTCACATTACCGGACCAGGAGGGGTACACATTGTAGGGAAGGGGTCATTACATATGTATTGAATAAATATTGATTAATTATTCAACACTCATTTATATTCTCCAAGTATAACTTCTGACTATATCTTTCATATCAACAAAAAATGAATAAATATTAGTTCGTGTTCAATAATAATATTAATTCAATACATTAAATTCATATGTATTTTAAACATGGTTATGCAAAAACATATTTTGTGACCCTCTATGCCCCATTATCAATGGTATTTGGGATACATTATGAAAATCATATGGATGAAATCTATCAAAACACCAAAAAACAACAAATAAATAATTTTTTTTAATAATGACATGAAAGTATCAATGATTGATCACTGGTTAATATAATCTCAATATCACTTTTCTAGTATTCTATTAGGTCACCTAATCATGTAATCATCACCTATGGTTTATTTTTGTTGCTTGACATTTTATAACTAAATGTTCTAATATAACTCACAACCACATAAATAATTACAAAATGGAATATACATTATATATCATGAGATGTCAATATCATATAAACTATGATGGGACAATTCCTTTCTCTCATTATTCATTTAGGAAATATAACTTTTGAGAAACCCAATTTTTCCTACCACACCATAATCATATATCATCATGGTTTTCATTAATACATAAAATTTCACCACACATGAAATGGATTGAAACTAATCATAACATATTATGATCGTTGTAAAGAATTATAGACTGAAATATCCAGTGGATGATATAATTGATTATTTCCTACTAGTACACCATGTTCTCATAATCTCTTTTAATAAATATTACTGATGGTTTTCACCATGACACATTGTATTAATTTTAAATAATTCTCAACCAAGAATAACATCAATCAATTTTGATCTATGAAAGTATTTCAACCAGTTATATATCATTTATTCATGTGTTTTATCATCTAAATTCTACATTCACATAATAGTGGGGACATGTTTTGACATTACAATGAGGTAGTTAGAATTAAAACAATATCTCATAATATTTAAATATTTTGACCAATAATTAAGTGATAATAACATTACTAGAAATATTAAAAATAAAAACATGTAATCATAATATATATTGATGTTTGTTCTAAGGATCATAGTCGAAGAATCTCTAATAAAAAAAATATATTAAAGAACTACATTGTTCATACACACCCATGATATTAAAATATTTTCTATGATAATGAATTAATAATGGTGACTACCACATTATATTTCATGAATGATATACCCACAATGAACTCACAACTATAACAATACCCATTAAGAGGTGATACTAATAGGGCATGTCCTTCATCGTTTTATTTGACCATGGATCCTTTATTAGGTTCACTGTAATTATATTATCATAATATAATTTGAGAGTTTTATTACATCTATTGACCACATCACACTCCTAGAATATTTTTTAAATAAAAACATAATTTATGACTTCATCAGACTATGTAATTGTAACTCCCTATGATTATAAATGAATTTTAATTTAAATAATATTTTCATATTTGGTAGATTATTTAAAAGAAACCAATAGTATAAATAATTAAATGTTATTATATTCGTTTACAACATTTCTATTGGATTAGGGAGTATAAATAATATAAAAAAATTATGAACTATATATTTATATGTTTTATTGTATTTTAATGTATTATTTAATTACTTATAAATATTTTTTTTATTTGTATAAAATCATCAAATAAATAAATATCATATTTTTTGAGGGGAATGGTATTTCTCTAGAATGGAAGAATTATTATCTAAAAATTATATCAATCAACAGAAAAATATATTTCAGCTAGATTTATTTTTGATTTATGAATAAACATCCACAAATTAGTTTCCAAATGCATTATAATGAATATAAATTTATATAAATGTAAAAGGAGCATTTATTCCAAAACATTGGTTCTATATAATTTTTTTTTAAATAATAAATTATTTAAATATAATTTTTCTAATGGTTTTAATAAACTTTATTAAATTATGTCCTATCAAATAATTTTACATTAACGTGGAAATATTTTATTTCCACTAAATGAATTTATTTATAATTTATATTGAAAATTTATCTTTAAAAAATGTATTTTTATTGTGTTTCATATGTTTGTTTTAAAATACATTTCTTCAAAAAATGGAAATTGATTTGGGTATAATTGATTCCATATTCATAATCATAATTTCAAAATTCCTAAATGATTTCATTTCTATTTATAGTAATACTAAGAAGAAAAGTCAATACAAATATGATACCATGGATAAGGATAAAATGGGTCTACTATGGAATAAACTAAGCGATATTGTGTATGATTTCCACATAAACACACCTAGTTCATATTATATGAATGGATTTATAAAATAAATTATCTAAAAATAAAATAAATTTGAATTTTTGAGAATGTATCTTGATAATTAAATTAATTTATTTAAATATTTGATTTAATTTTGGTGCATCCACTCCCTCATTTTGGAAAATGGACACCCACTCATCCATTATTAATGAATTTTGATCCTTACAACCTAAAAATTTTCTACCATAAAATATACCCAGTTACCATCCCTCCATCCTAGAAACTACTGTGTTCTCATTATACTAATTTTTCAAAGCGTGATGTTAAAGCTAATTGATGTCTTTAAATTAAGAGGTAAAAATCATAACTGCTTCCCATCAATTTTTTTCATTCTAATCAAATTGTATTATATCCTACGTAATATAAAGATAAAGATAAATGAAATATAAGGATATTAAATATGACAATATAACTATAATAATACAAGATTTTAAAGGAAGGGAATTATTTTTTAAAAACATTTTATATACTCAAGACCATGTTTAAAAGAACACTTATATATTATTATGAAAAATATAATTGGTATAACCTATCCATTAAATTAGAGACTAAAAATAGTATTAAATATTTTTTGAAATACATATAAATATTAAAATTTAAAAAATTATTAAAAATTTATTATAAAAATAAGAACTCATGTTTTAGTAAAACCCCGTTAGTCTTCAATCATACAATTTCATAATAATGGGTTATGATTTATTTTTTAGAGAAAATAATAAAATATTTTAATGAAAACATAGGTAAAATTTAAATAAAATAAATAATATTTTTTAAATCAACATATAATTGTATGATATTTTGGAAAATTAAAATTTTAACAAAAAGAATACTTTTTTGAAATAAAAAATTATTAAAAACATTGTTTTTATATTAAAGTATTTATAAATTATAATAAAATTTAGATTATTTTTAAAATTACATTATTTTATTTTTTTAACATAATATAGGTATCAAATTATGAATTAATATTTTTTTGAATTTAAAAAAATAATTTTTTTATTTAAAAGTTTATTTTTTAAAAATAAAATATTTTATCTCAATTTTTATAGTTTAATTTTTAAATTATCTTATTAAACTTATTTGTTATGAATTTTGAAAAATTAATTCCATATTTTTAATTTGGTGGTAATAAACTGGTAATAAGATCCCTTCAGTCATTATAATTAATAACCAGTGTAATTTTTGTTATTATAGTAAATTATAAAACTGGTATTTATATTTTAAAAAAAAATTTAATTAAACTGAAACCACCGTAAAAATTACTTAATTTTATTGAATGAATCTATTGGTTACATATTCATCATATATTTGGTTATATGGACTCTTTTTTTCTATTTTTAAGTCATTAGATCCTTTGTATATTTTATGTTATGAAAACTAAGAAATATCACACATGTTTTTTTAATTACTATATTATTTTATAAATCATATTAAATAAGGAATAAAATCAGATATATATAATTATTTTGAAACTAAATTAAATATATTAATTACAATAGTATATTATTATTTTTATTGAAAAAATATTTATTTTAATTTTTTAAAAAATGTTAATGCGATAATTATACCATTAATCGAATACATAATAAAAGATATAAAAATTATTAATACTATAATTATTTGTGGTCATTAATGTGATTGATGAATTATTTATACAACATTTTAATGTTAGGGATTCACTAAATTATATAGTTCAAATTTTAGTTTTTTGATAATATTATTTATGTGAATGTAATGAATTGTTCGAATCAATGACATTAATGAAATTTTATATTGAATAATATTATATTTTATAATATTAAACTCTTAATAATGATAGAATCATCCTTATGATTAATTTAGGTATTAAAATCTTGTCAATGGTTATTTTATAATCCTTTCTCAATTAATATTAAATATCATGTCCGACAATATGAAAAATACCATCTTTTTGTGGAATTTTTTAAAAGGGTTGATGAGGGGTTAAAATGAAAAAATAATGGTAAAAAAAGTGTCACTACTCCCTCCCCACTATATGTACCCCTCATTGGCTGAAAATGGGACAAGATATATAGTGACTCTCGAGTCCCTCCTCAATTAGTCCTTAGTTTGGCGACTGACACTGAGTTTATAATAACCACACAGATGGGAGGAACTACCCAATAAGATAATATCATTCATAAGAGATAGATAAGGCCAAAAAATAATAAAATACTTCTCTAACTCCAATATTAATGAAAACCAATGTGATGATATGTAATGATATGAAAGTACCACTATACTTGAAAGGAAAACTGAATGTACAAAAATAATGTTAAATATGTTAAAAACCATGACTCCCCAAAAACTACCACAAAACCCATGAGCTAGTAATACTATCCTGATCTCCAAACATCCCCCAAAAACTTATATGGAATTATATAAAGATACATAAAGTTAGTATAATAGTATACTCAGTAGGACCATCCCTAAAGCCTCTCATGTAGAAGAGAAAGTCACCTTGTTAAATAATAGTAAATATTATGTGAAAATAACTCATTACCTAAATAGTTCTACAATGTTCTTAGATCCATAACGGATACACTCGTAAAATATATGATTCAAGATAATATAATATTATAAATAATATCAAGGGTATTCCTCTACAATATCCCCATTAATTTTTCTCTCTTCCTGAACATCGTATTTATTGCGAATATCTCGCCAAAAAAGGCTAGATGAAGAACCACAATGTTCACCACATGCAAAACACAACAAATTCCAGGTAAAAAATAAAATATTTTTTTTCATGGAGACACAAAAAAATGTACAACATGTTTTATACATCAGTTAAAATATGCCAAGCCACCACTGTCCATACCCTAAGTAAGGATCCTTAGGCCATCACAAAAAATACACGTAATACCTATTGTAGTCTATAAAAAAAATATCCAGAATACACGTGCATGAAATAACCACAATCCATTAAAACACTATAGAATCATATTTGGAAAAAAAATAACCATCGTTTATATAAACTTATTTAAATTTCAAAAGAATATACTGGGGATAAAAGGGATTGTTAGTTATACATCATCCCACCTGGATATTGTGGAATACAACCCAAGGTCTCAGAATCCCTTGGTTGTCAGCCACCATAACCAATAGAGGGAGTAGCATATGAAAATTGAAAACAATATGGTATAATATATCCCAAAAGAACCCCATGGAAAAAACATAATCCCAGAAACATCAACAATTAATGCCTCTCTGAATCTCATTTTCCATTGCTAAGGTTATATACCTTATAATAAGATACCAATTAAAATATGTATATTAAATTTCATTATTAATTATCATTAGATTAAATTTATGTTAAATTTATTCATTAGAAATTAATTAACCATTAACAATTTCCATATTACATTTCATTAGAATCACAACAAAGTTTCATGCCCTCCAGGCCTAAGAAACATGATTTTACAATTCCATCAGATTGAAACATCATCGCTGCATTCCAAAAATCTTTAAAACTATGGGTTATACATTTTTTCATTTAATTAAATTATCACATTACATATTATTAGGTAATCTAGGAAAACATTGTATGATAACAAACAAGCTATGCAAACATGCACATCCATTTTCCAGAAGCATTGTCCAATGGAGAGTAGATAAACGAACTACCTATCTATTAGCCAAACAAAAAACCCATTTCAAATACCGCTTCTATATCATTGGGTAATATGATCTTCAACCTATTTCATAAACTTTATTATCTTTCTGTAGACCCAAATGAATATACTGATGCATCATCCAATCACAAGAATTGTTTACTACCACAACAACCACGCCACCCTGCAACGTAATCCACAATAGCCCTCTAGGCTCAACTATCCCAGACCCATGATGAGTATGATACTACCCACCCCACATCACAGTATCCAATTATGATCACCCATCCCATAATCATGTAACATATGGTCTTCACTTACCCACATTAAACGTAATATGAAACAAACATAGATACCTGGCTCTTGGAAAAAGAGAATGGAATCCAACATCCACACAAAAATATCTCCCATGAATCTAAGTCTAATGAATGTATGACATTATTAAAAAGTGGTAATATCATTCCCTATAAAGTAATTATCATATACCACACTCTGAGTTCTTATCCCATATTTAATTAACCGATTCATTATATAAAAGTTCCAAATGAGGGAAACCTAAGCAGCAAGCTAGGAAAGGCTATCAAATATTAATTTAAAGCTCCATCCATTATTTTGTCATCAAAAATCAATTTTCATCACATAATTATTCAACTATATTATAAAAATATGGATAATTCATTTAAACATAGTTTCATATTTATGATTTAACCATGCTGGCTTCCATAGACATGCCACTTTAATCCTATGGACAATTAATTATCAATTAATTATATCATTATTTTCATTCCCTATTAGATGTGTTAATACTTTCATTAAAAGAACATCATAGATACCACATTATCTATAAAATCAAGAGGCTACCCTTTATCATAGTAAAGACCAAAAAATCACCATGTTATAAATATTAATTCTTTTTTACGGTTCATGTAGTTATTTTGTAAATATCATTGGAAAAACGGGGATAAATCATGGTAAATTTATAGTAGCACATAAATAATAGATGAAAAAAATCCCATACATATTTTTTGTTCACTATTTATAGGTGAATAGTTCAACTCTATAGATCCTTATCACCTCTCATGCCCGGACTGCATCTCACCAATGATGTTGTACCGCTACTACACCAACCTTAACCAGATGAAGCTATATTTGAAACATGGTGATCAAGTGACAACACATTGAAAAGAGGAATACGTGGAAAAAATTTGATGTAACCATAAGAATATGGGAATAAACATTCCTTAGATTTATGATGGATCAATAGTGGGAAGCTAGTGATATATCGTAGAAAAAGGAATCCCAATAGTGATTATAAGGTTGTAGTAAAGGATGCAAGAATGATTGGGAGGTGTTTCTGGAAATATGTTTTTGGTAAACCTAGAGGTTTAATTCTTTTAATGAAATAGATCATTGGGGTTTATATGATTTTTAATCCCATTACAAATAATATAATCCTCAGTTTATGTTTTATGGTGAAATCTACATCATATTATTATTTCTAAACATCCATTTATTACACATCATGATCTGATCAACAACACTCATTAATCCCACTTTTTGTCACGTAAATTTACAATGCCTGAAATTACTCTACATCCAACTTTTACTCACCAAACTCATATAGTCATCCTATGAGCCTCATCTGAGGACTTATATCTCTAGAAATGCACTATGGGTCAATCCATGTAACGCCCCGACCCCAGCTACCCAGAGTCGGTGCATTACTTCGTAACATTGGCATGATCACAAGAAAGATCAAATCCCGAAAGACCGATTGGTTTAGTAGCCTTGGAAACACTAGATATAATCATAAAGTTTTACATTACATTTCAAAGTGAAAAACTACTACAACAACAAAGTCTTCATATCCACACTATTAACCCCTCATAATATCCCGCAAGTCATTCATAAATTACTTCTTCACTACCTGGGAAAAATAAAACATAGAAAAGGGGTGAGCTCAAATGCCCAGTAAGGATAACAATATAGCGGAACATTCAAAATAAGCATAAACATTTAAGGAAATGAATTACTAAAACAAAATCCTTTTAAAATTGAACTTCAACATAGTATGGCAAAAGTAAGATGAAATAATGCCATTTACTTGTTCACATGGATATTCTACTAATCGAATAATCACATGCAATATCAATAACCACTTTCATAATGTTGGAATGCATAATGCCAGACTATCATAACCACATAGCCAAGGCCTCGTGCCAAGACTACAAATAAGATTTTGTCAAGGCCTTGTGCCAAGACACTAGTTTGTCTCATGAGACCTACCGATGCATCGAGGAGCTATAGCGGGCTCCACCCGTCACTTATTAAGTCCAATGCATTCCCATATGAAAAGGTTTAAACATAACATAAACATTCGTATTAAAACTAGCATACGAAATGTCAATAATTTCACCATAAACTATGAATGGTATAAAAATAGCACATCCACAGTCAAACATATCACAAAACCTTCAATACAATATAGAAGTTTTGTATCATAATAAATCAACTTCAAATAATCTTAAAATCCATCAAAGGATGTTGACATAGATGAAATCAAAATTCTTTTTAAAGAAATATCTCCTTTTATTTTGAAATCATTTAAGATCCATATAAAATAAAACATTTTCTTTGAAAATATTCTTATAAGCTTGTAAGGAAAACTTTGAAGATTTTATAACGGCGTAAAATAACCGCACCCGCCGTATAAGTTAAAAAAAACATTCTTACCTCAATTCTGTTGAAAAGGTTAAAAAGGACCTTGTTTTGAAAACGACGGAAAGATTCCTTTATAAACCTCTTATAAAAAGTCAAACAAGGGTATAAATGACTTTAACCCATATTCTTGTAAATAGTAAAAATGTTTTGAAATACATTTCAAAGAAACATGGATGTGGATGATAAAGAGATCCCAGTAGATTATTACATATAAACAACCTCGGATAATGAAGAGATTGTGAAATAACCCTTACCTTGTACTTTTCCTTGGTTGGGGTAGGTTAACCTCCTGTATAATGGTGAAATAGTTGTTATTAAATTATACAAGAATCATATATATTAATCTGATATCATATATGATCTTTTAACATTGATTTGTTAATAATATCTTAGAATTATCGTCGTTTCGGGAGTTAACTTACTCATTTTCTTTTATATGTTTTGTTACATAAGCCATGGTTGTTGTATCTTATTCATATCCAGAATGATATACAGTCCTTAAACATCATTTTTAAACCATCAAATGATAATTATACTTGAATGGATACGATGGAGAATGAATCTCATCGCGTTCGTGGAGACGGTAGTCCGTACGTACGCACGAGCGACAATATCATTCTTTTGATATTAAAATAATATATAAATGGATGGTATATCATATATACAGAATCATTAACATGTTATATTTATTATTTACATGAGTTACACATCATTATTATACCCATCCAAATAATATTATATTGAATAACAATTACACCACGACGTGGAGACGGTAAGCCGTACGTACGCACGTATGGTGACATGTTATTCAAAGGGTGGATAGAATACTGAATATGATTGTACCATATTTATAATAACATCACAGTATATGTGAGATACTGGAGTTATTATTTCAGAATGGTAAGAACAAAGGAAGAAGAAGTGGAAGAAGAAATGAACTTAGAAAAGGGTGGTGAAATCATTACCTCTTCTTCGGGTTCTTCCTTTTGATTTGATCAAAAGGGCTCCTTAGGTTGGCTTTCTGATCAAACTAAGGCCTCTAGGTTGTATTGAGGGATGTTGGGAGAGTATTTGGGCAGAGTTTGGCCGAACCAAATGGCTTTGAAGGTGTGAAGAAATGAGAAGGAGGAGTGCCCTTTTATAAGAGGGGTGAGGGGCACCTTTGGAAAAGTTAGAAATATTAATTTATAATAAATTCATATTCGGTTTACAAAGGCTCCAAAGTTGACTATTCAAAGGATGAGGTGGGGATAGGTCGAGAACAACTCATCCAATAGAATTTAGACAGGTTTGGGTACTTATATTAACCTTATCTTTAAGTATTAACTCTAAGTTAATTAGTTTCACTTTTACAATGTCTCTTTGTATTTTTATATAATATGGTTAATAAACTTACTATATACATCCAAGCGACCCCCAAGTTGTCAATTAATGAGGAACCTATCATAATATAAGTCTCTTGGACGAACCTTAGATTTTTAGGAATTTAATATCAATTAATAATATAATATTTGTTTTTAGAACTCTTTTATGTCAATTTTGACACTATTCAATAGTTGATTTTTGTGAAACTCCTAACAGATTGATTACTTCGAACAAAGTCAATTAAATCAATCCTAATATATCATATTATCATAGAGAATTAGTTTAATTCATTAAAAGTTTCATATTATAATTATTTGGGTATTTATAAGATCAATTATTTTTATTTTTCACTATTTTAGTAATTACTGCATCATCATTGTGTCATAAATAAAATAAATTATATAATGTCTAAAAATTATAAATAAAATATCATTATGTAGGAAATCGTTTTAGCTTTCTAATGAATATTTATAATCGAAAATCCAACATGTATAACCCTATGTAAAAATTGTTCTTCTAAAAGATGTAAGCTTATGCCATTTTTATTTTTATTTTAACTTTATTAATATAATGTGTCATTATCACTTACAAGTGGATCCATGGGGTCCCAAAATAGACCCAAAGATGCCCATGGTCGACCATGTATCAACCAATAGGGTTAAGACACGTTTTAGGGTAATTTAGTATTATTATAATATTATTTTTTTTAACCCTTATTTACCGGATTTACCCTTTAACCATGGTAAATAAAATATTTACCGCAGTAATTATTCAAAATGTGCAAAAATAAAAGTTACCTATTTACACAATTTGAACATCCTGATTCCAAATATGGAATCCATTTTCCTAAATTCAAAACACAGAAGTGGCAGAAATTAATTTAAAATTAATTCCCGCGGTCAAAACAAAAAGCGTGTTTTTAAGAGATAATAACTATCAAAAGATTGACACTTGTTTATGTTTGGTTTAATTGTAAAATTATGTCTAATGACCAACATTATATTAAATTGTAAAAATATATTCTAAATATACTTTAAAACCACTCAAATTCATAATTTATCACTATTAATTATTTTGATTAAAAAAGTTGTTTTTAATTAAAATTTAGTAATTTTCACTATTCATCAAAATATGAAAGTTATCCGAAAAGTACCAAAATTTCACCTTAGGCTAAATTTGATATTCCGAATCCAAAAATTAAGTCCATTTTAAAATATAAAATATATATAACTTCAAAAAGTAGGTATTACTATTCATAACAGTTAGTGTGATTGGTTACGGTGTGTCAGAACTCGAAGTTGCGTACAACACACGCTACTGTTTTATTCAAAGGAAAGCGTATCGTTGAAGCTTGGGATGTTTCATTTTAAATTTTTTGATGTCTCCATTTAGTAAAAAAGTTTAAAATATTGTATTTAAAAAGGTTTCACTATCAAAAGTTGATAAAAGTGCAATACTGAAAATGAATCTGTTTTTGCATTATGACTAAGAAACTCATAATATGGATTCTAAAATTATAAGGATTATATAAAGTTTAAAATTTAATTAATACTATTCATGACCTCTTTTAATGGATTTTTTTTTGGTATGTCATGGTGCAATTTAACTCAGTATTGCGTTTAGTGCAAGTTATTGAATTATTTTGAAGAAATAACACACTATGAAATCTTGGGGTGTTACATTCTCCCCTCCTTCAATAAATTGCGTCCTCGCAATTTGAAATTGTTCTTCAAAAATAAAAGGTTGAAAGTAGAAAATATATTTGTGGTAAAACCCACATCGGAAATTGGGTTACTAAAATTTAGTCTTAATATGAGGAAAAGAGAAATTAAAGGGTCACCACCAAATTATGATCTCGATTAGGAGAACATTGGTGGAAATTAAAGACATATAATCGGAGGAAAAACGTAAATATTTATAGGTAGTGATTGAGGTCATAAATCAAAAACAAGTGTATAATTGAGGTCCTTAAATTCATCAATCTATGATGATTTTAAATACCATCGGTTCAACAAAACATAGGGTATTAGGATAACACATTTTTGACGTTTCAAAATATCTTAGTTGAAATCCCACATCGAAAAATGAATTAATGAGGCCTCTATTTAAAATAAAGAGTGGAAAGTATGAAGATTACCGAAAATAACACATACTAGGGTTCCATGTAAGAAAATATGGATATGGAAGAAAAATCTAGCCATCAATTATCTGATGGAGAGTGGTAGAGAACATGGCTATGAAAAGGCCAACAATCCCAAAGCCATAAATTAGTGATGATTTAAGGTACCATCTAGGACAACATTTTTGTTCTAAGTTCCTTTTATTAATGATGAGGAATTTATTTATGAGATTTGCTAAGATCATAAGGAGATATACTTAGTTTATAATTAGAGTTTTATCCATTAATAAATTTCTACCAAAACTCATCATTCACTCGTAAAAAAAATTCTATTTATAATATTCATAGAGGGTTCCAAAATAAACGAATTTATAATTCATCTACCAGATCTTTTAAAAAAACTACTTTATTTAATCCAGGACATCTCGTGGGATAGTGGTAGGTGATACACCCTTGTCGCCCTTTGGTTGCGGGTTCAAGTCTCACAGCCTTGCCGGACGCGACGGGTTGCCGCCCGACCTCCGGGTTATCCTTTTATGGCAATCCAAAATAATCCAAACTAGAACTATCCAAAATACTTCTATCCAAACTCACAGTCCAACATTTATAAGGAAGGTAAACATAATATAGATCCTTTTTACCCCGTAATAGCATATGAATACCTTCATCATGTATTACCATATTCCTTATTGATTACATTCATGTTCCCTTATTCCATATAGAATGCTGGATATACTTCATTAATCCAAAAATGTTTTAAACCCCAAAAATGATGGAATATAAAAATCATTAATCAGCTTCAAGGTAGTCAATAATATCCAATATAATTTATCCAAATCAATCATGTATTATTATAAAATCACCACCTCGGTATCTGAACCATATTATGGTTTATCTTTCTCTCAACCATATATTTTCCAAACATTTAACCTGCTACTGAGTCACTTTTCTTTGTTCCACACCATCTCAAGTCCTTAATGAAATAGTACTGCAGTACAATCCTTATATACTCCATAATTATTATAACAAGTACATTGTTGATACAACACTTAATTGACATAATCAACATAAGAACTCTAATCATTCCTCTTCATCTGTGGTAGTATCATAACTTGATTATTATCCAATAGCATCATTTTCATCATAGTCTGATGACTGGGACATAGGTTCGCGTAGTGTCCAAACTCCTTGCAAATGAAGCATTGTACATTTGAAACCATTTTCTCACCCGTGCAGTCACGTACTTTGTGCCCTTTTCCTCCACACTTATAACAAACTCCCATTCCTTTCAGGCAAGTTCCAGGGTGTTTCTTTCCACAGTTACCACATATGGGAAAATTCTTCTTTTCCCTCTTCCCTTTATCCATCTTTCTCTCTTCCATCCTTTTCTTCTCTTGCTTCCCTTCAAAGCCATAGGACTCAGTAAACTCTTTACTTATCTTATCAACACATGATATTATTTCTTCATATGATGATAATACATGGGAGACTATTTCTCTTATAAATTATAGCTTATGACCATGAAAGATATGATCCTTCCTTCTCTTTGGATCATGTGCATTTCTGAAGTTCTCATTCCTTTTACTGGGCGCCATTTCTAAACAATGGCATACACTAGATCAGTTTATGAATCAAAATACATAATGCCATACTTATAAAACACATAACATAAATTGAACTATTTATGGATATAATCTATAATCATAAGAATGTTTTCTTTGAGGAAGTATATACTCATAATCCCTTCAAAATGATTTGTAAAGAAAAATGAGAGTTATCCTAAGCATATCCCCCGGGAGTGTCGTAACCAAGAGTGCAGCAAGGCCCGTTGTCGTGCACCAGTTCCCGTTCGAGTCTAGCTCAAAGCGGTGTTTTCGGGTTTTACCCCTAGGTACATCTGTGCCAGAGCCGCCTCTACCTGCTCGTATCCAGACAGGGATGTATTGCTCGGAAAACTCACAAAATCTCTACAATACCAAAATTCTAGGAAGTTCTTCTATACTAATCCTCAAAGTTCATCTTAGGTCCACGTGCTCTAATCAGAGTTTATCTAAATCTAGCTTCCAAGGTTTGTACTAAACTTCCTCTGATACCAACTGTAACGCCCCGACCCCAGCTAACCAGAGTCGGTGCATTAATTACATAACATTGGCATGATCACAAGAAAGATCAAATCCCGAAAGACCGATTGGTTTAGTAGCCTTGGAAACACTAGATATAATCATAAAGTTTTACATTACATTTCAAAGTGAAAAACTACTACAACAACAAAGTCTTCATATCCACACTATTAACCCCTCATAATATCCCGCAAGTCATTCATAAATTACTTCTTCACTACCTGGGAAAAATAAAACATAGAAAAGGGGTGAGCTCAAATGCCCAGTAAGGATAACAATATAGCGGAACATTCAAAATAAGCATAAACATTTAAGGAAATGAATTACTAAAACAAAATCCTTTTAAAATTGAACTTCAACATAGTATGGCAAAAGTAAGATGAAATACTGCCATTTACTTGTTCACATGGATATTCTACTAATCGAATAATCACATGCAATATCAATAACCACTTTCATAATGTTGGAATGCATAATGCCAGACTATCATAACCACATAGCCAAGGCCTCGTGCCAAGACTACAAATAAGATTTTGTCAAGGCCTTGTGCCAAGACACTAGTTTGTCTCATGAGACCTACCGATGCATCGAGGAGCTATAGCGGGCTCCACCCGTCACTTATTAAGTCCAATGCATTCCCATATGAAAAGGTTTAAACATAACATAAACATTCGTATTAAAACTAGCATACGAAATGTCAATAATTTCACCATAAACTATGAATGGTATAAAAATAGCACATCCACAGTCAAACATATCACAAAACCTTCAATACAATATAGAAGTTTTGTATCATAATAAATCAACTTCAAATAATCTTAAAATCCATCAAAGGATGTTGACATAGATGAAATCAAAATTCTTTTTAAAGAAATATCTCCTTTTATTTTGAAATCATTTAAGATCCATATAAAATAAAACATTTTCTTTGAAAATATTCTTATAAGCTTGTAAGGAAAACTTTGAAGATTTTATAACGGCGTAAAATAACCGCACCCGCCGTATAAGTTAAAAAAACATTCTTACCTCAATTCTGTTGAAAAGGTTAAAAAGGACCTTGTTTTGAAAACGACGGAAAGATTCCTTTATAAACCTCTTATAAAAAGTCAAACAAGGGTATAAATGACTTTAACCCATATTCTTGTAAATAGTAAAAATGTTTTGAAATACATTTCAAAGAAACATGGATGTGGATGATAAAGAGATCCCAGTAGATTATTACATATAAACAACCTCGGATAATGAAGAGATTGTGAAATAACCCTTACCTTGTACTTTTCCTTGGTTGGGGTAGGTTAACCTCCTGTATAATGGTGAAATAGTTGTTATTAAATTATACAAGAATCATATATATTAATATGATATCATATATGATCTTTTAACATTGATTTGTTAATAATATCTTAGAATTATCGTCGTTTCGGGAGTTAACTTACTCATTTTCTTTTATATGTTTTGTTACATAAGCCATGGTTGTTGTATCTTATTCATATCCAGAATGATATACAGTCCTTAAACATCATTTTTAAACCATCAAATGATAATTATACTTGAATGGATACGATGGAGAATGAATCTCATCGCGTTCGTGGAGACGGTAGTCCGTACGTACGCACGAGCGACAATATCATTCTTTTGATATTAAAATAATATATAAATGGATAGTATATCATATATACAGAATCATTAACATGTTATATTTATTATTTACATGAGTTACACATCATTATTATACCCATCCAAATAATATTATATTGAATAACAATTACACCACGACGTGGAGACGGTAAGCCGTACGTACGCACGTATGGTGACATGTTATTCAAAGGGTGGATAGAATACTGAATATGATTGTACCATATTTATAATAACATCACAGTATATGTGAGATACTGGAGTTATTATTTCAGAATGGTAAGAACAAAGGAAGAAGAAGTGGAAGAAGAAATGAACTTAGAAAAGGGTGGTGAAATCATTACCTCTTCTTCGGGTTCTTCCTTTTGATTTGATCAAAAAGGCTCCTTAGGTTGGCTTTCTGATCAAACTAAGGCCTCTAGGTTGTATTGAGGGATGTTGGGAGAGTATTTGGGCAGAGTTTGGCCGAACGAAATGGCTTTGAAGGTGTGAAGAAATGAGAAGGAGGAGTGCCCTTTTATAAGAGGGGTGAGGGGCACCTTTGGAAAAGTTAGAAATATTAATTTATAATAAATTCATATTCGGTTTACAAAGGCTCCAAAGTTGACTATTCAAAGTATGAGGTGGGGATAGGTCGAAAACAACTCATACAATAGAATTTAGACAGGTTTGGGTACTTATATTAACCTTATCTTTAAGTATTAACTCTAAGTTAATTAGTTTCACTTTTACAATGTCTCTTTGTATTTTTATATAATATGGTTAATAAACTTACTATATACATCCAAGCGACCCCCAAGTGGTCAATTAATGAGGAACCTATCATAATATAAGTCTCTTGGCCGAACCTTAGATTTTTAGGAATTTAATATCAATTAATAATATAATATTTGTTTTTAGAACTCTTTTATGTCAATTTTGACACTATTCAATAGTTGATTTTTGTGAAACTCCTAACAGATTGATTACTTCGAACAAAGTCAATTAAATCAATCCTAATATATCATATTATCATAGAGAATTAGTTTAATTCATTAAAAGTTTCATATTATAATTATTTGGGTATTTATAAGATCAATTATTTTTATTTTTCACTATTTTAGTAATTACTGCATCATCATTGTGTCATAAATAAAATAAATTATATAATGTCTAAAAATTATAAATAAAATATCATTATGTAGGAAATCTTTTTAGATTTCTAATGAATATTTATAATCGAAAATCCAACATGTATAACCCTATGTAAAAATTGTTCTTCTAAAAGATGTAAGCTTATGCCATTTTTATTTTTATTTTAACTTTATTAATATAATGTGTCATTATCACTTACAAGTGGATCCATGGGGTCCCAAAATAGACCCAAAGATGCCCATGGTCGACCATGTATCAACCAATAGGGTTAAGACACGTTTTAGGGTAATTTAGTATTATTATAATATTATTTTTTTTAACCCTTATTTACCGGATTTACCCTTTAACCATGGTAAATAAAATATTTACCGCAGTAATTATTCAAAATGTGCAAAAATAAAAGTTACCTATTTACACAATTTGAACATCCTGATTCCAAATATGGAATCCATTTTCCTAAATTCAAAACACAGAAGTGGCAGAAATTAATTTAAAATTAATTCCCGCTGTCAAAACAAAAAGCGTGTTTTTAAGAGATAATAACTATCAAAAGATTGACACTTGTTTATGTTTGGTTTAATTGTAAAATTATGTCTAATGACCAACATTATATTAAATTGAAAAAATATATTCTAAATATACTTTAAAACCACTCAAATTCATAATTTATCACTATTAATTATTTTGATTAAAAAAGTTGTTTTTAATTAAAATTTAGTAATTTTCACTATTCATCAAAATATGAAAGTTATCCGAAAAGTAGCAAAATTTCACCTTAGGCTAAATTTGATATTCCGAATCCAAAAATTAAGTCCATTTTAAAATATAAAATATATATAACTTCAAAAAGTAGGTATTACTATTCATAACAGTTAGTGTGATTGGTTACGGTGTGTCAGAACTCGAAGTTGCGTACAACACACGCTACTGTTTTATTCAAAGGAAAGCGTATCGTGGAAGCTTGGGATGTTTCATTTTAAATTTTTTGATGTCTCCATTTAGTAAAAAAGTTTAAAATATTGTATTTAAAAAGGTTTCACTATCAAAAGTTGATAAAAGTACAATACTGAAAATGAATCTGTTCTTGCATTATGACTAAGAAACTCATAATATGGATTCTAAAATTATAAGGATTATATAAAGTTTAAAATTTAATTAATACTATTCATGACCTCTTTTAATGGATTTTTTTTGGTATGTCATGGTGCAATTTAACTCAGTATTGCGTTTAGTGCAAGTTATTGAATTATTTTGAAGAAATAACACACTATGAAATCTTGGGGTGTTACAATCCAAGTGGATCTTGGCCCTTACATTAGATAACTCTCAAAAAATTCTAATCGTAGAGAATCCAAAAACAACCTAGAGTGGGAAAAATGGATTGCCTATATAGCTACAATGAGAGATACCTATGAAGTCCCTCACCACCAAAAGAACTCAACCAACTCATTAGGGGAACATCATGATGAAACAACTAAAATCACCTCTTAAATACTCTCCTGAGGAAGATACCTATCAAAATATAGTAATCCACAACAAGAAACAAGATAATTACATCTCATAAACTACAAGAGCTATAATACTAAAAAATGAATAGTATTAAAATAAAAGATCCAATCATCGAACGATTTAGGTTACTGAGGGAATATCTGCAACTCACGTTTCTATATACTATCCTACACACCATCGGGTCTCCATAAGACACAATCCCAGGGATTTAATACATTCACAACACCTTATCATGGACATCCTAGATCTCTATAAGCTACTCCTCAAATTTCACATCATTTTCAAAATTTATCTCTCACAAATTGATGATTTGGGAGTTATCATAATGATAACAACACAACTAAGTCAATTTAAGAAAAAATATTTTATCTGGCTTATTTATTGGGGGGAATTCTATCCAATATTCCACAATTCCAAAATGAGATAAAATCTCAAGAAACACAAAATACATGATAGGAAGCTTAGGCTCATGGACATGCCTTCTATACCAACAAATGTGATCCCCTTTGAGAACACGTGATCCCAAACGTTGAGTTTTAGAGGTCTCCTCATATGACCATCATATGATTTATGATGATCCTGTTCTGCTTTCATCCCATATTAATCACCTAACCAATCACTCATTTATTGTGTATCTGTTCCAGTAAGAGAATTTGAGTCTCTCAATCCCTATCCATGGAAAATGGAGAATAGAAAGGTCAAAATTATAACTATAAAAATGGAGCAATACCAATGGAGTGGTGAAACATATTTTTTTTATGCGAAATAGACTAAGAGAAAGTTCCCTATACCTGAATTTAAAAAATACAAGACACAAGAGCACAACATTTATTTAAGGTTTTAGATGGTCCACTACATTTGATTTCACTTTTTCTAATGAAATGTAGTTATAATGTATGGTTAAGATCCAAATGAATGGTGGAGGCCACTCCACAACATGGTGGTAAAATAAGTATCCTGATCAGAATTGACCATCCTCGGGAACATGTGGAGTCACACCACCTCCTCCAAATACCTCCTCAACAAAACATCAACTGAGAATGGTTTCTTGATTACTATAAATTTGGTTTATTTTGTTAAACGGTCCATTACCAGCTTAAGAGCATAATAAACTCTTTGATATTGAAGTATACCGGTAAAAATGTCTATTAAGATGTACTCCCAATTCAATTGAGAAATAGATAATGGTTGGAAATAACAACTAGGAACTTATTGCTTGTACTTCACCTTCTAGAAAACGAATCATTGAGTCAAAATCCATTCTAGAACATGCTTCATCCCGTGACACCAAAATTGAACCAAAAAATAACAGTACATCATTTTCATGCAAGGATGTACATCCAAAAAAACTATTGAACTCTTTAAGAACCATCTCAATCATCTCTAAAGAATAAAAAATACTTCCCTGAATGAACACTCAGTGATATTGATATTTATTCCAACCATCAGGCGCCTCACCATAAACAACTCAGTATCTCTTGACCACCAACTCAAGATCCCCCAACTAGGTTTCCACCACCTATGTCACCAAAGATGATTATTTCATCCTTAAAAAAATATATCATCTTCCCCATATTCTCTTATCAGTAGATTAAATGGTGAATGTTATTCTATAAAACTCCAGTAACCACCATACTCTAGAACTACTTCGATATGTGAATTACCTCTCAATTTATAAACTACTACATTCCTCTATGTAGATGTATACAAAATCTTGGATCCATTGTCCAGTAAGAACACCATCTACCACTACTTATGAAAGGTCATGTTGCATTGGGATAAAACAAACCTCAAACTCCTATAACTGGTAAAGAGCAAAAAATACACATTAATGAGGTAATGTATATAAAATATCTAGTATAACACTAACACCACAAAAATGAGATTGATTTTGGAATAGTTATGCTCGTAGGGATGTAACAACATTGACAAATTAGAAATGAATAATATTTGTTTCATTAAAACATGTCCCAATATAAGACATGAAACATCCTAGAAAACCTAATAATTGAATCCTTCTATTTTCATATAAATAACTAGAGAACTATTTAAAAACTCCTTTAGATACTCAAAATATTTCCTACAGTAATCAGTCCAAAAGGACAAACAATCCTTTATAGAGAATGATATCATAAGTTTCACGACTCAAGAGAAAATGACTAATCAACTTCTGTAATAGCCAAAAAACGAAACAAATATTTCTCATATACCACTTCCTTGGGGGCTTCCCAATACATAATTTATTCAATCATTAATGGATCCATCACTACCGCTTATTGGGATACAACATGTCCCATGAAATGAAAATTGTGATCTGAAAACCCACACTTCCAAAAATTTCCAAATATCTCTTCATGATGAACAACTCCCAAAATGGCACACATATGCTCTGCACACACATCCTTAAACATAGACTACAGATGAATGTCTTCAATGAAAACTGCAACGAACATATTAAGGAACTAACAAAACATATTCTACATTAATAGTATAATCCTAGTTTGAGAATTGTCAATAATGTATGGAATCAGAAAAAAATTAATTACAATGAGAAAATAGGATGTTGACATTACGATATCTTCATCCTTGACACACATTTGATGATATAATGAAATAAAATTATATTTTGTATCCAAATCGAACAAATCATTTGATTGATTAAATCATCAATTCATAGAAGAGGATAAAGGCTCTTCACTTTCACTTGGTTTAATAGAAAATAATTGACGCATAACCAAAAAAATCAACAATCCTTCTTCATGAAAAAATATGTGCATTCCCCAGTGACATGGTCACCCAAAAAAACCACACGTCAATAAACCAATTATAGGTGTATACATCTCTCGCATCTAGAATGGATCCATTATATACATAGACTGCAAGATAGGAGACACAATTAGTTATAGTTTAATCCAATACTTGATCTCTCATTGAGGGGTTAATGCTATAACCTCATCTATAAAGACATTTGGGTACTTTTCTATGAACCTAGAAAATATCGACTACCTAACATTAGAAAATCATAGTAGATGTTAATCCATTGAGGATGACATGGAAATAAAATTCCTCTCACCCCTGATTCTCTCTCACAGAAACAAACAATATTGGATCTTTATTAGCAACGAAGAACACATTTTCACTCCTAAATAAATACATGATATCCTACAATAAATATATCCATTCCATATTGAGGATGGTTTCATATGGTTCAATCTGTAAAATAGAAAATCTCCCCAAAATCATTGTTTCCCTAGAACATGCACATAGTTTCTATATACATCAAACAAGTCGACTCAGACTCCAATTGGTGTAGTCAATGCAATGTGCACTGGAAGTATCTCTAACTGAAGTCCCAATGCAGAGAAAAAGGAAAGTGATGCGATGAAGTTTTTTTCTCTTGTATCAAACAATGTTTTCACCTATTTATAAAATAAGAAAAGAAAAAGTAAAATGATTTTTGCATCACCCATCACTAGAATTGATAAATCATGAAGCCACCCCAACCTACACCATGACCTACCTAATAGAGATGATGATGAGATAAATAGTTTAAAAATGATCTTTGTCGATGTAGAGTGTCTTAGGTCTATCCCTTTCATGCCCCATTTACTCTTTACGGATCCGAAGTTACAACATTATAATTCTACTAAATCAACTAGAACTACCTCAGCAGAGGATCCAAATGTGGAACAACTCGAACATGCTTACAGACATGAAATTACGTGAACACTTGTAGTTTATTACCTTGGCCTCCACATGAAAATATACATTCATTGATCTATTGGTGGGGTTCTGAGAGCTACCACCAATAGACAAATGATATATTGAGGGTTATGACCTACCATTGGCTGATTAGTAGTTCTTCTGTCCGAATAACTTGGAACCCCAACCACAACTTTTCTTTAATAAGATCTTAACTACCCCCTTTTAATGAAGATCTGGTTTGGGGTAATATCCTCTCGATCACCACTTCTCTCACCAACACTTCATGATATATCATTAACATAAATTGTATGACCTGGCATTGGATATCATGACATTAACCCTCCTAAAATTTCTCGCATTGGCCTCTTCATCTGGAAACATGAAAAAATAATATCATATAAGGTTTCTAAAAGTAATCCTGAATACTGACACAATGGAGGTCCCTTGAGGAAGTATTGGATTCTCATAGTGACTTTCCACCTTCACAGTCGAAGAAATAAACTCATCTCTTAATTGGTCTCTGAAATCCTCCCATGTGACTATCAAATACTCTGGATATCTAAGGATCAATAATGAACATATCCTCACTTCCCCCCAAAACATCATCTGTGGCAACAATACCCAATTATCCCTAAGATAACGGGTTGAAAAAATGGCTATCTCAAAATAATCATACTCTTATTATAATAATTCATCTAAAATGGAGCCCTCATACATCTACAGTATCTATCACTAAAATTCTAAGGTTGTTCTCCTCCATGTTTCTTCCTCAGCCTCCACCCTATGGTGATCTCCTGGAATAACCTGATGAACATATCTATGAGAAATGGATGAGGAAGTTAACCTAGATCCATTATATTAAAAAATTGGTATATATCTAATAACTATAATATGGAAGACATTAACATTAATTAGTTGTTTTATTTTATTCAGATTAGGATAGCCTATCCCTGGTCATACCGATTCAAATACACATGCAATGTAGAACGATGCATGACCTTTCATAAGTCTCAAAACTAATATTAGAATCACCTCATTTAGTAGCAACTGTAAAATTATTGGATCATGCATCATATAATCGTGGGGCCTAAATACCCAAATCAATTCTTGTCTCAAATGATTACTGGAATGTATAAACATATCTAACATCATTTCTGTACCATCCTATGCATCATCACCTATGCCTCACTCCAAACACCACCTTATCTCTCTACCTGACATTTGATACTAATCTGTCTGGATCCCCTCGCCATATGGTGTACCTCTTATTGTATAATATTTGGAGAAGTTAGATAGTAACACTCGAGTCCCACCTTCAATAGGCACTAGGTTGGCCACTAGAATTGAGGGTATAATAAACACTATTTTGGGCGGGATTACCCTCTAAAAAAGGAACATGTAGATGAGAGAGATAATATAGGAACACAATAAATTCCTTCTGAAACTATTATATAAAATAAAACCCATGTATACATATGTAATTACATGAAATAAATACTCTAATTCAATTGGAAAATATATTTAATAGTAATGGTAAAGATAATAGTGACCATGAGGCCCAAAAAACTCCAGAAAATCCCATAATCTATTACTTACTGAACTGATCTTCAACTAGCTCTCATTAACATAAAAGAAAATATTTACATAAGTATAGGGTGAGTAAAATATTATATTTGGAAGGATCCTCCCTAGATCCTGTCATGAAAAAGTAAAAGAAATCATGATACAATTTAGTGATCAAAATTAAATTTATATCATCACATAAATAGTTAAACAAAACCCATCCTCACCATGGATACTGTCACCAAATATCACTAACTAGATATTATAATGTAATAATGAATATCAATGGTACCACATTACCACTTTCCCAATCGGTTTCCACATTTCCGCCACATCACATGACCTAAGAATCTCTCTCTAAAAGGATAACACAAAGACACTTGGGAGAATCCCCATAATATACACCACAAGCAGTACACCACCACATACATGTAAAAAAACTAGGTAGTTCTTGGGAGCCACCACAACACATAGAACATGTTTCATACATCTGGTATTATACATCAAACCACCACAAACCATTAACTGTGTAAGGATACTCAGTCAATCATAGTCTATAACTATTATACCTACTGCATTACCTAGAAAAATATATCAAAAATATATATGTGTCAAACAACCACAATAAATTACATCTGTCTACACACATATTATGTAAAAAATAACTTATGTTCATACCATCATAAGTTATTTTAAAGTGATGAGAGTGGGGAAAAGGGGATAGTAAGCTATCCATCCTTTAACCAGGATGTTGGGGAAAACACACACCAGGGCTTAGAATTCATGGGGTCTTAGTCACCCTAATAGGTAGGGTTGGAGAATTATATGAATAAAAAAATACATGGTAAAATATAGAATAAAAACACAGTATGGTGATAAACATGTATCAATCTCAACACCAGCTAATGCCTCCCATACTCCCTACCACCACTTATAAGACTAGATATCCATTAAGAAAAGAATAATTCTTTGATTTCCCTTAAAATAATTTATTTCCTTTAATAAATTTATCATTATGACTAATTATTTAAAAACATATTAATTAACCCTTAACGTTTTCCAAATTTACATTACATTTTCATCATAATAATATTACATTCACTCTAGGAATAATAAAACTGATTCCCCAACTTCTTAGGATTATTACCTTAGTGTGGAATCCTATAAATCCACAACTCTATGGGTGAAGCAATAATTCATTTGATAAAATTATCACATTACATATTACCGGGTACTTTTGGAAAATATCATAAGCTATCAAACAAGGAATGAAACCAAGGACATTTATCTACCTCAAGCATCAGGGAAACGAAATTAGATAAAAAACATTCAGGCTGTCTTCTAAAAAAATAAAAGAAATGGGTATTAAATGTTATTATCAAAGGGTAAGATCAGATTAATCCTTTAATGTAATCTGTTACATCCTCCCCGACACCCTCAATTAGATCATTATGAATCCCGCCATTAGAGGGGTCCACTTTTGCATCCACAACCTGGCCTCCAAACCCCCCAAAAATGAAATTTCTCTCTAGGCTCAACCATCTTAGGCTCACAAAAATTATTGGTCTCTCCCCATTATATCATATTAGACCTCCATGCTCATCCATCTGAGGATCATGTATCACCCGGGATTCCCCACCAAACATCAAATGCAGTTAGAGACAAACATATTAATAAAGATCTTTTCCCTCAACATGGCATCCATCCTATACACACAACGATCCCTCACGGATCTAAATCAAAATGCATCTTGTATTTAAAATATAGTGGGAAACTCTAGACCCATATAACAATTACCATTTATCACATTACCAATTCTTATATAGTCATTAATAAACTAATTTTTTATTTACAGATTCCATTAATTGGAAACATAAGCAATAAGCTATCATAAGATTTTTGAAATTAATTAAATAATTATTTAACTTGCCTTTAATTATTTTATAAGAAATAATCAACATTATTCACAAAATTATTGAACTCAATTAATTCTAGGAATTTTAATTCATTTAAACATGCTTACAACATTAAGATTACAATACACCAGATTCCTTAACAATTCTTCTATAATCCTTTATCCAATTAATATTGAATTAATTTTGGACTTATGGTATTTGATAATTTCACATTATAATCAAAGAATATCAAGAACAATATACATTCAACACTATATATAAAATCAATAGGAGACCCATTATCACTATACAAGCAAAAAAACCTCCAAATTATTGACATCAATTCAGTAATACAATTCATGTAATTAATATTTTAATTAAATAATCCTGCAGGTGGATAAACAACTCTAAATTTACTTTCGCACATAAATAAGATAAGAAAAAATACACTACCTAAAAAGGGTTTCAATGTTCTTGGATTGAGAAAATATTAACACTATAGATCCTAACAACCTCTCCCACAATAAAAACATCCTCCCATGGATTTCATGGAATAACTGCACCAATAAAACCAAAAATAAATTCTATTAGAAACATTATGATTAGGCCCCAACACATGGAAAATAGGAAAATAACGAAATAGATCGACTAAAACACATGAATGGAGGTAGAACATACATTATATCGAAGTCATATTGAACGTGGGAATATATGTTTCGATCCTTGTTAATGGAATCCCCAAAACATCAACGAGGGGATTCAATGTTTCCTGGAATAAGAGGGATTCATTTTACCCATATGGTTTCGAAAACCCTTGTTGAAGCACCACATAATGATATAAATCATCATAGAATCACATAATGTGTAATACCATTTCATCTCATTTAATTCTCAGGGTACGGTTTACACTGGAAAAAACAATGCATTTATTTCTAAAAACCAATTAATTACATGCCATTATCAGAGAAGCACAATCATTGAAAACCACATTCAGATAATATAAATAATATGACATGAAATCTCCCTTCTTCCATTGTATATCCCTTTATATATAATTAATGTGTGTATTTATATTATTTTGTTGGTAACAAACCCAATATTTAGGTAAAGATATTTGATAGTAATTTTTTGTTTCATTAAATACTTTTTTGTTTCATTAAATACTTTTTTCTGTGTAATTCTTATATCTAGGAAATATTATTTCTAGAGGACACATATGTTGATTTTACAATTATTTGAAAGACACGATAAAAAATTTCCCACATTAAATTATAGGAACTGTATAAGAAACAGAAGAAAGATATTTATATTGGAGTCATTTGACCATATGTGTCATAATGGGTTTCTCCAAAATATTTGTTAATATGTAATATACATCGATATGAAAATCCTTTTATATTAAAGGCCATAAGAAGATAAGAATTTTGAATATGTCTTATGAACCCCATATTGAATATTTTTGATCAATTATAAAGATTATAATATTTATCCTATATTTTTCCATGATATAGATACGATAATTTAAGGGTAAAATTTGAGGACATAACAAATATAACATTTTATATGATGTATGGACACGACATATTTGTTTTTTTAGTCTTAATAATGTCCCCATTAACATATTTGAATTGATGAATATATTCTTTAGGGATTTAACATTTTATTCTGTGGTATTATTTATATATGATATTCATATATATTCCATGACCATGAATGAAATATAGAAATCATAAGGATTTTATTTAATTCCTAAAGGAAGTAGATATTTTATGCAGATGTTACCATGTGTGAATTTATTAATCATAATAATTAATTTTTTCAAATTATTTTACGACAAGGTATATACAAGAATCTAAAAAAGTTGTATTTTTTGGAATAGTGGCCTAAACGTACCACTATTACCCATATCCACTATTTCAATGGATATTCTTGATATTATCAACCTTATTTAAATAATGTCATAGTTATCTAACCGCTCAACATGTTTACATAGAATATATTCAATGTATATTAGATTGTCTAATGCAACAAATATTTACAAGAGATGACAGATGTTGGGTGTGTGAACATGTTCTTGCTATAACCTATTGTTGAGTTATTGAATCATATGCTTTTCAACCCCATAAACGACATCTTTTTAAATGACTAATTAATAGGTTACAAAAAACATCTATAAACACTGTAATAGTTTAATTTGACCGATAACAATTACACCATAGTCTAATGTAGTGATTTATCTTCATGATCACTCCTAAATACCCACTTTTGTACTCCCCAAGAAAATATACAACATAAAATATTCCTTCATAATCTGGTGAATGAAACCATAAGAAGGGTGATATAAGAAGCACCATAAGGGTAAATAACGGTAATATGTAAACATAACTTGATAATAAGTGTATGAGAACTATGAAATAACATCTCAAAACCATACCCTTATACCAACATTCCTTATCAGTAATAATTTCAAAATTATGGGTTATCCATAGGACGTGAATCCTATGGTAAATAATGAACATGAGCCATGAGAGCATAATAATACCAGAAGATATAAATTAGTGGGTCCCACATAATAATATAAATATTATGCGAATGATACTAAAAAAGAAATTCTAATCATGTTAGGAATGGGATAACCACCAATATACCTACTTTGAGATTGTTATTTCTTCCATTGAACCCTATTTCGAGATTAAAATAAACTATAATTTAATCATTTTTAGGATTGTGGTAAAAACCCATAAACCCTTTGAGGTCATATAACATTAATATTTTCCATAATAATTTGATTTATATATAGGTAACACTGGTTAGATAATATATACATTTATGTTCCATAAGATCATATATAATTAATCATTTTAAAACTATGAAATTAACTGAGTTTCAGGAAAAATTCCATCATTGCATAACCCATGGAAAATAAATGGTTATCATTATTATTTCCTCATTTCATAATAATATTAGCAATGTAAATTATATAGGTTTCAGGAGAATTTAATTATATTATAACATATAGATCAGAGAAATGTTTCATAATCAATTAATGAAATCATCAGTCCCTAACATGTAGAAAATGAAATTGGTTTCATTATAATTATTTCATTGTACAACATATGGAAGGGAAAAATATTTCATAAAAATATTTTATTCATTATCCCTTCATATAAATGATTAGAGTAATATCCCTAAATTATATCTGCAAAAATGCATAAAAAAAATTTAATGCATTTACCTTATATGAAAATATATTTCTAAATATAATTCAAATGTATAGTTTCATAAGGAAGAAAAATTTTATTTTAAATTGACTTTTAAAAACATAAATCTTTTTGGAAATCTTTTTCCTAAAAACTAAAATTGAAAACATATAAAGGATGCTTTATAATTCAGTTAAAACATTTGTTAATGAAAACATCCTTTCAACTTTTAAGAATCATTCTAATGAATACATAATTACGAATATTCTTTAAGTTAGAAATAAAATATTAAAATTATAAAGAATTATTCAATTGTAATAATGGTCATGATGGTGGGAAGTTCCATTTATGTCTTACAAAAATATTCTGTTGATAATTTTTTTTAAAATAGAAACGTGAATCTTTTTTATTTTTTTATGATTATTAATTTTAAAACAGTTTTTTGAATTAAAAAAAATGGTGAAACATTTTATTCAAAAAAAATTAAAAAAATTATTTAAATATTTGTTGATTTTTTTTGAAAAAATTCTATTAGTAGAAAAATTGTTTTCAAAGGAAAATAAAAATTTTCCTACAAAAAATAATTTTGAAATATTGAGTAAATTAAGATAAAAAAATTAATTAATATCCTATATTAACATAATATAACCATGGGAAAATAAAATTAATGAGTTTATTTAGAGATATATCACAATATCATTATATTATTAACATATTCATTGATAATCTTGAAAAATGATGTCATTATAACATAAAATATATACAATTTGTTTAATGTGGAAACATATTATATATGAAGAAATTTCATTTAATGAATCCTAATATATAATGAGGATAAATATATTAATGATATTATATGTCAAAAGAGAATTATATAAAACTTTTAGATAAATATAAATATAAAACATAATCAAATGACTCAAAGAAGTCAAATTGAGTCAAAAAAAAGATTTTGATGTCGTTACTTTTGACCAATAAGGCCAATGAAATCGAAACCCTAAAATAGACATGTCAATTGAAATAAAATTAATTATAATGACCAAAATATAAAATAATTATCATATTTATAAATTTATTTCACATCTATGACTAATCATGATTACATGTTGTTAAAAATAATGTATGTTACAGTCATGGACATCGTAGGCCATGCATACACAAGAGTAGTATTTAATTTTTCAATATTTAATTATGGAATGAACGTAAATAATAAATGATGTTTAAATAATTATAAAAATTTAATTACTAAAATAATATTTCTATTAATATATTTATACATATGATCCATGTTATGTGGTGGTGAAAAAGGAGTTACAACACTTCATGAAGGTGGAAGTCACCAAAAACACGAGCGACGTTAACATTATTCAGTGAGAGAATAAGTATGAATAAATGATATCATTTATTTTATGAAAGATTAATATTTCATTTAAATAATAATTATGTAATTTTTTCCACCGTGATTTATTAAATTTATCCTTATAGTCTTCCATGTAAAGTGTTTGTGAAAAACAATCACATCACTTTGTGAGGAGGTATTCCTCTATACACATGATCAATAATTTGGTGTCCTCGGTGGAATTGAGATAAAAAATAAATATTTGATATAATGAATCGAAATGTGTAATTATATTATATATATCATAAATATAATTTATATATTTTGGCGCCCATCAGAAATAATTACCTATTCTAGTGTAGTTAGAACCCAAATTCACATTTGATGATATTTTCTGTTTAGGGTATTATAAAATTAAGAGAAACTCTGACAATGTGTACCCATACATTACATGTATACACTTATACATGGTATCCAATTTTTTCTACCTAAAGAATATATAAAACATGAAATCTTTTCAAAACACATATTTAATTTTTTCAATAATAATTATTCTTTGCACATACTAATATTAAGACATCTGGAAAAAATTTAAAATATTGGATATGATCAAAAAGATTAGAAAGGGTCATAATAGAAGGAGAGAAACCATTAGACCATTATTACTTTAATCCCATTAATTATTTATCACAAAGATATATATTTCACCCATAAAAATAATCTATTTATCTTACCTCAAGAAATAATATGATTCTTCTAAAAACACAGAAATCATAAATAATAAATTTAACTTGTGGAATACATAAAACTCGTATATTTATTATATCTTTCACATATACTAAGGTATTAACCTTCATGGTTACATTTGTATTACCCACCAGAGAATATTCCCCAAATCTCTTTGCTTAAACCATACTGATTAACTCCATCTCATTACCCAATGTATTGAAGAGATATCACAAGCTCACCCACCTTCATTTTATCAAGGAACCCCCTATATTCACATGGTTTACATCTTTTTATGAAAATGTGGTCCACAATAAAATAAGGAAAAAACAAAATGTGTATGATCATTTATACTTTAACAATAATATCAATAATGTATTCCATGTTTTGTACTAGACATCATGTTTCCAATGCATCGAGCATGGGTTTAGATATAAATAAGGTCTAAGAGAACTACATTGGATAGAAATTAATGCTATACTTATGTATCATAGAATAAATATGGATATTTTCCTTGTGTATGGTGGAGACGAGGATCTAGTCGTTAGTGGTTATATTAATGTTGGATTTTAGATAGATTAAAATAATATGATGTGGATATTATGAAATGTTTTCTATCATATCAAAGTAATTTTGAGCTAGAAGAGTTCAAAGTGGTCAATTGTTAGTGATATAATGGTTCATATGAGTATATAGGGGCTTTTGATGCAACCAAGGGAGTTGATTGGATTTAGAACATTGTCCAGGATATTTATGTTGTACCTATAATTAAAGATACTATCACATTGTATTGTGATAACACTGTAGTAGTTGATCTTATAAAAAATACAAGGTCAAACCATGGGACAAAGAATATACTATTGATGTATCACCAATTGGGGGATTTATTTCATAGTGGTGATGATGTAGTGAGAAGAGTAGCCATGGATGAAAATGTGATGGACCCCTTGACTAAAGGCATATCTGAGTAGAAGTAGAAATATCATGTGAGATCCAGTGGACTAATGTTTTTTATTAGTGGGTACTAGTGCAAGATAGATTTTGTTGCATATTATAAACAAGACCACCTTCTCTTTACATTATGAAAAATAGGTATTCATTGTTTTGACTATTATAGATCTACTTATAAAATCAAGATTTTACTTATGCGTGACATAGTATGTGATAATATCATAAGAGTATCTAGCGCACTTAATGATCAACGATTTTCCCCAGTATATTGATAACCCAGAAGTGTGGTGAACCTATTTATGAATATATGTTGTATACACAGATGTTATCATTTTTGAGCCCAAATGATTTTAACTATCAGGGATGGAGACTTATTGGACTTTGAGTCACCTTCTCATGGTAGACACCCTTAGTAATATCTATTATGGTTATTATGAGTATGAGACCCACTATTAAAAAATCCACCTTTATTTGGGACATTAGATGTTCCTATATACATATATATTTATTAGTCTACATACTGTAATATTAAAATTAATGTGTATTATGAGTCGATAACTTTGATGTAATGACGTAAACAATTATGAAATATGTTCTTGGTGATGTTGGATACCTTGGGTGCGTCACCAGTAATATTTCATTAATGAATAATGTGAGAAAGTAATTATCCATTATGTCCATTAAAGGATGTCAATATATCATGCCCATTGATAGAAATGATAAAACCTATGTAAATCCATGGCCATGAGGTTCTATAGGAATGTTCAATTTATATAAACTGAAAGGACGAGATAATAAAGAAAATATGTTAATGGTACTGGCATGCATCCTACTCAATTTGAGATATTGTGATAAATATATTATATTACATTTTAAGGGTCTGTATGAGGTCACATTCCATTATGTCATTAAATTGTTTTTTATGAGTTCCTTTGTGTGTTCCTAGAAAATAACCTAGGATGTTTGGATACATCGCCTAATTTCACTAGGAATGAGGTATAGAGGGTCACACAGTCTGTGTATATTGAATCTCAGTAATATTATATATTATTATTTATATTTAATAGGTTTAATAAATATTATTACAATACCTAGTTTAATAGTCATTCATGTATGTTTTATCACATTTATTTCATTACTATTTATATTAGAGAGTATATTTTTAGTGGTATAATTATTAAAAATTTACTTTCAATTGAGTGAAAATAATTTTTATTTAATAATTAGAGTATAATGAAATGAAATTTATTTCGAAAATAGAACTTATTCAAGGCATTATAACTATTTTTGATTAATGGATAATAATGTATAAAGGTCCTATGTGAAATAATGATATTGAATATTATTTAATTAATAAATATTTAAATATAATTGTCAAGTTCAAATCATGTCGAGAAATTATAATATTACTATTATTATTTGAGATGGGGATTTATATGATTAAATAAATTATAAGGGATCTTATAAAATAATTTTATTGTAACCCTATAAATATAAATACCCAATTATTCCATTTTTCTCATATGATAATTCAGTTATCCACAACAAATCATTGAGGATCATCTCAAGAATAGAGAGATCCCTTCTCTAAGAACATTCCCAATAATTTCATAAAATCCAAATCTTCCAGATCAAAGGGAATGATTTGGATTCAATTCTCAAGACTATCAAGGTGGATGTTGTAATCTTAATGGATGTCAATTCTATCACTAAAGGAATATTATGGAGATGTATATAGATTCCTAGAACATGTGTGGAACACCGCAAGTGGAAATATACACTCAGTTTCAACAATGGAATGATGGTGCACTACAGACCTGTCACCAAACATTTCATTGAATAAATAATTATATATAAGTAATTCATTTCTCAATTAATTTAGTAAAAAAAATATGTATTTATATCCTCTACCTCTCATCAGAAACAATTACTTACTATGTATTTCATTGAATAAAATTTGTAGATCATGACGTTCATCTTCTTAAAGATCATGGATTGATCATCGATGATGGAAAAATTAAAAGTTCAACATTACCCACATTATTCTGCTGTTCCTAAATCCTACAACATACACTTAGTGTCCATTTTTTCCACAATAGGAGACCCTAAAAACATTAATTCATTTCGAGACACATCTTCAACTCATAAATCATGATATCTCTTTTCCCATTAACAATATTAATACTTGTGGAAAACATTTAGAATATAGAGATGAGATGAAAACACATTATGGAACATAAAATAAGGAAAAAATCTTTATTTTATTAATCATTTAATCCCATGAATACATTTTCAAAACGATATATTTTTTCACATAAAACATAAGCTATAAATATTACCTCATAAAATAAAAATATTACTATATAAAACCATATATAATTTTACTCATTTTCGTAACTAGTTGAATCCATATCAATCATAC
This sequence comes from Viscum album, assembly GCA_963277665.1. NCBI lineage: Eukaryota > Viridiplantae > Streptophyta > Magnoliopsida > Santalales > Viscaceae > Viscum > Viscum album. Next base: position 1,249,890,458 of record OY728122.1, on the reverse strand, counting down.
ATATTTTTATATTTCATATCTAAATAGGGAATAATTTTCCCAGTTACATTTTGATTACCCACCACCGAATATTCCCTTAATGTATTTGGAGAAACCCTACCAATTAACTATATTTGATCACCCAGTTTTTTAGAGACCTATTATGGAATCACCCCCCAAATTTTTATCATAATAAAATATTTATTCATAAAAAATTAATGATAACAACAAAAAAATAATAACACATTAAGCAATCATATCTGGGAAAAAAAATTTCCACATTGAAATCATTTTTAATTTGTCACACACTTAAAAATAAAAATTCATTATTTTAAAATAAAAGAGTTAAAATGTAAAGGAATAATCACAAAATTAAATATACGTTAATGATAGAAATTACATTAATTGCTTATAATTAAAAGAATATTACTTTTGGATTTTTATATATTATCAAATGAGTAATACTATAAGTGATTTATAAAAGAAAATATCATTTCTTGAGTCCAAACTGTCATTTAAAAACCTTATCTTCATCAATAATAAATTTAGTTTAGTTATTTTAATTATATTAAAAAAATTTAATGTTCATTATTTCTTTTTATATAATATATTATAATTTTAAAACTATTAATTAATTTTTTGACTATGTGTTAGACTTTTTATTGATATTCAGTTCATGAGTCCAAAATGACATTGTTATGATGTCAATAGTAAAAGTCCTCATTAGTCAATAATATAAAAAATAATATTCTTGAAATAAAAATAATTATTATATATGAGTAAAAATTTTAAATTATTTCATTAAATATAGATATTTTAAGATAAACTAAGATACAACCATGGAGACGGTACAATGTACATTATCATCAGTGACATCATTATTTTTCAATGATCAAAATGAAAATAAGTTAAGAATTAGTTTGACCATAATGAATGTTAACCGTATAATTAATATCATATTAATAAATTATATTATATTATATATATCATCCATGTGATGTGGTGATATAAAACTAATCACATCGCTTCATGGAGTTGAAATTTCGCACATACACATGAATAAAATTATAATATTTATGTGCATGGAAGGTAAGAATGTAATTTAAATATTATTCACATATAATGATAAATATATCATGATTATCATATATAAAAATATATTTCATAATTTATAATAGTCATGAGTTATCGTAATGGAAAATAAAACATATCAGTTCGTGCAGTTGATAGTTCATACTTACACAAGAACCATTAATTGCTTTCGATTTGATGGAAGTGGAATTGGATTTATTTCATGATATTAACAGAATAAATTTTACTTGGATTTTCGATACAATATTTATTATTTAAATACATTGGAACATTATTTTACGGAACTGGAAGAAGATATAGTGAAAAAAAATCTAAATAAAAACGATACCTCTTCTTTAGACAGTCTCTGTTGATTATCACCATTACATCGACAACGATGATTTTATTAATAAACTAGGGCCTCTATAATGTTTGGTGGGATTATAATATATTTTTTGGGTAGATGATTGACAAAAAACAGGTTTTTTGGTGTAATGAATTGAGAATAATGGGTGCCCATTTATAGGAGAGGGGAGGGGAAATAATGGAATTCATTAAAAAATAAATTAATATGAATTAATTTTCTAATCCAAATGCATCCAAAATTATTTATTTTGAATATATTATGATTTTGGGTTGAATCTAATTCATCCATTTATAATTTGATATTTTTTCACTATTTATTAATACTTATGTTTTTATTTTAACACCTTTTTATTCGTACCATGATATCACTTAACTTACAATTTAAGGGCTAATATAATTACCATAACATGAAAAACGACCAAAAATGATTAATTTATTACATTTAAGGACCTTTCCCAATTAGTTGGATGAAATTCGTATTTTTATAATTATTATATCATCTATAAAAAGTTATTTATTTTAAAATATCATTTATGTCAATTTTTTACCCAATTAATTATTTGACATTCTAAGGATACCATAATAGCTTCACATCATTGAAAAATGCTAATAAATAAGTCCTATTTTTTAAAATTCACCCATAATATTCATCGATCACATAAATAATGTAAAAATGTATTTATCTTAATATTCATAATATCATTTATTTGATTCATTCATTTAATAAACAATTAATAAATCATCAATATGTGAAAATTTAATTTAATTATTTATTTACTTGAAATTATAAATTAATTACCATGATGTAGGTAAACATTTTATAAATCAAAAAAATATTTTTAGACTAATATATATCATGTATAACCTCATACTAAAAATACGTTAATTTTTAAAAAAGTGTGTCAAAGTTGACTTTTATTTTGAATAAAATAAAATAAAAGTATTTATCATAACCATGTGGCATACAAAAGATATATCTGAGACCCCATACAATAAAATTATGTAATGTGCTGTGGAGACATTATAATATTTATAATAATATTTTTACCCTTATTTACTCAATTTACCCTTAATAGGAGAAATAAAAATTATTACTAAAATGAAATTCATAATGTCCAAAAATAAAATGGACTAATTTAAATAAATTTTCCCTTATGTTTACAAATATTGAATCAAATTTCTCAAATTTTAACACATAGTATATATAAAATATTTAAAAATCAATTCTATTAATGTAAAGAAAAAAATATTTTTTATGTAATAATGTTCAAAAGTTCACAGTGTTTTGATATCCAATATCATTTTTAAATTGATTTCAATTAAATAAATAGGATTACATAATAAAAAACTAGATCTAATTATACATTAAGACCATTCAAAAAAAATTATTGACACTATAAATATGTTTAATGAAATTGTAATTTTTGAAAAAATTCCATCATTTTCCACTGTTCATCAAAAAATGATTAGGATGAGAAAAATACAAAAACATAAATCAATATAAATTTTGTTAATACTACTTAAATGAATAATATTTTTCTAATAGAACTTATAAATGTTTAAAAACTATATTTAAAATACTTTTTCCAACAAAAGGAATAAAAATATCATTTCTATAAAAAATATCTTTAATTCAAAAAATTTATTTTTTTTCTTATTTCATGTTTAGAAAACATATTAGATGAACATTAAACATTATATTGACTTTATATTGCATTTATATAATTCATAATGTTTCATTTGAATATTTTATAAAAAAAATTATACATATTTATGTATTTTGGTATGGTCTCGGAATTTCTGTGAAATATTTATATGGAAATATTTGGTGACTAAAAAATTTGATGGCACGTGATTATGTGGTCTGGGGAGCCCAGAATGGAATTTTGATCTTTTTTTATGGTACATTATGTAAACATGCGAGTGATATTTTCTATCATTTGAAATGTTGCAAGGATTAAAAATATGTGGGAAACATTGAATTCAATAGTCCACGATTCACATAGAAATGACTTAATGTCAGCCAAAAACGTCTAGGAAGAAATTCAATTTTTTGGAATATTTTATAAAAAAAATAATATAATTTAGTACGGGTTTTTATTTTATTCCTTAGTTTTTTATGGCAGTTGGTGACGCTGTGGGGTAGCGACATGGAAGAAAAAATGCACTTCAATGAGGATCATTTATGGCTCATTAAGCAAACAGCTTAACAATGCTTTAATGGAACATAACAACGACGTTGTTTAATAAATGAAACAGCCTAACGATGCAGCATCATATCATAATGGGTACATAGCGACGTGCTCCTATATATAGTTCGACGTGCTGCGGAAATATGTATTAGAAATTAACCGGATTATTTGGAAAACCTATAACAGAATTCCAACCAAATGAATAACGATGAACGCAAGTAGATCTTAACCACCTTTGATTCCTTTCAAAGATAGGAGCTGGGAAGCAATGCCGTCGTCTTGACCCCTACTATAAATTAGACCAATAATGACCACCATATGTGGCCACAATACGTCTTTACGGACCACCTTAATACTGCCAATGATGGTATCATTAGTACCATCATTGTAGGGCTACATTGACTACCAATGGAGGTCTATATAGGCGATCTTTCAATCATCCGAACAGTGGTCAATATTGGTGGATGTAAAATAAACCTAAAGAGAGCACCATTGGTGGGCACTAGGCTCTAAAAAATCCATCCATTAACGATCTCCATAGGTGGCCACTAGCATGGTAATTTTTTAATAAAAATTGAAATACTTCTTCTCAAATAGTAGAAACAAAGCGAAAATAAGAAAAAAACAATTCCAGAAAGAAAAAACATAAGGATCCTCAAAAACCATAAATAACAATCATACTTCTTCAAAAATATAGTGATCCAAATAACTCCAATACATACCAATATTTTTCTTCAATAATCCTTCAATAAGATACAAAAGAAATATCTAAACAAAGAAAACGAGATGCATTTATTCAGTTAGTATATATACATAATAATCAAATTGGGATGTCAGTATGTTAGGCCAATTTGGAATTTGGCCAATTGGCTAGTCTACATTTTTCTAACTGGCCATTAGTCAAATTTATCATTAGACCAATAGGCTAATATTCCATTATTCCAACAACATAATAGGTAAATAGGCTATTATGACTTTTTTAATTAGGACATTATTACATTTGGCCAACAGTCCATTAGGTCATTGGGATGTTTGGTCATTTGGACACTGGGTTGTTGTTAGGATGTTGGGCTGTTGTTAGGTGGTTGGGCCATTGATAGGCCATCAGGCCATTGTTAGGATTTTTTTAGGCCATTGCTCCGTCATTCGGCCATTGCTTCATTGGATCGTTGTTAGGTATTTGGGTAGTTGTTTGGTTGTTGGGTAGTTTTTAGGTCGTTTGGCCATTGTTCAGTTGTTTGGATGTTTCTTGTCCATTTGGTCGTTGTTATGGAATTGGGTCGTTGGGATGTTTGCCTATTCGGCAATTAAGGCCTTATGGAGTTTGGGTGTTAGGAATTTAGGGTGTTTGGCCATTTGGGCATTTGGCCATTTGGGAATTTGTGAATTTGGCCAATTGGAAAAGTATCCATTTATCCAATTGGCCATTAGGCCAATAGTCAAATATTTCAATAGTATATTTAGTCATTAGGCCAATAGTCCAATATGGCATTAGGTAAATAAGATATTAGGTAATTAGGAAATTATGTAATTAGGATAGTAGTCCATTTGGCCAATTTTCCATTTGTTCGTCAGGCCATTAGGGCCTTTGGGCCATTTGGGCATTATAGTGTCAGGACATTAGGGAATTTGGGAAATTAGTAATTTGAACAAATGGAAAATTCCCTATTTTTCCAATTTTCAATTGTCCCAATTTTGACATTGGGACATTAGACTCACTACTCTACACTAGTATGGACCTACAGTGTTGCTCGAATGTGATGAGGTGGATTGAAAAGAAGATTAGAAAACAATTTGGCTATGTTCGATTGACATTGAAATATATAGAATAATGTTCACTACTGAATAACCCTCCCCTACTAAATCCCCCTATACATCCCCCTCCCATCCCCATGTAGACCACACTGTCCCCCCTCCAAATCTCTCCCCAGAAAACGCCCCCACCACGGACAACCCCCACTCCTACACCCCTAGACATCCCCACTCCCAACCCCCCAGACATCCCCCACCGCAAATATCCCTTCCCATCCGCACCATGAACAACTCCCCACCCACATAATCACCCTCGACAGACCCCCCCCCCCAAAAAAAAAATCCCTCCAGAACACACACTCACCACGGACATCCCCAACCCTGGACATCCCCCACTCCCAACCCCACCACTTGGACACCCCCCTCCCTACCCCAGGACAGCCCCCACCCCCGGACTACCCCATCTCCACCCCCCTCTGGATAGCCCCCACCCTAACCCCCACCCCATAGCAAGGACAAACACCCCCACCCACCAAACAAAACCCCCCTATATAGCACCCCCATACTCACCCCAGACATCCCCCCACCCCAGATGGCCCCCACTCTCAAGGAGGACTAATATTAAATTTAATAAAATTCCATTTTTTTTATTTTTGTGATTAAAATAAATAAATGTTTAATAGAATAGGAGGTTTAGTTGTGTGTGGTGAAATGGATAGAATGGTAATACATGTAGGCTAATATAATATATAATGAATATAAAAGTTATATCCTGGGTGTAATGACCCATTTCATTATAAGATGCAAAAATATTGAAAAATATTAAATTTTTTATCCTAGATAGGTATTCGTTATGAGAATATTGATTCATATCATAATTACATGGATTAGAAAATCTTGGGGGGTATTTTGGATATGTTTGGAGGAATGGGAGGTGTTATGGGTTCTTATGTGGAAAATAGAGTAGGTTGGGGTGGTCCTCTAGTAAAAATTTTAGTTGTATGAACCAACCCACTCGGACAGCTCGCCCCCAACCCACACACTCTCCCTTGGATAGCCCCCACTCATAACCCCCCTGCCATACACCCCCCTCACCCACCCCCTGGATACCCCCCAAACTTTCCCTGGTCCCCACCCCCCACAACCCCTCCCCATCAACCCATAATCCACCAACATCAGATTCATTTTCGATTACACATTTTAAATTTTTAAGTATATTATTATCAAATTACAACCTACATTAGATTCAGTAATCATTACTCTTAATATGATAATAGGCTAACAATGTTAATTATGTTATTAGGTCATTTTTTATTTGGAAAAAGGTCATTATTTCATTTAGTAATTAGTCCAATAGGCTAAAATTCCATTATTCCAATTAGAGATTAAGAAATTAAGACATTATACCCTTTGTTCAATTGTTTTATTGGTTTTTAGGACATTGCATCGTTGGTGCATTAGGTTTTCTAGGAGTTAGGTCATTGGGTCGTTCGGTTGTTGGGTCGTTGGACCATTGGGGTGTTAGGTCATTGGGTCATTTGGCTGTTGGGGCATTAGGGAGTTGGGGCGTTGGGGTGTTAGGCCATTGGGGCATTAGGCCATTTTGGTCATTGGGGAGTTTTTCTATTTAGGTTGTCGGGATATTCATACATTTGGCCATTATGTCAATAGTCTAATAAGCATTTGGGGAATTTGGTTATTAGGCCATATCCCATTGGTCCATTAGGTCACTGGACCCCCTAGCCAACTTTGTATCCCCCAATGGGGATTCTATGAAATTATCTATCACAATAGAGTATCCAATTACTAATCATACTGTTAAAATTGAAAAACATGGTTGTTTTTAAAAAACATAAATTATTCTAATCTTAATAAATTATACATTTAAAGTTTAAATCAATATATATAATTATTTAAATAATAAATTTAATATAAACACACCTCATAAATATTCTACGTCATGGGTAGCTATGTCAGCTACCAAAATTGACAAATGGACTACAGATGCCACTGTTTTGTGTTCCTCAATTGTCGTCAACATCTTTATTTCAAAATCAACATCCATTATAATCATTAGATTTATAATGACGAGCCTTTATAGGTGGACCCTCACCTGGTTGAATAAATTATTTATATGGAGTTGGGTCGCCTATCTCCCTAAGGTTTTGAACCTTCATAATTAACAGAATTTAATAATTATTTCTGCAGAATGAAATTAGTATAATACTTCACTCATAATGAAAATAAATTTATACATAAAAAATCCCTGAACCAATAATTAAATTATGCAAAATGAGATTGTCAAATGGGATACTCAGTCATGCGAGACATATCTTATTTTAGTTCATTTATGCGTTTCCTACAAACGATAAACCAATTTTTGAATGATCAACTTATGCAAAAAAACATGTAAAAGAGAAACAATAAAATTGAAAAGACCCTTACATATTTAATGGTGAAACTGATTGAGTATTGAACAAGATATATTGATGCGCTAATATACACTCTATGTTTTCCCTATAAAATATGGTTCCTTCTAAAAATGGACCTTCTTGAATCCAAGATGGATTATCTAATTTTGTTTCAACATCCATATGATATTCTGCACAAAATTTAGCACACTGAATCATCAAATAACCATTAGAAATTGATTCTTTCAAATGAGCTCTGTTGTGTACAAATCATTTCAATGAATTCATATACCTTTCAATTGGATACATACACCTGAATTTCACTAGACCAGCGGCCATTACATCATCTGTTAGGTGAACTTTCAAGTGAATAATAACATCAAAATGTGAGTGGGGAAACATTTTTTCAAAGTGACAAAGCATATGTACAATTTGGTACTGAACACATTTTATATCAATCATTCATTGATTTCATAATCAAAAAAATCTCAAAAATTAATCATCTCAATGAACAATTGAACAACATTGGGAGATAAACAACCAAAAATTGCGATTGGAATCAAATGCTAATGTATTATGTGATTTTCATGACCTTTCAACCCTTGCAATGTTCTACTTGTTAGATTCACACACATTGAAATATTAAAAGAGTAACCATCAGGCACATTGATCATCTACCAAATGGAAAAAATTACTTTATAACCATTATAGTCATTGTATAATGTGCAACATGCATATATGACATATTTCCATCAGCTAACTATAAATTCAACTATTTCCTTATCACAATTTCATCCGAATGATGACATGCATTAACATGGTCCGTTGATTTTCCATAGATATGTAAAATGGTCCACAATTTATTATCACAAACATTTTTTCAATGTGCATGACATCAAAATTATGGCTTAGCATGTTAGTTTTTCAATATAGGAGATTGTAAAAAAATACTTTTCTTTTTCCAATTGTTACTGCGTTATCTACATGAACCATGAATATTAGAAAATGAACGAGACACCAAATAATGAAAGTGTTATACCATGCAGATGTTTTATTCCTAAATCTTCGATTACATTTTAACTCTTTTCATGATCTGTAGTGCTAGGATGAACTCTATAGAACAATCAAATGTCACTCTATCATTTCTGAACATTCTATGAGGGGGGGGGGGGAATGTTTCAACCCATGTAATTAAATTTTTCAAAATGTTTAAGACATATATTTTTTTTAATTTTATTGCAACAAGGAAAAAAATATCCCCCTTTCGTACTCCATCCTGATAAATTTGCATAAACTGAGAAGTCATTGATTTTCCACAATAAAGAAGCCTGAAGATTGAACATTTCATTCATTTCAATATCATTATTCATCACACCATCGGCCTGAAATTCATTTAACTCATCAATCAATGGATGAATATAAAACATCATTCTTAACCCCTAGAATTTTAGGTTCATCAAAAATAGTGGAAAGTAATATAAATTGTTTCTTCATACAAATACATGGACAAAAATTGTATGGAACCAACACCATGGGACATGTGTTATGAGTTGCACAAACTATAGACTTGAATGGATTGAAACCATCTGATGACAACCCCAATTAGACATTACAAAAAATAATTATCTTATTTAGGGTGTCTCTTATAGATTTCCTTCAATGAATGAGAGTCTGTTGGTTATACTAACATTTCACATTCCTGATTTCTTTCCGCAAGACATCCCATTAAATTAGAAACATTATATGACATAAAAAATATTTTCAACCTTAGATTTAGGGGAAAGTATCACATTTACTATATGAATATAAAACATTCATGCATTATAGTCTGACTTTGATGAGTCTGATTTCCCTAGTTTTTTTCGACCAGGAAGGGCCAGATACCGTACAAATATCAAAAGGGTCATTTTCAATTCTAAACATCTTACAGTTATTTTCACATACATATATGGTCTCATATATAGAAATTTTGTTCCTTATCAACTTAAGAGCATGGTAATACAACTCAGTAATAATTTCTTCGACAGGAAGAACCTCTTTCAATTACACCAATATCATGTCGAACTATGTGTATAACCAATGATTCCAATTCGTCAAATGCAACAACTCTACGATAAACAAAAAATTATTGTAAGAGGTAAATCCAAGATATAATTCTGTTTTTTCATCATCATGTACTTCATAAAACCTCCTCGAATCCTTATCTGCACCAGAGCGCAGAATTATCTCACTAGTCTCTACATTCTGGATGTCAATGCCATCAAGTTCCAAGCCACGTACCACTTTAGTAAGCATTTCATGCATTGTATCATTCTTCTTCACATCAACAACCTTATGAATTGTATCTGTATGTTGAAAATGAATATATTCTTCCCCATGTTGAGTCTAACTCATATAATTTTTCTGAAATTCAATCTAGAATAATATTTTTATCACAGCATCCCATGTGAATTGATATCTATTTGCACATTTTCTATATGGACAACTAATATAGTCACTTAGAAATCCTCCAGTGAACACTATAAACTACATAATCCCATGGAAATATTATCAAGGCATTCAATTTTTATGATCAATCCAAATCTTATCCATAATAATATTTGTATACCAAACATTAACACAGGACTTCATATTACATGAATTTTTCATATCAAATATATTTAAAATAAAGACTACCTAATTGCATGTGTGTAACACCCAGAGATTTTATGAAAAATATTCTTTTAATAAAGTCTTTTGTTTTATGCTACACCAAGATTACCTTGCGCTATACGCAACACCGTATTAGCTTGCAGTATACGCAACACTATTCTTGGATCGTGTTACACACAATTTTGATAATAGCTATTCTACGCAAAATTGAGTATATATATATATATTCAATGTATAAATGAAATATGGTTGGATTATGTTATACAAAACAACGAAGGATTCTTGCATAGCACGCAACCCTGACTTGGCTTGCATTACACGCAATCACGACCTTCCTCGATAGTGTGTGTTGTACGCAATACCGGGTTTTACTAAACACCGATATATTATTATAGTATTATTATGAACTAGCCATTATGAATAGTATTAACTAAATTTTGAATCTTATAACATTAATATTCATCTTTCACATTTTCTAAAACATGGTATAAGAACAAAATAAATATTTCGGGTAAAATAAGTATTTTTCAAAAAATGCAGTTTTGCCGCCTTTTGATGGTGCACCCACATTAAATATAGTTGTTGAAATTTTTATAAGTTCAATTTGAAAAAATAAAATTCTTCTTTGTAATCATGAAATAAAAATTTACTTCGGATAAATTTTTCATTTTATTCTGATAACTTTCATATTTTAATGAATAGTAAAAACACGCTATATTTTAATTAAAAACAACTTTTTTCATCGTAATATATTATGTGGTTAAATTATAATATTGAATGGTTTTAAAGTATAAATAGAATATATTTTTACCATTTAATATAATTTATGTCATTAGCAATGATTTTACCTTGAATTCGTAGATTAAATCAATTCAATCTTTTGCAATGTTTTAAAGAAAAACCCGTTTTCTTTCGACAATGAGATTAATTTTAATTTAATTTATGAAACTTTTTTGTATTTAATTTGGAAAAATGGATTCCATATTTGGAATCAGTGGGTCCAAATTATTTTAATAAGCTTCTTTTTTTTTGGGAATTGTGAATAGTAGCTACGGTAAATTTTATTTACTATAGTTAAAGGTAAATCGGGTAATTAACGGTAAATATAAGATTATAAAATTACCCTAACACTTGGAAAAATCCTATTGGATGACTAAAAGTAGACCCATATCACATAAGGGTCGTATTAGATTCATTTAATGAACTTTTGTCCACGAAAATAATTTAATTATTATTAAAACCAAAGAATGTGACAACATGTCACTTTCTAAAATCTTATAAGTATAATAATTTTAATTTAGTGATAAACTTCATGAAACTTCAAACATTAATATTCTACAGAAATCTAAAAAAATTATCTACATAATGGGAATTTATTTAGAATTTTTTGGGATTAAATAATTATCATTAATTGTGACACAATAGTGATGCAGAAATTATTTATCTAGTGAAAAATCAAGAATATAGTTTTTATTAAACGAATAGTGACCATAAAATGCACAAAACCCTGACCAAAACTTATTTTTCAGGTAAATTTAAACCACAATCATCCAATTGTCTAATATTTGACAATTTTTAGCCTTATAAAAGCGATTATGACACTTATATTATTTTATTTTAAATGATGCCAAAGTTGTCACCTTCAAAATTTAATAAGTATAAAAATTTAAATATTGTGATTTTAAGATGAAAAATTCGAGTATAAGTATTATTGTGAAAGTTTATAGATTTACCTTCATTACATGATTTTATTTTTAAATTTTATGCAAGAAATAAGTATATTAAATAATTGTACAAAAATGTTGTAGTATTTATTTTATTAAAAGATAAACCAAATAAATGGTTTTAAAAATAATAAAATAAATATTATATGAACTATTTAATGTTCTCCACTAATTTTCTAGATACATATTACCTGTTATTAATATATTAAAGCTTGTATTTTGAACATATCTTCTGTATATATTTTATTTAAATTCAAATAAATGAATAGTGTCAACATTGACACTATTGTTAATTTATAAAAATAACATATTATAAAATTGTTTAAAATCACAAAAATATTTAAAAATTATAAATTAAACTTTATATGATCTATAATGTTATAAAGTAACCAATTATAGAAAATTCAAAACAATTAAGTAATTATTTGTTATAATATAAAATTTTGAATTTTATTACCACAAATAAACTTAAATAGATTAAATAAAGATAAATCAAAATGATAAGGTTTAAAATAAGATCAAAACGTGTCTAAATTTTATTGGTTGATGATATTACAACCGTATATCATTTAATATTCTAATATGAGTCATTTTTGGTGGTTTTTAAGTGGGTTTAGATTTATTATAAATTAATATTTCTAAGATTTCCAAAGGTGCCCCTCTCCTCCCTTATAAAAGGGAACCTCCTCCCCCTCTTCCTCACACCACTTTGAGCCTTCAATCTCGGACAAACCCTTTCAATTTCTCCTCTACACTTTTCTAGAAACATCCTAGTGGTTCTGGTATTCTTCAAAGACCTATTTTAGTGCCCTAAAAGGAGTTCTCAAAGAAGCACTTCAAAGAAAAGGTAATGTCCGTTACCGATTCTTTCATCTTTATTTCTTCTTCCACTTCTTCTTCTTTAGTTGTTTAATTATGAAGTAATAACATAAGTATAACTCATATACTGATATGTTATTATAAGTATGAAAAAACCCTATTTCACCATCTATCCATCATACGGAAAAAGAAATCACCGCGCGTGCGTACGTACGGAATACCGTCTCCACGCCGTGGTGTAATCTATTTTTCCACCAACACATTACATGGATGGGTATTATGGTGTAAAGAATAACTATACATAGTTACTATAACATCATAATTATTCTGATATATTTTATCATCCACTCCAATTCGATTCAATAATTATGGAAACGATATCATCGCCCGTGCATACGTACGGACTACCGTCTCCACGACGCGATGAGATTCATTCTCCATGTTAACAATTTATGAATGATTATAGAGTATATATAAGCAATAATAATTAAATATATGACATTATAAAGATACTTTATTTATGTATATATATATATGTATGTCATCTACTTAATTACATTCAACTCAATAAGGAAACGAAAACAACGTTCATGCGTACGTACGGCCTACCGTCTCCATGAACGGTGTATTTCTTTCCCTTTATCGATCTATTATATATATATATATATATATTATGAATATATATTATATATAAATCATGTTTTATATTCTATGATTAATTAATCATGATCTAAGTAATCATATGAATAATTACAAGTCAAAACACGGATGGCAAATGAAACGATTTTACCCAAAACACTCTTTAACATGGAATTTACAAAAGAACGGGTAATATAAAGTCATTAGTGAACCATATATGATATAATAACAATGAATATGATTCTATAATAAGTCAATGAAATTATTTAAGTCGTTATAGATGAGGTTTGGATACGTACGAAGCATATCGGACCTAAGGTAAGGGATAATTTTGCAAATCTCATTTTTATCCGAGATTGCTTATTCGTAATTATTTTCTGGGGTTATTGTTATCATCCATGTCCATGTTTCCTAAAAATGGTTTCATGTATGTTTAAAGTACTTTCTACCCACTTTTTACTTTTACTACTTGGTATGTAAGGAATCTTTCTTTTGTTTATGTTACGAGGTACTTTTTTGACTTTTCCGACAAAAGTTTGATAAGAATGTTTTTTTTAACGTATACGACATGAAAGGATTTTTATGGTTTTATAATGCCTTATTTTCATGAAGCTTCCTTCAAAATATTTCATGACTATTTTCAACAAAAACATTTTCTTCTAAAATTTCATGACATTTTGTGAAAAGAAAATGATTTTGAAGAAAAAAGGATATTTTCCTCAAGAATTCATTTCATGTGTTTTATCAAAACCATTTTCATCTAAGATGACATTATTTCAAATGTTTATGTTTCAAGTATTCTGTCTATATGATTTACATGGTTTCACTTTTCTTATTATGAAATGATATCCATTTCTTTTATATGGATTATGTGATGATGGGATGATGTTTATGAAACCCATTTTATTTATTGGGTTATTATGAATGATGTATGTTTATTTTGTGGCACAAGTAAGATTGATTTCGTTATGAGATGGGTGGGACCTATATCTCCCTCCAATGCATTGGGTAAAGATTTATATCTCATGAGATAGACATGGCTGGAATGGTAAGTTAATCCGGTTCAGTGTTATAAGACTGAAACGAGGAGTGAACTCGATTCAGAAAGGGAGTTTGTCCACTAAGATGGTCTTGGCAGCAATGCCGTGGCTACTACGGAAATCATGAAATCTGCTAAATGGTTGCCACAATTACATGTTTTACTCCCACGCTATTTTATCATGCTTAATGTTTTTTATGATCTATGCCTTATGTACTTCAATGTTTTATGTTATTGCTCAATATTTTGATGTTTAAACATTATGTTCATGTTTTTAAGCTCAAATGTATATGATTTGTTTTATTTTATCCATGCATACCCTTACTGAGCATTTGAGCTCACCCTTTTATATTTTTTTCCCCAGGATATAAAGAAAGGTTTTAGGTAAGAAAAAAAGGATGATCATTATTGGGACATGTTGAAGATCTTTCACCACGACTAGAAGATTTTATTCCGAGTTTCCAAAGACACTAAAATATTACGGTCCTTGTGTGTCTATTTTTCTTATGTATGAAGTATTCCGCAAAATTAATGTAATGTCCATGTACATCAAGCTTCGGGTCTCTACAGTTGGTATCAGAGGAAAGGTTTAGTCAACCTTTGGAAACGAGGATGTGAAAACGTTAGTGACATCTCTTGAGATATTACTAAGGTATGTCTAGGGATGTCCCTAAGGATAATTATACGTATAGGATATAGTTCTAGAACTACGATAACGATCTTAGAATTTAACCTAAGATGTTAGATATTGAGGGTACTCCCCCTTTACTATGTTGTTTTCCCTAGCATGATTTTTTCCTCTCACACTATTCTTTTTGGGTTTTATAAAATGGATGGAAACAAGATGATTCACGATAATGGAGGATATAATGGACAATGGAATAATATTATTCATGAGCAACCAAATGAAATGGGATTTGGAAGTCCAAACATCATTATTATGCCAAATCAGAAATCTCATTAAATGATCAGTAATCTCAACTTTGGTAAGTTTCCCGACTGAGATAATAAGAGAAATATGGAGTTTCATGATGATCATAGAGGGAAGAAAGTTCAATTTCCCTCATGTAAATCATGTGTGATGTGGCATCATGGAGATTGTTTCAAGGGAACAGGAAGATGATTTGGGTGTGGAAAAGAAGGACACAAATCCAGTAAGTGCAAAGGAAAAGGTTCAGTTAACACCTTGGATGAGGATAATGGAATTTCTACAACATCAACAATGGTTAAATGTCTTAAATGTGGAATGTACGAGCATTATGAAAACCAATGACCTAAGGGAAATTATCATGAAGAGAATCAGTACGGTCGTATGGGTAGTATTTATGTCGATGATGTTGAAGAGACTACAAATGATATGTGAGATAAAAGAATTGTTGAAGCTCGGTCAATGGTTTAAGAAGGTAGTGGAATGATTACATGTTTATCAAGTGTAATGTTGTATAAGTGATCTCATGGTATAATGGAATAAAGAGACATATAAGGATTGTTACATTGTTTTCTTTCCTTGAGTTTTGAAAGTGCATGATTAATGGTACCAATATCCATGAAAGGTTATTCAGATATTTTTGGAATGTAGATGATATGCGCATAATGAAGGGATAAGGAGAAAATTACCTGGTTGATAGTATTCATGAGCTCATGAATTATATAAGGAGAAGGTTATATCATGGTTTGAGTATATTGAATTTTTGGATTTTGGTATGTGGAAAGAGTTAACTTTTGACTGCATTCATGTTTTCACTATGGTTCAATTAATGGGAATTCATTCATAAAGAGAATACATGATTAAGGTATTCACATGTTTGTAATTTGACCAACAAGATATATCTTATAATATATGGGGGATAAATGATGGCATTCACGTGATTGTTATGTGACATTTCAAGTAATCATTTTCTTTATACTATGAGCTTGGACCGAAGTATTTTAGATAAGCCTAAAGATTGGAATAGATTGTGTTGGTCATAAGTTAGGATAGAACATTTTTCGATATTATTGATGGGATGTTATAGTAATATAGCTTTAGAAAAAGGACAACCTTCAGGACGGGCGACATCCCATCGCGTCGGACAAGGCTGTGGGAATCGAACCCACAACCGAAGTGCGACTGGCCTTTATCACCTACCACTGGCCTACAGGAAGTCCCTGGTTAGTAGAAACTAGTTTTATTTTATTTTTGCGGTATGATATATGAAGTATAAGTTCATTTTTGGAATCGTATACGATTAACCTAACCATAGATGGACTTATGTATATTTGATTACTTTTTCTATCCTTTTGTTTGAAATAGATGGAATGACACATAATTCTATCACATGATCAATTAACACATCATGAATAACAAATTCAACTTCATTTCTTTAAGAGATGAAGTGGAAATTGTTCAAAGCATGAACAACAGTAAAATTGTACCAAAATCATGTAAGTATTTCTTTTAATTAATCAACTTTAGGGAAATGATCTTGAAAACCAAAAATGTTTTCCTAGTGCTCTTATATCTGATGAATCAGATGGTACCTTAGATCGTCAAAAATTTATGGCTTTGTGATTGTTGGCTTTTCCATAGCCATGTTCTCTACCACTCTCAATCAGAACATGATGGTTAGATTTCTCTTCTATATCCATATTTTCACCTATATTGAAACCCAGTGATTAGTTTATTTGGGTAAGCGTTACGTTTCATACTTTAGTTTTTAAAATCCATGTTTTGGTATTCCTTTTTACGATGTGGGTTTCTATTAAACAAAATTTCGAGTAGTAAACCATTTATAACCCCAACGAATTTCGAGGGAGAAATTCATTTAAAGGGGGGTAGAATGTAACACCTCGAGATTTTATGAAAAATATTCTTTTAATAAAGTATTGTGTTGTATGCTACACAAATATTACCTTGCGCTATACGCAACACCGTATTAGCTTGCAGTATACGCAACACTATTCTTGGATCGTGTTACACACAATTTTGATAATAGTTATTCTACGCAACATTGAGTATATATATATATATATTCAATGTATAAATGAAATATGGTTGGATTATGTTATACGAAACAACGAAGGATTTTTGCACAACACGCAACCCTGACTTGGCTTGCATTACACGCAATCACGACCTTCCTCGATAGCATGTGTTGTACGCAATACCGGGTTTTACTAAACAACGATATATTATTATAGTATTATTATGAACTAGCAGTTATGAATAGTATTAAAGAAATTTTGAATCTTATAACATTATTATTCATCTTTCACATTTTCTAAAACATGGTATAAGAACAAAATAAATTTTTCGGGTAAAATAAGTATTTTTCAAAAAATGCAGTTTTGCCACCTTTTGATGGCGCACCCACTTTAAATCTAGTTTTTGAAATGTTTATAAGTTAAATTTGACAAAATAAAATTCTTCTTTGTAATCATGAAATAAAAATTTACTTCGGATAAATTTTTCATTTTATTCTGATAACTTTAATATTTTAATGAATAGTAAAAACACACTATTTTTTAATTAAAAACAACTTTTTTCATCATAATATCTTATGTGGTTAAATTATAATATTGAATGGTTTTAAAGTATAAATAGAATATATTATTACCATTTAATATATTGTATGTCATTAGCATTGATTTCACCTTGAATTCATAGGTTAAATCAATTCAATCTTTTGCAATGTTTTAAAGAAAAACTCGTTTTCTTTCGACAATGGGATTAATTTTAATTTAATTTCTGCAACTTTTGTGTATTGAATTTGGAAAAATGGATTCCATATTTGGAATCAGTGGGTCCAAATTATGTTAATAAGCTACTTTTTATTTTTGGGCATTGTGAATAGTAACTACGGTAAATTTTATTTACTATAGTTAAAGGTAAATCGGGTAATTAAGGGTAAATATAAGATTATAAAATTACCCTAACACATGGAAAAATCTTATTGGATGACTAAAAGTCGACCCATATCACCTAAGGGTCGGATTAGATTCATTTAATGGACTTTTGTCCATGAAAATAATTTAATTATTATTAAAACCAAAAAATGTGACAACATGTCACTTTCTTAAATCTTATAAGTATAATAATTTTAATTTAGTGATAAACTTCATGAAACTTATAACATTAATAGTAGACATAAAGCTAAAAAAACTATCTACATCATGAGAATTTATTTAAAATTTTTTGGGATTAAATAATTATCATTAATTGTGACACAATAGTGATGCAGAAATTATTTATCTAGTAAAAAATCAAGAATATAGTTTTTATTAAACTAATAGTGACCATAAAATGCACACAACCCCAACCCAAACATATTGGTCATGTAAATGTAAACACAAATCATCCAATGGTCGAATATTTGACAATTTAGAGCCTTATAAAATCGATTATGACACTTATATTATTTTATTTTAAATGATGCCAAAGTTGTCACCTTTAAAATTTAATAAGTATAACAATTTAAATATTGTAATTTTAAGATGATAAATTCTAGTACAAGTATTATTGTGAAATTTAATAGATTTAACTTCATCATAGGATTTTATTTTTAATTTTTATGCAAGAAATAAGTATATTAAAAAATTGTACAAAAATGTTGTAGTATTTATTTTATTAAGAGATAAACCAAATAAATGGTTTTAGAAATAATAAAATAAATATTATATGAACTATTTACTGTTCTACACTAATTTTCTAGATACATATGACCTTTTATGAATCTATTAAAGCTTTTATTTCGAACATAACTTCTGTATATATTTTATTTAAATTCAAATAAATGAATAGTGTCAACAGTGACACTATTGTTATTTTATAAAAATAACATATTATAAAATTGTTTAAAAATCACACAAATAGTTACAAATTATAAATTAAAATTTATATGATCTATAATGTTATAAATTAACCAATTATGGAAAATTCAAAACAAATAAGTAATTATTTGTTATAATTTAAAATTTACAATTTTATTACCACAAATAAACTTAAATAGATTAAATAAGGATAAATCAAATTGATAAGGTTTACAATAAGATCCAAACATGTCTAAATTTTATTGTTTGATGATATTACAACCCTATATCATATAATATTAGAATATGAGTCATTTTTGGAGGTTTTTAATTGGGGTTAGATTTATTATAAATTAATATTTCTAAGAATTCCAAAGGTGCCCCTCTCCTCCCTTATAAAAGGGAACCTCCTCCCACTCTTCCTCACAGCACTTTGAGCCTTCAAGCTCGGACAAACCCTGCCAATTTATCCTCTCCACTTCCCTAGAAACATCCTAGAGGTTCTGGTCTTCTTCAAATACCTATTTTAGTGCCCTAAAAGGAGGTCTCAAAGAAGCACTTCAAAGAAGAGGTAATGTCAGTTACCGATTCGTTCATCTTTATTTCTTCTTCCACTTCTTCTTATTTAGTTGTTTAATTATGAAGTAATAACATCAGTATCAATCATATAATGATATGTTATTATAAGTATGAAACAAACCTATTTCACCATCTATCCATCCTATGGAAAAAGAAATCACCGCGCGTGCGTACGTACGGAATACCGTCTCCACGCCGTGGTGTAATCTATTTTTCCACCAACACCTTACATGGATGGGTATTATGGTTTAAAGAATAACTATAAATAGTTATTATAACATCATAATTATTCTTATATATTGTATCATCCAGTCCAATTCAATTCAATAATTATGGAAATGATATCACCGCCCGTGCGTATGTACGGACTACCATCTCCACGACGCGATGAGAGACATTCTCCATGTTAACAATTTATGAATTATTATATAGTATATATAAGAAATAATAATTAAATATATGACATTATAAATCTACTGTATTTATGTATATATATATGTATGTCATCTACTTAATTCCATTCAACTCAATAAGGAAACGAAAACATCGTTCATGCGTACGTACGGCCTACCATCTCCATGAACGGTGTATTTCTTTCCATTTATAGATCTATTATATATATATATATATATATTCTGAATATATATTATATATAAATCATGTTTTATATTCTGGAATTAAGTAATCATGATCTAAGTAATCATATGAATAATTACAAGTCAAAACATGGACGGCAAATGAAACGATTTTACCCAAAACACTCTTTAACATGACATTTACAAAAGAACGGGTAATATAAAGTCATAAGTGAACCATATATGATATAATAACAATGAATATGATTCTTTAATAAGTAAATGACATTATTTAAATCATTATACATGAGTTTTGGATACATACGAAGCATATCAGACCTGTGGTAAGGGATAATTTTCCAAATCTCATTTTTATCCGAGATTGCTTATTCGTAATTATTTTCTGGGGTTATTGTTATCATCCATATCCATGTTTCCTAAAAATGGTTTCATGTATGTTTAAAGTCCTTTCTACCCACTTTTGACTTTTACTACATGGTATGTAAGGAATCTTTCTTTTGTTTATGTTACGAGGTACTTTTTTGACTTTTCTAACAAAAGTACGATAAGAATGTTTTTTTAACGTATACGGCATGAAAGGATTTTTATGGTTTTATAAAGCCTTATTTTCATGAAGCTTCCTTCAAAATATTTCATGAATATTTTCAACAAAAACTTTTTCTTCTAAAATTGCATGACATTTTGTGAAAAGAAAATGATTTTGAAGAACAAAGGATATTTTCCTCAAAAATTCATTTCAAGTGTTTTATCAAAACCATTTTCATCTAAGATGACATTATTTCACATGTTTATGTTTCAAGTATCATGTATATATGATTTACATGGTTTCACTTTTCTTATTATAAAATGATATCCATTTCTTTTATATGGATTATGTGATTATGGGATGATGTTTATGAAACCCATTTTTTTTATTGGGTTATTATGAATGATGTATGTTTATTTTGTGGCACAAGTAAGAATGATTTAATTATGAGATGGGTGGGACCTATATCTCCCTCCAATGCATTGGGTAATGATTTATATCTCATGAGATAGACATGGATGGAATGGTAAGTTAATCCGGTTTAGTGTTACGGGACTGAAATGAGGAGTGAACTCGATTCAGAAATGGACTTTGTCCACTAAGATGGTCTTGGAATCAATGCCTTGGCTAATATGGAAATCATGACATGTGCTGAATGGTTTCCACAATTACATGTTTTAATCCCATTCTATTTTATCATGCTTAATGGTTTTTACGATCTATGCCTTACGTACTTCAATGTTTTATGTCATTACTCAAGATTTTGATGTTTAAACATTATGTTCATGTTTTTAAGCTCAAATGTATATGATTTGTTTTATTTTATCCATGCATACCCTTACTGAGCATTTGAGCTCACCCTTTTATGTTTTTTTTCAGGATATAAAGAAAGGTTTTAGGTAACAAAAAAAGGAAGATCATTATTAGGAGATGTTGAAGATCTTTCACCATGATTAGAAGATTTTATTCCGAGTTTCCAAAGACACTAAACTATTACGGTCCTTTTGTGTCTATTTTTCTTATGTATGGAGTATTCCGCAAAAGTAATGTAATGTCCATGTACGTCAAGCTTTGGGTCTCTACAATTGGTATCAGAGGAAAGTTTTAGTCAACCTTTGGAAACTAGGATGCGAAAAAGTTAGTGATATCCCTAGAGATATTACTAAGGTATGTCTTGGGATGTCCCTAAGGATAAGTATACGTATAGGATATAGTCCTAGAACTACGACAACGATCTTAGAATTTATCCTAAGATGTTATATATTGAGGGTACTCCCCCTTTACTATGTTGTTTTCCCTAGAATGATTTTTTCCTCTCACACTATTCTTTTTGGGTTTTAGAAAATGGCTGGAAATAAGATGATTCGCGATAATGGAGGATATAATGGACAATGGAATGATATTATTCATGAGCAACCAAATGAAATGGGATTTGGAAGTCCAAACACCATTATTATGCCTAATCATAAATTTCATAATATGATCAATAATCTCAACTTTGGTAAGTTTCCCGACTCAGATAATAAGAGAATGATGGAGTTTCAGGATGATCGTAGAGGAAAGAAAATTCAATTTCCCTCATGTAAATCATGTGGGAAGAGTCATTGGGGAGATTGTTTCAAGGGAACTCTAAGATGCTTTGGGTGTGGAAAACAAGGACACAAAGCCAGTAAGTGCAAAGTAAAAGGTTCAGTTAACACCTTAGATGAGGATAATGGAATTTCTACGACATCAACAATGGTTAGATATTTTAAATGTGGAATGTACGGGCATTATGAAAAAAAATGCCCTAAGGGAAAGTCTCATGAAGAGAATCAGTACAGCCGTATGGGTAGTATTTATGTTGATGATGATGAAGAGAATACAAATGATATGTGAGATAAAAGAATTGTTGAAGCTCGGTCAATGGTTTAAGAAGGTAGTGGAATGATTACATGTTTATCAAGTGTAATGTTGTATAAGTAATCTCATGGTACAATGGAATAAAGTGACATCTAAGGATTGTTACATTTTTGCCTTTCATTGAGTTTTGAAAGTGTATGATTAATGCTACCAGTATCCATGAAAGGTTATTCAGATATTTTTGGAATGTAGATGATATGCGCATAATGAAGGGATAAGGAGAAAATTAAATGTTTGATAGTATTAATGAGCTCATGACTGATATAAGGAGAAGGTTATATCATGGTTTGAGTATATAGAATTTTTGGATTTTGGTATGTGGAAAGAGTTATCTTTTGACTGCATTCATGTTTTCACTATGGTTCAATTAATGGGTATTCATTCTTCAGGAGAATACATGATTAAGTTATTCACATGTTGGTAATTTGACCAACAAGATATATCTTATGATATATGTGGGATAAATGATGGCATTCACATGATTGTTATGTGACATTTCAAGTAATCATTTTCTTTATACTATGAGCTTGGACCGAATTATTTTAGATAAGCCTAAAGATTGGAATGGATTGTGTTGGACATATGTTAGTATAGAACTTTTTTTGATATTATTGATGGGATGTTATAGTAATATAGCTTTAGAAAAAGGACAACGTGCAGGACGGGCGATAGCCCATCACGTCGGACAAGGATGTGGGAATTGAACCCACAAACGAAGTGCGACTGGCCTTTATCGCCTACCACTGGCCTACAGGAAGTCCCTGGTTAGTAGAAACTAGTTTTATTTTATTACGTGGTATGATATATGAAGTATAAGTTCATTTTTGGAATCGTATACTATTAAACTAACCATAGATGGACTTATGTATATATGATAACTTTTTCTAACCTTTTGTTTTAAACAGATGGAATGACCCATCATTCTATCACATGATCTATTAACACTTCATGAATAACAAATTCAACTTCATTTCTTTAAGAGATTGAGTGGAAATTGTTCAAAGCACGAACACTAGTAAAATTGTACCACA
Organism: Viscum album; assembly: GCA_963277665.1. Lineage (NCBI taxonomy): Eukaryota > Viridiplantae > Streptophyta > Magnoliopsida > Santalales > Viscaceae > Viscum > Viscum album. The sequence continues at coordinate 1,249,866,392 of OY728122.1, read as the reverse complement.
ATCATGTACGTATTTATTTTAATTCATCAACTTTAGGGAAATGATATTGAAAACCAAAAATGTTGTCCTAGTGCTCTTATATCTGATGAATCAGATGGTACTTGGATCGTCACAAATTTATGGCTTTGTGATTGCTGGATTTTCCATAGCCATGTTCTCTACCACTCTCCATCAGAACATGATGGTTAGATTTCTCTTCCATATCCATATTTTCACCTATGTGGAAACCCAGTGATTAGTTTATTTGGGTAACTGTTAAATTTCATACTTTAGTTTTTAAAAGCCATGATTTAGTATTCCTTTTTACGATGTGGGTTTCTATTAAACAAACATTTGAGTAGTAAACCATTTATAACCCCGATGAATTTTGAGGGAGAAATTAATTTTAATGGGGGTAGAATGTAACACCCCAAGATTTTATGAAAAATATTCTTTTAATAAAGTCTTTTGTTTTATGCTACACCAAGATTACCTTGCGCTATATGCAACACTGTATTATCTTGCAGTATACGCGACACTATTCTTGGATCGTGTTACACGCAATTTTGATAATAGTTATTCTACGCAACATTGAGTATATATATATATATATTCAATGCATAAATGAAATATGGTTGGATTATGTTATATGAAACAATGAAGGATTCTTGCACAGCACGCAACCCTGACTTGGCTTGCATTACACGCAATCACGACCTTCCTCGATAGCGTGTGTTGTACGCAAAACCGCGTTTTACTAAACAATGATATATTATTATAGAATTATTATGAACTATCCATTATGAATAGTATTAACTAAATTTTGAATCTTATAATATTATTATTCATCATGCACATTTTCTAAAACATGGTATAAGAACAAAATAAATTTTTCGGGGAAAATAAGTATTTTTCAAAAAATGCAGTTTTGCCACCTTTTGATGGTGCACCCACATTAAATCTCGTTTTTGACATGTTTATAAGTTCAATTTGACAAAATAAAATTTTTCTTTGTAATCATGAAATAAAAATTTACTTCAGATAAGTTTTTCATTTTATTCTGATAACTTTCATATTTTCATGAACAGTAAAAACACGCGATATTTTAATTAAAAACAACTATTTTCATCGTAATATCTTATGTGGTTAAATTATAATATTTAATGGTTTTAAAGTATAAATATAATATATTTTTACCATTTAATATAATTTATATCATTATCATTGATTTTACCTTGAATTCATAGGTTAAATCATTTCAATCTTTTGCAATGTTTTAAAGAAAAACCTGTTTTCTTTCGATAACGGGATTAATTTTAAATTAATTTCTGCAACTTTTTTGTATTTAATTTGGAAAAATGGATTCCATATTTGGAATCAGTGGGTCCAAATTATGTTAATAAGCTACTTTTTATTTTTTGGCATTGTGAATAGTAACTACGGTAAATTTTATTTACTATAGTTAAAGGTAAATTGGGTAATTATGGGTAAATATAAGATTATAAAATTACCCTAACACTTGGAAAAATCCTTTTGGATGACTAAAAGTAGACCCATATCACCTAAGGGTAGGATTAGATTCATTTAATGGACTTTTTTTCGTGAAAATAATTTAATTATTATTAAAACCAAAGAATGTGACAACATGTCACTTTCTTAAATCTTATAAGTATAATAATTTTAATTTAGTGATAAACTTCATGAAACTTAGAACATTAATTGTTTACAGAAATATAACAAAATTATCTACATAATGATAATTTATTTAGAATTTTTTGGGATTTAATAATTATCATTAATTGTGACACAATATTGATGCAGAAATTATTTATCTAGTGAAAAATCAAGAATATAGTTTTTAATAAACTAATAGTGACCATAAAATGCACAAAACCCTGAAAAAAACATATTGGTCATTTAAATGTAAACCACAATAATCCAATGGTATAATATTTGACAATTTGGAGCCTTATAAAATCTATTATGACACTTATATTATTTTATTTTAAATGATGCCAAAGTTGTCACCTTCATAATTTAATAAGTATAACAATTTAAATATTGAGATTTTAAGATTATAAATTCGAGTAAAAGTATTATTGTGAAATTTAATAGATTTATCTTCATCATAGGATTTTATTTTTAGTTTTTATGCAAGAAATAAGTATATTAAATTATTGTACAAAAATGTTGTAGGATTTATTTTATTAAGAGATAAACCAAATAAATTGTTTTAAAAATAATAAAATAAATATTATATGAACTATTTAATGTTCTAAAATAATTTTCTAGATACATATGACCTTTTATGAATCTATTAAATCTTTTAGTTCGAACATATCTTCTGTATATATTTTATTTAAATTCAAATAAATTAATAGTGTCCACATTGACACTATAGTTATTTTATAAAAATAACATAGTATAAAATTGATTAAAAATCACAAAAAAATTTAAAAATTATAAATTAAAATTTACATGATCTATAATTTTATAAAGTAACCAATTATGGAAAATTCAAAACAAATAAGTAATTATTTGTTATAAGTTAAAATTTCGAAGTTTATTACCACAAATAAACTTAAATAGATTAAATAAGGATAAATCAAAATGATAAGGTTTAAAATAAGATCCAAACATGTCTAAATTTTATTGGATGATGAGATTACAACCCTATCTCATATAATCTTCTAATATCAGTCATTTTTTGAGGTTTTTAAGTGGGTTTAGATTTATTATAAATTAATATTTCTAAGAATTCCAAAGGTGCCCCTCTCCTCCCTTATAAAAGGGCACCTCCTCCTCCTCTTCCTCACAGCACTTTGAGCCTTCATGCTCAGCCAACCCCTGCCAATTTCTCCTCTAAACATCCCTAGAAAAATCCTAGAGGTTCTGGTATTCTTCAAAGACCTATTTTAGGGCCCTAAAAGGAGGTCTCAAAGAAGCACTTCAAAGAAGAGGAAATGTCCGTTACCGATTCTTTCATCTTTGTTTCTTCTTCCACTTATTCTTATTTAGTTGTTTCATTATGAAGTAATAACATCAGTATCACTCATATACGGATATGTTATTATAAGTATTAAACAACCCTATTTCACCATTTATCCATCTTACGGAAAAAGAAATCACCGCGTGTGCGTACCTACGGAATACCGTCTCCACGCCGGGGTGTAATCTATTTTTCCACCAACACCTTACATGGATGGGTATTATGGTGTAAAGAATAACTATACATAGTTATTATGTAATCACAATGATTATGATATATTGTTTCATCCACTCCAATTCAATTCAATAATTATGGAAATGATATCATCACCCGTGCATACGTACAGACTACCGTCTCCACGACGCGATGAGATTCATTATCCATGTTAACAATTTATGAATGATTATATAGTATATATAAGAAATTATAATTAAATATATGACATTATATAGCTACTGTATTTATGTATATATATATATGTTTGTCATCCACTTAATTCCATTCAACTCAATAAGGAAACGAAAACAGCGTTCATGCGTACGTACGGCCTCCCATCTCCATGAACGGTGTATTTCTTTCAATTTATCGATCTATTATATATATATATATTCTGAATATATATTATATATAAATCATGTTTTATATTCTTGAATTAAGTAATCATGATCTAAGTAATCATATGAATAATTACAATTCAAAACACGGACGACAAATGAAACGATTTTACCCAAAACACTTTTTAACATGGAATTTACAAAAGAACGGGTAATATAAAGTCATAAGTGAACCATATATGATATAATAACAATGAATATGATTCTGTAATAATTCAATGAAATTATTTAAATCATTATACAGGAGGTTTGGATACGTACGAAGCATATCAGACCTAAGGTAAGGTATAATTTTGAAAATCTAATTTTTATCCGAGATTTCTTATTCGTAATTATTTTCTGGGGTTATTGTTATCATCCACGTCCATTTTTCCTAAAAATGGTTTCATGTATGTTTAAAGTCCTTTCTACCCACTTTTTACTTTTACTACATGGTATGTAAGTAATCTTTCTTTTGTTTATGTTACGAGGTACTTTTTTGACTTTTCCGACAAAAGTACGATAAGAATGTTTTTTTAACGTATACGACATGAAAGGATTTTTATGGTTTTATAAAGCCTTATTTTCATGAATAATCCTTCAAAATATTTCATGAATATTTTCAAAAAAACATTTTCTTCTAAAATTGAATGACATTTTGTGAAAATAAAATCATTTTGAAGAAAAAAGGATATTTTCCTCAAGAATTCATTTCAAGTGTTTTATCAAAACCATTTTCTTCTAAGATGACATTATTTCACATGTTTATGTTTCAAGTATCATGTCTATATGATTTACATGGTTTCACTTTTCTTATTATGAAATGATATCCATTTCTTTTATATGGATTATGTGATGATGGGATGATGTTTATGAAACCCATTTTATTTATTGGGTTATTATGAATGATGTATGTTTATTTTGTGGCACAAGTAAGAATGATTTCATTTTGAGATGGGTGGGACCTATATCTCCATCCAATGCATTGGGTAAAGATTTATATCTCATGAGATAGACATGGCTGGAATGGTAATTTAATCCTGTTCAATGTTACAGGACTGAAACGAGAAGTGAACTCGATTCAGAAAGGGAGTTTCTCCACTAAGATGGTCTTGGCAGCAATGCCTTGGATACTATGGAAATCATGACATATGCTGAATGGTTGCACAATTACATGTTTTACTCCCATGATATTTTATCATGATTAATGTTTTTTTATGATCTATGCCTTACGTACTTCAATGTTTTATGTCATTGGTCACGATTTTGATGTTTAAACATTATGTTCATGTTTTTAAGCTCAAGTGTATATGATTTGTTTTATTTTATCCATGCATACCCTTACTGAGCATTTAAGCTCACCCTTTTCTGTTTTTTCCCTAGGATATAAAGAAATGTTTTAGGTAAGAAAAAAAAGGAAGATCATTATTGGGAGATGTTAAAGAACTTTCACCATGATTAGAAGATTTTATTCGGAGTTTCAAAAGACACTAAACTATTACGGTCCTTGTGTGTCTATTTTTCTTATGTATGAAGTATTCCGCAAAAGTAATTTAATGTCCATGTACGTCAAGCTTCGGGTCTCTACAATGTGAACCATTGATAAAATAATCTATTTTAAATCTTTGAATAATAAAAAAGATAATAGATAATGGAATTACAACGAGCCTATACCCTAGTGGTATAGGATCTTGATTGGCATCCAAAAGACCAAGGATCAAATCCGAGCGGGGACTAATTTCTGGTACTGTAGCAGCACTATAGCAGTGCACAGTAGCAGCACTGTAGTGGCAGTGGAACTGTAGCGGCGACGACAATGTAGCGGCAGAGGCACTGTAGTAGGAACTGTTTGCGGTGGTGGTACTGTAGCTGGTACTGTTGCATCCTGGGTACTGTAGAAGAACTATTCACCAAGGGGCTCTTTGGAAAAAAAAAGGGCATTAAAGCATTATATTCAGGCCACTTGGCCTTGGACCTTCAGGCTATGTGATTGGTCTCCCTCTGCCCAGTCTGAAGAGGTCTTTGTTTTAAATAATAAAATGTGGATTCAGTCCCAACCTTAAAAAAATAGATAGCGGAATGGATTTGAAATACCATGTCACCACCACCATGTTAGTATGGTAAATCTAATTACGATTCTATATTCAAGAAACTATATTGAGAATGAATTTGGTCTATATTTCTATAGAGTATACATTTTTCAAGAAAGTAATATTATAACATGTATTCATATGAGGTACATGAAAAAATTCATCAAATACCATTCTTATACAATAAACTTTTGAAACTTAGTTAATGCCTGCTGATAAATCGACAAATATAATTTGTGATATATGTTCTCAAAATCAATTACTGATGATCTATATTCTCAACCTCAGAGAAAATAAATTTTTGTGAAAATAATTTATCACTGCCTCTTGGATTCACACAGCCATTGTGCCATCACCAGTAGTAATGATTAATCTTCAATGATATAAATCAATCTCTAATTTCTCGAAAACTAAATAATCTATATCATGGGTAACATCAAATATATATCATTCTAGAACAAAAAAATACCAATATATCTTGAATTTTTATATCAATATAGAATACATGAAAAAATAAATGTGATTCCTCATGCGGAATCACAGGGTCCAAGACAGTGTTCCTCATGGCCTCCTGTAGGTATCCTTTTATGCAAGATGTTTGTTACTAGGTGTAATGGTCTGAATGTTATTAGTGTATAAAATATACTCTTGACATCAATAAAAAAATTTATAATCAATAAGATAATATAGTCAATAAAAATGAAAATCCATAATCCATCGTACGTATCTCATGTCATATAGTAAAAAACTAAATACCCCCCAAATAGTTAGGTCAATAAAAGTTTTGGAAATAACAATAATGTGAAAAAAATATTGATAAATCACTCAAAATTTCTTCCCAATCCCACCTCTAAAAACCATTCTATGTATCCTAGCCCCTATCATCAGGGCCTTTCCCTTATATCCCAGACTGTGAAGTCTTAACATGGATTGAGATGCCTATGCATGGTGGGAATATGAAATTAATAGGAAACAACCAATTTGTCTTTAACACATGTGCAATGGTATACCAAATTATGTTGTGATAATAATTAAATGTGAATGACATAAAACACACACCCATGTTTGGAGTGGTCATGCGATAAAAAAACATTGGCTCCATGATGGAAATGTAGATATAACAAAATTCATGATCATAGTCAACCACAATGTCACATCATGTATTCCAAAACACAAAAAATGTAAGAGTATCAAGTCAAACCATAGAATGCCATCAAGTCCCATCTCTCTATCATTTAATCCATAAGTCTTACACATATGATCAAACTCTAACATGAGTCTCATGGTCTATGAAAGAACACACATGTAGTCCAAAATCAAAAATTTTCTCCTGGTATACACACACACACAGAGATATGTGATAAACTCAAGAATTGTATAAGTAAAATAACAACACAACTTAATATTTATCCAATCAACATATACGTGGACATAGCATTGTATGTAACTTCCAACCTCCGTAAAGTGTGAAGTCGTCTCATACACACAATACCAACACACATTATTTCATAATTATTCTTACACACAAAACCGTGGAGACTTGTGGGGCAATGGCGGTGGGCAGAAGTGACTCCAAGCCATGTCCGGTAAGGCAAGCCAAGCATGGTCTGAAACCCCCAGGCTGACTGAACCCACGACTCACTGGGCCAGGCCAGTCTCACTACCCAATGAACCGGACCCACACCCAGTGGGCCAGATCCGCACATGCTGGCCGAAAACCATGCCCACATTAGGTAGATCCTAAATAGACCATATCACTAGGCGACTCGGAAAGCTAGACCCTCAGCCAACAAGGCTGGGTCTAGTGAGGCCAATTTGGCATGGCCCACTAGCCAGGTCGGAATAAACCAACCTCAACCCACTCCAAGTTGGGTCGAGTGCGTCTTAATGAATTGGGGAATGTGGGACACCCGGGAAACATAGGATGGGTCTGTCCGACTGGGTCTGACTGAGTCCAATCACAACTAGCCCCCTGGTTACTAAAACACTCGTATCATGCGAACTGCACGTCTTGTTGACGAGCTGTTTATGATGTTGGGACCCTCCCGATGAGGATGATCATTTAGAATTACCTATGTTGAATTTATTGGAAGTTGATATTCAAGGAAGGTATTGAGGAGTGGTTCTCCCAAGTGCACTTTGTAAAGAACCATTCCATCAGTTGAGACCTGACGACAACTAACTTTTAGGCTAGTGGAAAACACCACTATGTGACTATTTTGGGCCACTGTGGGACGAACCTCTATGACTTTGCATTCCCATGGTACATGACGAGTAGAATTACCTCAATATGCCATGAATAATTGTAAGAACTTCTATGTGACTGTGCATTCCCATAGTACATTATGAGGAGGAGTACGTAAGTTGTCTAAGGATTTTGGGAAGCACCTATGTGTCACATTGCAGGCCCACTATACTCAATAAAGAAGGAGTACTCTTACAGCTGAGGTTTTTGATGTTTTTGACTGAAGATGATACTTTTACGACCCTAGAATATACCTTGTGTGATTTGTCTTGTGCTTCATGATTTACATTGAGGAATTGTTGTGTGTTCTTTCCATTTTGTTTTTATCTCCCAACTAAGTAATTTTATAATCACCCCTCCATAGGCTTTGCTTATATGTGTTGTGTCTGGTGCAGATGATAGAAGTTATGAATGGGGTCCTTTGGGAGATGATACTAATAGATGCTATGATGGTGGACTTAGTTGCCTATGACTAGGCAGGGCCCAATAGGACCCTCTGTCAGGACGTACAAATTTGGATTCCTATAGCTTCACTAATATCTATATGTGGTGGGGTTTTATATACATGGACATCAGATTTTCCTTTTTGTACTTGTTATTTTTAGTTATTTTTGGTTTTTTATATTGGCTGACTTAATTTAAATTTTAATTACTCACAGATTGTTTTAGTTGTACTTTTTTTCTTTTTCGTTTTGATGGGATATGGTTGGGTGTGTGTGTGTTCATACATGTGCTCAATAAATATCCTTCCACTACTAGGTTAACACCTTCTACAATAGTCGCCAACCCCTGCCCATCGAGAGGTGGGCTTAGTGTAGTCACGGATTGGGACCCATAGGACGGGTCCTGACAATGTGGTATCAGAGGTCGATATGTTACCCATTAAAGACTAGGAGTCTGTTGTTTTGTTTTGTGGAAACCTTATTAACTGTTGTGAGTTAATATATCAAAATCAAGGATCCCAGTATAGGTATGGAGGCCAACATATCCATACACCGAGACCATGAATTCAGTTTTCATATTAATATATGAAAAAAATGGTTTCATATGTTTAACCTTATCTTGTATTAGAGTCATATCACTAAGTATAACCTTCTAAAAATTGTACATGTTGATCTATATTAGGAAGCCTCCATGTAGACGACTATCTAGGATCCCGATACGAGGTCGTGAGGATTGAAAAGCTATTAATGTGGAGTCCGTTCAGGGACCAATTCTTGAGATGGTCCCACTAGGTAGTGCACCAGTGCTACCACCACCTGGTGGTTAGCATCTACTACCAGTGGTTCTAGTAGAGGACGTTCGCTGGCTCAGTTTTGTACATGAGTTCCATACACAACAACCTCCCAGGTTCATGGGGGAAATAGATTCCCAGGTCGCTGAAGACTGGCTGGTGGTTGTGACATGGGTCTTCATCTTACTGAGGAAACCACCTGAGCAGATAGAGATCTTGGTAGTGAGCCTTCTACATTGCTCATTAGGGAGATGGTGGAGTTTGACAATATTGACTCACGAGGAGGAAACCCATACATGGAATGAAATTGATGGGATTTTTAGAGAGGATTCATTCCCATTGTCCTTGGTATCTGTGCCCATACATGAGATGATTCACCTACAGTAGGATATCCTGACAGTGGTCGAGTACTCAGAATGGTTCATGAAGCTATCCCGCTACTATAAATAATTGGTGTGAGGACCTTTCTTCAGGGATCAAACCTTTTACCAGGGACTTAAGCGGGTGATTAGTTCCTTAGTGGTGTCTCTCAGCATCCCAACACAAGCTGGGCCCCTGGAGAGAACTCCTATGATGTAGAGATTCATAGCGGGGTAGGTTCCCACAACAAGAGCTACTGGAAGACCCCTGTCGGAAGATTCATTGATAGGAAGTATATGGGAGATTTCTGGGACCAAGTGGGCCAGGTCTTTTAGAGGCTGGCCCCATGACTAATGGTAGGAAGATTGAGGATCCCAGGACAGAGGGATTCAGACAGTGGCCAGGATTTTCTACTCATACGGTGGTAGGGACACATGGCAATGACTTCCCGACCCACCGTACATATGACCAGCAGACGATGGAGGGGTCACTGAGGTAGTTAAATAAGATTGAGTGAGGAGGTCTGTAGGGTGATGACGTGGAAGGGAAGCTTCCAAAATGGTAGGTTGTGGTTTACGGTTTGTGATGTTATTGCCAGAACTCCCAGTTGGTCCACCCTAACCACATGGAGAAGGATGCATTGGTGAGCTCAACTTTAGTTAGCAGAGTATTATGACCATGTAACTCTAGAGATGATCCATGGTATGATCTATGTCATCTCCAACCAAGATGATTTACTTATAGACATTGGTTCTATTAACACATTCGTTTCCACTACTCTTGTTCAGAGCTCGAAAAATTTGGTGGAGTCATTGGTTCTATCATTAATATTATAGACTATTACAGGATGGGGTTCAATGAGTACACATAGGTTCAGCAGTGTGAGATTAATCTAGTGGGTGAGAGCATTGGTTGGGATCACCTAGTTATAGCGTTGAGGACTTATGATGTCTTGTTGTGTATATACTAGTTATCCACGGTCCATGCTCAGATCGAATGTTTTATGTGTACAGTGTGTGGTGTCCGTGAATATGGGAATGGTTTTTCCAACAACGGTTAGAATGAAACCATTGAAGTGTAGGACATACTCTCTTATAAGAGGGTGGAGCCGATATCTCATTGGTTAGCTACCCACACCCTCGGTGCAGCCGAGGAGTGGAGTCCAAGAATTCCTATAGTTGTGGATGAGTACAAGGATTTTTTTCCTGATGAGGTTCTAGGACAACCTCCTAGTAGAGAGGTATACTTATGTAAAAAACGTGTACCACAATATGTCACCAATATCCAGACTGGAATATTGAATTGCTCCCTCAGAGCTTTGTGAGATTAGGGTACAACTATAGGACTTGTAGGAGAAGGGTTTTTTAAGGCCTAATGTTTCACCATGGGCAGCCCCTGTGCTCTTTTCCATGATGGTAGATGGGAGTTTTAGGCTGTGCATGGACATCTTGTGCCTGAACTAGGAAACCTTGAAAAACAAGTACACACTGCTGAGGATTGATGGCATCTTAAAATAGTTGATGGGAGTGAAGTGGTTCTTGAAGATACAACTTATATTAAATTATCACCAGCTTCGGGTATGAGAGAAGGATGTATGAAAGACAACCTTCTTGTGACAGTATGGCCCTTATGAGTTCCTAGTGATGCCTTTCGGGGTGAGAAATTCCCTAGTAGTGTTCATGAGCCTCAAAAAAAGATCTTCCAATCCTACCACAAACAGTTTGTTATGGTCTTCATTGATGAAATATTGGTTTACTCAGTGTCGGAGGAAAAGAACAATGTACACCTACAGATAATCATAGATAATCTCTAAATGCACCGACATTATATTATTCTCATGAAGTGTCAGTTTTGGAGTCAGGAGGTCCATTTACTAGGACACGTCATCTAAGAGGATGGATTTTCTATTGATCCTGTACAGAAATAAGTAGTGATTTCCTGGGATCCACCCATGATCATGACTAAAGGGAAGATAATCTTTGAGATGGCTGGTTACTATTGGAGGTTTGTACCCGATATTTCTTGGGGATTAGCACCCTTATTGAAAATGACATGAACGGGAAATTACATTTAATGGACATAGATATTCTAGTAGAGTTTCTAGGAGCGGAGGTAGAGACTGACTTGTTCCTCTATCTCGATTCTTCAAAAGGAGGGTGTTGAGTATGAAGTTCACTACGATGCATTAGGGACATGGCTTGATTATGTCTTAATTAAGTAGAATGTGGTGATCTCATATGGCATAAGGTAGTTAAGACAATAGGATCCAAACTATGTGACCCACTGCTTCATGTTAGTAGCATTGGTATTTTTGATGAAGATGTGGTGGCACTACATTATGGGAGAATGTACTACATTTTCATTCGACGATAAGAATATCGATTATATATTCTCCCATAATTATGTGAACATGAGATAGTGGTGATGGATAGAGTATATCTAGGTTTATTAATTTGAGATTTTATATACTCTTTGAAATGGGACCGTGGTGGCAGATGCACTCAGTATGAGGACTGGGTTGTAGTTGTAGAATTAGGTGACATAGTAGTTTTCCGCGATGCAGATATCTCTCATGGATGATGGTGAATATGTTTTCATCCCGTCAATGGTTATTACTCCCCACTCATATAACGAGTTAGGATGGAACAACTAGGGGATGTTGACTGTGAGTCCCAATGTGAAAAAATATCCTCAGGATGGGCTACTGAGGAATTTTCGATTGGTGTGGAGCATGTCATCCTTTTTAGAGGGTGAAATTTTTTACCAGTGGTGTTTCAAGGGGAGGTGTTGAGAGATTTTCATACATATCCCTTGGAAGTACATCATGCAGTGGAAAAGATGTACCAGGACCTATAATGTATGCAATAGTGTCCAGGGATGAAGAAAGAAGTGGATGAGTTCTTTTAACGAAGCCTCACTTGTCAGAAATTGAAGGATGAGCTATAGGATATAATAGGATTGACTCAGTCACTCAAGGTACTAGAGTGGAAGTGGGACAGTATATCAATGGAATTCCAGAATGGGTTACCATGTATGCCTTTAGGTCATGAATCTAGTTGGTGATTTTTTACTGACTTAACAAGTCTGCTCAATTCCTACCCATCATGGAGTAGGTACTGGTAGAGTTACTGGGATGCCTTTACATCCAATAGATCATGCGGGTTAATGGGGTGCCTTTGAATAACATCTTAGATCGCGACTCCCTCTTAACATCAGATTTGGAGAAGGGGTTATAGGAGGCATTCGGGTCAAAGCTGCGTTTGAGAAAAACATTTCATCCAAAGTCGGTTGGTCAAACATAATAGACCATACATACCTTGAAGGACATGCTTCGTGATTGAGTCCTAGAATTTGGACATAGTTAGGAGGACCAACTCCCAATGGTGGAGTTTTTATACAACAATATATATCAATCCACTATTGGCATGGAACCACTTGAGGCACTGTACGGGTGGTCTTACAGATCCCCCATAAGATGGATAGACCCAGGGGTGTCGATCCTCATGGGTCGAGAGTTGGTATGTTCTACCACTGATAAGGTGTAGATCATCCAGGAGTGGATGAGGAATACACAGAGCAGAAAGAAGTATTATTCCTATATGAGATGAGGTCCCTTTGAGTTTGAGAAGGGATATCATGTGCTATTTTGGGTCTCACCCCAATGAGGATTGTTGAGATTGGGCCACGGCGACAAGCTATCATTGAGGTTCATCAGACCCTTACCTATATAGATTAGATTCACTGAGGTGGAAGACCTCTTAGCAATTAACCCACATATGCACTAGGTGCATGATGTTTTCCATCTGTCGTAGATGAGGAGGTACGTGCATGATCAATCACACTTCATCGACTGGGGCAAGATGTAAATTGAAAAATAGGTGAAGATTGTAGAGTTCCCAGTGGAGAGAAATTATTGATAGGAGAGGGTCCTAAGTGGATAGTAAATTCATCTAGTTGTCATCTTATGGTAGAATAAGAATATCCAAGAGAGCACATGGGAGATAGAGGCTCAGATTTGTGATCAGTACCCCCATCATTTAGTTTAGGTGTGTTTTTGGCATTTGTGGATGTAAGTTCCTAAGGGGGGGGGGAGAATGTAACATCTTATAATTTCCATGAATTTTTTATATGAAATTATTTTGAGACATTGAAATTCAAAGGCACATGATTTCGATGTCTAAAGAGCCCAGAAAAGTTTTTTGATATTTTTTAAGGTAGGTTCAGAAAACGTGCAAGCTAGATTTTCTATATTTTAAACTGCTTATTTGATCCAAAATACGTGGGCACCATTGAATCCGAACATCAGGATTCACCTAGATGTGACTTAACTTCTACTGGAAAGGTCTGAGTAGAAAAGTTATTTTTCAGACATTTCGAGAAAAACAATAAAATTATTTGATAAAATTATTTTATTTTAGTTCTCACATAGGAGTGGTTAATGGAAACGTTGCTGGGTAGTGACATTTCGGTGACGATGCACATCAATGAGGCTCATTAATGGATCATTGAACTAGTTGCATAATGACACTTTAAGGGAACATAAGAGTAATGTTGTTTCATAAATGAAATAGCATAACGACGTGACGTCACAATATATTGGGAACGATGTGACATGATCCTAATTATAGTTTGAGGCATAGGAACAAAATGGATTAGAAATTTCGAGGATTGTCTAGAGAACCTCTGACAAACATCTACACCTACAAAAAATGATGAATGCTGGTAGATCTTCCCCACCTTTGACAACATTCAAATATTGGAGCTAGGAATCGATGTTGATATCTTAACCTCTCAAGGACGAATTTCATGACATTGGACATCGTAAGAGTTATGGATGTTTTTATTTTAATGTTTCCTTATTTTTTTCAAAACAACAAATACATATTAACCCAGGAACATGGTAATTTGTGGACCATGAATTCATGATGGGGGTGACATCCTTGGGATTTCATTATCCAGGATGTAATTATATTTTTTGTTCAAATAAAATATCATTGGACCTCCCTTGTTTTGTAAAATTCTAACGGGGAGGGGCCATGATGACACATACAAGGCTTGAGCTACACTTTTCTGGGTTTTCTTTATGGAAAATCACATAAATCTATAGCAAGGTAGTTTTGAGACAGTTGTGGTGGAGGGGACGATCCCTGAATAATGATGGAGTAAGAGGCACGAAGAACTTACCACAGGTGTGGACCTAGTGGTCAGTGGAATAATCTATCGGCGGGCTGGCACTAGCGGTGGCATCGGTGATGGCCAATAGTGGCATTTGGTGGAGACTGTGGGTGGGAGGTAGCACACCACAACAAACTGCTGGAGGAAATGTTGCGGCTGGACAGGGCCATGACATAGTAGAAGAAGCCTCTAGTGGACGCAGTCGCTCAAGCACATCAGGGACACATGGACGAAAAACCGAGCTGCATCCTAGATGATGGGTCATGGTCGCTTGAAAATGGCATTGGAGCCACCATGCGGTGACACACTGGGAAATGGTGGTGTACGAGTGTGGATCTCGACCACATCCAATGAGGCGGACCAGCCTGCCTCTTGCGGACCGGGATGGGCGCGAAACCCTCCAGTGGGCTGAACTATGGTGACGGGCTAGACCCGTAGCTAACGGGTTTGACATGATAGGGTCATTGGGCGACTCAGAAAGCTAGACAATTGGCCAACCTGTCTTGGTCTACCAAGGCCTATTGTGCCTAGCCCACTGGCTAGGTCGTGCCAGACTGACTTCGACTCGCACCAGGTCGGGTCGAGTCCTTCTTAGTTATCTAGGGTATGTGGGACCCCCAGGCCAGGTTGGTTGGGTCGTTCTAACTGGGTTGGACCAGGTCCCTTCCCAACTAGACCCCTAGTTACTAAAACACATGTATCATGTGAACTTCACATCTAATTGATATGACCATTGAGGCATTAGGACCCTCTTGATGTGACAGATCATTAGGCCAGATCTATTGCGACTTTCATGAAAGTTGTGATGCAATGAAGGGCCTGAGATGTGGTCCTCCCAAGCGTACTATGTACATAACCCTAATACTGGCTGAGACTTGATGACTTCTATATTTTGGCCTTCTCAGAAGAACCTATGTGTGAATTTTCAAGCCCACGGTGGGAAGCACATCTGTGTGACTTTGCATGCCCACGATATGTGATGAGTAAATTTACCTCAGTAGGAAATTTCTAGTGGGGAACACCTCTGTGTGACTTTTCAGGCCCACAGTATGCAATGGGGAGGAGTAACTAAGTAATATATGGTTAGTGGGAAGCACCTAATTGTGATTTGGTAGGCCCATTGTAGTCGTTAGAGGAGGAGTTCTCCTGCATATAAGGTGTTTGATCTTTTTGACATATTATTCTACTGTTACTAACATAGAATATACCTAGTGTGAGATATATTGTGCTTCATTCCTTTCATTGTGGAATTGTTGTGTGTTATTTCCTTTTTTTAGGGTCCCTACTATGTATCTTTTTACACACAACTGAAGGGGATTCACTAGCACATGTTGTGTCTGGTTCATACAGTTGACGTTAAGATAGGGGTGATCATGGAGAAGGGACTGATGGATGCTCAATAATGGACTTGGTGTCCTAGGACCAAGAGGTTCCCAATAGGACTGGGAAGATAATACATACTACATAGGCTTCCATTAGCTTCCCTACTCTCCCGATCAGGTGGGGTTTTTTGGGGATGACTATCAGAGTTTCCTTTTATAATAGTTGTTTTTAGTTGTTGTTGTGTTTGTATTCTGGTCCACATACATTCAGTTATACTTTTACTTAGCTGGGTTCAGTGGTACATTTTCCCCTTTTCAATGTGTTGGGATGTGGTTGGGTGTGTGTGTGTGCATGCATATAGTTATTCATAAAATGCCTTTCACTTGCAGTTTGATTCTTTGGGAACTAGTCTCCAGACCCAGGCCTTAGGAATGAGGGTTTGGGCCAGTCACTACATGGTCCTGATGGGATGGGATGGGAATTTTTTTTATAAATATACTTACTTTATTATTCAATGGGGATTTATTTATATTTATATTTAATTTGATAACCAATGAAGCATTAAGTAAACAAGTGTAAACCCTATTTTCATAACTCTTTTAATAATATTTATTCCCACCATTATAAATACTATGTATTAAAAGTAAATTATAATAACAATATTTAGTTTTTCATTTATTCTTGATGTGATGTATCATATAAACTATCTAATATAGTGTTTCATTAAAAAAATTTGGATGTTATAATATTTTTATACATTACTATAAATGAAAGTTGGTAATGGGAAACTGAACGACATTGGTTAGTGAGGCTGCAATCTTCCATACAAATAAACTCTAATTTTAGTAGCCCTTTTGATAGAATTATAGATTTTTGTATATAATTAGATTAAAAAACATGTTAGTATAAATATGATACTATGGGTATTATATATTAATTTTATAATAATAAATGAAGATGGATAAGAAATAATATTAAAACACTTTTTGAATAACATTACCTCTACTCTGGGTAACCTCCTTAGGTTTTCACCAAAAGCCTTACTAGGATTGATTTGTGACTGAAATAATAATTATAGGATTATACGAGGTATTGATGAAATTTATTATTTGAGGTATTGGATGAAAATCGATTTAATTTTGGGCATAATATTTGATAAGGGGACAATTTTATATCTTATGTTATTGACAAACTGCTAATTTTGGAAACGATTTAGGTAAGCCATCATTTTTGAAATCCCAAAAGGTGTATAGATGTGACATTTTAAATCCAATAAGATATAATATCAAAAAAAAAAAGATAGAAAATATATTATAAATAAGTTTTTAATTATTTTATACCCTTATATTGTATTTTTATTGCACAGTAAACTCATTTTCCCCTTAACAGCATAAATACATTGTTACTTCTATCATTAATCATATTGGATAGAAATTAAGTTAAATATACAAACAAATAAATATTATCTTTATTCATAATATGGTATGAATCATTCAAAATTATATACATAATAGTGAAAAAAGTTAAAATTAAAATAATTGTGTAGACATAATGAGAAAACATGTTTTCATAGAGACAAAATGATCAATACATTATATGGGTTTTATATTAAATAAAATCTACAATTTATTTAAAAAAATACATTAAAAGTTATATAACTAGAAAAATATTTTATTTAAAATATTTTTAAAATTTATTTTATCAATATAAATAATAAAATGAAAATACTATTTTAAATTTTAATTTAGTATTTTCCAAAATACATCATAAAATTAATCTCTTAGGAAAAATTTCAAAACAATCCCCATAATATGAATGTTTTATTCGAATTTTAACAATGTATTTCCATGTCAAATAAATTTTCCAATTGTTTCAAACAATTATTTTTAAAATACGTTACAAAAAAATGTGATAAAACTACTATTTAGAAACATTAATTTTATGAAATAAAACTAAATGAATTTTTATTTACCATCTATAATACACATAAGATTTATTTTAATTAGTATATTGAATATGAAGTATGTAAATTTTAGGAAATAAATTCACAGAAAGTGTTTTTTAATTATATTGAGTTAAAAAATGTTTTCTTTCTTGAAAATAGTTTTTTTAAATAAATGATTAATTATTGTAAAATATTTTTTATTTTCATTTCATTCCAATTATTACCTAATTAATATATTTAATTTGAAATTTCTCTCCACCTGTTTCTTTAATATTTTCAATATAATTCATATTGAATATTATAAAAGTTTGGTGATTTGAATCACATTATTTATCAATATAATACAGTATGTTTTGTTTCATTAAATCTCAGAGTATCATGCATCAAAAGTAAGAGTCATTATTTTATATAATTCAAGATACACATAGTGTTTCATGGAATGTAAAATAAAACCACTATTCCATGTTACAAAAAAATATTTGACGGTGAATTTCATTTAAAAAATATATTTCAAAAATTCAATTGTTCATTCAAGAGTAGGTTTTATGATCCATAGTGATACATCAAAGAAGGGTTTTCAATGTGTTCCTATATAATTTTTTTTATTATAGTATAGTTCTTATTCTAATTAATTATTCAGAAATGAAATTAAATAACTCATGATTTATAGTTTACAATTTTATGAAATGAATTAAGTATGCAGAGAAATTTTCTATATAGAGAATGCTTGGAAATATATAATATTCATAAAAAATTATCTATAAATTCTTCTAAAATAAGTTGAATATATTCTAGAGATTATGGCCAGATATGATTAATGAATTCGAATGCTCTATAAATTATCATGTTGGTAATATTGAAAAGGTTGATGATTATCTAATTCAATTGGATCATTAAATATTAAGGGTAGAGATGAAAAGTTGAATCAATATAAGTATAATTATAGTGGGTATAGCCTAGAATTGTGATGAGAGGGGGGGAAATCATCTCTTCCAAAAGTTCCTATACAAACATATATCCTTTTTAACATTAAATAGGTGAAAATCGAATATGTGGATTTGAAAAATAAGTATAGAATTGAATTGAAGTTAGCTATCATCCGGATGGAATGATAAGTATCAGGAATTAAATATATGTCAAAAAATACTATACATAAATAATAAGGTACTCAATGAATCTCATAGCATAAATTTCTATGTCAATATGTTATTCATATATATTAATTGTTATTTAATTTAATAGTTATGTTGATACCAAATTAATATAAAAATGTCATAGTGTATATATCATTGTTTGGTGTACCAGAATGTAATGGGTATGAGATAGAATTCTATTTGGAATATATATCCCTTAATCATAACAATATTGAAGTGGGAATCCATCAATGAATAGTTCATCAATGGAAAACCCAAATATCATTTTTTAAATTATGTTATTTGTTTTATATTGATCACCTTATAAATTTATCATTTTCCATTTCTATGGAAAATAATTTCCCTTATTATTATGATAACATTAAATAAATTATGGTAATGGAAATATCTCACAGAGTACCACATTCAATGGAATCTGATCAAGATTTGAGATATACCATATTGTTCATGTGATGTATTTAGTAATATCTAGATATAGAGGTGTGTATTATTAATAACTAAATTCAATATATAGATGATCAATCTGACTAGACCATTCAGACCCGAAATAAGATTCTATGTCTATTTAAACAATATTTCAAATGTGGATGGGATCCACACCATTATCTCTTCTAGTTAACATATACCAATTTCATTCACTTGAGAATTAAAATGTATCGATATAAAATAAAATGGTTAATAATGTTCTGATTTTTGATAATGAATAGTTTTGGGACCTGATAAGGAATAGGATGTGAAAATAAGTATAGAAACATTCATATGCACTTCAATTTATCTCTGAGTCAACATAAGTGTTACGCTGAAAATTACTAATGATCTCATTAAATATATGTTTATAAAAATGTATATTGATATATTTCCCAATTATATTTCTTTAATTGATTCAAAAATAAGGGAAAGTGATGCCCTATGTATATTGGTCGCTTCATGATTTTTGATCTTTTAAGGACTAAATGTTAATACAAACCGGATCACCAAAACAATATTCATGTTCAAAACATGTTCAGAATATATCTAATAATGACTAAAATTACTAAGTATTCATATGTTTTAACCGGAAATGTTGCACCACTGGATCGTGATATTTCTTATGACCCAACGTACAAATTTTCTATAGTAGATATACATTCTGATTAAATAATACTATTCATCTGGTTATTATAATATTTTGGTATTAGAAATTTGATGAATCTAAACAAGACACTGATGTTGTTATGATGTATAAATTTTACTATTTATCTATTAAAATGTGATATAATTCCAGATGATAAATTTTTTTATGTTAAAGGGATAAAAACATAATATTTTATATTTTTTTATTTAAAATAATGTTTTAATATTTGAGAGCTCACTTTACAATCGTCCCTTGATTCTAAATGAACCCCATATATAGTATTACATTATTACATAACCATTTTATTTGTGGGTGTAAATAGGAATATCCATATAATGATATATATATATATATATATATTCCTTCCAAAATTAATAATTTTTGTTAATTTCTAAAATAAAATAATTACATATTTATTAAAATACCTTCATTATTACAAGACATATTATTAAAATAAATTTGTATTCCCATATGTTATGTATTATTATCTAAATGTAATATTATTTTTAACTAGTAAAAAGTTGTTTTATTGGCATTTATATTTAATCTACATATATGTATATGTTTCATAGTTAGGAGATGGATTAGAATACCTATTAAGGCATTTAATGGTAATAATATTATTTTCATTTATAAAAAAATTATAAATGTATTGTCTCTTTAATAATAAATTTATCAATTAATTATTAACTAATTTTTTAAAAAATTTAATATATTTTATTTCTAATAAAATATTTATGAATTTATTTCTTAGTTTTATGCGGAACAAATTGATTCTAAATACAGTTTAATGTATAACAATAGTTTTTATAGAAACATGTTTTCATTGTTTTTCATTAGATTATTTTAAATTTTTTTTATAAAAATTATGTAAGTATATTAAAAAAATATATATTCCAAACCTGTAACCATTATTAAAAGAAAATTCAGTGAGGAATGTTTCATTTTTATTGAAAATTAATAAAAAATACTAGTAAAACATTGTTACAACTATTAATGTTCCGTATTCCTCTCATAATGTATTCTTATGACCAAATTTTGTTTTAGAAAATAGAACCTTATATCTCTCTTATTTCAATAATGTCTTGTTCCATGTAAATATTTCCATTATCATATTTTTCCAATTTTACTTATTGTTCAACAATTATTTTTTACTTGTATTTATAATCATATTTTTTTATTATAGTATACTTTTTAAATTTAATTTTATTTCATATTGCGGTACTTTTAGAAAAGATGTGAATATAATCATTGTATTAATGTACACCACATTACCCAATGTTTTCACTATCAGTAATACGCTTTGAAATGAATAATCCATTACAATTTTCAATGGTTATATTCAATGTATAATCATGAATTTATATTTTCGAATTTTTTTATATTTTAAATTTGTGATTTATTAATCAATATTGTACTTCCCTGATGAAATGTGAAGATGATATTTTAAATATATTTTTATTTAAACTAACCTTCATTGAGGTTTCATACACATTACTGAGGATATTATACAATGAAACAAAAAAATCATTCTTTATGTTTGTTATGATTAAAATAATGGAATATTAATTAAATAAATTTTCACTTTCATAGTTTAATGTTTTATCTATTGATAACTAATTTCATAATCTAATGAAATATGTTTTAATGGGTTATGAATTTGTGATTCGTGGGTTTGTAATATCAATCAAAAAAAATTTGTAAAGATTATTTGTTATGAGGAAAATGTTTACATGGGAGTTTATTAAAATTTTAAAATATTGTACATGGTTTCTTATCACATGAACTATTTTTGGTACTCTAGAGGTTATCCCATACATGAATATGGTACATTGGATGATATCCCAATCCTGACATGTGAATTATATCATTGTGGGAAACGTAGATATAAATTTTCTATCATTATGATTATACCACAATTTATGACACTCCATTATACCATGATCATAATTCAATTTTATTCACTCATAGACGAAATTTTTTTATTTCTATATGATTCATGTCTTATAATCTAACAATATATATTCCATAACTCATTTTATTGATCCTTGAATTTTCTTGTATGGATTTCAATTGTTAATATCTTTTCCCATAACCATATTGTCATGTTATGAATAAATTATCATTAACCAATCATTTTCTTACAATTTTTTTATCATTTTAACTCAATCATTATTATATACAATTATCCCATGGATAAATATTGGTGTTTTATGTATGATATATCTTTGTAGGCTTATTTTTATATTTTACTTACTAAGAAATGATATAAATATTTTTATACTAGTTGTTTATTTTTCAAAATATCAAATGACAATACTAATTTATGTTTCTACTAGGGATCCTAATATTATTTAATGAATATTAATAAAATATGATCTAATATTTTAAATTAAAATGGATTAATTGTCCAAATTTTTTTGGGATTCAAATATATAAATGGTGATAGTATGCTTTTATGACATCCTCTATCATATCGTTTATTTATTGGGATTGGATTCATATACTAACTAAGAAGTCAAATCATTCTATTTTTTTGTAATCTAACATCTACATGTCCTATAATTAAAATATCCTCATCACCAATTTATATCATGAACGTATAATAAGAACACATCATATGTAAAAGTAAAACCTTAATAGTAAAACCTTGTTGTTCTCCATGTTATTTTTTTCATTTCATAATGTTCTCAAGTGGTAAAAAATTAATCCTAGAATAAAAATTTGTAGTATAAAAATCTAATCATGGGCACATTAGGTATTATAATAATTTTATCACACTCGTATTTTCATTAAAAAACATTTTCATAGAGATATGAATGCCATGTGACACAAAAACAATTCCCCTGTTGGATTATTCCATCCAAAATCTCCAATGTATATGATATAATTATATATCATTACATTTTCCAATAATTCATTTAGATACAACATAAGTGATCATGATTCCATGTATATACACTACTTAAAATATTTCCTTCATGGAAAAAATTATTTTTAAGTAATCTTTAACTACATATTTTATTGGTGTATCTATTTCGCTAATTAATGTGTTGGAAAAAATTACCATTTTGAATAAAACACATCACATATTAAACTATGTCTAAACACATAACTTACATTATTTTATTATGAAACTAAAATCATTAATGGATTATGAAAAATGAGTCCTCTATAACATAGATGATTTCATTAATTTATTTATATATCCTTGTAATATTCAAATCTTTTTAGGATTAATATTTGTCTGTTATGGCCAAATGGGGCCTAAATACCCAGAGAGGGGGGTGAATCTGGTTATTGATATTCTATTTCAAAATCCATCTTTCCCCACTAGATCTTGACCTAAATATTACAAGGGTCACATTGTTTTCAAGTATGTTCTACTATTGATCTTATTCATCCCTTATTTATCTAATGATTATTATTATTTTAATGTGATGCATGAATACAAATAGGTAGACACATAGATTTTTACATAATTTACCCTCATTGGCCTACGTCCATGGAGCATACAACAACAATGTGTCGATGTACCAAATCCACTAAAGATCAGTTCCATTAATCTTCAAGATAGTTTACTTCAATGCCCAGGATCACTGTCATTACATCGCTCAGGGTCATCTCACAGCTTTCCCAAGGATCAATCCATGTTTTTCTATCACTACCTTTCTACCGATAGAAATGATAACATTCTTCCTCTTCCTTCCATAAATACTCATGGAAGGGATCCACCTATAGTTTATACACACGTAGGTCTCTTCATTATCCATAAGGATTTCATCCTTCACATTACGTAGATGTTATATTGAATTCAAAATTTAATCCACTGATGAATAACAATTTTCCACTATTTACTAGGAAAAATCATTTGGAAAACCCTTTGCAAAGCTCCCTACTTTGCAAAGCACCCAATTTTTCAATGCTAAAACAAGCCTTCTCGATGTACCTACTTCTTCGTAAATCACACACCTATGCAGAGCTCACTGCTTCTTAGAGAACACTACTTTGATGAAAATAAAAAACTGGAAATATCAATCCTCAGAAAATCTCAAGCCTTAGTAGATATTAGAATATCTTATATCTCAATCTGTCACAATGAAACAATCGTTACGAATCTCACTCAAACAATATGGGGCAGACCTCTTTCGCTGATCTAGATTAGTTTTCACGAACCTCATATCTTTCATGAATAATGGTACCTTGATGAAATAAATTTTTTATTTGAGAGCTACAAATTATTCTTTAGAAATCACACTACTTCTCTTGAGGGGTTCCATGCCTCTTTATAGACAATTCCATAGACTCGAGAACCTTCAATGGGAATTATGTGTCATGCTAGCTCAAATCGCAATGCTTTGAAATTTCATCCAAAATTCACTCTATATGGTGAAGGGACACTATAATTTTTGAACCGTGGTGCCCATCAAAATCACGGAGGGTTTTTTCTATTCCTCTGTACCACGACTGCAAAACATCACCCCAATTCCTATCACCTATGCAATTTTTGTAGCTCATCATAATCAAAGAGATACCAATCAATATTATTCCAGTATCTGCAAAATATACATCAAGAATACCAAGTTTTTGAAATTTTTTCCTTTAACATATTTTGATGAGATATTTATGGAAATACACAATTCCCGATCCTCACCAAAACACAAATATTGGACCCCAGAAATTTGGAAAACACTAAAAAACTATTCCACCTTATTAATGATATTTTGTACTACCTCCAGATCTTATCATCCCATCCATGGATAATGGTCAATATGGATTGTAAAAAATATCTCTAGAACTTTACAATTCCCTATGAAAACTTTCATTTTCAACAAACACAACCTACCTAATAAATTTTTCGTGTTACCTTGAGGGAGTTTTTTCCCAATAGTGTCACAAACCCTTTAGGTTGTATGATATATCCATCATTGTGAAAGTTTCTAAATTAGAATTTTGTTTTCATATCCAACATTAAAATCTCATATTCAAAATAAAATATTAATTGTAAAATAATTATGAATATAAATATGGAAACTAATGAAAATAAATAATCAGATTAAATTTCATGACGCATTTAAAACTCATATACCCAATAGCCTAGATTTCTATTTATTTACATTACCTAAAATGTTTATTATTATGAATACAATTTTCATACAATAGGATTTACATCAACAATTAGATTTACTCTAACCCAAACATAGTTATAATACATGGAATACATCTCATAAAATCAATTTGTCATTGCATTTATAATTTTTAGAGCACTCTTCGACCTCTTTATTTGAAAGGGGTTATTAATATCGACCAATATTGAACCCCCATCATTATTGACTAGCATATCATATTTTCCAACATCCCTAAAATCTCTAATACTCATTCAAAATACTCATGTCTTAGAAACTGAATAATCCATCAGTATCAATAGTAATTTTTTGCTTTATAATGTCTTCTTAATAATAATATTTAACTTCACCAATTAAAATTTCTCTCCCACTATTCATAATGAGGATCATATAAAATGTATCATCTTTTCAAATTAACCTTATAGTATTTGGGGTTTTTTGGAATGTGTTCCCTTATTTACTTTGGATAAACACTAAAAATAAAGATTTTTACCCGAGGTGCATGTTCATTACAAATATTTACATAATTTCTTGTTTCATAATTACATACAATATAATGTGAAAAAATTTATTTCCCATTGTGAAATATTTTAAATTTTATTCTATTTTACACACAATTTGGTACATGATATATAATATATGTCATAGAATATTACTCATATCACAAATTGATAATGGATGATCTTCAACACTCATCAATGACTGCATAATGTCAATAATTGTTTAAATACTCCTTAATAATTGAACATTTAACAATGGTGTTGAAGGGTATGATGAAATAAAATATAATTTAATATTTGAATCTTAGAAACCTCATGGTATAAAATTTAATAGAATTGATCAGATTGCGAATTTGTTTCCTCATTTTATAAGGATTATCTACTATATTCTTGAACTCTTTAAATTTAATAAATGGTTATATATTATATGTCATTAAGTATAAACCAAAAAAATCTACTTATGTAAATAGTACAAATTATTAAGTAACAATTTCCACATATTGCATAAACTAGAAGAGTTTCAGACAGAAATGTTTCTATTTATCCTAGATGCATTGTGGCCCATTCATCATATACTAAAATAGATTTCTTATAAATGTTTCCTGAAATAAAACATAAAAAATCAATTACATTATGTTCTAAAAAATATAAATAATCATCAAGATATATCATTGGAATGCGCTTGAAATTTACATGAACTTATTAGTGATTCTATTAAATGGACTAAAATGACTTATTCACCCCCATTTCATTACAAATTTTAAATTCAAATTTTTAAAAATTGTACTCATAAATTCAATTTTTAAAATATACCATACAATATCATATAGTGGCTTAAAAAAGAAAAAAATCCCACTCCCAATAAATAAATATAAATATCTATATCTACGAATGATATATAAATTATGATATTGGTAATAGATGGAACATAATAGAAATCATTAAAATATAAAATCATACAAGTTTGAAACATAATGTGGAAATCACCTATAGTTAATATAGCAGGATTCCTTCTATTGGCCACACTACACCAAAATTATTAATTAGAGGAAAAGTTTTAGTGGTTGTTTAAGAAAATTCCACAACAAAAAATTGGGAAAATATATCATTATTTTTTTTAAAACCACTATTAATTTTTTTATCCATGACAATTCTTGAAATCCCACCTCCACACTAAACCAAACACACCCACACACTCTTCCCGTAATCCCATCAAACCCTATAACCCCCTCATCATCATCCCCATTTTCCATAACTATTAACCCACTTCACTCTATATACTTCTGAATATATTGATGTCCCACTTCTCTCCCGATCTAATTAAGCATGAGCCCGACCTTGAGCCACCGAACCCTCTGTCCCCTAAAAAATCACTTCCGCAATTCCCTAATTATTGTATGGGTGTGGAATTATTTTTACCATGTTTATTTTATTATTTATTCATGGTATTTAGTGCGTTCAATAGTTTACCTAACTTATTCATTTTGAACCACTTCAATTTCATCGGTTTTCTTCTAGTTGATCTATTGGGGGGTTCATGATAAGAGAAACTAAGGTGATATTATAGTTTCTTATAACCAAAATTTACTCCATTATAGAAGTTCTCATGATCCCTAAAATGGGAAATATTATATTTTTAAAATTGAATTTTTGATGTCTTCTCATCAAGTGTTAGATAAAATGTATAATTCTATATTTAATTCGATATGAGGACCCTTTATTCCTATCATATTTTTAATGGGTTGTGATACAAATATTCTTCATCCAAGTGTAAATAATTGAAATAGGAAATTTTCAACCTTTATAATACTAATTGTTTGCCATGTTTTTTATGTCCTTTGAGTTACCGTAGTTAATTCTTATAATGGTAGTGGACTATACTGAAGAGCTTTTGAAAATTTCTTTGTTTGGTTATTTTAATTACATTATAAATAATTTAATCATGTTGATAAAAAATGGAATTTATGTCTTCTCTATGTCTTGATGACACATAGCATGATTTAGTATATTTTCTAGTAATAAAATATCTTATGATCTTGCTTGTTGCTTTCCTAGCATGCACTAAATTAAAAAAAAGATATACTTGTCATGAAATTTGATAAAATTATAGTATAAAGCATGATATAAAGGGATAATAAGACAATATAAAAACAGTTTCTCAGGTACACCCATTATCGAGGGGTAGTTTGACAGTATGTGATGAGATCTCTATGCCATGAAAATAGTATACCCATTCCATTATTCTTGAATGGATGGGATACAAGATTTACCTAACACTAATATATATGATTCCATTCCCACTTAATGGGAATGGAATATCTCCTTAATTCTATTATATTAGTTACATATTATTCCGAGTTACTCCGGATGTTGGTATATCATGTATGGATCCTCTCAATATAGATGGTTTTTCATTATCATTTTAATCTATGTTTAATGATGTTACACATATTTTATGTTATATTTATTATTAATCTATTTTTTAATACACATTAGATTATGAAAGGCTATTGTTGATGGGGAGGTGATCACATTTTCATAATGTTATACTCATACCTTACTTATGCCTCACTTATGATGCATGTAGATATTCTTGTATGTTATCTAGGTTATGGTAATGATTAAAAGAAAAATATTTAGTTCAATTTGAGGTAATTCAAAATTAGTTGGTTCATTTTAATAATTAAATGATATGTGGAGAAGACCTGTATGGGTTTTTTGTGTGTTTTCATTTAAGATATCCCATTCATTAAAAATTCATTTTTGGTACATATTATGTGTTTGGTTTTTGTTAATTCTCTATACATGGTCTTTTCCTTCTTTGATGAATATTATTGAATTTATTGATGATTTTTATTGTGATCATGTGTAATTTAATTTTTCCAATATTTATTTTCATTTAATATCATCTATGTGTCCTAAATAGACATGAACCCTTTCCCATAACTCAGTTATTTGTGTGAGTAATTCCTTATACTAATAAGGTAATGTTTAAATTTATTCACGAACCTATAAATTTTTTGTAAACACTAAATATAGGGAAATACATCCTGTAAATCATTATTTTACAACACATTTTATTAACAACATACCGTAGCAATTAGATGTCATACCTAATGTGTTATGGAGGTATAGTCTTGGTATTATTGAATTTTTTAGATCATAGTTATTATATTTTTGTTTTTTTTAACATAATTATAAGCAATTTAGTTTAGAATAATACTTGATAATTTAGGTATTTATTCTATAAAAGAAGAATCCACTTTAGTAAAGGCTGGTTTGTTTGTTGTTAAACGTAGATTAGGAACATTTGTACAACATTTCCATGATTTTCTCCTTAATTCCAAATTATATATTTTTCATTTTCTCTCAAAATATATTTCAGATTTTTTTCTTCATTATGATAAAATTTTCATCATATTATCAATGATTTCTTCTTTCTCTCTAGTAGATATACAAATGATAAATTCGTAGGCAATTGTTTATATTCTTGATCTAGAGGTAGGAAAAAAGATAAAAATATATTTGTGTTAGTTAACTAAATGGTTTTAACTTCCTATGAAAGAGATGAAGTATGAAATACAATTTCATTGAATAAATTGTACAATCCATCAAATCGATAATAATTTCATTCATCTTTAGATACATGGATAGAATATTTACATTTTTCTCAATTTCATTTGATAAAACGTTCATATCATGATTGTAACACCCCGAAATTTTATGATAAGTATTATTTTTAATTTATTTGATTTCATGTGTTTTATGCTACACGAGGATTATCTTGTTCTATACGCAACACCGTATTAGTTTGCAGTATACACAACACAATTCATGGATCGTGTTACACACAATTTCAAGTTCATTTGATAGAAGTTATTCTACGCAACATTGAGTGTATATATATATATTCAATGAATAAATGAAATATGGTTGGATTTTCTTATACGCAAAAACAAAGGAGTCTTGCACTACATGCAACCCTGACTTGGCTTTCATTACACGCAATCGCGACCTTCCTCGATAGCGTGTGTTGTACGCAATACCGAGTTTCACTAAACAACGATATATGGTTATAATATTATCATGAACTAGCCTTTATGAAGAACATTAACCACATTTTGAATTTTATAACATTATTATTCAACTTATAAATTTTCTAATACAATTTATTTGATCAAAATAATTTTTTTTCGGGTAAAATAAGTATTTTTAAAAAAATGCAGTTTTGCCTGTAACGCCCCGACCCCAGTTTCCCAGAGTCGGTGCATTATTACATAACATTGGCATGATCACAAGAAAGATCAAATCTCGAAAGACCGATTGGTTTAGTAGCCTTGGAAACACTAGATATATTCATAAGTTTTACATTACATCATAAAATGAAAAACTACTACAACAACATAATGTTTCCACAGTCCACACTATAATCCCCTCATAATATCCCTGCAGGTCATTCATAACTTACATATTCACTTCCTGGGAAAAATAAAACATAAAAAAGGGGTGAGCTAAAATTCCCAGTAAGGATAACAATATAGCGGAAACTTTGATAAATAAGAATAAACATTTAAGGCAATGTATAACTAAAACAAAAGCCTTTTAAATATGAACTTTCAACATGGTATGGCATAAATAAAATGAAATAATGCCATTTACTTATTCACATGGATATTCTACTAATCGAATAATCACATGCAAAAATCAATAACCACTTTCATAATGTTGGAATGCATAATGCCAGACTATCATAACCACATAGCCAAGGCCTCGTGCCAAGACTACAAATAAGATTTTGTCAAGGCCTTGTTCCAAGACACTAGTTTGTCTCATGAGACCTACCGATGCATCGAGGAGCTATAGCGGGCTCCACCCGTCACTTATTAAGTCCAATGCATTCCTCATATGAATAGGTTAAGCATAAAATAAACATTCGTATTAAAACTAGCATACGAAATGTCAATACTTTAACCACAAACCATGAATGGTATATAAATAGAACATCCACAGTCAAATATAACTCATTTGATACAATATGGAAGATTGTATTGTATCACATTAACCTCAATCATGAATAATGAAGGATGTTGACATAGATGAAAATAATCATCAAAACTATTTGAGAGAAATATCCCCCTTTTCTTGAAAACATTTAAAAGTCACACTATTTTTCAAGAAGCCATTTAAAAATAGATTTTTGAGTCAAAGTGTCCCATACCACTTTGAAACCTTTTAAAAGGATTTTTAATTTCTAAACTTTAATGTCCATATAAATAAATCCTTAAAACCATTTTTAAAACATGGACATTAATGAGAAAGATTTAGATGAATAAGTCTTTAAAACATTTAAAAATGGTATTTTAGTTAGAGATTCTAACCAAAAGAGAGACACTTGAATGAAAATAATTGAGGTAATCAAAACTTTGTAATATCATGAGAATAAAGGGAATTCATGATATACTATGTCAAAGTACATTATATACACCACATAAAAGTGATTTGGTGTATATCAACAAAGAAGTCTCAATGTAATGTAAGTTGAGATGAAATCTCTCATAAAGGCCATATCCTTAGGTTAAGGATAAATCAATAACAAAATTATGTGTGAAAAATATAAATACACTAAATATGATTGGATATTCAGTGTAAAACAAACAAAGTATATTCACACATATTCCTGTAAAAACAACACCAACGAATTGGATGTTTAACTCAACAAATGGTGAAAGAGTTAAAATTACTCTTATCAAATTCATATTAATGACTTGAGAATTTTCAATGGAGTGATTATGTGTATCAAAAGTATATCCACAGGAAGGGGAGTGGAAATTATGACATAATCAAATGAATAGTGATTCCACACATAATCTTTGGGTAATATAATCAATGAAATATGCGTAAAGCCAAATGAGTGGAAATTGAAATCTCAAATTCCCTTATTGATTAGGTAACTTAAGAAACAAACACCCATGAAAGAAATATCATACCATGATGATGTAAATACCCATAAAATAAAGTATATTACACAATGAATACAATCATGGGTAGTACACATACACCACATGCAATAATTAAGTGGTGATCAATGGAATTCTCACGGAATTAAAAGTGAGACAAGAAACCCCTTACCACGTTAATCAACTGAGTCGCATGGCCAAAAGTTAATAACCACCAAATTATTTATAGAATAACATGAACATAAAGTGAATCATGATAATATATATCAAATGGAAGTACACAATACACCACTTTCAATAATTTAGTAGCGAACAATGGAAATCTCACGGAATTGAAAGTGAGATAAGAGAATCCATTACCTTGTACTTTTCCTTGGTTGGGGTAGGTTAACCTCCTGTATAATGTTGAAATAGTTGTTATTAAATTATACATGAATCATATATATTAATATGATATCATATATGATCTTTTAACATTGATTTGTTAATAATATCTTAGAATTATCGTCGTTTCGGGAGTTAACTTACTCATTTTCTTTTATATGTTTTGTTACATAAGCCATGGTTGTTGTATCTTATTCATATCCAGAATGATATCCAGTCCTTAAAAATCATTTTTAAATCATCAAATGCTAATTATACTTGAATGGATACGATGGAGAATGAATCTCATCGCGTTCGTGGAGACGGTAGTCCGTACGTACGCACGAGCGACAATATCATTCTTTTGATATTAAAATAATATATAAATGGATGTTATATCATATATACAGAATCATTAACATGTTATATTTATTATTTACATGAGTTACACATCATTATTATACCCATCCAAATAATATTATATTGAATAACAATTACACCACGACGTGGAGACGGTAAGCCGTACGTACGCACGTATGGTGACATGTTATTCAAAGGGTGGATAGAATAATGAATATGATTGTACCATATTTATAATAACATCACAGTATATGTGAGATACTGGAGTTATTATTTTAGAATGGTAAGAACAAAGGAAGAAGAAGTGGAAGAAGAAATGAACTTGGAGAAGGGTGGTGAAATCATTACCTCTTCTTCGGGTTCTTCCTTTTGATTTGATCAAAAGGGATCCTTAGGTTGGCTTTCTGATCAAACTAAGGCCTCTAGGTTGTAGTGAGGGATGTTGGGAGAGTATGTGGGCAGATTTTGGCCGAACCAAAAGGCTTTAGAGGTGTGAAGAAATGAGGAGGAGTTCCTTTTTATAAGAGGGGTGAGGGGCACCTTTGGAAAGTCTAGAAATATTAATTTATAATAAATTCATATTCGGTTTCTAATGGCTCCAAAGTTGATTATTCAAAGGTTAAGTTTGGTATAGGTCGAAAACCACTCAACCAATAGAATTTAGAAAGGTTGGGGTACTTATATTAACCTTATCTTTAAGTATTAACTCTAAGTTAATTAGTTTCACTTTTACAATGTCTCTTTGTATTTTTATATAATATGGTTAATAAACTTACTATATACATCCAAGAGACCCCCAAGTGGTACATTAATGATGAACCTATCATGATATAAGTCTCTTGTCTGAACCTTAGATTTTTAGGAATTTAATATCAATTAATAATATAATATTTGTTTAAGAACTCTTTTATGTCAATTTTGACACTATTCAATAGTTGATTTTTGTGAAACTCATAACAGATTGATTACTTCGAAAAAAGTCAATTAAATCAATCCTAATATATCATAGTATCCTAGAAAATTAGTTTAATTCATTAAAAGTTTCATATTATATTTATTTGGGTATTTATAATACCAATTATTTTAATTTTTCACTATTATAGTAATTACTGCATCATCATTGTGTCATATATAAAATAACTTATTTAATGTCTAAAAATTATAAATAAAATATCATTATGTAGGAAATCTTGTTAGCTTTCTAATTTATATTTATAATCTAAAATCCAACATATATAACCCTATGTAACAATTGTCGTTCTAAAAGATATATGCTTGTGTCATTTTTGTATTCATTTTAACTAAATTAAAATAAAGTGTCATTATCACATACAAGTGGATCCATGGGGTCCCAAAATAGACCCAAAGATTCCCATGGTCGACCATGTATCAACCAATATGGTTAAGACATGTTTTAAGGTAATTTAGTATTATTATAATATTATTTTCTTAACCCTTATTTACCGGATTTACCCTAAACCATGGTAAATAAAATATTTACCGCGGTAATTATTCAAAATGTCTAAAAATAAAAGTTACCTATTTACACAATTTGAAAATCCTGATTCCAAATATGGAATCAATTTTCCTAAATTCAAAACACAGAAGTGGCAGAAATTAATTTAAAATTAATTCCCGCTGTCAAAACAAAAAGCGTGTTTTTAAGAGATAATAACTATCAAAAGATTGACACTTGTTTATGTTCGGTTTAATTGTAAAATTATGTCCAATGACCAAAATTATATTAAATGGTAAAAATATATTCTAAATATACTTTAAAACCACTCAAATTCATAATTTATCACTATTAATTATTTTGATTAAAAAAGTTGTTTTTAATTAAAATTTAGTAATTTTCACTATTCATCAAAATATGAAAGTTATCCGAAATGTACCAAAATTTTACCTTAGGCTAAATTCAATATTCCGAGTCCAAAAATGAAGTCCATTTTCAAATATAAAATATATATAATTTCAAAAAGTAGGTGTTACTATTCATAACGGCTAGTTTGATTAGTTATGGTGTGTTAGAACTCGGTGTTGCGTATAACACACGCTATCACATTATTCAAAGAGAAGTGTACCGTAGAAGCTTGGGGTGTTACATTCTCCCCTCCTTCAAATAATTGCGTCCTCGAAATTTCTAGGGTATTACTGCATAAAAAGACTCGGGTGGTTCTTTATCATAAGTTCCTCGGGTTCCCACGTTGCCTCTTCCATCTTATGGTTTCTCCACAAAACTTTTACCAGACGCGTCGTTCGGTTTCTCAGCACTTGTTCTCTCGTATCAAGAATCTTGACGGGCTCTTCGCAATAAGACAGATCGGGTTCCAGTTCTAATTCCTCATAGGTGAGTACATGCGTCGGATTAGGCATGTATTTCCTCAACAGAGATACGTGGAACACATCGTGAACTTTGGAGAGACTTGGCGGCATAGTCTGATGACTGGGACATAGGTTCGCGTAGTGTCCAAACTCCTTGCAAATGAAGCATTGTACATTTAAAACCATTTTATTACCCTTGCAGTCACGTACTTTGTGCCCTTTTCCTCCACACTTATAACAAACTCCCATTCCTTTCAGGCAAGTTCCAGGGTGTTTCTTTCCACAGTTACCACATATGGGAAAATTCTTCTTTTCCCTCTTCCCTTTATCCATCTTTCTCTCTTCCATCCTTTTCTTCTCTTGCTTCCCTTCAAAGCCATAGGACTCAGTAAACTCTTTACATATCTTATCAACACATGATATTATTTCTTCATATAATGATAATACATGGGAGACTATTTCTCTTATAAATTCTAGCTTAAGACCATGAAAGATATGATCCTTCCTTCTCTTTGAATCATGTGTATTTCTGGAGTTCTCATTCCTTCTACTGGGCTCCATTTCTATACCATGGCATAAACTAGATCAGTTTATGAATCAAAACACATAATCCCATACTTATAAAACACTTAACATAAATTGAACTATTTATGGATATAATCCATAATCATAAAAATGTTTTCATTGAGGAAGTATATACTCATAAACCCTTCATAATGATTTGTCAAGAAAATGAGAGTTATCCTAAGCATATCCCCCGGGAGTGTCGTAACCAAGAGTGCAGCAAGGCCCGTTGTCGTGCACCAGTTCCCGTTCGAGTCTAGCTCAAAGCGGTGTTTTCGGGTTTTACCCCTAGGTACATCTGTGCCAGAGCCGCCTCTACCTGCTCGTATCCAGACAAGGATTTGTTGCTCGGAAAACTCACAAAATCTCTACAATACCAAAATTCTAGGAAGTTCTTCTATACTAATCCTCAAAGTTCATCTTAGGTCTACGTGCTCTAATCAGAGTTTATCTAAATCTAGCTTCCATGGTTTGTACTAAACTTCTTCTGATACCAACTGTAACGCCCCGACCCCAGTTACCTAGAGTCGGTGCATTATTACATAACATTGGCATGATCACAAGAAAGATCAAATCTCGAAATACCGATTGGTTTAGTAGCCTTGGAAACACTAGATATATTCATAAGGTTTACATTACATCATAAAATGAAAAACTACTACAAAAAAATAATGTTTCCACAGTCCACACTATAATCCCCTCATAATATCCCTGAAGGTCATTCATAACTTACATCTTAACTTCCTGGGAAAAATAAAACATAAAAAAGGGGTGAGCTCAAATTCCCAGTAAGGATAACAATATAGCGGAAACTTTCATAAATAAGAATAAACATTTAAGGCAATGTATAACTAAAACAAAAGCCTTTTAAATATGAACTTTCAACATGGTATGGCATAAATAAAATGAAATAATGCCATTTACTTATTCACATGGATATTCTACTAATCGAATAATCACATGCAAAAATCAATAACCACTTTCATAATGTTGGAATGCATAATGCCAGACTATCATAACCACATAGCCAAGGCCTCGTGCCAAGACTACAAATAATATTTTGTCAAGGCCTTGTTCCAAGACACTAGTTTGTCTCATGAGACCTACCGATGCATCGAGTAGCTATAGCGGGCTCCACCCGTCACTTATTAAGTCCAATGCATTCCTCATATGAATAGGTTTAAGCATAAAATAAACATTCGTATTAAAACTAGCATACGAAATGTCAATACTTTAACCACAAACCATGAATGGTATATAAATAGAACATCCACAGTCAAATATAACTCATTTGATACAATATGGAAGATTGTATTGTATCACATTAACCTCAATCATGAATAATGAAGGATGTTTACATAGATGAAAATAATCATCAAAACTATTTGAGAGAAATATCCCCCTTTTCTTGAAAACATTTAAAAGTCACACTATTTGTCAAGAAGCCATTTAAAAATAGATTTTTGAATCAAAGTGTCCCATACCACTTTGAAACCTTTTAAAAGGATTTTTAATTTCTAAACTTTAATGTCCATATAAATAAATCCTTAAAACCATTTTTAAAACATGGACATTAATGAGAAAGATTTAGATGAATAAGTCTTTAAAACATTTAAAAATGGTATTTTAGTTAGAGATTCTTACCAAAAGAGAGACACTTGAATGAAAATAATTGAGGTAATCAAAACTTTGATATATCATGAGAATAAAGGTAATTCATGATATACTATGTCAAAGTACATTATATACACCACATAAAAGTGATTTGGTGTATATCATCAAAGAAGTATCAATGGAATGTAAGTTGAGATGAAATCTCTCATAAAGGCCATATCCTTATGTTAAGGATAAATCAATAACATAATTATGTGTGAAAAATATAAATACACTAAATATGATTGGATATTCAGTGTAAAACAATCAAAGTATATTCACACATATTCCTGTAAAAACAACACCAACGAATTGGATGTTTAACTCAACAAATGGTGAAAGAGTTAAAATTACTCTTATCAAATTCATATCAATGACTTGAGAATTTTCAATGGAGTGATTATGTGTATCAAAAGTATATCCACAGGAAGGGGAGTGGAAATTATGACATAATCAAATGAATAGTGATTCCACACATAATCTTGGGGTAATATAATCAATGAAATATGCGTAAAGCCAAATGAGTGGAAATTGAAATCTCAAATTCCCTTATTGATTAGGTAACTTAAGAAACAAACACCCATGAAAGAAAGATCATACAATGATGATGTAAATACCCATAAAATAAATTATATTACACAATGAATACAATCATGGGTAGTACACATACACCACATGCAATAATTATGTGGTGATCAATGGAATTCTCACGGAATTAAAAGTGAGACAAGAAACCCCATACCACGTTAATCAACTGAGTCGCATGGCCAAAAGTTAATAACCACCAAATGATTTACAGAATAACATGAATATAAAGTGAATCATGATAATATATATCAAATGGAAGTACACAATACACCACTTTCAATAATTTAGTAGCGAACAATGGAAATCTCACAGAATTGAAAGTGAGATAAGAGAATCCCTTACCTTGTACTTTTCCTTGGTTGGGGTAGGTTAACCTCATGTATAATGGTGAAATAGTTGTTATTAAATTATACAAGAATCATATATATTAATATGATATCATATATGATCTTTTAACATTGATTTGTTAATAATATCTTAGAATTATCGTCGTTTCGGGAGTTAACTTACTCATTTTATTTTATATGTTTTGTTACATAAGCCATGGTTGTTGTATCTTATTCATATCCAGAATGATATCCAGTCCTTAAACATCATATTTAAATCATCAAATGATAATTATACTTGAATGGATACGATGGAGAATGAATTTCATCGCGTTCGTGGAGACGGTAGTCCGTACGTACGCACGAGCGACAATATCATTCTTTTGATATTAAAATAATATATAAATGGATGGTATATAATATATACAGAATCATTAACATGTTATATTTATTATTTACATGAGTTACACATCATTATTATACCCATCCAAATAATATTATATTGAATAACAATTACACCACGACGTGGAGACGGTAAGCCGTACGTACGCACGTATGGTGACATGTTATTCAAAGGGTGGATAGAATACTGAATATGATTGTACCATATTTATAATAACATCACAGTATATGTGAGATACTGGAGTTATTATTTTAGAATGGTAAGAACAAATGAAGAAGAAGTGGAAGAAGAAATGAACTTGGAGAAGGGTGGTGAAATCATTACCTCTTCTTCGGGTTCTTCCTTTTGATTTGATCAAAAGGGCTCCTTAGGTTGGCTTTATGATCAAACTAAGGCCTCTAGGTTGTATTGAGGGATGTTGGGAGAGTATTTGGGCAGAGTTTGGCCGAACCAAAAGGCTTTAGAGGTGTGAAGAAATGAGAAGGAGGAGTGCCTTTTTATAAGAGGGGTGAGGGGCACCTTTGGAAAGGCTAGAAATATTAATTTATAATAAATTCATATTCGGTTTCTAATGGCTCCAAAGTTGATTATTCAAAGGTTAAGGTGGGGATAGGTCGAAAACCACTCAACCAATAGAATTTAGACAGGTTTGGGTACTTATATTAACCTTATCTTTAAGTATTAACTCTAAGTTAATTAGTTTCACTTTTACAATGTCTCTTTGTATTTTTATATAATATGGTTAATAAACTTACTATATACATCCAAGCGACCCCCAAGTGGTACATTAATGATGAACCTATCATGATATAAGTCTATTGGCCGAACCTTAGATTTTTAGGAATTTAATATCAATTAATAATATAATATTTGTTTAAGAACTCTTTTATGTCAATTTTGACACTATTCAATAGTTGATTTTTGTGAAACTCATAACAGATTGATTACTTCGAACAAAGTCAATTAAATCAATCCTAATATATCATATTATCCTAGAAAATTAGTTTAATTCATTAAAAGTTTCATATTATATTTATTTGGGTATTTATAATACCAATTATTTTAATTTTTCACTATTATAGTAATTACTGCATCATCATTGTGTCATATATAAAATAAATTATTTAATGTCTAAAAATTATAAATAAAATATCATTATGTAGGAAATCGTTTTAGATTTCTAATGAATATTTATAATCTAAAATCCAACATATATAACCCTATGTAACAATTGTTGTTCTAAAAGATATATGCTTGTGTCATTTTTGTATTCGTTTTAACTAAATTAAAATAAAGTGTCATTATCACTTACAAGTGGATCCATGGGGTCCCTAAATAGACCCAAAGATTCCAATGTTCGACCATGTATCAAACAATAGGGTTAGGACACGTTTTAGGGTAATTTAGTATTATTATAATATTGTTTTTTTAACCCTTATTTACCGGATTTACCCTAAACCATGGCAAATAAAATATTTACCGCAGTAATTATTCAAAATGTCTAAAAATAAAAGTTACCTATTTAAACAATTTTAAAATACTGATTCCAAATATGGAATCCATTTTCCTAAATTCAAAACACAGAAGTGGCAGAAATTAATTTAAAATTAATTCCCGCTGTCAAAACAAAAAGCGTGTTTTTAAGAGATAATCACTATCAAAAGATTGACACTTGTTTATGTTCGGTTTAATTGTAAAATTATGTCCAATGACCAACATTATATTAAATGGTAAAAATATATTCTAAATATAATTTAAAACCACTCAAATTCATAATTTATCACTATTAATTATTTCGATTAAAAAAGTTGTTTTTAATTAAAATTTAGTAATTTTCACTATTCATCAAAATATGAAAGTTATCCGAAATGTACCAAAATTTTACCTTAGGCTAAATTCAATATTCCGAGTCCAAAAATGAAGTCCATTTTCAAATATAAAATATATATAATTTCAAAAAGTAGGTGTTACTATTCATAACGGCTAGTTTGATTAGTTATGGTGTGTTAGAACTCGGTGTTGCGTACAACACACGCAATCACATTATTCAAAGAGAAGCGTACCGTAGAAGCTTGGGGTGTTACATTGCCGCCTTTTGATGGAATATCCACTTAAAATCTGGTCTTTGACATTTTTATAAGTTCAATTTTACAAATTAAAATTATTCTTTGGAATAAGGATATAAAATTTTACCTTCGATAAAATTTTCATGTTATTCTGATAACTTTCATATTTTAATGAATAGTAAAAACACGCTATATTTTGATTAAAAACAACATTTTTCATTGTAATAATTTATGTGGTTAAATTATAATATTGAATGGTATTAAAGTATAAATAGAATATATTTTTACCATTTAATATAATGTATGTCCTTAGAATTCATTTTACCTTGAATTCGTAGGTTAAATCAATTCAATATTTTGTAATGTTTTAAACAAAAACCCGTTTTCTTTCGACAACGAGATTATTTTTAATTTAATTTATGAAACTTCTGTGTATTGAATATGGAAAAATGGATTCCATATTTGGTATCAGTGGGTTAAAATTATATTAATAGACTACTTTTTATTTATGGGCATTATGAATAGTTACTACGGTAGATTTTATTTATCATAGTTAAAGGTAAATCAGGTAATTAAGGGTAAATATAAGATTATAAAATTTCCATAACACCAGCCAAAATCCTATTGGACGACTAAAAG
This sequence comes from Viscum album, assembly GCA_963277665.1. Taxonomy (NCBI): domain Eukaryota; kingdom Viridiplantae; phylum Streptophyta; class Magnoliopsida; order Santalales; family Viscaceae; genus Viscum; species Viscum album. The sequence continues at coordinate 1,249,825,321 of OY728122.1, read as the reverse complement.
TAGACCCATATCACCTAACGGTCGGATTATAATCATTTAATGGACTATTGTAAATGAAAATAACTTAATTATTATCAAAACCAAAGAAAGTGACAACATGTCACTCTCTTAAATCTTATAAGTATATTACTTTTAATTTAGTGATTAACTTCATGAAACATCAAACATGAATAGTCTCCAGAAAGCTAATGAAATTATCTACATCATATGAATTTATTTATAATTTTTAGGGATTAAAAATTTATCATTAATTGTGACACAATATTGTTGCAGAAATTGTTTATCTAGTGAAAAATCATGAATATAGTTCTTATTAAACTAATAGTGATCATAAAAGGCCCAAAACCCTGACCAGAACTTATTGGTCATGTATCTTTAAACCATAAACATCCAATGGTCTAATAATTGACCATTTTAAGTCTTATAAAAGCGATTATGACACTTATATTATTTTATTTTAAATGATTCCAATGTTGTCACCTTCATAATGTAATAAACAAAACAATTTAAATATTGTGATTTTAAGATGATAAATTTGAGTAAATGTATTATTGTGAAAGGTAATAGATTTATCTTCATCATAATATTTCATTTTTAATATTTATGCAAAAAATAATTATATTAAATAATTATACAAAAATAATGTAGTAATTAATTTATTATGAGATAAACCAAATAAATTGTTTTAAAAACAATAAAATAAATATTATATGAACTATTTAATGTTCTCCACTAATTTTCTAGATACATATGACCTTTTATGAATCTATTAAATATTTTAGTTCGAACATATCTTCTGTATATATTTTATTTAAATTCAAATAAATGAATAGTGTCAAAATTGACACTATTGTTATTTTATAAAAATAACATATTATACAATTGTTTAAAAATTAAAAAATTATTTACAAATTATAAATTTAAATTTATATGGTATAAAATGATATAAATTATCCAATTATAGAAAATTCACAACAAATAAGTAATTATTTTTTATAATTTAAAATTTAGAATGTTATTACCATAAATATAATTAAATTGATTAAATAAGGATAAATCAAGTTGATAATGTTTAAAATAAATTCCTAACATGTATAAAATTTATTAGTGGATGAGATTACAACCCTATAGCATCTAATATTCGAATATGAGTCATTTTGGAGGTTTTTAAGTTGGGTTATATTTATTATAAATTAATATTTTTAGGATTTCCAAAGGTGCACCTCTCCTCCCTTATAAAAGGGAACCTCCTCCCTCTCTTCCTCACACCAATTTGAGCCTTTAAGATTGGCCAAACCCTACCCATTTCCCTTCTAAACTTCCCCAGAATCATCCTAGAGGTCCTGTCATTCTTCAAAGACCAAATTTAGTACCCTAAGAGGAGGATTCAAAGAGGCATGTCAAAGAAGAGGAGGTTCAGATCCATACGAAGCATATCAGACCTAAGGTAAGGGATAACTTTTCCAATCTCGTTTTTATCCGAGATTGTTTATTCATAAGTATTTACTGGGTTTTTTCTATCATCCATGTCCATGTTTTATAAAATTGTTTTCATGTATGTTTAATGTCATTTTTACCCATTTTTGACTTTTACTACATGGTATTTAAGGAATATTTCTTTTGTTTATGTTACGAGGTACTTTTTTAACTTTTCCGACAAAAGTACAAGGAGAATGTTATTTTTATCTTATACGGAGTGAACGAATTTTTATGGTTTTATAATGCCTTATTTTCATGAAGCTTCCTCCAAAATATTTCAAGACTATTATCAACAAAAACCTTTTCTTCTAAAATTGCATGACATTTTGTGAAGAGAAAATGATTTTGAAGAAAAAAGGTTATTTTCCTCAAGAATTCATTTCAAGTGTTTTATCAAAACCATTTTCATCTAAGATGACATTTTTTCACATGTGTATGTTTCAAGTGTCATGTCTCTATGATTTACATGGTTTCACATTTCTTATTTTGAAATGATATCAATTTGTTTTATATGGATTATGTGATGATGGGATGATGTTTATGAAACCCATTTTATTTATTGGGTTATTATGAATGATGTATGATTATTTTGTGGAACAAGTAAGAATGATTTCATTATGAGATGGGTGGGACATATATCTCCCTCCAATGCATTGGGTAAAGATTTATATCTCATGAGATAGACCTGGCTGGAATGGAAAGTTAAACTGGTTCAGTAATACAGGACTGGAACGAGGAGTGAACTCGATTCAGAAAGGGAATTTGTCCACTAAGATGGTCTTTGCAGCAATGCCTTGGCTAATATGGAAATAATATCATTTGATTAATGGTTTCCACAATTACATGTTTTATTCCCATGCTATTTTATCATTCTTAATGTTTCTTTATGATCTATTCCTTACGTACTTCCTGGTTTTATGTCATTGCTCAAGCTTTTGATGTTTAAACATTATCTTCATATTTTGAAGTTCAAATGTATATGGTATTTTTATTTTATCCATTCTTACCCCTATTTTGCATTTGAGATCACCCTTTTTATGTTTTCATTTCCCCAGGATATAACGAAAGGTTTTAGGTAAGAAAAAAAGGGGAAGATCTTTATGGGAGATGTTGAGGATCTTTCACCACGATTAGAAGATTACATTCCATGCTTCCAAAGATACTAAAATATTACGGTCCTTGTGTGTCTGTTTTTATTATGTATTAAGTATTCCGCAAAAGTAATGTAATATCCATGTACATCAAGCTTCGGGTCTCTACAGTTGGTATCAGAGGAAAGGTTTAGTCAACCTTTGGAAACTAGGATGCGAGAACTTTAGTGATATCCCTAGAGATATTTATAAGGTATGTCTAGGGATGTCCCTAAGGTTAAGTATATGTATGGGTTATAGTCCTAGAATTGTGCTAATGATCTTATAATTAAACCTAAGATGTTAAGTGTTGAAGGTACTACCCCTTTATTATGTTTTTTCCCTAGCATGATTTTTACCTCTCACAGAATTCATTTTATGTTTTAGTCAATGGAGGGAACCAGACGGAATTCAGTTAACATTTAATCCAATGGACAAATTGGTGGCTATGAGCAACGAAAATGCGTAATGCCTAGAGAGAATGATATTTTGATTATGCCGAATCAGTCATCGCAATATATGATTAACAAGGTGAAATTTAGTGGTATTCCTAAGTCATCAAATAAGAGGAAGATGGAATTTTATGCATGTTCACATAGTGAGGAGCATAATGAAAGGAAGATTGGGATTTCTATAGAAGGGAATAAGAACCTTGAAGAATACCTTAAATGGAGGGACATATGTTATCTGTGTGGAGAAAAGGGTAATAGAGTGATAGACTGTTATGGAGTTCAATGTCTTATCTGTGGACAACATGGGCATTACCCAACTCTAGGCCCTGACCTAAGAGGTTACATCTAAATCAAGGAAGTACTTATTCCATGACAATCATTGAAGAGGATGGTTTGAAGTGTTTATGTATTCTTATTCAAAAATAATGTTTTTGAGGTACTTTTATGGTATATTGGAATACCTATATATTGGTCCATTGTGGTTTTCCATAAGAATATGGCATCGGTAACCATGTAAAGTGATTGAGATATTTTTGGAAATAAGATGATATGCACATAATGAAGGGATAACTAGAAAATGAAATGTTTGACAGTATTCATGAGCTCATGATTGATATAAGGAAATAGTTATATCATGGTTTGAGTATATTGAATTTTGGGGTTTTGGTATGTGGAAAGAGTTAAATTTTGACAGCACTCATGTTTTCACTAAGATTCAATGGGTATTCATTTTTCAATAGAATACATGATTAAGTCCTTCGAACGTTTGGAATGTGACCAAAAAGACATATCTTATGATATATGGGGATCAACGATGGTATTAACATGATTGTTATATGAAATCTCTGGTAATCATTTTCACTATAATATGACAATGAACTACAATATTATGGATAAGCCTAAAGATTGGAATGGATTATGTTGGACATAATTTAGTATTGTTTATGGATAGAACCTTTTTCGAAATTATTGATTGCATGATATAGTAATTTAGTTTCATAAAAATGACAACCTACAGAATGGGCGACAACCCATCGCATCGGACAACGCTGTGGAAATTGAACCCACAACCGAAGTGTGACATGCCTTTATCACCTACCACTGGCCTACAGGAACTCCCTGGTTAGTGGTAATTAGTTTTATTTTATTAAGCGGTATGATAAATAAAGTATAAGTCCATTTTTTGAACCATTTAAGATTAACCTCACCATAAGATGGACTTATAACTTTTTCTAACCTTTTGTTTGAAACAGATGGAATGAACCATCATTCTATCACATTATCTATTAACACTTCACGAATAACAAATTCAACTTCATTTCTTTAAGAGATAAAGTGTAAATTTCTCAAAGCATGAAAAATAGTGAGATTGTACCAAAATCAAGCAAGTATTTCTTCTAATTCAAATTTTCAACTTTAGGGAAATGATATAGAAAACCAAAAATGTTGCCCTAGTGCTCTTATATCCGATGAATCATATGGTACCTTAGATCATCAAAAATTTATGGCTTTCTGCTTGTTGGATTTTTCATAGCCATGTTCTCTAACACTCTCCATCAAAACATGATGGTTAGATTTCTCCTCCATATCCATATTTTCACCTTTGATCTCCTATGTGTAAAACTAGTGATGAGTTAATTTGGGTAACCGTTATGTTTAATACTTCACTTTTTAAAATTATGTTTTAGCATTCCTTTTTACGATGTGGGTTTCTATGAAATAAATTCTCAAGTAACAAATCATTTATAACCTTGACGAATTTAGAGGGCGAAATTCATTTTAAGGGGGGTAGAATGTAACAACATGAGATTTTATGATAAGTATTCTTTTTAATTTATTTGGTGTCATGTGTTTAATGCAACACCAAAATTATCTTGTGCTTTACGCAACACCGTATTAGGTTGCAGAACACACAACACAATTCTTGGATCGTGTTACACACAATTTCAAGTTCATTTGATAAAAGTTATTCTACGCAACATTGAGTGTATATATATATATATTCAATTTATAAATGAAATACGGTTGGATTTTCTTATATTCAACAACAAAGGAGTCTTTCACTACACGCAACCCTGACTTGGATTTCATTACACGCAATTGCGACCTTCCTCGATAGCGTGTGTTGTACGCAATACCGAGTTACACTAAACAATGATATATGGTTATAATATTATCAGGAAATAGCTGTTATGAATAAAATTAACCACATTTTTAATTTTATAACATTAGTATTCATCTTATAAATTTTCTAAAGCATTTTATGTGAACAAAATAAATTTTTTGGGTAAAATAAGTATTTTTCAATAAATGCAGTTTTGATGCCTTTTGATGGCGTACCCACTTTAAATCTTGTTTTTGACATGTTTATAAGTTCAATTTCACATAATAAAATTATTCTTTTGAATAAGGATATAAAATTTTACCTTGGATAAAATTTTCATGTTATTCTGATAACTTTCATATTTTAATAAATAGTAAAAACAGGCTATATTTTAATTAAAAACAACTTTTTTCATAGTAATAATTTATGTGGTTAAATTATAATATTGAATAGTCTTAAAGTATAAATAGAATATATTTTTTCCATTTAATATAATTTATGTCATTAGCATTGATTTTACCTTGAATTCATAGGTTAAATCAATTCAATCTTTTGTAATGTTTTAAACAAAAACCCGTTTTCTTTCGACAACGAGATTAATTTTAATTTAATTTCTGCAACTTCTGTGTATTGAATTTGGAAAAATAGATTCCATATTTTGAATTACAGGGTTCAAATTATATTAATAGACTTCTTTTTATTTTTGGGCATTAGGAATAGTTACTGCTGTAAATTTTATTTACCATAGTTAATGGTGAATCGGGTAATTAAGGGTAAATATAAGATTATAAAATTACCCTAACACCTGCCAAAATCCTATTGTATGACTAAAAGTCGACCCATATCACCTAAGGGTCTGATTAGAATCATTTAATGGACTTTTTTCCACGAAAATAACTTAATTATTATTAAAACCAAAGAAAGTGACAAAATGTCACTCTCTTAAATCTTATAAGTATATTACTTTTAATTTAGTGATAAACATCATGAAACTGAGAACTTGAATAGACTACAGAAATATAATGAAATTATCTAAATCATATTAATTTATTTATAATTTTTGGGGATTAAATAATTATCATTAATTGTGACACAATATTGATGCAGAAATTGTTTATCTAGTGAAAACTCAAGAATATAGTTTTTATTAAACTAATTGTGATCATAAAAGGCCCAAAACCCTGACCAAAACATATTGGTCATGTAAATTTAAACCATAACCATCCAATTGTCTAATATTTGACCATTTGGTGCCTTAAATAAATGATTATTACACTTATATTATTTTATTCTAAATGATGCCAAAGTTGTCACCTTCCTAATGTAACAAATATAACAATTTAAATATTGTGATTTTAAGATGATAAATTCTAGTAAAAGTATTATTGTGAAAGGTAATAGATTTATCTTCATCATAGGATTTTAATTTTAATTTTTATGCAACAAATAAGTATATTAAATAATTATACAAAAATGATGTAGTAATTTTTTTATTAAGAGATAAACCAAATAAATGGTTTTAAAAATAATAAAATAAATATTATATGAACTATTAAATGTGCTATACTAATTTTCTAGATACATATGACCTTTTAATAATCTACTAATTATTTTATTTCGAACATATATTCTGTATATTTTTTTTTTAAATACAAATAAATGAATTGGATAAAAATTGACACCATTGTTATTTTATAAAAATAACATATTATAAAATTGTTTAAAAATAACAAAAATATTTACAAATTATAAATTTAAATTTATATGGTAGAAACTATTATAAAGTATCCAATTATGGACAATTCACAAAAAATAATTAATTATTTGTTATAAATTAAAATTTATAATGTTATTACCATAAATAAAATAAAATTGATTAAATAAGGATAAATCAAGTTGATAATATTTAAAATAAATTCCCAACATTTCTAAATTTTATTGGTTGATGAAATTACAACCCTATAGCATCTAATATTAGAATATGAGTAATTTTTGGAGGTTTTTAAAGGGGGTTAGATTTATTATAAATTAATATTTTTAAGATTTCCAAAGGTGCCCCGCTCCTCCCTTATAAAAGGGAACCTCCTCCCTATCTTCCTCACACAAATTTGAGCCTTTAAGCTCGGCCAAACCCTGCCCATTTCCCTTCTAAACGTCCTTAGAAACATCCTAGAGGTCCTGGTATTCTTCAAAGTCCAATTTTAGAACCCTAAGAGTAGGATTCAAAGAGGCGTGTCAAAGAAGAGGAGGTTTGGATCCATACGAAGCATATCAGACCTAAGGTAAGGGATAATTTTTCCAATCTTTTTTTATCCGAGATTGTTTATTCATAAGTATTTACTGGGGTTATTTCTATCATCCATGTCCATGTTTTATAGAATTGTTTTCATGTATGTTTAAAGCCATTTTTACCCATTTTTTACTTTTACTACATGGTATGTAAGGAATCTTTCTTTTGTTTACGTTACGAGGTACTTTATTATCTTTTCCGACAAAAGTACGAGGAGAATGTTATTTTTATCTTATACGGCGTGAATGGATTTTATGGTTTTATAAATCCTTATTTTCATGAAGATTAATCCTAAATATTTCATGACTATTTTCAACAAAAACCTTTTCTTCTAAAATTGCATGAAATTTTGTGAAAGGAAAATGATTTTGAAGAAAAAAGGATATTTTCCTCAAGAATTCATTTCAAGTGTTTTATCAAAACCACATTCATATAAGATGAAAATATTTCACATGTTTATGTTTCAAGTGTCATGTCTCTATGATTTACATGGTTTCAATTTTCTTATTATGAAATGATATCCATTTCTTTTATTTGGATTATGTGATGATGGGATGATGTTTATGAAACCCATTTTATTTTTGGGTTATTATGAATGATTTGTGTTTATTTTGTGTCACAAGTAATAATGATTTCATTATGAGATGGGTGATACCTATATCTCCATCCAATGCATTGGGTAAATATTTATATCTCATGATATAGACATGACTGGAACGACAAGTTAAACTGGTTCAGTAATACAGGACTGGAACGAGGAGTGAACTCGATTCAGAAAGGGACTTTGTCCACTAAGATGGTCTTGGTAGCAATGCATTGGCTAATATTGAAATCAAATCATATGATTAATGGTTTCCACAATTACATGTTTTATTCCCATGCTATTCTATCATTCTTAATGTTTCTTTATGATTTTTTCCTTACGTACTTCCATGTTTTATGTTATTGCTCAAGCTTTTGATGTTTAAACTTTATGTTCATGTTTTTAAGTTCAAATCAATATGGTATGTTTTATTTTATCCATTATTACCCTTAGTGAGCATTTGATCTCACCCTTTTTATGTTTTCTTTTCCCCAAGATATAAAGAAAGTTTTTAGGTAAGAAAAAAATGGGACAAATATTATGGGAGATGTTGAAGATCATTCACCACGATTAGAAGATTACATTCCAACTTTCCAAAGACACTAGACTATTACGGTCCTTGTGTGTCTGTTTTTGTTATGTTTTAAGTATTACACAAAAGTAATGTAATGTCCATGTACATCAAGATTCGAGTCTCTACAATGATTTTTTTCCAAATGAATAATATATTATATAAAATTAATTTCAAATGGATTATAAAAATTATAAATTTTAAATTTTAAATATTGAGTTCTCTTATTATGGGTAGATGATGGAATAAAATAATTAAAGTGGAAAACCTTTTAACCAAACTCAATTATTATAGTACATTCATATACATTTATTATTTCATTTTCTATATACAAGAAAGGTTTATATGAGATGATTTGTGACAATGAAGAGGGCATATCTTCTTATATGATTAAAACATAAACTTGAGATGGGTAGATCAAATTATTCACTCCAAATAATTTATTTTTAAATGATCATGATTCTAATGAAGTGGATATGATTGGTAATTATAAATACACTATAGTTGGTTTGATATTTACCTTACATAAATAAGGAAAAATAGGATGTGACAAATCTAAATAGAATCTCTTCGATCACCACTATGAATTCTAATGATTCATTATGTCACCCCCTCTATATAGACATTTTTTAGATCACTAAATATGCTACTATAGTGATAGAAAATTACTATATTCAACTATACTTAAGGACACAAGGGTTTTTTCTCACAATATAAATATTTTAAATTAATAATTTTACGATTTTTCTTTTTCATCAATTTTACATAATTTTTCCATGATTGATTTCTATTTTTTAAATTTGAATTTTTGTACTTATTTGAATATTATGTTAACTACATGGGTCATTTTATTTCACTTATATTTTTAACTTTTCCTACATAGTAATACTTGTGTGTTTTTAATTTTTCAATATCATTGTAGTCGCATTGTGAAAGTGATACATTCTAGATCACATTACCAAGTACACTCTTTAGTATTCTTAGGGTTTAGAGGAGTTTTTATATTTTCAATTTCAAATCATTCAATTATCAGGAGAATAAGATGTATATTTACTAAATGAAAATTTATAAGATGGTTGAAGAGTGATGAAGCTAAAAATCAATTGATATTGGAGAAATTCATTACTCAATATATTGTTGGATTTGGCATAGGGAATCAAATGTACCATAATTTTTTAGATCTGATATTAATTGATATATTTGGAACCCAACAGCGTTGACAATTGATAATGAAAAGAAAATCTACATAAATGATGAATCCAACAATAAAAGAAACCCACATATTCATAAAAACATATTTGAACCTGTAGTTAAAGGCACTAAAAATAACAAAATTAAAAGTAATTTTTTCGATACAATAGGACAACCAAAACAAGACTATAACATATCATTGGATCTTCATCTATATTATATGGAGACTAATATAAGATAATAATTCATTGAGATGAATAATGTGTTTCATGGTATAGTTGATCATTCAAATCAATAGTTTTATTGTGGATGTTTGAAATATTCAAAACATTTGTTTCTCTTTATGTGGAACAGTATCCAACGCCAATGTGGAATTACAAATAATGTGATGTCCATGATATAGGAATTCTCGCGTGATGAATTTCCAAAGATAAATATCCATGGGTATTTTTATGATATGAAAAAGGATTTTACTAGGATAGGTCTAAAATATAAAAGAATTCATGTGTGTCCCAATGATTGTATGATTAAGAATCAATTAGATATGATAGTATAAATTGTTAGACTTCTAAATAGATATCAATGGGTGCTATTGGAGGTCTAAACTGACATACTATTATGAAGTAAAATATTATGAAGAGGAAGACACCAGCAACAGATTAGTGTTACATTATTTTAATGACTCTGTTTGAAATATTATTCATGTTATTGAAAACCTCTCATCACATGATGTGTCATTATATAGATAATAATAATTATGTGGTAACACGATATCCAATAGATTCATAGTCATGGATTAGAATTGATTAATAACATCCATATTTCTAATATGATCTATGGAATGTTCCTTTGGGATGGCTTATTGATGTTTTAAATCAATTTTAGAATTTGATCACCATTTATAGAATTTGGATATTTGTTTTTATCCCTTATAATCTATTTCTCTGAATGTGTATGAAACAATTTTTTTTTCATTTTGAAGATTATTACATGAAAAAATGACAAGAAATGATATTTTAGTAAACTTAGAACATCTAATTGGTGAATTACTTGAGTTATATAGAAACGATGTTGAGACATGTGATTCATCATCTAGAATAATTTTTGAAATATAAGTTGCTCTAAAATGGACCAATACAGACTTCCCCAGACTTTGGCATTTAGCAGGTTGGAACACATACATGGGTATGGGTTTTCGTAATTGTAACATTAATTTTTATCCCAAACGACCAAATAATATAAAAATTTAGGGTTATTGTCTTATCAAATAATTCATGATCCATCTCCAAGATTTTGGTTGAAAAAGTCATAATTTCGTGGTTCTGATGATTTTATAACTTCTATAATTTTATTAATAGGTTTTGAAATATTATAAAATCTTTGAAATGTACAAAAAAGATATGGGGAGGTTCATAATTTGAATATAGTGAAGAACATGTTTTAAGTGCATCATGAAGTTAAATCATAATGCTATAATAGAAGAAAAATGTATATTCTTCAAACATACAAATTTAGAATTTCATTTGTTGATGCATAATTAAGATGTTATTCTAATTGATATTTCTATTTGAGATAATTTTATAATAAATTTTCTTTAGGATCATAGATAATTAATGGACCATATCAAAGCTCGAAAAAACATACAAACACTGTACATAAAGAATGACCTATGTCTAGATTAGAATGGAAAGTATGATCAAGTGACTTTTTTATTGAAAATATGGATAAATATACATTCTTTAGAATTTTTAAACATGTGAATGTTTATAATAGGAATTCAAATAACATATCCTGTTTTTTTATCTTGCTGCATCATAATTTATATGGATTGAAATGTCATGATCCAAAAATTTTGTTATAGTATTTATTTTCATTTACATAGCATGAACTATTACGTAAAAAGGTTACTGCAGTTGTACAAAAAATTTTCACAATTTTTAAACATATATATGAGAAAACAATAATACCATTAGAACAAGAAATACATTATGATATATTTTTATTGATCCTTTTTGAAAAAGAGATGTTCCTTCCTCTAAAATTGTTTAATGTCATGATTCATTTAACTATGAATTTTTTTGTGGGATATAAATTAGCTAGACATGTACATTGTCGACGAATGTATCCAATTAAGACAAAAATTATTTATATTTTTTTATTTTAGGTAAAAAAGACATGTAAAATAATTAAATACACAAAAAAAATTTATATCATAGATATCTTGGTAATTTAAAATCATACGTGAAAAAAGCTAAATCAAAATGCTATATTAATGATGGATATTTGGAAGTGGAGTGTTCTGAATTTTGTCCAATATACACGGATGATATGGAGTCAAAATTAAATAGAGTTGGACATGTTGAAGACACATCAAATCTATCTCAAATACATTCGAAATCAAAAATATATCCTGTTATGGGATGATTAGTTGGGAAGAGCTCATATGTTGCAATAATAGAAATGGAATTATTAGAGACATGTAGATATGTGCTGTAAATAGTGGAATATTAGATCCATTTATTCAGGTTTTTATAATTAAAACAATGATATGTATGAGAGTTCAAGCACAAAATTAGAACTATATAACCAAAACCCATAATAATGAACTTATAGAATGGATTACAAGATGTTTAGGAACATAAATTTTTCAATCATTATAGATTTTAAGTTAATTAATATATTTTTTATATCTAATTATGTATATAACTATTTTAAGATCATGTATACTAATATTCAAGTTGAGTTGTTAGAAATTTGGTTGTTTCTTTCATTAGGTACTCTAAAATACTATAGAACGTTTGACCCTTACAATATAAATGGATCATAATTTCATATGGTATCTTGGGAAGAGGATTGGAAAACATAAAATTATGTTATATTTACGTTTTCCCAGGTAGGATATTATGGATTGTTGACTGATATTATTGAATTAACTGACAATGTAAATTTGTTTAGTTTTTTATTCAAATGCAACATGGTCGATTTTATCAGGGATGTTTAAAGAGATTCCATGAAATTTACTTCTGTGGACTTCTCATTATTGATGGATGTTGGTGAAAATGAATTTTAGGAACCATATAATATATCATCGTATGTGAAAATGGAATATTATGTTGAAGATGTCATGAATTATGTGTAGAGTGTACTTTCTCACATAAAATAAAGAGATTGTATGATATAGGTGATTATGTGGAAGACTAGACCTCAGAAATTTAATCTCATAAAAAAAATAATGGAACGTATTTTTCTATCATGATGTTTAAAATTTTATTCTTACCATGGTGGAGGAAGTAGATAATGAAATGATGGATGCACATGAGCCTTAGCCTAGTTGGTGAGGACTCGCTAGGTGGATCCAAGAGACCCGAGATCAAATCTGGGTGGAGGCATATTTCTGGGTACTGTAGCTGGACTGTAGCAAGAACTATTCGGTACTATAGAAGCTAGAAATATTCATCCATATGGGCCTTTGGGCTAGCAGTTTGGTCCTTTGGTCCTGTAAGGATTTTGGGCCACCCAAGGCCTTCGGGCCAGTTGATTCTGAAGGCCTTCGCGACACCTTAAGGCCTTAGGGCCACCCCAAGGCCTTTGGGCCACATGAATGCAGGCCCCAGACACACTACAAAAAAGGAGTAGATTTAGAAGAGGATTCAGAGAAGGTGTACTCACCAGAGCATAGCCAAATGCATTATCAGAATGAGAGGGTATGACTATGCCATCGGTACCTGACTGTGCTTGCATGGGAAGCCTAGACTGACGGTCATGCAAAGGTGGAGAGCTACTATCAAGATGCAGATGCTGGGGAGGGGCAGTTCCTTGTAGATAGTCTGGATGAATTCTCTATGACCTTTGGGTCATGTAATCCCTTAAGACTACATGACATGTAGTCTCTCAGGCTACAGGCCATGTAAGGGTTCCCCCTAATCCCTTGAAAGCGGGATTGTCAAAAATCAATAAAAATAAAGTCCTTCGATCCATTTAGGCAATGATGGATCATGAAAAAAGGCATGATTGAAGGGTAAAATGATTTTATGTGCATTCATACAATCATTTATCAACCACATATATTATTTTTATAGTCATTAATTGTCATTGTTATTTATCTATTGTTTGTCAGTATTGTGCACCAATTATCATATCTAATTTTTTCTGTATTAATTTTTTAGAAATATATGATCTGAAGTTAATTTTATTTGATTTAATGGATGAAATTCCAATTATGATTGGATATAATGATTCCAATAGACTCTCAGTCGATATTACCTGGACCATACCAATAGATTATGATACAATAGTGTTCCTCCATACAACATCTCATACACCCTCTACATTCCCCATATGCCATATCTCAATCCCTCCATTAGTGTCCCTTCAACAACTTAGCCAATGCCTCCCCATTCTGAAGCCTCAGTAGTGATGCAGTGAGTCACCACTCTCTGTTCTTTGTGGGGGATATTGGCATATGATTGTTATAGTTTTAAATTTTAATATGAATAAATATATTTCAATTTTTTGTTCTATTACCTATTTTTTATTAAAATATTACAAAAAACGAATATATAGAAAAATATGAAATTTTAAGATGTCTGGAGTTAGAATAAAATAATGATAGTTGTCCCATTTGACATATATGGAATCCTTATGGATAACAGCATGGGAATATTTGGCCAGATTATAGGCCAAATGGCGGCAAAGCCAGTTTACCTTCCGATTACATATGCTAATTGGACACATATGCCATCATCTTGGAAAAATGATATTTTTGATTCAAAGATAAATGAAATTTTAATATATTGCAGTGTAATTAAATTTCATTATGTAATAAAATTGTAATATTTGTTAGGAAATTATATTTTTACAGATGGTTTTCAACATTCTAGTTACTGGACTTATAAAAAATATCACATTGAATTTTTTTTGTATGAAACGGAAATATTTTTAATGGAGATTATGGAACAAATTAAATAATTAATTATTGAGAATTCAACAACTGTATGATATGCTACCCAATAGGGTACCATTAGAGTAATTATAGGTTTTTCTTTATAGGCATCATGTTGATAAGAACATGGTATTTAAATATATTTTATTATATTTATATAATTTTAAATTTATAACTCCATATGAAAAGAATATTACATTGCATAGATTACTATTAAATTAAATATTATTTATTTTATGATGTTTCAAAGGAGAATGAATGGAGTCTTGCTATAAAAATCTTCCCACAATCTACATGATCAATGATTTTTTCTAGAAACTATTCAACTCTAGTAATCATTTAATTAATTTAAATATATATTAGACAATATTATATTGTACCTATGTTTAATTCTTGATATATCTTTGTTTATTGTAGTTATAGAATTTAGTGCATATTTTCCCTTGAACATTATTATGGTATGATGTTCATAAAATACTGAAGGGAGTTATATTAATGAGCCTGCTAAGGAATTTGGGATATGAATTCATTTTTCATTATAATAAGTTATGGTCATTTTTCACTTTTTTAATATATATTACTTCAAATATGTCTAAAATTTTATTTATAAGTAAAAATTAAATAACTTTTAGATGAAAATCCTTCAGAGTCCTTAGTCACCCTGGATTTCCCTATTATTAAAGTCCATGGGATAAAGAATCCTATTTGACTGTGATAGAATTGTTTCATACCATTTCCATCTATGGTATTTAGCATGAAAACAGATATTAAAAGGGAAACTACTCTTGGTTTTAGTCATTTCATACTACTATATTCTTAGAGGTATTTTGTTTATAGGAAAACCACATTTTTGGAATAGGTGGATATGATATGCACATTGTAGAAAGTGTTGGTTTATATAAATAAGAAGATGGATATATATTTTCTAAGGATATTACATCATTGACTAGTGCTGATAATGTAAATCACACAACTAAAAAAATAATATTGTTAAATTAAATATGTAAGTTAAATGTATAAATATAAATATACCACAATATATAGTTTTCAATATAACTTACTTATAGGTTTGTGCATCATGAAGTATAAATAAAGATGGATAGGGTGATGTGTAGATATCATCATGGATTACTTAATAGTTGTATCATTATTCTATTGGACTAATATGGAATGAGTAGTTTTTTAATGAATAAATTGTTGTATAGAGTATTCACATGACATTTTTATGATTTCCAATGTTTGATGTGGCAGGAACCATTGTTGTCATGTTTTTGGGTATAACAATATGGTTGAATGTTAGGCTAATAGTATATTAATATACATGATTATATCTGATTTCATTCCTTAATTCATGTTATAGTGGACTTTGTAGATAAATTTGGTCTGTGATAACAATAAATAAATATATATGAGTATTTAATTCCACTTAAGATTAGAAAATGTTCTATTTATCACTATAGGTAATTAGAATTTTCTAGTGAACATGTCAACATATTTAGAGGGTTCTATGTAAGATTAAGTAAGATGTCAGGTGAGATATCGATATGAGACCTCATGTGAGTATCCTTTCTTGGTTTCCCTGAGGCATGTCAGTTATGTATGAGAGGATTTAGGAAAGTGAAAAAATTGGTGACATGGCTGTATGGATGAAGATTCACGAGAAACACCCTCATACTGGTTGGTTGAGGATTAATTTTAACTTTGAGTGGCATTATTCATTCGGGATGAGATTATGTATAATCGATAAGTGTTCTTACAATGTGAATTTCCCTCTTTGTTTTTTTTTCTAGGTGGGGTATATTGGGTAAAAAATATTTAGAGGTTTTGTATCTAAAATTAATTTTCAATATTTCATTTGAAATACATGTAATTTCAATGTAATGTGATGATTTTAGAAATTGGTTTTGAAATGTTATTTTAAAATTAATGATATATTTTTATAAAGAATGATTTTACGGATTTGAAATAAGGGCATAGAATGAATAAAATATAAAATGTAGTTACTATTATAAATAACTTTTCATAAGGATTTGATTGCGATTCAATTTAAATACTTTGATAATGGATGATTTTTATGTCAATTTACACCATGGGTGATTCCTTTTTTTTAATATACCATTAGTGATTTTTTATGTTATTCATTCTATGAATAGATTATGTACTTATATATTTATTATTATTATTTTAATTTTCCCCATGATGTTAATTGGTATAAATATGGAAGATAATTTTAGATGTATATAATAGAACACATAGATAGCTGATATGGGTATTGGGATGATTTGAGGCATATGGATATGTATCATGTGACTAGAAGCCTTGCTGAGAGTTGTTGAGTTTTGAGACCAGTTACAATCCTTATAGGATGTTTATTACATGTTTATAGATACTTACTATTGATAGGAAATGAATGTATATGTGGGATAGAGGACCTGAGACCTAGCTTAACCATGAGGGATATTTTTTCAGAAGGACCACCAAAATAGAGATGGTGTCCTAGTTGTGGGTGACGACCATGCCAATCTTAAGTAATATGGTGTGGCTTGAGGCAGGATGATCAACTATCCCTGAGTGAGAAGGGATAAAAAGGGTTCTTTATGAGTGGTATCCCTTGAGTAAGAAAGGAGAAACAATGTTCTTATAATGTAATCACCATTTATTTATAAGTGATGGTTCAATACTTTTGATCACCACACATTATTTCATCATATAGAGATCATGATTTTTTAGGACACCCTTCCATTAATCATTGAGTATGTGTCAAGATTGGTGTCATAACGTACCTACAGTCTTATGGTGTACGACATGTTATATTATAAGATGAATACCATCCTCTTAGTATAGATACTAATCAATTATGGTTCTGTTTTAAAGTTTCCAATCCATCACAAATTTTCATAACTTATATTCTTGTATGTGTATTCAATGTGTCATGGTGGGTGGGTTTTATATGCATGACTTTTAAATATTACATGTAGTAAATTCCCATCCACTATCACAAAGAAAATAGGTATTTTTATATTATTTTGTAATCATACTATTGAATTAAACTCACCCATTAACTCCGTACACAAAATCAATTCAAATGTATTTTGGTAGACCATCATGTCTTCTCTAAGGGAGTTGGTACGACTTGATGTTGGATATGAGGTTCAATAAACTGCTCATAAATCCAATGTTTTAATAGGATGATTACTGGAGTTGGTCCTTTATCCAATGTATTTTACATATAGATTTTATCAACAAGTATTGGTTAGTGTAAAAATTATTTATTTGAGTTTTTTATTTTTTTTAATGCAACTTCTATGTAATACTATGATGAGTTATATTGATAAATTAACTACTCTACAGAAACCCTCTTAATGAAATATTTATTTGTTACTATTCTTTGGGATATAATTTATAAGGATGTTTCAAATAATTTTTTTTATATTTGGGATTGTATATAATATATTATTTTAAATGGCACGGTTTCCCCATGATTGTTATAGTCACTTTCAAATAGTAACATACATTAATGAATTTAGAGGTTTTCTTGAGTACATGTTGAATCTAAAAATGGGTGGTGTTCAAGAGATCTTGGTGATGAAATTAAATATTTTTATTATAGAATTTTTTGGGTAAGGATTGTGTCACTAGAGGTGGAATTATATTTTCAGAAAAAGGGATGTTGATTGAGACATTTCCTGGCTAGCATTAAATTGGATTTAACCAAATAATATAGGGATGTCTATTGTGGTTACAATGAAATCTAGGGTGAGTAAGGTGTAATATTAGATCAACAACCACAGTGAGATATTGATGAGTATGAGAATGATTCATATATCTTATCTTGGAGTTAATGATATATTCATTCAACTAAATAACTGCATGCTTATAGAATAATAGATTTTCCAAAAGGAATTATTGTTTTAAATATTTTCTCAAAAAAATCTAGTATTAGTTGTAGAAACTAATAAAATATTCAATGTTTACTCAATAATATTATATGGTTTTATTGAAGGGTTATGGATTAAAGTGGATTTTTGGATTGATTATTGATTCTTCAGACCCTATAGGGGAATGGTTTCTAGTATTGCATGATTTTGACTAAAAAAACTAGTTTTATGAAAAAAAATCATTTGATAGAAAACATTTAAAGTGGAACGATTTGTGTGGGAAATGGTTTTATAAGATAATTTTACCGTATTGTTGAATATTCCAGTCTATACATTTTCCTTTTTTTCAGGGTTGTTCTAGGGTTGTAGATTCTATATCTCATTTTTATATACAACATCATATACCATATGTTTTAGCCATCACTAAATATTAATAATTCACATAGATGAAAAGATACCAATAAAAAACGGAAAACCACTGCTAAATAGGTTCATTCTTATGCTTACCAAAAACTCCTATGAAATGGAAGGAACCACTTTATATTAGATTTTGACACCAACTTGAGCATTTTTTTTATAAAACAATCAAAAAACAAGTTGATGTGGTTTAAACCACAACAAAATAAAAATCCTCTACTTAATATATATTTTCTGAGAGTTCTACATAATGATAGGTATCTCTTTATGAAACTATTTTAAATATACCACGTTTATATATTTTGATATAGACCAGAGAACCCTAAGCTCCATATATTTCAAAATTTGTACATATGTAGAAAAATTATATGGTTATGAATGAACATAGAGATCCCCCTTATATCATTTAATGGATATATTTAATCTTCCGATGGAATAGACTGTGACATGAAAATTATATTGTTTATTTCTTTTTATCCTATCTTTCGATCAACTATACAAACAATAAAGGTTATAACAAAATCAGTTATGATTTAATTTTATATATTATTATATAATATAGTTATAGAAAATATATCTCTTTATTTGTTTTCATCATATCCTCTTAGACTTACATGAAAATTAAGCATATTACCATTGATTAAATTTTCATTAATAATTTACCACATTATTAGTATTAATAATTGGTTTTAAAAAATCCAATTTACATTGAAAAAACATGTGATCCACACAACAAGTAAAATCATAGCCTATGAGTAACATTTATTAGAGAATTTGAGAGATATATAGTCTATAAGATTTTCCCTTAACCAATACCTAGCATAGATAAAACCATAAAATGATGAGAGAAACCATTTAAAGGATATTTTCATGTTCGTAAAAAGGACAAACAAAACCATTTCTAGAAAAATACCCAATAAAAGTATCACCGTCACACTACTTACTCATAGGGAATTCCCTGGTGTAATATTTGGATATTTATCTAGAACCCAAAAATATGGGTATTTAAATTATTTATTTATATAATAACAAATATATTTTCATCCTATTAATTTTAATTTATAAATGTATTTTATTTTTGTATAATATAACACATATAGTATTTTTTGATAATTAAAAAAATCCTGTATGGAATCAATTTTGATTAATTAATGTTTTTTAAATAATAAATTTTTTTTTACGTTGTTATTATTAAATAATTTTTTCAAATATAAATGATCATCTATTTTTTATGAATCCTAATGTATTTTTTGTTAGGTAAAAAAAATATTTTTAAAAAACCAGCCATCTCTCCATAATTATCTATTCATATTTATAAATGAAAAAATATACATACTTATAAAATTATTCTGATAAAATTAATATATTTTTTGGATTGATAACATCAAAATTATCCTATGGTGTATATTACATAATTTTTTGAGGCTATCGAATTTTTGTATAAAATCATATTCCATATAAATATTTGGTATGTATGATAACATCATAATGACCCAAATGTGATGAAATAAATAATATACATGGTATCCAAAACAAAATATATCTTTTCCATTTAAAATTATGTGATGTAGTCTTTATTTTATTAATTTTATAATGTCTTTGTGAATCCTCAAAAACCATTAAATTATTTTAAGGTTTTAAAATCATTTCTATAGGAAATGAAATACTTCTTCATATGAGATGATATTATTTTATTAAATTACCCTCTGGGAATTATCAAATAATTAAAACAAATAACATTTTCTAGAAAACAATGATAACATTGTTATTTTTATTCATTTGGTTATTTGATTATATAGGGACCAAAACCTATGTCTCAAAAATAATAAAAATGTCCATACTTATATACTATATAAACCCACACAAGATACCACTTATCATAACTAAAATTATTTTGAGAACATCAAAATTTTCCCCCACCCCACTATATTCCTCCCAATGTGCCCCGAAGAACTCAACAAGCTCCCCCATGAATTTTGAGTCACAGACTCAATTAAGGGATCCTCATTATCTATTAATTATTTATGTTTTTTATTATGTTATGCTTACTATTTTATTTTACTAATGTTGGGAAATGTAATTAAATTTCCCTTTTACATCACATGTTTTTACCAAGTTTTGGAAGACCACTTTCATTCTCATCAAACCAATTTATGATTTTTTTGTGGTGCCATTACGCTACTGAATTTTCACCGTGATTTTTCAGGCCATAGAAATTTCATAGTGAATACCATACCCATTTCCAATCAAGGGTGTTCCCCATTATACATATAATGTTATTTTAAATGGTTCTTAATGTGTTTATTTAGAACTCTTTGATCATAGAAATAAATATTGTCATGAATGACTCCATGATATACAATCTATATATATCACTTAAGAATGAGAATTTAATGAATGTGATGGGTGAATCTGAAATTGTAGCACTTGAAGGCATTGTGTAATGTTTATTATCATGATAATTCATGTTTGGATATAGTGAGACTAGTTCTTTAATGTGATTAATCCTCCAAGATTTCTTGGTATATAGCAATGATCAATATTTACGATGCATTGTTTTATGTTGTTATCACATTTCCCATGTATAATTTATGATTATTTTTTTTTCATATCTCATTGTCCATGTTTATGATTAATAATATTTTTAGAAAATATTTATATTCAACATTTATTTGTATATTTACTAATAGGTGTGAAATTTTTCTACCTTTCTTCCCTTACCAGAAATTATTGTTTTGCACATTCTTTTGTATTTCCTCATGTTATCCCATACAACATTAAAATCTATGGAATTTTAAAAGCATGTTAAGTAAGTTTTAAAAAATGTTGTTGTATCCATTTTTCATGAATATATTATATGAATCTAATTCCCAAATAAAATAGACATCATGATATTATATTTTTTAATATTTGTAATACAATTTAATAAATGAGGAATTAATGTGTAATAAAGAAGATGGTTGTTATAGTCGGTATCAAAGAAAATGTGTAGCTATTTTCAGGATTAGAATTAGAAAATTATAGAAACATCATACGTGATAATACTACGTATAATAATATTTCATGGCCCCATCACAATAATGATTATGAAATGAAGGATGAGAGATAATGACTTCGATTCGTGCAGCTTGTAGGGCTCAGGTTGGTGAATAACACTGAGGGTATAAAAAATCACAATATGGGTGGAATTTAACTCTAAAAGAAAACATTATGATGATAAAATATGTATCCACCATAATAAAATCCATTATATATATATTATAAAAAAAATATATCTCATAATTAATGTGTAAATAAGACTAATAGAAAATAATGCCTTCAATGTAAATACCTGAAAACCAAACTAGAGAAGAAACATAACAATTGTCAAAGTTTAAGGCTATTAACACCCATGATTTTCCATGTAATCATACTAGAAAACAAATTAGTATTTTATATTACTAGGGTGATCATTCAAATATACTCAGTAGGAAAACCAATACCACCCATGCATATATAAAAGGGTCATACTAATGTATCGCTGAGAAAAAAATCAAAACCAAACAACACCTTACATGTAAACTAACCATAACTCCATTCTTAAAAAGGATTTATTAGAAAATAATGTATCCTAATAATATAAAATAATATAACATAATCCTCAATGATTGAGATAGTAGCCCACACCACTTCTCCATTCACTTTCTTCAAGTGAGTTGATTATTCTTCTGCTATTGTAATTATATATGTACCGTTAATATTATCACCGCCTAATGAAATATTCACACCAGTATAACCATTTTATAATATTTACTATTGTCTATTTCCATTGGTGTACATTGAGTCATTCATATGGCCTAGTGGAAAAACGGCCTAGAGTATTATTTATAGTGGTATCTTAGTTGGGGTTTCACATGCTCTACTTGTTGGTGTGAATAGAAAAAATTTCCAATGATTCCAATATGATTTATCAATAATTTATATAGGGTTTTATGGAAACATTATGATTTTACATTTTTTAACTATTTTATATTTAATTTATATTTTTGAAAATAATAAATTGTTGAAATAATATTTTGAAATTTTAATGATTTCAGAGAAACCATATTATTTTTATTTGACCTTGAAAATTTATGAGGAATTTTTATATAAAAAGGATTTGTGTAGAGGAGGTGATTTTATTGATTAAATATTTTTTAACCCTGATATTTATTTTTGAAAATATATTTTTTATTACTCATGGACTAATAGTTTCATTGTTTTTTATTATGTCTCTTACTTAGCATTTTGTTATGAATAAATTTTTAAAAACAATTTAGAGTATAACCAAGGATATTGGAAAGGAAGAACATATATTAAATGTCATGAATATTTTTCATGAAATAAAATTATATATAATTTTAATTTATTTTAATGTCAATAAAAACTATAGTAATAACTGGCCCAAAATTTGAATATTAGGGTTTTTATGAACGAGTTATGAAAAAATTAACAAAATATATAAAACTAATGATCGTTAGGAATTTAATGAACTTAATTATTGTATTATGTAACTAGAATATTTAATTTTTTATAGGTTCATTAGATAAACAACATTTTACACCACTTTCTCATTAAATGGGGAATGAAAGTCTCTCATATGTATATGTGCGGATTACAACCAACATGAACACATATGATTCAATTTGAATCAGATCTAGAAAAATAAATTATTATAATTAATGATTTAATAAATTAATATGATATTTATGATAATATAAGGTCTCTAGAATGATAAAATATTATATTTCATTATTTCCTTCTTCATGATAGAAAATGAAAACATCATTCATATTAACATATAGCATATAGTCTCTATGAATGATTCAATTCATTTCTATATTTATATATATTGGATCATTATAAATTTTTTTTAATTAAAATTTATTATATTTATTTAAAAATGATCATTTTAATGTTAATGGTACCCTGATCAATGAAAATTGAGAAGATAATCCATACAAAAAAATTCTTGAAATAAAAAAAATGTATCACCAAGAATATTGATTTTAATAAGAAACTATTATTGAATGGATGGTATATAGTTATATGTCAAAAAATTATGGTATTATATTTATCATCATAATTATGAAATATAAATATAATAATTTAAAAGTTATTACAGAATAAAAAAGAGTTCATATAAAGAATGTTGGAAATGATTTATCTGTTTAATGTTACAATATCATTATCAACTAGATTGTTTAATATTAACATTATAATGATGAAAATATTTGATATACTTTTAAAAAACAATCATGAATATTATTGTTCAATATTTATTTATTTATATTCCATATTTCACTTTCATTTCACAGTCATCAACTAATGAATAGACAGAAAAAATATTTTTATCATAAAAAGTTACTATTTATATCTTTTTTTAGATTAATTTTCAACCATATAAATATATCCTTAAAAAGGTATTAAATAAAAATTTTAATGTTATTAAATTATAATATAATATTTTTCTTATCCTTTTTTGACTTTATTAAAAAATATTAAAATAGATTATTCATGACCACTTTTGAATGGTGAACTTTTACTAATGATGTAAGAGAATATTTATTTTAGTGAACAAAATATTTTCATAATTTCTATCCATAATGAATTGTATTTACTTTTAATATATTAATAAAATTTTATATTTTTGGAAATAAAAAATTCCCCTTAATTTTTTAGAAATTTTTAGATTTAAAAAACTAACCTGACAATGAAAAGGGAATTTTCTTCATAAAATGTTCTAGTGACATATTTAAGGTAATTTTGTATATAAAAATATCTTTTGATAATAAAAATGATTTATTTTTAATTTTATCTAATTTTAATATCATTATATTTCTATATATGGTTTGTTATTTATCTGATTAAATACTGATTAAAATTATTTTCATTTCCATGCTTGAGGTTTTTTTAATGAGATCTATTTTCATGATCTTGTGGTATTCATATATATTGATTATTATTATATGTAATATGTATCTCTTATATCCCTACATAAAATTTAGTTAATATTATTATTTAACGAAATCATGGAGGATAGGAGTAGTTATCTAAATCACAATGGAGGGTGTATAGGATGTTTTTTCAAGCCAAATGTGGGTACATGATAGGTTATCCAATACCTAAAGAAGGATTATGGTATGATTATATATACATACATTTTTATAATGTCAATGTTGTTATATATAAAAGAATTTTCTTTATTTTACATATTACACAACTCATTTATCACCCACTTTTATAAAAATTTAATTATCTCATGAATTGTATTCTATGATTCCATTAATATTTTGTCTTCTGAATAACTAATAATTATATTGTGGAATATGATTATGATATAAAGAACTATTGGATTTCAATTAAAATTATTAACATTATTTTTTATTTCCATTAAGATCATGTTATGTTTATATGATCATTGATATCTATATTTTTTTACCATTACTAAGAATATGAGATCACCTTTATTTTTTTTACATTTCTGTATTAAATAAAGATTCATTTTATTTATGATTTTTCTACGAATGTTTCCAAATTTGAAGAATAGTGTAGAGAAAATATATAAATATTAAGAACATGTTTTTTAGGTATCCATTTATACAAATAAATTTAATCTAAATAGTTATAGTATTTATTATATTGATATTTAATGAATATTAATATATTGAGAAGAAATAATTGTATATTTCATGTTTGGGTCAGCTCGGTTTTCATCATAGAATGGAATTTTTATTTTATGATATATTTTATATGGAATATTTAGAGGTTACACTTAGAATAATAAATAATATAATTGAGATCATATATCATTTTAAATAAATGAATTTTCCCCAACCAAATATTTTTTTTCTTGATAATAGAATGTATATATAGTTTTGTTCTTGATTCATCTTGGGGTAAAAAATCTACATATTTTTTATTGCTTATAATCTCAGTCATTATAAATTCCCAATGAGTTGTCCTAAAATTGAACATCATTCGAGAAAATAATGTGTTATATGATTATGTTAGTGAAATATTTCAGAAAGAATCATATTTTGTATAATTTGAGAAGATGATGATGAAGGATAACCATTGGAAAAACAATGATATTATAGATTGAAAAAGAATATCATTATTCATACATTCTATAAATGATATTAATGATTACATGATTACTCAATATTATTATTATTTCTCATAATATTAATTTGTGTTTTTTATTGTGGATGAACCTAATCAATATTGAGCTAATGATCAATGTGACAGATAATGTATAGATTTCACTACAAAAACATTGAATTCTATTAGTGAAGGAATATGATGTCTGATTTTTATTTTGATAAAATATTATAAAACTATAAATAATGATCAAATTTCAAACATGAAATGTTTGTAAAAATGGTTTCTTGAGTCCTAAATAATTCAATATCCAAAAACTTGTGTTTGTTAAAAAAAATACACTTATTATTTAGTAATGTATCAATACTAATAAAATTATATTTTTCATTCTCAAATAGTATTAGTATGAAACTTGTTTTTTCATTTTTATGGTGATAATTTTCAATATTTGGGTTTTCAGAGGAATATGATGTAAAATAATCAAACTTACTATATGGAATGACATTATATTATAAAAAATATGTTCAAAAATTGAATTCACCACAATATTTTTTTGAAAATGGAGAATTAAATTTTAGATGATATAGAATTAGGATGATTCAATTAGTACCTGTGTTACATATTTCACAAGACTCCTTATATATTATTCTGGAATTTTTATAACTACTGAATGTATATTTATGGATTAATTTGTAGCTAAAAAACTATGTCACAAATGGAGAATTTCTATAAGAGATACAGTTCATTATAAATAAATCCTTTTACGTGTTATTAATTTAAAATTATTATTTGAGTCAACTAATATTAAAATTTTTGGAAAAGAAACTAATGTTTGAATTAAAATGAATTTAAAATAATTATAACTATAGACTGAACATTAAGATTAATCATTTATAATCAGTGAGTGGAAAATTAAATGGGTGAAATGTTAATATGTGTAGTAAATAATTCATTGTGGGGGTAAATATTGGTCATTGGGAGATCAAATGTTTATTACATGGGAATATGTTATTTTATGATGAAAATATAAAATAAATCAAATGGATTAAAAACAAAAAATCATGCGATTTATATGAAAGGGAAACACAAATTATATAAAAAATCAATAATTTAAGGATTAATAATGTGAATTGATGTGAATAACCTCTTAAGTCTATGTATAATCTGAATTACCATGAAATCAACATTACTGTTCTAGAGTCGGATATTTTTGTGGTGAAAGTTACACAAACCATATACATTATAAATTATAAATTATTACTAACATCTATTTCTACCAACAACTTTATGTATTACAAGTATATAAAGGTTATCATATTACCACATCAATTATTACATGTGGAATTAGCTCTAATCACCCCTAATGTTATGATTCTTGCATCCCATGTTAATGATTCTTCTCCGATTGAAGTCCGTAGGACTGTGCTTCGTATAAATCCTAGTTTTATTCCTCTATTGAATTTTATGTTATTATGTTCTAATATTTTCATTTTCTATAAAAACCCATTATCAATTTCTAATTAATGATTTACATTCATAATAATGTAATCCATCCTATGATTGTCTATAAATTTGAGGATAAATATCAACATTAATGGGAAATTAATGATATTTTGTAGACTATGATAACTTTTATAATGTGGAATTTATCTCATATGACGTGGGAGAAACTAATCATATGTTATATGAATATTATACTATATTCTTTTTTATTTCTTTATAGAATATTTTACATGTCATTCTTTAAATTGTGAAGTTATGTTTCCAAAAGAAATAATATGTGATGCCATACCGATTTGAAAACTCAAAATAAAATATAATAAAAATAATTGATGGAATTTAATAATAAACTCCAAGAGAATCATTCTAATTGATTTATTTAGGAAATTTTATCACCGTGGGGTGAAAATATTCATTGTGTTAAGAATAAAGTGGGATAAATGAACCTATAAAATTATTATCAAGAGCATAAAAATATAATAATCTCAAATATGTATCATCATCCATAAATTGATGGATTTTTCAATCAATTAAAAGGATATAAATATTTTTCAAGCATTATCTTCAATAAATTTACTATCAATTTTGGGTAAAATATGATGACATACTCAAAACATCCTACAATATGAGGTGTCGATACTATGAATTTATAGTTATTCAATTAAGGGAAACTAATTAACTTGATATCACAATGAATATAATTAATGATGTGTTTTGTTATTACCATGATACATTTATGGTAGCCTTTGTTGATGTTATAATTTTAGATTCATAGTGAAAGGACGATCTTGGAGATAACATGTGTATTTTATTGATGAAATAAGGAAGAATATTTTATATTGAAAATATACCAACTGTGAATTTTGTTTATATAATATTTCATTTTTAGGTCATATAATATCAAGAGGGGATATATTAGTGGATCACTCAAAGATAAAATTTATGGAATGTTAGAACACTTGAACCACTATAAAGGTATCCATATTCTCATTTGATTGTTAAGATATTATTAACACATTGTGAAGAATTTATTATTGATATTTATTCCACTCACCATGTTAATTCAGATGACATTCTGTTACATTTGAATTCTTAATCTAATGAAAATCTCACAATTCAGAAATAATGGTTGGACACTACACCAATAACCATATGACACTATAGTGGAGAAGAGATTGTGTACTATATTGATTATATTAAGAAGGTTATATGATGTCATATTATGAATAATTATATTTTTATATTTTAAACATCACACTAATTAAATGTAAACATGAAAATTCAATCAACAATTGATTCGGGTTTAGTAGCAATAAATATTTCAATAAAAATATAGAGGCTCTTTAATAATATAAAATTGGTAGAAATATATAATGATAAAAACATTAAATTATATATTCTTTATGACATAGTTTAATGTTTCTAATTAGATATAGTTGGATTTGATTTAATATTATGGATGTTGAATCCATTACAACCCTAGGTGTGTGAACAGGGTTACAAATTATTTATGGTGAAAGGTTAATTATAGCATATCTATGAAGCTGATCACAATAGATCCGATATTTGATGTTATGAATATTATAAACATTGAAATATTTAAGTAAAATGTGAAATTCAATAATCTCAATTTACTGTTTGTCCATCTATCATTTTGATGGTTTAGAGGAGAATAATTAATTTTTAGATATAAAAATGGAGATAAATATACAGGATATCAATAATAATTTTTTTATATTGAAACTTTTGTTACGTGACTATGTGAATCATCAATTCCAGACGTCAGGAATTAGATATTGGTAGATTTTCGTAGCTCAGCATTCTGTATTCATCCAAAAAGTACAAATATATATGTATATATTAATGTGTATTGTTAGTGGGAATGTGAAGAGAGATATTGAAGAGTATGTTTCTCAATGATTAGTATGTAATAATTATAATTCAATAATATAGTTGTATAAGTATATATTATAATTAATTCTATAAATTAAATTGAAATGGTAGAACATAACCATGGATTTTGACACCTAACATCTCAAAATAATAAATTGTGATAAATTTTATGTGAGTTGAAGTTGATGACCATACAATGATTCCGATTTTCATTAATACTGTCAAATATTACATTCTTAATCAAATTTCTCATATATATTTTAATGAAGTGTTTATGTTTTTTATATTACATCATTCTATTATATCTGATTGATATCCAAGGTTTGTGTCAGTGTTCTTCTAATGTCTTCATCAGGATTTTGAAATAGAGTTTTTTTATTACTGCCTATAATCCATACGAAGTAGTTATTCTGAAAAAACCATTAAACCCCTATGGTATATTTTGACACCATTTTTCCATTATATTAATGTTTAATGTGATAAAAAACATTCTCTAGATGAATTTTCTAAAAGAAATATCATTCACTCAAGCATTCCAATGGATCCATAAGAATTATTCTGTAAAATTATGTGTCCATATATAATGTACCATGTTGATTTTGAGGAATTAAATATATCAAGACTTATACAATATGAAGAATTGTTTGAGACTAATATGTCCACAAATAAGAATATCAAGGCACCACATAGTTCAATGAATAGTTTGGATTACAATCGCTAGGGAGGACAGAAATTCAAATATTATAAAAAGGTACCCCCATGATAGTTTCCATGGAAAATTACGTTGATAATCTATTTCAAGTGGATAGTGATATCTATATAAATTAATAACATCAAGATAAAATATTGAGTATTGGCAATAGTTTATCATAAGGAACTTCCACTGAAAAAAATCTAATATTCATGATGTGTTACACATATATTTACTAATGATGTACATACCAAGTCCATGAAATATGATAAACATATAATTTATCCCATTGGATAATTATTATTCATATGAAAAAATAATTAAATTTTAGATCATAGTGGTATTGTTCTTTTGACAAGAAAATTCAAAAAGTAAATTTTTTCTTGAGAAATCCAAAATTTGAAAAATATATAAGGGATCCCAATAATGAGATGAATAAAAATATCCTCATTTATATGTATTAAGAGATGCATTTTATGGTTATAATTTTATTATAATGGTTGTATAACATAACACAAAATAATTTTTTATATATTAACGTTTCAATATAAGTTAATTATTTGATTGCACACATTACATGAAACCCTGATTATAAATGAATCCATAATTCTATTTACCAGTAAAAATATGAAATTGTATTGCTGGGTATGAATATGCATATGTATATTAATATATATATATATATATATAGATATTCAAAATCATATATTAATTCCAGTGAAATAAAAACAAATTTTTTAATCAAACTATTAATTTATTACAAGATCATGATTTTAAATATAATTATTTTTCTACATGTTATATATTATATCTAAAATAATCATATTGATCATTATAAATGTTTTTATTTAAATGAATGTTTTTCACTACTTAATAAATATCAAAACAATAGTTATCAAAATGTTTATTATTGAATATGAAGTGATTTATAGTTAATATGTGTTATATTTCTTAAAAAAATTTTTATATAATTTTTTTTTCATAATAATAAATTAAATTAAAGATTATTCATTAATTATTTTAATGAATTTTATAATTTATATATTCACTAATATATTTTAAAATCAATTTGATATCATTTATTAGGGACACATTGAATATAAAATCATTATTTTCATAAAAACATTTCTCTAAAAATTCAGTATTATCGCATTTCATAGAAATATTTGAAATTTCATTTCAACCACTTATAAACGCTGTTATTGATAAAATTTATTCTATATTTTGAATCAAAATTTACCAAATCATTAATTATTAAAATTTACATTTTTTTATACTTAAAAACATAAAATGTAAAAACTTTTTTCAATAGTTAGGGTATAAAATTACTTCTGGGGAGATTAAAAATAAATTAAAAGGTTAGGACTGAAAAAAATAAATTTAGAACATAAATTTACATATTATAGATTCCTTGTCAATATAGAATAAATATATTACTGAAAAAAATTAAATATAATGTTTTTATATTGTTATTTTCTATGTGTTATCTCCCTCACTCAAAAATGGGATCATTCTCTACTCTCGTGGCCTCAAATTGGTATCTTCTTCTTTTATTCACTAATTACTGAAATAATTTGATATATTTTATAAATTCATCATAGCACCTTGGGTATTTTTCTAAGAATAATCGTTATATGATTATATATTAAGATAATGAATGTATCTTAAATAAGATGTATAAATATTAACAGAACACCTTCCATTAAATTTATCCCTACAATATCTCTAGAACTGATTTAGCTATTACAGAGTGATTATTTCATTAACATATATGAAATGAGATTTTATTATGATGAATGACCATAATTCTTCCTACTATATTCAATTTAATCAATAATTAAAGTATAACTTGTCATTATTCTTAATAAATCGCCTCCACACATCGTTGTGATTCATTATTGATTATATAAAATAATTAATGTATTTGATGAATTATTAACTAAAAATATTTGATATTTATTACAGAACTCTGAGTCATAAAATATTTTATAAAAATTTTCATTCCTCTCTGAAATTTATTTTAAAATCAAAATGGTGTCAATGATTATGTACCCTGTAGATTCACTTTGAGTAGTGTAATTGTTTTTTCTATGACTACCCTTTATAGGTGATTCTAATATATTATATAATTAGCATATAATATATTTATATTTTTTTTAATTTTATATATAAGAAATAACCATGAACAATAAAAATGTAATAGAACTATTTCATTAAATACATTTATGAAAAAATAAACAACAACTAATAAAAATATTGATTTATAAAAAATAATGCTAATAAACTATTGAAATGATATTATAATAAAACCATGAATTAAATTATTTATGAATATGGATTTATTATTTAATTATAATAATTTTAAATTTATTATGCATCAAATATGTTTTATTATGAAACAAATCGATCATTTGTTAGGGATTTAATGTTACAATGTCATTTTAATGGAATTACTTATCTTCAAAATTTATAATGATGTAATAATTAGACCTATAATCCAATTATATCATTAATATTATTCACATATAGTTATTTTTGGTTATTTTTTTATTTAATTTTCCTCTGCTTATGTACTCAAGAGTTTGAATGAATGTTTTTAACAAAAATAAACATTATTTCCCTTTTCATTGGGGAATATTTGTCTTCCTTGTCTATATATTACATAGAATTATTTATTGAATGGTTAAAAAATTTTACAATTATAATATAAGGTAATTTTATCCATGAAGTACAATTGATACAAAAATTATAAATAAACTCAAGTCATTTTCTAAAAATATTTATTTTTAAAAATTAGGTGAAAAAAAATCATTATTTTATAAAACCCATCGTTAATATATTTTCAAAACTTCAAGGAATTAATTTTCATTTCAGTTCCCTTTAAATTATTCTATGGTTAATTTAAAATAAAACATTTTCCTTAATATTAGGTAATTTTTTTATTTAAAATTTTATATTTCAATGTAAACAAGTTATTCTACTCATGAAATTATTTTGTGATATTTTAAACATATATTTCTATATAACAACATAATTGGATGTTTGTTACTATTTTCTATAATTATGATCCGAATATATTATATTTATTATTTATAATATGGGATTATTATTATGATAATAAAATACATATTAAATTTTTTTTCAACATGTTTTTAATTATATAATGTTAAGTGAGATCATGTTCCTTTAGATCACATATGAAAGGGTTGTGATTATGTGATTTTTTGGACTATAATATTGATCAAACATATTAGCATAGTATAAATATTTTTTGAGAATGAAGTGTAAATGGGTGGTTCTCACAATATAAAATTATAGTACACAAGGGGAATTATCACAACCAGAATGTGTTACACAGTATGTTATAACATGTACGATTTTGGTATATATGTGATAGTAGTGATACTAACATATGAAAAAATAATTTTGGGTAACCTTAATATAATATTTCAATAATTGTGATTTTTTAACACATTACTCCACTATTTTATGAAGTGATGTTATTAAAATAATATTATCTCATGGTTCATGTTCATTTATTGTATTATGATTCATCACTTATGAATGAGGAATATATAATCCTTGACACATGATTATAGTCTATAAATTGTCTAGAATTCTTCCAACTAATTATTATATTTTCTCATAAATATTTGATCATATTATTCCAAAATAATCATTTTTATCTTCACATTTACCCTATCTAACAATCTGATCACATTATTTTCTATTAATACCTTTGTATAAGAAATATAGAAATGTTTTTAGTTTGATATGAATAATAAGGTTGAATGTTTTTTTGAACATAGTGGGAGTTGATGTCAATATTTTATGTACCAGTTTTTTATATATCTATATTTTCAAAGACACTAATACATTGTAGATCATGAATTTTTATTAATTATATATATGAATATGCATGTAATTAAATAAAATATTTATGTATATAAATTTTTACTCTCTATAGATGTTATCAGAGAATGGTGTAATTATTTTTTAAATTTAGGATGATGAATAATTAATATAAACCCTTATTTTAATCCAACAAAAGGAGTAAATCCAAAATTATCGAAATGGAATACAATTTTTTTAATAAAATACTTCTTTATCTATGTATAGAAAGACAAATATAATGTTTTCATAGATATAACTATGGGTAACAACTCTAAAAGTTTCTAATTGTGTATTAACATGATCTTGAATAGTGAATAATTTGTGTTATTAAGACTATTCAACTTGTAATAAACATTTTGGATATATTATATGGTTAATTAATATTTTTCATTATGAACAAATATTAAGTACATGAATCGATATTTTCTATATATATGATTTTTTAAAATAGTGGTTTCAATGATTGAAAATAATGAGTCATGATTTAGACATCCTAAAATTCATTTATAGTATTATATAGTTTCATACTATGATTATTATGAGTCATAAAATAACTCACGGTTTTATCCAATGGATTTTCTTATAAGGAATCAATTTAATGATTAATATAATGAAAAATGAAATTATTTTTCTCCTAGTATACCAAATTACTTTTGGGATACATCAAAAATTTCATTTCTATTTTTATGCACCATTATTTTGATATATATCATATAGAACATCTAAATTTGGAATTTTGAAAATATAAATATAAGGACACGAACTTAAACATTACATAATATTGAATTAAATGATTAATTCACATTGATGATATTTTCATGTTTAGAGTTTTAGAGAATTAGGACATAACTATTACATCTCAAAAGATTACAAGGTAGACATATCTACACTGTTTCCATTTTTTTCAAAAAATAGAAACTCTTGAAAAAAAGAGTCATGTCTAGTTCCATGTTTTAGATAGGATAAGTTTTCCTTGATCCCATCCTTGACCCTATTCATCATTAAGTCCTTTGAAAACATTTCAAAACTTGGGAAGAGAATAAAAATATCAGCAAGGGTTATAAAAAAACGAATGAAAACAATTGTTCATATGTACATAAAAAACATGAAATCATTTACTTACCTCATAAAATAATAAGATTTATGAAAGACATATTGAAATCATTAATAATAAAGTTAACTTGTGGAATCTATATCATACTTACATTGTAGCTATCACGACTACATATGGAGTTACTTTGGAATACCCATCACAGTATATTCCCTAAATCTATTAGGAGAAACATTCATGTTTTACTCCGTCATGTTACCCAATGCAGTGGAGAGCTATCCCGGGCTCACCCGCACTAGGTTTATCACGGAACCACCCGTATACATAAATAATTCCCAAGATCCATAACATGATCATAACACATAACATAAGCATAAAGGAATGATAAAATTAACACATTGAAAAAACAAAATACCAATATAAGATATTGAAATAATAAATCAATTATATAAATCATTTTCAATACCAAAATACGTAAAAAGAGTATATGGTATTTATTTTTCCTTTTAAAAACATTATGACTTTTTAAGGAAGCCAAAGATCAAATAATACTCGCGGTGGCGGAAAGGACGTTGTCACCGCTTATGTTAAAAAACATTCCTTTTTGTAGTTTAGTAAAATGGTTCATATAAAAATATTCCATTTGAATAAAATTAAAAGTCAAAGGTTTTTATACTAAGTATAAAATAAAGTCGTGTATAAAACTAAAAATTCCTTAATGAAAGGAGATTTAGATGAAGTCATTTACCTCATGTCCAACTTGACTCAATCATTCTTTAATCACCTGAATAATAAAAGAAAGTTAATTTCTACTTTCTTAAGAACCCTTTTCAAGTTTATTATTCCTTTTATATCACCTATTACCATGTTATATACTTTATTTAACTATTTAAGTCAATAACGTTCATTTTGTCGATATTTGGAACCTGAGTAAAAAAATGAACACCATATATAACAGGTTGTCCATGTGGTCAATTTTCCATTATATACAAAATTATATTCATTATTTAGATATAATATATATCATATATATCCAGTATATACCTGTATTTATAATAGTACATAACATTTAGAGGTCAGAAATGAAATGCACTGTTCATGGAGACGGTAAGTCGTATGTATGCATGAACGCTACTTTCATTTCTATTTCTTTTTTTAATGGAAATAAAACATAATGATATATAGGTATATTATAATTCAAGTATTATATCATATATAACATCGTTAACTCCATCCTTTATACAACCCAAATAAGGCTTTAACGAATCAAATAACTTTGATGGGGCGGTAGTCCACACTTCCTCATATGAGATTATCGTATTTACCCACTATGGAAACCATAATGGTGTGATATAAATGGGAAGTAAAGAAGCATAAGGAAATCATAAACATAATATATATCATATATATATACAGTTCCATCAAAATGGCCACCATGAGAGGTGGTAAGATGTAATTGAACAATCATCGTTTCGTGAGGCCCTAGTTTTCCATCCACAGAAACATTATATTATACATCCATTAGATGGAGGTGTGTGTAAGTGTAGTTTGAATCCTTATCATAAAAAAATCCTAGTATATTGAGGATACATGTGTTGTTACAAAATAATGTAATAAAAAGAGTTTAGGGTTGGAGATGTAAAATAAAATATAACAATTTAAGAGAAACCGTTACCTTTAATTTGGGCAACTACCTTTGATTTGAACCAAAGGACTTCTTGAAGTGCATTCTGCTTAAGTTAAGGTTTCTAGAGGGAGGATAGGGTTGTAGGGAGCTTAAATGGGTAGAGTTTTGACGATCCAAATGTCTCGAGAGGAGTGAAAAATTGGTTATAAGTGGTATCATGTTATAAGGGGGAGGAGGGGCTCTTTAGGAATGTGTGGAAATATTATTTTATTATATAATGATATTCGGTTTCTAATGGTCAAAAAATCATTATTGTAGAATATAAGATGACTCATTGTCGAAAAAAATCATCCAAATAGAATTGGATATATTTTGGATAATATTTTAATCATTATAATCTAATTTATTTAAATCATTTATTAATGTGGTAAATACTGCATCATTATTGTGTCATGAATAATTTAATTTATTCGATGTCTAAAAAATATAAAAAAAATACTATCATGTAGGAAATATTATTATCTCTCTAATTAATATATATAGACAAAATGATAATTTATATAACCCCTTATAAAAATTAATTTACTAAAAGATATTTTCTTTTGTTATTTTTGCCGTTAATTTAAGTTAATTAATCTAAATTGCACTATCACTCCCAAGTTGATGAATGGGGTCTAAAAATCGACCCAAAGATTTCCATGGTCGTAAATGACTCACCCAATAAGGTTTAGACAAGTGTTAAGGTAATTTTTAATTCTTATAATAATCTTTTAACCTTGAATTACCCTATTTACCTTTAACTGCAGTAAATAAAAGTCAAAAGATACTATTTACCAAAAATTGTTTTCATCTTATTGAACCAAATTTTTCTTCTTGATAACAAAAATGTGTTCCATATTTTATAAATTCAATTCACAGAAGTGGTAAATTTTATTTAAATGAAAAAGTCAGTTTTTTAACTACTACTATGTGGTTTCACTATTCATCTAAAATTGAAGTTTCTAAAAAAAATACCAAAAATTCAGCCTAAGCATTAGTTGATATTCTGAATTCAAAATTGATGTATATTTTTCCAAATTCAAAAAATAAAAGTGGAATTAATTAATTTAAATATTAATTCCCATTGTTAAAACAAATAGCATGTTTTTAAGAAACAATAACTATCAAAAGATTGATACTTGTTTATGTCCAATTTCAAAGTGAAATTAATTCCAATGACAAAAATTGGATTAAATTGTAAAAATATATTTTAATTTAACTTTAAAACCAACTAAAAATATAATCTAACCATATAAATAAATTAGATTAAAACACACTTTTGAATTAGAATGCAATATTTTCCCCTATTCATTAAAAATTGAACTTTATCAGAAAAATACCAAAAAATTACCCAAAGTAAAATTTGATGTCCCCATTCTAATTATTTATTTTATTTGGTTTATAAAAATGTATTAATGTGACCAAACCAATATTTAAATAGGGTTCTCCATTAAAAGGCGATAAATCGGCCTTTTAGTGTAAATTATGCTTAAAATTTGATTCATTCACATTTTAAGCCTATAACTTTTTATTGGATAATGTAAATACATTTAACAAACATGTATAATCATATTGTAGTTAGTTTCATTCATTCCCGCCAATACAACGATTATGAGTTAACAACCATTTAAAATAATTATATTATATTATTAGTGTGCAATGTAAGATTCCAAATAAACATGTTGTTGCGTATCGGGTACTCTATCGAACATAGAAATATATTTAAAGGAAAATAAATATTTAATTCAAAAATATTAATAAATATGAAATAAGTTTTATTCTTCATTTACCTGGGATATTAAATCCTTCCCCAATTTTTCGATTTGTGTCCTCGCAATTTTTATTCTCTTATCAAAATAAGTGGGGGTATTTATCCCTCACAGAATTTTCAGAATCCCACATTGCCTCTTCAACCATATGGTTTTTCCACAAAACCTTTACCTGGTGAATCACGTTATTCCGCAACACTTTCTCTCTACAGTCAAGAATATGAACTGGTGGTTCTTCATAGGAGAGATTCCCTTCCAACTGAACTACCTCTGGGCTCAAAACATGAGATGGATGTGGAACATACTTCCTCAACATCGAACCATGAAAAACATTGTATACCTGGGATAAACAGGGAGGTAAAGATACTCTATATGAATCTGATCCAACATTCTCTAGAATTTCATATGGTCCAATGTACCTCGGACTCAACTTTCCTTTCTTACCAAAATGCATCACACTTTACCATAGAGAAACTTCGAGAAAGACATGATCACCTACCTCAATGGAAAGATCCTTCCTCCGGTTATCTGCAGAACTTTTCTGCCTGCTCTGAGTTGTTCTCATGTGCTTCTAAATCAACTTAACTTTCTTTTCCATCTCTTCTACCTATTCTGGTCTCATCTACTTTCTTTCACCTACTTCATCCTAGAATTATGGAGTTAGACAATGATTTCCATATAATGCATCAAATGGGGCCATCTATATACTAGAATGAAAGCTTTTATTATAAATAAATTCATCCAATAAAAGTTTTTGGTCCCAACATCCCTGGCAATCCATCAAGGACGCATGTAACATAACCTCCATGGTCTGAATTTTTCGTTCTGACTGCCCATCCGATTGGGGATGAAAATATGTACTAAAATTTAATTCAGTACCCAAAGACTTATAAAGGCCTTTCCAAATGTTAGAAGTGAACCTGGGATCACGATCAGATACAATGGAGAGGGGATCTCCATGAAACCTGAATATCTCTTTAACATACAACCGAGCAAGTTGATCTTGAGACTAAGTATCTCTAATAAGAAGGAAATTAGCCGATTTATTCAATTGGTCAACTATAACCCAGATTGCATTATTACATCGAGATGTCTTTGGTAATCCCACAACCAAGTCCATGGATATGTTTTCCCATTTCTACTCTGGCACTTGAAAAGAATGAAGCATTCCTTTCGGTAACTGTCGATCTGCTTTAACCTGCTGACAAGACAAACACTTCACAGTAAAATAAAAAATATCTGTTTTAATTCCATTCCACCAGTAATACACCCGAAGATATCTATACATCTTAGTACTGCCAGGGTAAACTGAAAATGGAGAACTATGAGCTTCACATAACAACTCATTATTCAACTATGAATCACAAGGCACACATCATCTCTTTCCAAATCTCAAAACACAATCATTATCAATGTTAAAATTAGGAAACATTCCCTTTTGAACCAAAAAAACATTTTTTGGAAACTCACTACCTTCCTTCTGTGCATTCATAATTCTATCTAATATAGATGATTTCATTGAAACCTGAAACAAAACAAAATAATTTCCTGTAACAACAACTTCTATGCCAATGTTCATCAAATAAAAAACTAAAGGATCTCGTTCCAAATGTAACACGGTTAATGAAGTATTATTTTTTCGATTCAAAGCATCCACCACTTTATTTTCTTTCCCCGGATGACAAAGGATCATGCAATCATAATCCTCGATTAATACCAACCATATCCTCTATCTCATGTTCAATTCATTCAGAGTGAATATATACATCAATCATTTGTGATAAGTAT
The DNA here is from genome assembly GCA_963277665.1 of Viscum album. NCBI lineage: Eukaryota > Viridiplantae > Streptophyta > Magnoliopsida > Santalales > Viscaceae > Viscum > Viscum album. The sequence continues at coordinate 1,249,784,910 of OY728122.1, read as the reverse complement.
ATATTTCAAACTTCACTCCAAACATAATGATGCCTCCAAATTTATTAATGCAAAAACAACAGCAGCTAATTCCAAATCTTGTGTATGGTAATTAAACTCATGTGGTTTCAACTGAAGTGAAACATAAGAAATTACCTGATCATTTTTCATTTGGAAAATACGCAGTCCTTTCAACAAAGCATCACTATAGATAACAAACTCACCATTTCTTGAAGGAAGTTCCAAAACTGGAGCGTTCACCAATATTATTTTCATTTCCTGAAAACAATCATAACAATTCTTTATCTAGATGAACTTAACACCTTTTCGAGTTGACTTAGTCCTTGGACTAGATACCCATGAAAAATTTTCAACAAACGTCCAGTAATTACCTGAAAACCCAAGAAAACTACGAATCTCGGTTATATTTGTGGGTCTTGGCCATTCTTCATCAACTACCCTTTAAGAAAGATAAAAAATTATGCCATTTTTTGAAACAATGTGACCAAGTAAAGAATTTTATTGTAACCAAAACTTACACTTGATGAATTTCCCAAATAGTTTCTTTTATTTGAAGGTTTGCAAGAAAACCCTTAAATACATTCATGTTCCTCCTTACCTTTGGAATAAACCAAAATATCATCAATGAACACAACCACAAACTTATCCAAGATCTCACAGAACATTTTATTCATAAGATCCATGAATACATCACGTGAATTAGTTAACCCAAAAGTCATAACTACAAATTCATAATGGCCATATCTAGTACGAAACGTGGTCTCTGGAAAGTCTGTTTCATTTAATTTCAACTGTTGGTACCCCGACCTCAAGTCAATATTCAAAATATACTGAGCTCCCTAGAGTTGATCAAACAAATCATCGATATGAGGTAAATGTTACTTATTCAAAAAAGTTATGTTATTCAATGCTCTATAATCAATGCAAAGTCTCATTGAACCATCTTTCTTTTTAAAAACACAATAGGAGCACCCCATGGTGATGTGCTAGGTCGAATGAAACCTTTATTTAATAACTCCTGTAATGGCTTCTTTAACTCTAAAAGTTCAATTTGAGCCATTCGATAAGGGGGTTTTGAAATTGTCTTAGCATCAGGATCTAAGTCAATAGTAAATTAAACTTCCTGATCAGGTATAATACCAAGAAACTCATCAGGAAAAACATCAAGGTACTCATTTACCACTAGAACATCATTAATTTTAACAGTTCCTTTGTTTTAAACAATATGTGTAAGGTAACATTCATTTCCATCTTTTACTTGTTTCTCAGCTTCCTGATATGTTATCAAAATAAAGTGTTCTTTTTTGTATTAAAAAAATATTTCTAAAAAGAAACATCTTCAGCTCTGCAGTTAATCTTATCATGATAAACAAAAAGCCAATCCACGCCTAAAATAACATCAAACTCTAATAGAGGCAAAACAATAAGGGTTTTAGGTAGATTCTATCCACACACAAGGACATGAATATTCATATGTTTTCTTTTTGTCTCAAAATTTCCTCTAGTTCTTATTACTGTAATTTCAGTATTCATATCATGAGATGGAATTCCCAATTTACAAGAAAACGTCTTATAAATGAATGAGTGTGTAGACCCTGAATCAAACAACAGATTGGCATAATCATAATAAACAAACAGTGTACCTGACACAACTTCATTTGATGGCCCAACTTCTTCTGAAGTAGTTGCAAAGTATTTCACCACCCCTTTCTGCTTGTAGTCTGGTAGCTTTCCTTCAGTTGAGTTATTTTTTGGACACTCATTTGCATAATCTACCATTTCAGTGCACTTAATACATTTTGATGACTGTAAATCAGATTTGGTCTTACCAATACCCTGATCTTTTTCATTGCAATTACGAGCCTTATGTCCCATTTTACAACATCGGTAGCACTTATGATAATTCAAAAGACATTCCCCATCATGCTTTTCACCACAATTTTCATAAACTATAAACTTTTCTTTATTACCATCAGACTTTTTCAAAGAGTTTTTCACTTTCTCTTGCCACCTCGACCTCTTATTCTTTTGTTTGTCAAAGAATACCTGATCATCAGCAGACTCCATTTCTACTTTCTCCACACAATAAACAAGTTTTTCATAACTTTTGAACTCACGAGAAACTAAATCCCTTCGATACTTTGGCTTTAATCCTGAGTAGAAAAAGTTATTTTACTATCAAGATCTCATATGAAATTTGGAACATACCTTGCCAGTCAAGTGAATTTTTCATCATAAGCAGCCACCGAGTCATCCTCCTACCTCAATTCTAGGAATTGTTTTTCCATCCTAAGACGAACCACCATAGGAAAATATTTCTCATGAAACATAACTTTGAATTCATCCCAATTTAGAGCATCAATCTCTTTACAATCCTTGATATTTTTCACCATGTACCACCACTGATCAGATTCACCTTTAAAATGGTAAACAGAAAGACTATCCTTTTGATGTTCTCAACAACCCATGACATCAAAAATCTTCTCCAGTTCTTTAATCCACCCTTCAGCTAGCACACGATCAAATTATCCTCTGAATGATGGGGGTTGTTGTAACACCCCGAGATTTTATGAAAAATATTCTTTTAATTTCATTAATGTCTTGTGTTTTATGCTACACCAACACCGTATTAGCTTGCAGTATACGCAACACTATTCTTGGATCGGGTTACACACAATTTTGATAATAGTTATTCTACACAACACTGAGTATATATATATATATATATATATATATATTCAATGTATAAATGAAATATGGTTGGATTATGTTATACGAAACAACGAAATATTCTTGCACAGCACACAACACTAACTTGCCTTGCATTACACGCAATCGCGACCTTCCTCGATAGCGTGTGTTGTACGCAATACCGGGTTTTACTAAACAACGATATATTATTATAATATTATTATGAACTAGCCGTTACGAATAGTATTATCTAAATTTTGAATCTTATAACATTATTATTCGTCTTACACATTTTCTAAAACATGTTATAAGAACAAAATAAATTTTTCGGGTAAAATAAGTATTTTTCAAAAAATGCAGTTTTGCCACCTTTTGAGGGCGCACCCACATTAAATCTAGTTTTTGACATGATTATAAGTTCAATTTGAAAAAATAAAATTTTTCTTTGGAATCATAAAATAAAAATTTACTTTGGATAAATTTTTCATATTATTCTGGTAACTTTCATATTTTGATGAATAGTAAAAACACGCTATATTTTAATTAAAAACAAATTTTTTCATCTCAATAATTTATATGGTTAAATTATAATATTGAATGGTTTTAAAGTATAAATAGAAAATATTTTTACCATTTAATATAATTTATTTCATTATCTTTGATTCTACCTTGAATTCGTAGGATAAATCAATTCAATCTTTTGCAATGTTTTAAAGAAAAACTCGTTTTCTTTCAACAACGTGATTAATTTTAATTTAATTTCTAAAACTTCTGTATATTGAATTTGAAAAACCAGATTCCATATTTGGAATCAGTGGGTCCAAATTATGTTAATAGGCTACTTTTTATTTTTGGGAATTATGAATAGTAACTATGGTAAATTTTATTTACCATAGTTAAAGGTAAATCGGGAAATTAAGGGTAAATATAATATTATAAAATTTCCCTAACACTTGGAAAAGTCCTATTGGATGACTAAAAGTCGACCCATATCACATAAGGGTCTTATTAGATTCATTTAATGGACTTTGTTCTATGAAAAGAAGTTAATTATTATTAAAACCAAAGAATGTGACAACATGTCACTTTCCTAAATCTTATAAGTATAATAATTTTAATTTAGTGATACAATTCATGAAACATCAAACATGAATAGTCTCCATAAATATAATACAATTATCTACATCATAGGAATTTATTTATAATTTTTAGGGATTAAATAATTATTATTTATTATGACACAAACATGATGCATAAATTGTCTTATTAACGAAATATTGAAATAATTGATGTTATAAATACCCAAATAAATGTAATTTAAGACTTTTTATGAATATCACTAATTTTATATGTTAATATGACATGTTATTATTGATTTAATTAACTTTGTTCTAACCAATAAATCTGTTATGAGTGTCACAAAAATAAATTACTAAATAGTGTCCAAATTGACATAAAATAGTTTTTAAAACAAATATTATATTAATAATTGTTATTTTATTCCTAAAAATCTATGGTTCTTCAAAATGACTTATATAAGGTTATATATATTAATAATAAACAACTTGGGGTTCTTTTGGCTTGAAATATATGTTTATCAACCTTATAGTGTAAGAAAACAAGAAGACACAGTAAAAGTAAAATTATCTAACTTAAAGTTAAATATAAATGATAACGTTAAAATAGGAACCTAAACTTGTCTAAATTTTTTTTATGAGAGTATTTAGACCCCTACCCACCTTAGCTACGAAATAAATCAATTTGGAGCTATTTAAATCCGAATTTGGCTTTATAATAAAATAATATTTTTAGTTATTCCAAATGTGCCCCTCTCCTCCCTTATAAAAGGGCACCCCCTCCCTCTCTTCCTCACAACACTTTGAGCGTTCAAGATCGGGCAAACCCTGCCAAATTCTCTTCTCCACTTCCCTATAAACATCTTAGAGTTTCTGGTCTTCCTCAAAGACCAATTTTAGTGCCCTAAGAGGAGGTCTCGAAGAGGCGCTTCAAAGAAGAGGTAATTTCCGTTACCGATTCTTTCATATTTATTTCTTTTTCTGCTTCTTTTTCTTTTGTTGTTTCATTATGAAGTAATAACATAAGTATTACTCATATACTTATATGTTATTATAAGTACGAAACAACCCTATTTCACCATCTATCCATCCTACGGAAAATGAAATCACCGCGCGTGCGTACGTACGGAATACCGTCTCCACGTCGTGGTGAAATCTATTTTCCACCACCACCATACTTGGATGGGTATAATGGTGTAAATAATAACTATATATGATTAATTTTAAGTGATATTGATCCTGAAATAGAATACATACACTCCAATACAATCCCACAATCATGAGAACGATATCATCGCTCGTGCGTAGGTACGGACTACCATCTCCACGGCGCGATGTGATTCATTCTCCACTTTAACCATTTATTAATGATTATAAAGTATATATAATAAGTAATAATGAAATATATGACATAATAATGATACTGGATTTATTTTTATATATATGTATGTCATCTACTTAATTCCTTTCAACTCAATAAGGAAACGAAAACAGCGTTCATGCGTACGTACGACCTACCGTCTCCATGAACGGTGTATTTGTTTCCAATTACCGATTTATTATATATATGTATATTCTGAATATATATTATATATAAATCATGTTTTATATTATGGAATTAAGTAATCATTATCTATGTAATCATATGAATAATTACAAGTCAAAACACGGACGACAAATGAAACGATTTTACCCAAAACGCTCTTTAACATGGAATTTACAAAAGAACGGGTAATATAAAGCCATAAGTGAACCATATATGATATCATAACAATGAGTATGATTCTAGAATAAGTCAATGACATTATTTAAATCATTATACAGGAGGTTCGGACACATACGAAGCAAATCGGACCTAAGGTAAGGGATAATTGTGCAAATCTCATTTTTATCAGAGATTGATTATTCGTAAGTATTTACTGGGGTTATTTCTATCATCCATGTCCATGTTTTATAAAAGTGTTTTCATGTATGTTTAAAGTCCTTTTTACCCGTTTTTTGACTTTTACTACATGGTATGTAAGGAATCTTTCTTTTGTTTATGTTACGAGGTACTTTTTGACTTTTCCTGCAAAAGTACGAAAAGAATGTTTTTTAACGTATACAACATGAACAGATTTTTACGGTTTTATAAATACATATTTTCATGATGCTTCCTCCAAAATATTTCAGGACTATTTTCAAAAAAATCCTTTTTCTTTTAAAATTGCATGACATTTTGTTAAAAGAAAATGATTTTGAAGAAAAATGTATATTTTCATCAAGAATTCATTTCAAGTGTTTTATCAAAACCATTTTAATATAAGATGACATTATTTCACATGTGTATGTTTCAAGTATCATGTCTCTATGATTAACATAGTTTCACTTTTCTTATGATGAAATGATATCCATTTTTTATATATGGATTATGTTATGATGGAATGATTTTTATGAAACCCATTTTATTCTTTGGGTTATGATGAATGTTTTAAGTTTATTTTGTGGAACAAGTAAGAATGATTTCATTATGAGATGGGTGGGACCTATATCTCCCTCCAATGCATTGGGTAAAGATTTTATATCTCATGAGATAGACATGGCTGGAAAGGTAGGATATACCGGTTCAGTGAAACAGGACTGAAACGAGGAGTGAACTCGGTTCAGAAATGGACTTTGTCAACTAAGATAGTCTTGGAAATGAGTCTTGAATAATAAGAAATGATACTCTATGATTATGTGTTTATGCCACAAAGTTTCATGTTTTATGTTATGATTATTGGGATTACATTTCACTACTATGATTTATCCCATGTTATGAAATTATGATCTCTTTTGCAGGTTAAGATTTCCAAAAGATATGTTCTTATGAATATGACGTGATTGATATTTCTTTTGGTTACCCTTACTGATAATTTGAGCTCACCCTTTTCTGTTTTTTTCCCCAGGACATAAATAAAGGATTTAGGTTTTTTAAAAAAAGAAGATCTTTATGGGAGATGTTGGAGATCTTTCACCACGATTAGAAGATTATATTCCGAGTTTCCAAAGACACTAAACTATTACGGTCCTTGTGTGTGTGTTTTTGTTATGTACAAAGTATTCCGCAAAAGTAATGTAATGTCAATGTTTGCCAAGCTTCGGGTCTCTACAGTTGGTATCAGAGGAAATGTTTAGTCAACCTTTGGAAACTAGGATGCAAAAACGTTAGTAAGATCCCTAGAGATATTTCTAAGGTATGTCTAGGGATGTCCCTAAGGATAAGTATACGTATAGGATATAGTCCAAGAACTATGGTAAGGATATTAGATTTAACCAAAGATGTTAGATATTGAAGTTACTCCCCCTTTATTATGATTTTTTCCTCTCACGCTATTCTTTTTGGGTTCTAGAAAATGGCTGGAAATAAGATGATTCACGATAATGGAGGGTATGATGGACAATGGAATGATATTCTTCATGAGCAACCAAATGAAATGGGATTTGGAAGTCCAAACATCATTATTATGCCGAATCAGAAATCTCATAATATGATCAATAAAGTAAAATTTGTTAAGTTTCCTGACTCGGCTAATAAGAGAAAGATGGAGTTTCATGATGATCATAGAGGAAAGAAAGTTCAATTTCCCCTATGTAAATCATGTGGGAAGAGGCATCAAGGAGAATGTTTCAAAGGAACTGGAAGATGCTTTGGGTGTGGAAAAGGACACAATGGCAGTAAGTGCAAAGGAAAAGGTTCAGTTAACACCAGGGATGAGGATAAGGGTATTGCTATGACATCAACAATGGTTAAATGTTTTAAATGTGGAATGTACGGGAATTATGCAAACCAATGCCCTAAGGTAAAGTCTCATGAAGAGAATCAGTATGGTCGTATGGGTAGTATTTATGTTGATGATGATGAAGAGACTACAAATGATATGTGAGATGAAATAATTGTTGAAGCTCGGTCAATGGTTTAAGAATGTAGTGGAATGATTACTTGTTTATAATGTGTAATGTTGTATAAGTAATCTCATGGTACTATGGAATAAAGAGACATCTAAGTATTGTTACACTGTTGTCTTTCCTTGAGTTTTGAAAGTTTATGATTAATGGTACCAGTATCCATGAAATGTTATTCATATATTTTTGGAATGTAGATGATATGCGCATAATGAAGGGATTAGGAGAAAATTAAATGTTTTATAGTATTCATGATCTCATGACAGATACAAGGAGAAGGTTATATCATGGTTTGAGTATATAGAATTTTTGGATTTTGGTATGTAGAAAGATTTAACTTTTGACTGCATTCATGTTTTCACAAAAGTTCAATGGGTATTCATTCTTCAAGAGATTAAATGATTAAGGTATTCACATTTGACCAACAAGATATATCTTATGATATATGGGAGATAAATGATGGCATTCACATGATCATTTTCATTATACTATGAGCTTGGACCGAAGTATTTTAGATAAGCCTAAAGATTGGAATGGATTATGTTGGACATAAGTTTGTATTGTTTAAGGATAAAACTTTGTTTTTTTATATTGTTGATGGGATTTTATAGTAATATTTCTTTACAAAAAGGACAACCTACAGTATGGGCGACAACCCATCGCATCGGACAAGGCTGTAGGAATCGAACCCACAACCAAAGTGCGACTGGCCTTTATCGCCTACCACTGGCTGACAGGAAGTCCCTTTTTAGTAGAAACTAGTTTTATTTTATTAAGAGGTATGATATATGAAGTATAAGTTCATTTTTGGAACCATATAAGATTAATCTAACCATAATATGGACTTATAACTTTTTCTTTAAAGAGATGGAATGACCCATCATTCTATCAAATGATCAGCTAACACATCACGAATAAAAAAATCAACTTCATTTCATTAAGGGATGAAGTGGAAATTATTCAATTCACCAAAAACAGTGATATTGTACCAAAATCATGAAAGTATTTCTTTTAATTCATCATCATTAGGGAAATGATCTTGAAAACCAAAAATGTTGTCCCAGTTCCCTTATATCTGATGAATCAGATGGTACCTTATATCATCACAAATTTATGGCTTTGTGATTGCTGGATTTTCCATAGCCATGTTCTCTACCACTCTCCATCAGAACATGATGGCTAGATTTCTCTTCCATATCCATATTTTCACCTATGTGGAAACCCAGTGATTAGTTTATTTGGGTAACCGTTATGTTTCATACTTTTGTTTTTAAAGATTGGTTTTAGTATTCCTTTTTACGATGTGGGTTTCTGTTAAAGCAACTTTCGAATAATAAACCATTTATAACCCCGACGAATTTCGAGGGAGAAATTCATTTTAAGGGGGGTAGAATGTAACACCCCGAGATTTTACGAAAAATATTCTTTTAATTTCACTAATGTCTTGTGTTTTATGCTACACCAAGATTACCTTGCGTTATACGCAACACCGTATTAGCTTGTAGTATACGCAACACTATTCTTGGATCGTGTTACACACAATTTTGATAATAGTTATTCTACGCAACATTGAGTATATATATATATATATTCAATGTATAAATGAAATATGTTTGGATTATGTTATATGAAACAATGAAGGATTCTTGCATATCACGCAACCCTGACTTGGCTTTCATTACACGCAATCACGACCTTCCTCGATAGTGTGTGTTGTAGGCAATACCGAGTTTTACTAAACAACGATATATTATTATAATATTATTATGAACTAGCCATTATAAATAGTATTAACTAAATTTTTAATCTTATAACATTATTATTCGTCATACACGTTTTCTAAAACATGGTATAAGAACAAAATAAAATTTTCGGGTAAAATAAGTATTTTTCAAAAAATGCAGTTTTGCCGCCTTTTGATGGCGCACCCACTTTAAATCTAGTTTTTGACATTTTTATAAGTTCAATTTGAAAAAATAAAAATCTTCTTTGGAATCATAAAATAAAAATTTACTTTGGATAAAATTTTCATATTATTCTGGTAACTTTCACATTTTGATGAATAGTAAAAACACGCTATATTTTAATTAAAAACAACTTTTTTCATCACAATAATTTATATGGTTAAATTAAAATATTGAATTGTTTTAAAGAATAAATATAAAATATTTTTACCATTTAATATAATGTATGTCATTAGCTTTGATTCTACCTTGAATTCATAGAATAAATCAATTCAATCTTTTGCAATGTTTTAAAGAAAAACCCGTTTTCATTCGACAATGGGATTAATTTTAATTTAATTTCTGAAAATTATTTGTATTGAATTTGAAAAAATGGATTCCATATTTGGAATCAGTGGTTCCAAATTATGTTAATAGGATACTTTTTATTTTTGGGAATTATGAATAGTAACTACGGTAAATTTTACTTACCATAGTTAAAGGTAAATCAGGTAATTAAGGGTAAAAATAATATTATAAAATTACCCTAACACTTGGAAAAATCCTATTGGATGACTACAAGTCGACCCATATCACCTAAGGGTCGGATTAGATTCATTTAATGGACTTTTTTTCAGGAAAATAAGTTAATTATTAATAAAACCAAAGAATGTGACAACATGTCACTTTCTTAAATCTTATAAGTATAATAATTTTAATTTAGTGATACACTTCATGAAAATAAGAAGATGAATAGTCTCCAGAAATCTAATACAATTATCTACATCATAGGAATTTATTTAGAATTTTTAGGGATTAAATAATTATCATTTATTATGACACAAAGATGATGCAGAAATTGTCTTATTAATGAAATATTGACATAACTGATGTTATAAATACCCTATAAATGTAATTTATGACATTTTATGAATTTCACTAATTTTATATGTTAATATGACATGTTATTAGTGATTTAATTAACTTTTTTCTAACTAATCAATCTGTTATGAGTTTCACAAAAATCAATTACTAAATAGTGTCAAAATTGACATAGAATAGTTTTTCAAACAAATATTATATTATTAATTGTTATTTTATTCCTAAAAATATAACGTTCTGCCCAATTACTTAGATAAGGTTATATATATTAATAATAAACAACTTGGGGTTCTTTTGTCTTGATATAGTAAGTTTATTAACCATATAGTGTAAGAAAACAAGAAGACATTGTAAAAGTAAAATTATCTAACTTAAAGTTAAGTATAAATGACAAGGTTAAAATAGGAACATAAACATGTCTAAATACTATTGGATGTGAGGCTTTAGACCCCTACCCACCTTATCTTCTAAATAAATCTATTTGGAGCTATTTAAAACCGAACTTGGCTTTATAATAAAATAATATTTTTAGTTATTCCAAAGGTGCCCCTCTCCTCCCTTATAAAAGGGAACCCCTCCCTCTCTTCCTCACAACACTTTGAGCCTTCCAGATCGGCAAACCCCTACCAAATTCTCTTCTCCACTTCCCTAGAAACATCCTAGAGTTTCTGGTCATCCTCAAAGACCAATTTTAGTGCCCTAAGAAAAGGTCTCAAAGAGGCGCTTCAAAGAAGAGGTAATTTCTGTTACCGATTCATTCATCTTTATTTCTTTTTCCGCTTCTTCTTATTTTGTTGTTTCATTATGAAGTAATAACATAAGTATCACTAATATACTTATATGTTATTATAATTACGAAACAACCCTATTTCACAATCTATCCATCCTACGGAAAATGAAATCACCGCGTGTGCGTATGTACGGAATACCGTCTCCACACCGTGGTGAAATCTATTTTCCACCACCACCTTACTTGGATGGGTATAATGGTGTAAATAATAACTATATATGATTAATTTAAAGTGATATTGATTCTGAAATAGCATACATACACTCCAATACAATCCCACAATCATGAGAACGATATCATCGCTCGTGCGTACGTACGGACTACCGTCTCCACGACGCGATGAGATTCATTCTCCACTTTAACCATTCATGAATAATTATAAAGTATATATAATAAGTAATCATGAAATATATGACATAATAATGATACTGTATTTCTATGTATATATATGTATTTAATCTACTTAATTCCATTCAACTCAATAAGGAAACGAAAATAGCGTTCATGCGTAGTACGACCTACCGTCTCCATGAACGGTGTATTTATTTCCATTTACTGATTTATTATATATATGTATATTCTGAATATATATTATATATAAATAATGTTTTATATTCTATAATTAAGTAATCATGATCTAATTAATCATATGAATAATTACAAGTCAAAACACGGACGACAAATGAAATGATTTTACCCAAAACGCTCTTTAACATGGAATTTAAAAAAGAACGGGTAACATAAAGCCATAAGTGAACCATATATGATATCATAACAATGATTTTGATTCTGGAATAAGTCAATGACATTATTTAAATTATTATACAGGAGGTTCAGACACATAGGAAGCAAATCGGACCTAAGGTAAGGGATAATTGTGAAATTTTCATTTTTATCCGAGATTGCTTATTCGTAAGTATTTACTGGGGTTATTTCTATCATCCATGTACATGTTTTATAAAAAATTTTCAAGTATTTTTAAATTCCTTTTTACCCATTTTTTAATTTTAATACATGGAATGAAAGGAATCTTTCTTTTGTTTACGTTAAGAGGTACTTTTTGACTTTTCCAGAAAAAGTACGAAAAGAATGTTTTTTTAACTTATATGGCATGAACAGATTTTTACGGTTTTATAAATACTTATTTTCATGATTCTTCCTCCAAAATATTTCGGGACTATTTTCAACAAAACCCTTTTTCTTTTAATATTGCATGACATTTTGTTAAAAGAAAATGATTTTGAAGAAAAAAGGATATTTTCCTCAAGAATTCATTTCATGTGTTTTATCAAAAACATTTTCATCTAAGATGACATTATTTCACATGTGTGTGTTTCAAGTATCATGTCTCTATGATTTACATGGTTTCACTTTTTGTATGATGAAATGATATCCATTTGTTTTATATGGATTATGTTATGATGGAATGATTTTTATGAAACCGATTTTATTCTTTGGGTTATGATGAATGTTTTAAGTTTATTTTGTGGCACAAGTAAGAATGATTTCATTATGAGATTGGTGGGACCTATATCTCCCTCCAATGCATTGGGTAAAGATTTTATATCTCATGAGATAGACATGGCTGGAACGGTAGGATATACCGGTTCAGTGAAACAGGACTGAAACGAGGAGTGAAGTCGGTTCAGAAATGGACTTTGTCCACTAAGATAGTCTTGGCAATGAGTCTTGACTAATAAGAAATGATTCTCTATGATTATGTGTGTATGCCACAATGTTTCATGTTTTATGTTATGATTATTGGGATTACATTTCACTACTATGATTTATCCCATGTTATGAAATTATGATCTCTTTTGGAGGTTAAGATTTCCAAAAGATATGTTCTTATGAATATGACGTGATTGATATTTCTTTTGTTTACCCTTACTAAGCATTTGAGCTCACCCTTTTATGTTTTTTTCCCCAGGACATAAAGAAAGGATTTAGGTTTTTTTTAAAAGAAGATCTTTATTGGAGATGTTGAAGATCTTTCACCAGGATTAGAAGAATATATTCCAAGTTTCCAAAGACACTAAACTATTACGGTATTTGTGTGTGTGTTTTTGTTATGTACTAAGTATTCCACAAAAGTAATGTAATGTCAATGTACATTATGATTCAGGTCTCTACTGATGTATCCTCATGAAATGATCCACTATTGGCATGTTACTATGTGGTCGATCTAGGTGATCTCATACATGGATACCACCACCATATATATCCTGATTCAACTGTGTCATCAATGTAAAAAAATGTTCAGTTCCGATTCCGACCATCCTAGGATGCTGATTTGGACTGTTGTCTTCCTCCTGATGTTTTCCCAACAGAGCTGCCATGTTTCCACTGTGGAAAACCATTCTGAACACCAAAATATATTAGGCGAAGAAACATGGAAATCTGGAAATTCTATATAATGTTAATATTAACATAAATTAATTTATGAATATTACTTTAACAATACCGTAACAGCTAAAGTTATCTATACCGACCTCTGACACCAACTATAAGGACCCGGCCTTAAACATTACATAATATTGAATTAAATGAATAATTCACATTGAGTATCATTTCAGGTATAGAGTTTTAGGGAATTAAGACATAACTATTACATCTCAAAAGATTACAAGGTAGACATATCTAAAAAGTTTCCATTTTTTCATAAAATAAAAACTCTTGAAAAAAAGAGTCACGTCTAGTTCCATGTTATAGATAGAAAGACTTTTCCTTGATCCCATCCTTGACCCTATGCATCTTTAAGTCCTATGAAGACATTTGAAAACTTGGGATTAGAATAAAAATCTCCGTAAGGGTTATAAAACAAATAATGGAAACATTTGTTCATAAATAAAAACAAAAAATGAAATCATTTACTTACCTCATGAAATCATAAGATTTATAAAAGACTCATTGAAATCATTAATCATAAAGGTAACTTGTTGAATCCATATCATACTTATATTGTAGCTATCACAGCTACATAGTGAGTTACTTTGGAATACCCATCACAGTATATTCCCTAAATCACTTAGGAGAAACATTCACTTTTACCTCTGTCACGTTACCCAATGCATTGGAGAGCTATATCGGGCTCACCCGCCCTATGTTTATCATGGAACCACCCATATACATAAATAATTCCCAAGATCCATAACATGATCATAACACATAACATACACATTAAGGAAAGATAAAATTTCAACATTGCAATAAAAAAATATAATTTCAAGATATTGAAATAATAAATCCATTCTCAAAATCATTTTCAATACCAAAATATGTAAAAATAGTATATGGTATTTATTTCTCCTTTTAAAAACATCACGGCTTTTAAGGAAGCTAGAGATCAAATAATACTCACGACAGCAGAAAGGTCGTTGTCACCGCTTACTTTAAAAAAATTCCTTTTTTTAATTTAGTAAAACGCTTCATATAAAAATATTCCCTTTTAAAAAAAGGAATAATCAAAGAGGTTTATACACCATATAAACTAAAGTCATGTATAAAACTAAAAATTCTATAATGAAAGGAGATTGAGACGATGTCTCTTACCTTGTGTCCTACTTGACTCGATCAATCTTTAATCTAATGAATAAGAAACTAAACATAATTTCAACTTTCTTAAGAACATTTTTCAAGTTTATTTTTCTTTTTATATAACTTATTACCATGTTATAAACATTATGTAACCATTAGAGTTAATAATGTTCATTTTTTCGATATTTGGTACTTGAGTAAAAAAAATGAACACCTTATATTACAAGTTGTCAATGTGGTAAATAGTCCATTTTATCCAAAATGATATTAATTATTTAAATATCATATATATCTTATATATCCAGTATATACCTATATTTATAATAGTACTTAACATTTAGAGGTAAGAAATGAAATGCACCGTTCATGGAGACGGTAAGCTGTACGTACGCATGAACGCTACATTCATTTTTATTTCTTATTTTTAAAAAAATAAAACATATTGATACAAAGGTATATTAAAATTTCAGTATAATATCATATATAATATTGTTAACTCCATCTTTTATACATCCCATAATAATAATTAACATATCAAATCACTTTGAGGGGCTGTAGTCTGCACTTCCTCAAATGAGATTATCGTATTTACCCACTATGGAAACCATGATGGTGTGATATAAATGGGAAGTACAAAAGCATAAGGAAATCATAAAAATAATATATATCATATATAAATATAGTTCCATTATAATGGCCTCCATGAGAGGTGGTAAGATGTAACTGAACAATCATCGTTTCGTGATGCCTTAGTTTTCCATCCACAAAAAATTATGTTCTTCATCCATTAGATGGAGGTGTGTAAAGTGTAGTTTGAATCATTCTCGTAGAAACATCCTACTATATTTAGTATACTAATGTTGTTACAAAATAAATTAATAAAAAGAGTTCAGGTTTTGGAGAAGTAAAATAAAAGAAAATAATTAAAGAGAAATTGTTACCTTTAATTTGGGTATCTCCCTTTGATTTGAACCAAGGACTTCTTAAAGTGCCTTATGCCTATGGTAAGGCTTTTATAGGGAGGAGAGGGATTTATGGAGATTAATTGGGTAGATCTTGGATGAGAAAAATTGCTTTATATGTGTGAATAATTGTTTAGAAGTTGTCTCCTTTTATAAGGGGGAGGAGTGGCTCTTTAGAAAAGTGTGAAAATATTATTAGATTATATAATGATATTTAGTTTCTAATAGTCCAAAAATCATTATATTAGAATATATGATGACTCATGGTCGAAATAAAATCATCCAACCATAATTGGACATGTTTTGGATAATATTTTAATCATAATAATCTTATTTATTTAAATCATTTATTAATTAGGTAAATACTGCATCATTATTTTGTCAGGAATAATTTAATTTATTAGATGTCTAAAAAATATAAACAAAAATATCATGTAGGAAATATTTTAAAATTTCCAATGAATATTTATAGGAAAAATGATAATTTATATAACCCCTTATAAAAAATAATTTACTAAAAGATATTTGCTTTTGTCATTTTTGCCTTTACTTTAAATTAATTAATATTAATTGTCATTATCACTCCCAAGTTGCTCAATGGGGTCCCAAAACCGACCCAATGATGCTCATGGTCGTAAATGACTCAACCAATAAGGTTTGGACAAGTGTTAAGATAATTTTGAATTATTATAATTTTCTTTTAACCTTGAATAACCCTATTTACCTTTAACTGCGGTAAATAAGTCAAACGTTGCTATTCAAAAAAATTATTTTCATCTTATTGAAACACATTTTACTTATTTATAACAACAATTTATGTTTTATTTTTGAAATTTAATTCATATAAGTGGTAAAATATCATTTAAATGACAATTTCAGTTTTTTAACTACTACTAAGTGGTTTCACTATTCATCTAAAATTGAAGTTTTTCAATAAAATACAAAATATTCAGCTGAAGAATTATTTGATATTCTGAATTAAAAATTGACGTCTATTTTTCCAAATTAAAAACATATAAGTGGTATTAATTAATTAAAAAATTAATTCTCATTTTTAAAACAAATAGCGTGTCTTTAAGAAACAATAACTATCAAAAGATTGATACTTGTTTATGTCCAATTTCAAAGTGAAATTAATTCCAATGACCAACATTGGATTAAATGGTAAAAATATAATATAATTTAACATTAAAACCAACTAAAAAGATAATCTAACAATATAAATAAATTAGATAAAAAGGAACTTTTGAATTAAAATGCAATAATTTTCACTATTCATTTGAAAATGAACTTTATCAGAAAAATACCAAATGATCGCCCAAAGTAAAATTTGATGTCCCCATTCTAAAGAAAGATTTTATTTAGTCAATTAGAATGGATTAAAAAGACCAGAACTATATTTAAAGAGGTTTCCCCATTAAAAGGCTATAAATCGGCATTTTAATGTAAATTATGCTTAAAATTTGATTAAATCACTTTTTAAGCCTCTAACATTTTATTGGATAATGTAAATACATTTAAAAAACATGTAAAATTATATTTTAGTTAGTTTCATTCATTACCGCCAATAAAACGTATAGGTGTTAACTACCATTTAAAATAATAATATTATATTATTAGTCTGAAATGTAAGATTCAATGGAAACCTGTTGTTGCGTATCGGGTTCTCTATCGAACATAGAAACCCCTTCAAAATAAAACTAATATTTATTTCACAAATATTCATAAATATAAAATATTTATTATTCTTCATTTACCTAGGATGTTACAATAAATTTGTACATTCCATTTATAGGTGAAATCATCCTTATATTAGAGGATCATTATATCCAATTATTTTGGTAAATGGACCAGTACCACTAAAATGATATTTTTCAATTATCTAGTGTTTAGAGTATTAAATTTTTATTTTGGTAGTTTTTTATTTTGCATGCGAAAAATACTTGTGATTGACTATTATCAAGAACATGGGGAAATGAGAATAAATTGAATCTAAAGTGTGAGAAGGGTATAGTTGTTTATTTTTGAATGAGTTCATTACTCATAATATGTGTTTGAAAGTCGGGAAGGAATTACATTATCCATTAGAGAAGGATGGTGAATCCAATAGTTCAAATGATTAAAAATTTCAAGCCATGTGACAAGAACATGTGGTGTTATCATCAAACCTAGATTAAAGAATGATCAATTATTGTGTGGAATAAAACCATTTTCCTCAAATATATTATCCATAAACTACATTATTATCTATTAAGAAGTAATTTTCAGTAAAAATATGTTAGAAATGGAAATTGGAGTCAACCGTTAATCTGGTGGTTGTGATAACAAATGAGTTTTTTAACTAAATGAAAATTCATATACTGAAAACAATGGATGACTGAAAATTAGTAATCTATTATTCTATTTATTTGAAAATAATAATGTTTTGTTTTTTTATAAGGGTAATTATAATTGCTTTATGTTTGTAAAGTAAGTACAAAAATAAATAAATTGATAAATTAACGCCCTTATGTAATCTAATGATGTTAATGTTGATAGTTCTCGATATCATTTCATAAAAAACATGTTTTTTAAATTCATGGAGTATAGTAATTATTCTATGTAGTTCCCAATAATAGGTTTTAAAGAAGTAGGATTATGTTATAATTATTTTAAACAATAGAGGTAATGAAAAATTATATGAAATTCCTATTTAAAATGTTGGCTACAATGAATGATTCCCGAAAGACGAAATTAACACCCACTCTTGAACTACTGATGACTTGTTTGATCCCAAATGTATAAACTGTTTTATATATAATGAATTTTGTAAGCTCATCTCATCACCATGTCAATGATATGATATATAATTATAATTTAAACACCATAAGGGTGCGGAGGTTTCATTCCTTTTCAATGATTTTTATTAGATAGTTGATTGTTATAAGCCACATCCTATAAATATTTTTAATAATTCATTAGTTCAAATTGATTATATTTTTGGAGTACACATTAATTATTTATATAAATTTCATAACAGTTTTAAATTAATTAAAGTAACATTTGATATTTTGAACTAACATCATATTTTTTATTAGGTTATGGAAAAATTTTACATACAAGGTAAATTACATCGTTTGTGTGGACCGTTATCCTAATAAATTGGTGTATTTATCTTAGTTATTTTAGGATAAAATCAACATAGTAGAAAGATTAATTTATAGGAATATTTTTATATCATTAAATAATATCTTCCTAATGATACATTAAACCTTACAATATTTTTAATATAGAACTCATACTTCATTTTTACACCTATTTTTAATAGTCGATATAGATTTTCTCTATTTGAGTTGTAGGAGTTGGAGAAGAAACTCAATGGGGATACAATTATTAGTGTCATTTGAGCATGTTTGTAGCAATGGGTTGCGACTATTTATTTATTTTTATTTTAAAATATGAATCAACTTTAAAAATCATTTATTTTAAAGACCATAGCATGATCAAAATTAGAAAAAGGTACTATCAACTGAATATTGGTCTTTTTATCAATTATGAGGAATATAATATTTATCAAATTTTTTTCATTTATAAAGATACTATAAATTAAGGGTCAAATTTGATGAAATAACAGAAATGACCTTTTATATGTGGTATATACACAATAGATTTTTGTAATGTTTTTTAGTCTTAATATTTCCCATATGGTCATCATTGAATTGATGAATAAAGTATTTAGGGATTTACCATATTAGTTTGATGTAGTCTATATAGATAATATTAAAATATATATTCCATGATGATTAATGAAAATATAGATAAATTGTTGATTTTATTGATTCCCTTTTGGAAGGATATATTTTCTACAGATGTTACCTTATGTGAATTTATTATACATTATATTATATATTTTTCATATAATTTCAAGATAATGTACATTATGGTATATATAAAAATTTATGTTATAGAATGTTTGTCCAAACCATTCACTATTACTGTGCTCCATCATTTCCTTATATTTACTTCATATTATAAATATTCTTTTAAGATTATATCACAAATATCTATCCAGTCACCAATTCAAATAGGCTAAGAGTCAATTTCTTGTAGCTAGATTAATTAACTAAATATTTACAAGAGATAAAAGATGTTTGGTGACTGGAAATGAACTCACAATACCCGATAGTTGAGTTATTAATTATATTATTTTCATACACATATATTCCATCTTTTTATAAGAATATTAAATAAATTACACAAAATGTGCTTAAAGACCATAATAGTTTAGTTCTCAAGATAACTAGTACCCCAAAATATATTTTGGATATAGTCCTTCACAATATCTCATAAATACTCTCTGTAGTAATACTCATAAAAAATATCCTACTTAAAATATACCTTCATAACCAGAGGAATGATATCCTAATAGAGGGTGATATGAGATCCACATTACATCTAAATAAGGGAAATTTGAAAACATAACATGAAAAAATGGGTATGATACAATACAGTAGCATTTAAAAAAATATACTCCCATACCAAAGATCATAATCATGAGTCATTTAATAATTATTTTACATTAAAAGGACCTGAATTAAAATCAAAATATTTAGAATGATCCATTAAAACAAAATATTAGCATAAGACATAAATTTTTGGAGTACCCATAAGAATTTAAATATTATATGATGGATACTGACAAACAAGTTCCAAACATGTTAATATTGGGATAAAAACCCATTTACCTTCTTCTATAATGGAATGAAATCCTATTTACCCTATTTTGGGCATTATATAAACATTCATGTATTCTTTTTTGGGCATGAAGTAAACTCCCGTAAAACAATTGACCAAAAAAAACATTAATCTTTAATAAATTCATTAGAGGGAGATATTGATAAAAAATGTCACATAATGAAAACATTTAGGTGCCTCACGATCATTGAAAAATAATCATTATAGAACCTGTGAAATTAAATAGGGTTTATAAAACATTTCATTATATCATTACCAAGGGTATAGAAATGTGTATCATAATTATTTAACAATTTAAACATTAAATAACCCATAGATGTTATATGAGATTCATGAACATTTCATCATATCCTAACCTAAAAATAGATAAATATTTCTTAATAATTTAATCATATCAGGATTCCATAAATTATGTAAAAAAAGAAAAGGGCTTCATTATCATTTTTTAATGGTACATCATTTTGAAAAGAGACATGTTTATAAAATTAATTTCCACATAAACCATTCATAGAATGGATAATTATGGTATTCCTGGATTTTATCCCCAATATAGTATAAATTTAATTTAATGTGTCATCCTAGATATAAAGTTATTTTGAAAGATAATTCACGTTTATTTTTTCATGAGGAAGATAAATTTTATTTTAAAATTAATTTTCAAACATAAATAATTTTGGAAATTCCATTCATTGATAATAAATATGAAGAAATTAAATGGATGTTTTAATAAAAAAATATAAAATAATTCTTAATGGAAATATATATTCATGTATGAATATAAATGTAATTAATAATAACCTATGAATATCATATAATTAAGAAATAACATTTAAAATTAATAATGTAATATTTATTGGTAATAATTTTCATGATGCTTGGAAATTACATTTTTTTATGACACAATGATTCCATACATATTTTTTGTAAAATAAAAACGTGAATTATTTTGGAAAATTAAAATAAGATTACTTTTAAAATATTTATTAAAGGTGAAATTAGTGAAAAAATTTCCTCATTAAATCATTTCAAAAAGTGATTATTAATTTTTTTAAACATTTATTAAAAAAATTAAATAAGAAGAAAAAGGGTTTTAAACCTAAAATAAAATAATTATTTAAAAATCTTTTTTAAAATATTTAGTACATTAAGATAGGAAAATTAATAGACATCATTTTTTATAATTATAAAATCTTGTGAAAATAAAGTTCCAGAATTTATTGAGAGAAAAATCACAAGATAATAACATCATAAACAAATTCATAGAAAATCCTGAATAATTATGATGTTATATCATAAAATATGCATTGTTGGGTTAATATGGAAAAATAATATTCATGAAGGGATTTCATTACATAAATAGTGAAATATCATATAGATAATTAAATTCATGTTATTATATGTCAATGAGAAATTATATACACCTTTAAAATGAATATAATTTAATAACATAATAATATGTCTCTAAGAAGACAAATTGAGTAAAAATATGTTTTTTATTTTTTTTAATATTATACAATAAATAACATGAAATTGAAATAATGGAATGTATATTTCAATTAAAATAATAATTTTTTTTGAAAAACCACTAATACGGTATTGGGTAGAATATAGACAATATTAAATAAACACATGGGGAATATGGTATGTGTCTAACAAAATATTTATCATGAGAATGAAATCCCATATCATAGGTCTCAAATTCATTATCTCATGTTTTAATATAAATAATTTTATGTTAATCTATTTTATAGCTATTATAAAATATATTTTACCATATATTATGACCATTTACTACAAATTGATTACCGATTCCTTGTTAAAATCACATAATTAAAAATATACCTTATGTTTTTTGTATATGTTATGATTCCATATATTCAGTACTCTTACCTTAATCAAGGATCCATAATCTACTTAATAATAACAATTAAAATAATTGTCATATTTAAAAATTTGTTTTACAACTATGTCAAATCATGATTACTAGACTTTAAAATTTTTGTATGTTATAATGATAGTGATTTTAGGCCACACATACACATAATTAATTGTTAGATTTTATATCCGTCATTGTTTAAACGATTTAAATAATATAATATATAAAAATAGTTATCAAAATGTAATAAATAAAGTATCATTTCTATAAATATACTTTTACATCTGATCCATTTGGTGTGGTGACGAAAAGAGAGTAATATCGCTTTATAACGGTGGTTGTCTACATTAACGTGAATGATGCAAAAATTTCTCACTGAGTGAAGAATTTTTAAAAAATGATATTTTATATTATAATAATGATTAATAGATAATTTACATCATAATTTCAAAATTTATGTCACAAATATTCCTTTATGGTATCATCATTTTCCTCTAAGTAAAACAGTAGTGAAAATGAATCACATCACATCGTGAGGAGGTATTCCACAATACACATGAGAGATGTTATTGTGACCCACGAATACTAGAATGAAAAAGATATATATGATATAATTACCCCATATTAATAAATATATTATAAATATCATATATATACTTTATATCTATATGAACCTATCGTTAAACATTTTATATTCTAATGTTGTTTTATCTCAAATTCACAATTGATGATCTTTTTAGTTTATAGATCTATAGAATTAGGAGAAAATCTTAAAATATAGAACAATAAATTACATGTGGAAACATGTAATAACTATTTAATTATTTCCACCCATTGAAATCCTGAAATAAAACAAATTCATTTCAAGAAACATACTCAAATATTTGGACATAAAGTATTCTTTGACCTTACCAATATTATGTTCTTTGAAAAAAATTAAAACACGGGATGATAGAAAATTGATTTTTAAGGGAAATAAAAGAAAGAAATAATCCATTAGTCCATGAGTACAGTAAAACCATAGAACCATTTTAAAAAAGATTAACTTTTCACCCATAAAACATATTTTCTTTAGCATACCTCAAGAAATAATAAGATTCATGTAAAACAATATAGAAATCATAAATAATATAGGTAACTTGTGAAAAACATGTCACTCTTAAATTTATATTAATTTCATGGATACATAGGTCATAAAATTCATGTTTACATTTGGAATACATATCATAGAATATTCATTTATTCTCTTATGAGAAACCCTACAGATTAACTCTGTCTCATTACCATATTCACTAGAGATATTTTTCAAGCTCACCATCACTAAATTATTTACATAACCACCCATATTTATAAAAAATACTAATAAAATATTATGTAATTATAACATCTAAAAAAATCATAAATGAAAAAATAACATATTCACTGTGAAATCATTTTTACAAATCTTCACAATCATAAATGAAAACGCATTATTTCAAAATTAGAGTATAACATAGTAAGAGAATCATCAAAAAATAATAAAGACATGAAAGAGAGAAATTATGTTCATTGAATATATTTTTTAAAAGAAAATTACATTTAGATTTTGTAATAATAGTTGAAATTGTAACATTAAAAGTGATTTTTAAATGAAAATCCCTTAACTTTAGTGTTACCCATCAAATACAATATTTATCTTCCTAAATAATAAATATAGGATAAATATTTAAAGTCATCATAATATTTATATTGATTATTATTTATTTTCTTATAACATATTATCATTTTATAACTATTACTTAATTATATAAGTTCATGTTGGTCGTTTTATCGATATTTTGTAAATGAGTCCAAAATGCTTTTGGTCTAATGTCAATAGTCAAAGTGGCCATTATTCCATAATATTTAGAATAATATTCCTAAAATTATAATAATAATAATAAATTAATAATTCTATTATATTAATTAATTAATTATGGATATGAAAAATGAACTCTGTAATAATGATAGTGATGGTAATATGTAAAAACCCATTAGTAATGTTCTCATTTTCAATGATCATTTGGGGGATCAAACCCCATTGGGTGCCGGTTATTTTAGTAGAAATGTAATGGTATTGTAGTAGTGGGGGTATTGTAAAAATGGTGGTAACTATAACAATGGCAGACAATGTAGGAGTGGAAGGTACTGTGTGGTAATGTAGAAAATCAGTATTGTAGTAGTACTATACACAGAATGGGACTTGGGAAAACAATTCAGGACAACGGGCTAGGTAATGGGATACATGCCCACTATACCTTCAAGATTTTGTATGGGTCTCCCTCTACCCATTCAAAAGAGGTATTTTATTTGATTTAACAATAAAATGAAGTTTCAGCCCCTACATTAAAAAATCATTCAATTATACTTATTTACATCAACCATGTGATGTGGTGATCAAAAATGAATCGTATCACTTCAGGGATGTTATAGTTCACATAAATGCAGGAATGATGTTATCATTTTCATGTGCATGGATGGAAAGAACATAGTTGATATATTAATCACTTATAATGATTAATAGGTCATTAATAAAACAAATAAACATGAATTACATCATTATTACTAGTCGAGAGAGATTGATTTAGAAAAAGAATTATATCAGTTCATGTGAGTGATAATTCACACTTATGCATAAACAATTAAATTTTTCCCATTTTATGGAAGTGTAATTGTATTTAGGTGATTAAGTTTACATAAAAATATCTTAATTTTATGATTTTACTAGATTTATTATTCCAAAATGTATGATAATATTTTATGGAAGTATAAGAAGAAATAAAAAATAACAGCTAATTAAAAATGTTTCTTTTTATTTAGAAGATATCCATTGATTATCTCCATAACTCATCAACAGAGGGTGTTATTACAAAAATAAGGCCATTATAACGATGGTAGGGATCCTATGATGTCATTTGGGATGTTTATGGTGGAACAATATTGGTTGTTTATTGTGAAGAAAATTGAAGAACAGGTTCCCTTTTATAGGAGAGAGGTGGGGTGCTCTTGGAATTCATCTAAATATTAAACTATTATAATTGATTTTATAAAGAAAATTTATAAAAACTAATTTATTTTTAATATATGATGATTATGTCTTAAATCGAATTCATCCAATTAAACTTATATAAGTGTATACAATCTTTTATCGTCATATTTTTTTTAACACTTATTAATTTTTACCATGCTATCATGTAATTTACTATTTTAGGGTTAAATTCATTAACATAAAACACAAAAAGACCAATAAATTAGTCCTTTATGACATTTTATGACATATAAAAATTATTTTTCAGAAATTTGTATTAACAACCTAGAATGATAAAGGGTAAGATTAATAAATTATTAGACTCATGTCAACAAGGTGGACCTTCCTTTTCAGAGCCTACCTGATTATAACTCCATAATTATACGTGATTGGCTTAGAGTATTAATCAGTAATGGTGAACTTCGGTAATGTTTCCCAAGGTGTTTTTGAGTGAGGAAAAATCACACTAGAAAGGAAATTTGTTATCCTATGATGTAACCCCTATAATGATAAAGGGGTAAATGACTAAATAATAAGACTCGTGTCAACAAGGTGCACCTTCCTTTTTTGGAGCCACTTTAATTAGAACTTCATAGTTAATCATCTATGGCATGAAGTACTCATTGAAATAGCAGACCGTCTAAGAAGTTTTTTTGGGTTTTAGAGTAAGGAAAAATCACACTAGAAAGGACATGTGGCGTCCTGTGGGTATTGTCATTTGTTAGATAACCTATTTGGGCACGTGGGTGGGCCCTTGGGTGGGGAACACATATTTGTAGAGAAATTGGTGGTACCCAGTGGGCCATGACATGATGGATACGTTAAGGATGGGTATAAGTGTTGTCACTAAGGCCCAGTTGTTACATTTGGTTTCAAATGAGGTACCCGGACTTAGGTGTGGTTCACTGCCTGGGCTAATATATAGGTTCCAAGACTAGGACATTGTTCTCTATAGGGGGGATTAATTTAACACCCTTGAATGATAAAGGGTTAAATGACTAAATGATAAGACTCTTGTCAACCTGGTGCACCTTACTTTTTGGGATCCTATTTGATTAAGACTACCTAGTTAATCAAGCTTGGCCTGAAGTAGTGATCAGGTTGGGTGACCATCTAGGATGTTTCCCATGGTGTGCGAGTGAAGGAAAACCACACTGAAAAAGACCTGAGCTTCCCATTGGTGACAGTCATTATTTAGATAATCCATTCGGTCACATGGGTGGGCCACAAGGTGTTGACCACTTGTCTGCGGGGCAACTAGCAGTACCCAGTGGGCCAAGACCCCAAGGCCATATTAAGCCAGGGTGCATGTACGGCCACCAGGGCCCAATTGTTACATTTGGGTTTTTATAATGTTTATATTATTTAATAAAATATAACTTATTATAAAACCTCAATATTGTAAAATTTGAAAGTATTCAAAATTTGAAATTTTAATAATATCCAAAAAATGATATATTAAAAAACATCACTTATATCTCATTCCAAATATTTCAAATTCTCCCATAATGATATTGTAAGGGATAAATTATTTCAAATTATATTTATTAAAATATTTTTAATTTCATTTATTAGACTCATTCATAAATTTAGAAATTACTATATCATCATTGTGTCACCTTTTAATTAAATATTTTTTCATAAAAATAATAAAAAATTTACATTCATTTAGGTAAAAATTTTATATTAACAAATAAAAATTATTTTCTAATAGATTACACGTATAACTGCATACTGAAAATACATTTCTAGAAAAAAATGAGAGAAAATTGAATTGTTTTTGAATAAAGTATTATAATTGTCTTACTCATCCATAATTGGATTCAAAAAGATATTACATATAACCAATCATTATTTTTTTCAAAATGGAAAAAAAATGAAATTTGTAAAAGTTATAGGGTGAATTTATATTATTTATAATATTATATTTACCCTCATTAACCTGATTTACACTTAACAAAAGTCTTAAAAATAATAACAGAAGATACTACTCTTAATATCCTAATATAAAAGGAACACATTTATATATTTTGACTTAATGATTCCATTTGTGGATTCCATATTTTCAAATTAAAAACATATTATTTTCATAAATTAACTAAAAATTTGTCTTGATGATTGAATGGGAAAATTATTTTTATTAAAAAACGTTCCAAATTTCACAATGTTTTTATATCCAATAACAATGTAAAATTGATTAAAATTACCAATAATATATTAAATGATAAAAATTATCAATTTATATTTTTAAACTATTAAAAAATTATTATTTAAAACTGTATATAAAATTTATAAAAATAATTCATTCAATTAAAATGCATTACTTTTCACTGTAAATCAAAAAATTATTGTTATGGGAAAAAAAATCTTCCAAGTAAATTTTTATTATCTTAATTAAAATAATAAGTATATTTTTTTCAACAATAACATATAAGAGTGTCAGTAACTGTTTTTTTAATAGGCACACTATCAAAATTCTGTAAAACTATCTTTTATAAAAATACTATTTTAATTAATTAAATTGAATTTTTTCTTGTATGATGTCTATAAAAAAAATAAAAACAATTTTGAACATCCTATTGATTTTATATTTTATTAATAAAATCCAAAAATATAAATATTATAATTTAAAAAGAATAATTATTCAAATTTATGTATTTTATCTTAAAAACAAATCATTTATATTCAATTAATTCTTATTTCCAATTATAATTAATTTTGAAACTAATGAATCATTATCTAAACATTCATAGTAAATATTTTCATAATTAATTTAATACTATTTATTCATTCCGTTAAAAATAAAATGTTATAATGGTACCATTTAAATACTAATATTTAGTTGTTCATATAAGATTGATTTGGAATATCATTTACGCTCTCAACCTTATTGTTTACTTTTACAAACATCAGATGTTACATTATCCAATTTTTAATAACTTTTGACCTTTAAAGTTGAGCATAGTTTTAAAAAATATTGGTTTTAATTTTCAAAATACCATTAAAGATATCATAAATCGAAAAAAATATTAACAAAAACACAACATTAAAAGAAATAAAGGAAATTACAAAGGTCCAATGAGATAAAACAATCATGGAAAATATATAAAAAATCATGGATATGGAAGAGAAAACTCAATATCTTGTTCATAGGGAGAGATATATAATAAATTTATAGGAGAATGGTAACATTCACAAAACCATATGTCTTTGACGGGTTTAAATTTATTTGGTTTCATTATAAAATATGTACACATAAATATTTTTAGGATTATTTTCATAGAGTTGAGAAATTATTTTACTATGTTGAATAAGAACACAAGGAAACATATTAATGTGAATAGTATAGTTTAATCCATTATTATAATAGATAAAAAATCTCTTCTTTATATCCCTACACATAATTACCTAAAGAAAAAAATTAATGAAATCATTTATATATTGTAATTTTTCATTTCATCAGCCTTATATTTATTAAAACTATTATAAAAACCTAGAATTTCTTGATATAATAATAGTTTCCACCTTATTTCATCACCATTTTTTCACATATAGAGATGGGCCATGCATTATAAAAATAATATATATATTATTCGAAATCACTTGCGACTATTATCCAAATACCCCTTTTATAACTTGGGTCATATGTATGTATAATGAAAAACAAGTTTTTTAAAATAATCATGTATAACATAAAATTTCAAAGCATTTGATAAAACAATATTTATATAAAAATGTTAAACCATGATTGATTTGAAACATTAAATAAATAGTTATTTCAAAATAGATGAATTAAGTTGTAGAAGACTATATGTTAATAGAAAATATAAATAGGTTGTGAAAGTTTCACATACTTCTCCTGATTTACAAAAATCACAATATGCCTCAAAATCATGTGATATGGTAAAATATTTGAAAATTATTTGAAAATATTTATCTTTTTTAAAAATATTATAATATTTGGAAAATAGTATTCGATTAAAAAAACCAATGATACATGATTGTATTAAGGTATATAAGGTATTCTGGATATCTCATATAATTTTTTCTTGAGATTTTTTTTGTGAGATGATGTTTCAAAATTTTCGGGACATGATTTCGAAATAATTACTAAAATTAAGTAATTAGGAAGGGATAAGAATGTTATTTGACATCATCCAACTACCATTTGTATCTAATATTCCTAGTTCTAAAATATTATATAATACATATAAAACAAAAATTAATATACATAGAAACCCAAACTATTATAAACCATATGTCCTATTCTTTAATGATTTATAAACCTTTTCTTCGATATAATATAAGCCCTTACTTTGATATCAACTATAAGGCCCCAGCCAAAAAAGTTACTTGTTCAAGTGTTTTTTGAAATACAATACACATTTGAGGATCTTTTCAATTTATATTTTTAGATAATTAGGAAAAAATCATACAAATTATACCTATACATTACATGTGGACACATATACACAGTATCCTTTTTTCCAATGGAAACTCTAAAAACATAGTTCATTTTGAGAGAAATATTCAATTCTTTACTCATTGAATATTATTTTCCATTACCAATATTAATACATATGAGGAAAATATAAAAATGTGGGATGATAAAAAAATAATAAGGAACATAAAATAATGACGGAAATCGATATACAATTAATATTATAAACACATGAAAACATTTTCAAAAATATATACTTTTCAACAATAAAATAAAATCTCTTTAGCTTACCTCATGAAAAAATAATATTCCTATACTAAATAATAATAAATATAAATCATATAGGTAACTTGAAGAATCCATATCAATATTACATCTGTTGTAGCTTTCACATCATCATAGGGAGTAACCTTCAGGTTATATTTGGAATACTAACCATAGAATATTTCCATAATCACATTGGATAAACCCTACTGATTAACTATGTGTCATAACCCAATTCATTGGAGAGATATCGTGGTCACACTTTCTCTGTGTTTATTATGAAACCACCTTTATTACTAATAAATTCACAATAATGAAAACATAATCATAAAATATAATAAAACCAAAAATAAAAAATAACAATTCAACATTGTAATCATTTTTACAAAGTTGCACACTCAGAAAGGAAAAAACATTATTGAAAAATATAAGTGTTAGATTGTATCGAAATTCACCAAAAAATTAATGTGTAATAATGTTGAGAAATTAATTTCTAGACATAAATATAATGAAACTTTCATTTTGGATTTTTCACAAATAGTTAAAATAATATCATTAAAATTTTTTCTAATAGAAAATCCCTTATCTTGAATCTAAACAATAAGGTAAAATATATGTCCTCAAAAATAATAAAAATAGGTAAATTATTCACATTATTTAAATTCTTTATAATATTCCATATTTATTTTAATATACCTCATTATCATGTAATAACTATTAATTTTGTATTTATGTTAATCTCAGATATTTTATTGATAGTGTGTAAATGAGTCCAAAAAAAATTGATGTGATGTCAGTAGAAAAAGTGGTTTTTATTTGATAATTTTATAAATAAAATTCATTAAACATTAATATTTATTCTAATTCAATAATACAATTAAATTATTTAATAAAATAATTAAATGAAAAACGAACTATGATTAAATCATGGTGAGGTTAAGATGAATGTGAACATGAGTAACATTTTTATTTTTCAACGATCATAATGTAAATAATTTGTGTATTATTTTATTTTTTCATAATGAAATAATAGGATAAATATCATATTAATAATTTATTTTTTCATATATATGTCATTTATGTGATGTGGTGATGTAAAATTAATCACATCACCTTGTGGAATAGATAGTTCACACGTACACATTAAAGTCATTATAAGTGTCTTGTTCTTAGAAGTTAATAATTTAATGGATATAATATTAAGTAATAATGATAAATATTACATGTGTATCAAATATAAACATTAATTCTTTCATTATAACCAATCTTCAAATATTCTAATGGAAAAAAATAATTATATACATTCGAGGATGAGATAATTCACATGTATGCACGAACAATTATTTCATTCCCATTTGATAGAAGTGGACACGCTTTTAGGTCATTATATTAACATAATAAAATATAAATAAATTTATTATAGTATATTGATTATTTAATAATGAGTGGAAAATATTTTAATGAGGGAGAATATATAAAGTATAAACACTAAACTAAAAATGAATCCACTTCTTCTGACGGCCTGCATTTATTATCACCTTAAAACCTCTGTGAAGGATTTTATGAAAATCATATTCCCTCTATATAGTGGGGAGGGATTCTAGAAATGGATTTGGTTATATATTTAAAAAAATATGTTTTCTTATGTTAAAAATAGAGAATAATGGGTTCCCTTTTATTGGAGTGGGAAGTGACACTCATGGAATTCTTCAAAAATATAAATTAATAAAAATTAATTTTCTAATAAAAATATATCATAACATATTTATTTATAATAAATGATTATTTTTTGTCAATGAAAATTGATTTAATTAAAATTTGATATGTTTTGACTATTGTTTAATGCTTATCAGTTGGTTTTAACCCATATTAATTCATACTATCATATCATGTAATTTATACTTCAAGAGTTAGTATAATTACCATAACATTCCAAATGACCAAAAAAAGAGTAATTTATGAAATTTTAGGACATATATGAATTACCATTAAGAAATTTGTATTATTATAAAGATTATAATATTTAATAAAATATTATTTACATTAAAATAACATTAATGTTAATTATATATCCAATTCATTGTTTGACTTTTTTAAAATACTATAATAACTTTATTTCATAGATAAAACTATAATATGTTATCTAAATAATGTCAAATTCTTACTTAAATTTCTTTTTGTACATCGATTATGTCAAAATATATTTATTTTAAAATTTATAATACCATTTAGTTTATTCATTCATTAACAATGAAATAAAAACATCACCAATGTATTGTCATTTAATATATTAATCATTTCATAGAAATTATAAATAAATTAAAATGATCTGGGTAACCATTTAATATTTGTAAGGAATATTTATAGTCTAAAATATCCCCTGTATATACCCATATTAAAAATAAATTACATGTTATAAAAAGTGTGTCAAAAATGAAGTTTTAATTAAATAATAAATTATAAATGACTTACAAATAACCATTTATCTTCCAAAGGATATAAAATTGACATAATAAAATAAAATTATAAAAAATTTATGATGAGATTATATTACTTATAAAATTATTTTGACAATTATTTACCTAATTTACCTATAATAGTGGTATTAAAAATAACTATTAATGTTACTATTTGTAATGTCCCATAATTATAGGAACCAATTTTCAAAATTTGGACCTTGTGATTCCAAATATTGATTCTAGATTTAAAAATTATAAAAACATAATTGGAAGATATTAATTATAAATTAATTCCATCAATGTTATGAGAAAACAGTTTTGTTATGTTTATATATTAAATATATAATAAAGTTTTTTATATTCAATTTCATTGTCATAATGATTCCAATTAAATAAATTGAATTAAATGATATAAAAATTTATCTAATTATATTTTTAATCTATAAAAAAATATTCTCAACCATTTATTTATTTTAATGAAAACATTTTTTCCAATAAATTGCATTATTTTTATCTCTATTAATAATAAAATCAATCTTATGAAATTTTTTTTAAATTAAATTTTGTGAAAAATCATTCAAATAATTATTTATACTTTAAATTAAAAATTATAATAATGTAAAAATAAGTTTTAATATAGGGGCTCCATAAAAATGTTGAACAAATTACTTTTTAGAAAAATAATATATTTTCCCATAAAATTGAATTCGTTCTTATATATCGTATAAAAACTTATAAGATGAATTTTAAACAATATATTGAATTATTATTTAATTATTAAAATCCAACAAGTGTTATTTTGTTATTTTATAAACATAAATACTTATATGTAAATATATTTTCAGAAAAATGCATCCTTAATTTTCAATTGGATTTTATTTCAATTTCTAATTAATTTGGTAACAAGTTAATTATTATTTAAAAATACGTAAACCCTATATTCATAATTCTATTAATACTATTCATTCATTCCATTTTATAGAATATGTTATTATTGTAACATTTAAATAAATATATTTACTTTATTTTTCTCAATGTGGAATATCATGTATGCTATCAAACATAGTAGTACCTATTAAAAACATGGGATGTTACAATATAATATACATTCCCAACCATATGAGGTGGTAATAGAAAAATTAAATTCATTGGTTCATTAAGAGGTAGTTTGCAGTAGACATGAACAATAATTTTATAACCCTTTTGCTAAAGTCATATATGGTTATATGTAATTACCTTATTATAACAACATATAAGTAAAATTATGATAAATTGGTTACAGTATATTTATTTTATAATAATAATTCAATATGGGGAAGAAATAATATAAAAACACTTGTTAAAGAGCATTATCTCTTATATGGGTAACCTTCTTATGCAATCACAAAAAAATCCCTTACTAGGATTGTATTTTTAGTTAAATAAGGATAATAGTATCATATAAGGAACTTATGGTATTAATTTTTCTAGGGATTGACAACAAAAGGGTTTGATTCTGTTTATAATATAGGGGAAGGGTTGAATTTTATAACTGAACTGACTACCACACTTGAAATTTTTGAAATAAAAATGGAGATCCAACATTTTTGAAATAAAAAAGGACTATAATTGAGAAATTATAGAACAAATAAGATATAATTTCACAATACATATAGGAAATATATTGTACATAAGTTTTTAGTTCATTATTACACTTATAAATTTATTTTCACCACCTATTGTACTCATTTTCCCCAAAACCACCGAAAATAATTGATACTTCTTTCATTATTAATTTTGGTCATAAATTATGATAAATATATTAAAATATATATATTATAATGATTCAAAACAATGTAATGATAATAGTAATTTTAATTTAGAATAGTTACAAAATTTATAAATAAATTAATCTTATAGACCTGATGACAAAACAAGCTTTCGAATAGGAAGAATGATCAATTTTTTACAATGTTTCTATATTAAAAGATATATAAAATTTATTGGAAAAAAATAAAATGTATTAACAAAAATATAAATAACTCTTTAAAATTTTTAATTTAGATGATATTTAAAATTTATTTTTATAATATTAAAAATAAAATTAAAATGATGATTTCAATTACAACTTTATATTTTTCCAAATTAATAAAAATATAATTTTTTTCATAGAATTATAAAAAAAATATACATAATATGGTTTTATCTTTTGATTCAAAACATATTTTTTTATGTTAGAGACATTTTAAATTTTTTCCAAAATTTTGTATTTAAATAATTTTGAAATACTATAACAGAACGACTTCCTGAAGAAATTAAATTACAATAAAATTGATTTATTTTTATTTCTCATATAAAAATCACAAAATAATTATATTAATTGGATTTTTGAATATCTAATTAGTTAATTTCATTAAAATAATTCACGGAAAGTGGTTTTTTACTCAATTCAGTTAAGACATTTATCTTTTCATAAAATTTATTTTTTAGAAAAAAGTTTTTAATTAAAAATAGTTCATATTTCATTTATTAGTAATTGGAAAATAATAATTTTATTATATATACATGTGTACATCATATGTTTTCAAATAAAATTTAATATAATTCATACCCATGCTTATAATAGTTTGGTGATGTCAATGTAATAAAATAATAATATTTTAAATTATGTTTTATTTCATTAAATATATATATATATCAGGCATCACATGTTACTCTCATTTTTGTGTCCAATTAAATATAAAAAAATTGTTTCATATAATTAAATATATAATTAAAATTTCAAATAAAAATATTATGAGATGAAATTGTTTTTAAAAAATATATTAAAAAATTATCTTGGTGTTATATGATCTGGTTTTGTGATCTATAATGTTTCATCAATGAATTAGTTTTATTTTGTTCATATGTCTAATTGTTTTCTGGTATTATATACCTCATCATAATTTATGGTTTAGAAATAAAATACCTAACACATAATATCCCGTTTATAATAGTAAAAAATTCACTGGGTTTTGGGATAATGTTTTTCAGATGAGAATGATGTTAGATAAATAATATTCATAAAACATTTATGTATGTATTATCATATAAATAGTTGAATATGCGAAATATAATATAGAAATTAATGATTAATGATTATTAATTCTCAATAAATAATCGTGTTTGGAATGTGGTAAAAGTGTAAGATTCCCTAATTCATTTAGATCATGCTAGATTATCATTGGTGATGATAAATAAGTATTTGATATTTGTAAAATTACAATGGATGCACCTCAGAATTGTGATGGTATGGGGAGGTAAAGCCATTTATTTTACAACTAATAATACAATCAAATATCATTGTGAATAGTTAATAGGTTCATATGAGATATGTTGAATTAAAAAATAATATTATAAATGATAATTAATTTAACAATGATCATGATGGAATTATAAGGATGTATAATTTATTATATATCAAAAAATACTTATATGAAAATTTAACTACTCATATAAGGTACATATTAGTTTAAAAAAATATTTATGAGGATATAATATTTATATAGATATTTCATAGTGTATATATAATTTTTTAGTATGTTTTAATATTATAGATAGTTGATAATAGTCAATGTGGATATTTTAACCCAAACTCATACCTATGATGATGTCAGAATCCATTAATGTATATTTCTTCATTGGAAAACAAAAATTTCATTAATGGCATAATGTTATTTGGTTTATATTTGATCACCTTATGATGTTATCATTTTCCATTCTAATTAGGGTATATTTCACTCATTTTCAACTTTATATGACAGAAATTATTGTAGTGGTAATTTTTCATAGAGTAGCACATTAAAATGAATCTTACAGATATTTTTGATTTACAACAGAGTTCCAATGATATCATTAGTTACAATCTAGATAATTTTTTTTGTATTATTGTGAACTAAAATTATTTGATCGATAATCAATATGAATATAAAAATCAAAATCAAAATAAGATTCTATGTTCTTTTACTCTGTATTTCAAATGTGGATTTGATCATCACCATCCACTTATCTAATTAACATATAAAAATTTCATCCACTATTGAATTTAAGTGTCTCCACACAAAACCCATAACAGAATAGAATTCACAACATAATAATTCTAGGATGATGTTAGATAATGAAAGGTTTTGGGACGTCATTTGGTTAAGGAAATGAAAGAAATATAAATCCATTTAGTTTCCCATCAATGTAGAATAGAGTCAACATAACATGGATTCTTAAAATAACAAATAATATCATTAATTATTTTATTATAAGGAGAAATTTGTGTGTATTTCTCAGTGTAATATGCATATGTGATTATATATTAATAGAAAATGAATCCCTTGGTAAATTAGTTGTTTCCTGATTATTGATTTTTTAAGGACTATATTTTATCACATTTCCCATACTCTAAACCTCTATCAATTTAAAAAAAATTCAAACATATCTCTCGTATGGAAAAATTTTTAATAATCCTTTATATTTATTAAGCACAAATGATGTACCATTAGATCATTATATTTCCTTTTAAACAAAGTAAAATTTTTATATTCTATTGATTTAGTTTGATGAAATAATAAGACTCACCTAGTTATTTTAATATGGATGAATTAGAAACATGATGAAGCTAAATGAGAACCGTATAATGTTATTATGTATATAATTCAAAAAAAATTTGTATCAACATGATATATTTCTAGCAGATAAATTTATTTCAAGGGAGAGGGACACAATATCTGTATTTTTTTGAAATAAACGTGAATTATTTTAGAGCCCACTTTACATTCAATCCACGAGTATGAATGAACCCAAAATATAGTATGAAATTATTTTATAACCATTTATTGTTGTGTATAAAAATTATTATCCGTGTAATGATATATATACATTTATATTCTTTCGAAATTGCTTCATTTTTAATTAATTCCAAAAAATTAATCATTACTTTTTTATTAAAATGCCATCATTATTACAGGATATATTATCAGGTGAAATATATCTTAATACATTTTTTGTGTTAGTAACCAAAGTAAATATTTTTATAATTAAGAAGTAGTTATTTTTTTAAAATTTATATTTAATTTAAAAACAAATATATGTTCCATAGATATCAAACATATAATAAAACATATTAAGTCATTTAATGTTATGAAATTTTATTCTTTTATAATAAATATCTATATATATATGATGTGTTACTAAGAATTAATTTAATAAATAATTGTTTAAACAGAATTTTTTGTCATATTTTGAATTAAATATTAATGAATTTGTTATATATTTATTACAATGAATAGAATGAATGTAAATTTTGTTTAATGATTTAAAATACCATAATCTAAAACAATGTTTTCATTGGATTTCATTAGATTATTTTAAAATTTATTAATAAAAATTATATGAATAGATTCAAAAAATGTATTCCAAAAACATATTCGTCATTTCAAAATTAAACAATGGGGTTTATTTCATTATTAGTCACAATTAATAGTAAATAAAAGAAATAAATTGTTACCACTATAAGTGTTATAATAGGATTATTATATTGTTATTATAAACCCTAAAGTGTACCATTTAATCATAATTTTTTATAATTTTTATTTTATAATTCTATTTATGAATTATGTTATCTAATGTAAAAATATTTTTTCATTTCAATGAATTATACTTGAAGAATACTTTAAATATATATATATTGTTTATGTAATTTTATGATTTTCCTATCTCTAAACTATAATAGAGAATCTCATGTCCTAATATACTAAATAATTTTTAAGCTTTATATATTCATAAATATAATAGATATTACTGTAATATATTTAATACCTTAACTGTAGATCCATTGTTATTTTACTAAGGCCAATAATTCAAGGAATTAGTTGTAAGCTAAAAGAGGCCTCCCAAATAAGAGGCTTAAATCATAATAGAGATCTTTAAATTTATTTTTATTACACCTTCTATAAAAAATGTATACTTTATAAAATTTTATATCTAGTTCCATAAATACAATAAGATATTATTATCATTAATTAATAGTGTATTTCATAATCTTTTTCATCAAATTGAAAATTAACATTTTTCTCTTACAAATGTGAGGACTACCACATCTACAATGTGATATGATTCATTGTCAATTATCACCTCAAATTTATCGATATAATAAAATATTTATTATACATTTGAGAAAGGAATTATATAATAATGATACCATAATTAATATTTTTTATTTATATTTATTTTATTATTTTCAATAGATAATGAAAATTATGTTAACAATTATGTACGAATAAATATCTCCATTATCATTGTAATTTAATTTTTATGTTTAATTTTTTTGGATAATTTGACCTATATATATAATGAATATTAGTGATATTGAAATAATTATTTACATTATATATATGATGTACCCATGATAAATTTAGAAGAAATGAACTTGAATAAAAGAAACATTCATGAAAAATGAAACAGTAATCACTCAAAAAAGTGATTCCAATAAATAATAGTTAGGAAAATTTAATTTCATATTATAATAAAACATTAAATTTACTATTTGTTTCAATATGGTTATATTAATTATAAATAATAAATTTAATTTTTTCTATAGTATTTTGGTGTTCTAATGAATCCAGAAAAACATGGGGGAATGTTTTTAATATTAAAATCCAATTTCGGATGGGATTATTTATGCTAAAATTGTAGATAATGAGATTTTATGATTTATTAGTAAAAACTTTCATGAAATTTATTTTCAATTGGTTATTTTTTTAGATGTAATTTATTCCTTCAATATTACACCATTAATGTACTCATATGACACAAAATGTTTTTAAAAAAATCAAAACCTATTAATTTCTTCATCCAAGAATATGTTTCTTTCATGTTCATATATTCATTAATATATCTTCTAAATTTTTCTTACTATTTTAAAATTATTGTTTAATTTTATTTTCACCATATTTTTCATTCCAATAAAATTTTTAAATCAATACTTTTTTATTCGAAACGATGAAATTTTTAGAATTGATTTCAATAAAATAATTGTCTTAATTTACATCAAATGAGAATATTTTTTTCTATCTTGAATAGTCTTTGAAATAAATCATCCATTTGATGTTTCAAATTTTATATTCCATAAAAATTATTTCATTGACATTTTGGAATTTTGATATATTTTATATAAGTGATTTATTAATCAATGCTGTTTTTTTCTAATGAAATGATGAAATGATATTTTATACTTTTTGGTATCTAAACAAACATCCTTTTAGGTTTCTTATAAAATACATAGGACTTGTTCCATTGTTACCAAATTAAATTTTTCATTATGTGCATTATGATTTTAATAATGATATATTAATTACATAAATTTTCATTTTAACAGGGTAACATTTTATATTTTGTTAAATGCATTCATTATCATATGGAATATGTTGGAATAGGATAGTAATTTATTACTGGTGGGTTTATAATATCCAATAGATAAATTTGGTATGGAATATTTTTATTAGAAGAATTTTTACATGGCAGTTTATAAAATGTATACAATATAGTACATGGGTTCTTATCTCTTGAAAAAATGAGGGTTCAATAGAGGTTATACAAAACTCAATGAAAATAAACATGAGGTTAAACCTATCCTAACATGTAAATTATATCATAGTAAGAAGCCTCGATATGTTATTTCTATCATTATTACAAAAACACACATTAAAAAACTCCATTATAACATGATCCTATTCCAATTTTATTCTCTCCTTGCACATGTTTTCTAATTATTTTATGATTAATGATGGATTATTTGACATTATTTCTTCTAGGACTCATTATATTAATCTATAAATCGTCATATATGATATTCAAATGTAAATATCATATTCTAATACCCATATTCTCATCTTATGAATAAATTATCATTGATATATACCTTTACTACATTTTCAGAGAATCTAGGCAAAAAACATTATTGTGTTTCATTCTCCAATGGATATATAGAAGTTTTTAAAGTATGTTATATCTATGTATGGTTATTTTTATATGGAACTTACTTGGGGTGGATATAGATATCAATATTCTAGTTCATTTTTTTTCAAAATTTCCAATGACACTAACCATTTATGTTTCTTATGTGGATCATAATATTATTTAACTAATCTTAATAAAATAATATCGAATATTATCAATTATAATTTTTTTGTGACCTCAATAATGTTTTTGGGTTCTATTGTATATTTGTTTATAATATTCCTTATTTAGGTTCTCTAGATTGTATTTTCTTCTTTGCGATTTGATTCAAATATTGACTATGAAATAAAATCATTCTTTTTTTAGGAAATTTGTAATCTACATGTCCCCTAATGAAAATATGCACCTCACTAATATATTCTAGGAACTTATCAAAATAATGCATCATATAAAAAAGGATAACCACTACAGAAGCCCCTTGTTATTGTCCATGTCCAATTTTTCATTTTCTTACCTTGCATAAGTATATCTAATAATCAAATTGAGAATATAAATGGTATAAATTATTAGTCCAATCATAGATTCATAAGATATCATACTCATTACCTCTCTCATATTTTTTAGGGACCCATTTTCTTATAGATTTGTATACTATGTGACACATGAACAATTCCCCTATGGGAATAATATATCTTAAATATTTTATGTATTTTCAGAAATGATATATATCTTTAAAGTTAACTAGAATATATTATATACATCATAAGTGATCTAGATTTAAATTATATACACAACATAACATATGTAATTCGAGGGGAGAAATATTTTGAACCATTCCTTAACTACTTATTGGATTGGTAAATCATTTCAAGAAATTAACGTGTTTGAGAAATATAATATTATGATTAAAAAACAAAAATTAAACCATATCTAAAAATATATTTCTCAATAATTCATTTTGAAATAAAAAATATCAATTGATTCATCAAAATTAATCATCCATGACCTAGATAGTTACATTAGATTATAAGTCAATATGTATAATATTCAGTTTTATTCAAATTTTCTGGTGTCTCAAACCCTATATGTTGTGTCATATATACATCCAAATGAAGGTTCCATCTGTAAAATGTTGTATTGATATCGAACATGAAAATACCATATTCATTGAAAAATAATATTGAATATAATGTTATTGTGGATTTAAATAGGGAATATAATGAATATTAATAATCATAATCAATTATGTGATTCTTTTAAATTCCATTTACCCACTATCCTATATATTTATGTATTTACATAACCATACAGGACTTTATTTCTCTTAAATACCAATTTTCAAACAATATGATTTACATTAAATAGTAATGAATTATAACCCATACATCATTTTGATACATGGAATCTAACTCATAATTAATTTTTTCATTCCATATAGGTTTTTAGGATCCCTCTTCGACCTCCATTTTAGAAAGAGGATCATTAATCATAACCAATATTGATCCATAACAATTTTATACCTGAATATCATATCTTCTATCATCCATATCATCTTTTATTCTAATACACAATAATCATGTTTTAATAACATAATCATCCATAGGGACCTTTTGGCATTCATTATATATCATCTCTTCATTATCATGATAATTAGATTCTTCAACAAAAATAACTATCCAACTATTATTCAAGAGTATCTAATTTCACCCATATTAAATGGATCTACATCAAAATGTAATTTTATAGTATGAATTTTTTTTTAGAATTTTTCCCCTTATTTACATTGAATAAAATATAATGATACACATTCTGACAAAGCGTGCATGTTCTTTATCATATTTAGTCGTAATTTTTTAATAATTCATTTCAAGTAAATGTGACCAAAATTATTTCACACCAAAAATATTTTAAATTGTATTCTATTTTACACATCATTTGGTACTTGATCAAGAAATTATGTCATAGAATACAATGCATATTAGAAAACTAATAACGGATGATCTAAAACAGTCATCAATGACTTGATCATGTCGTGAAACGTTTTCGTCCCCCATTAAAATTCAAAATTTAACAATGGTTTTAAGTGGAGTGAGATGAAACAAAATCTCCTTCTCTAAATTAATTTTAAAAACCTCTTGGTAAAAATATTGACAGAATTGATCAGATTGAGGCATCCTTATCTTAAATCCATGTTGATTATATACTATATTCTTGAACTCATTTAATTTATTAAGAGATTATATATTATACATAGTTATGTATACATAACCATATATACTCATAAAATTGTACAAATTAAGAATTCATAATTCCCACGTATAATGTCAACTAGAAGAGGTTCAGAAACAATTTTTTATTAATTCAAGATTCTCTATTTCTGATTTATCATTTACAACAATATTTTTTCTTGAAATATTTTTTGATAAAGAATAAAAACATATACCATTTAGACTATGTTTAAAAAAATAGGAATGGTGATTGTGATATATCATTGGAAAGAAGATGAAAGTTACATTACCATGTTAGTGATGGTATTAAATATACTTAAATGACTTAATCACCCATCTTTCATTAAAAAAAATCAATTAAATGTTTCAAAATTTTAATACATATCTTCATTTTTTAACGAATAATACAATAAAATATAGTTTGTTTATAAAATAAAAAACTCTAAATTCGAAGAAAGAAAAATAAATATCAATACCTAGGAAGGATATATAAAGTATGTTATTTTATTAGATGAAACATAGTACAAATCATTAAAATATGAAATCATCCCATTGTGAGAGATAAGTTTCAAATATTTTATAGATAATGTATTGATCTGAATTCCATTTCCCACTTGTTAATTGATGTCCCTTTATGAAACAGTTTTGAATATACCTAGTTTATATATTTTAATATAGATGTGACCACCATAATAAATATATAATTAATTTTTTTTGATATTTAGGAAAATAATATGGTAATGAATTCAATCTAATATTCCCCTCACTTCATTAACATGATATATTTTATCTTTCAATGGCACAAGCTACCACATCAAATAAATATTCTATATTTTATCTTTGCCATTTTTTTAATCATCTATTACAATAGAAAAAGTTATTAAAAAATCCATTATGATTTATATAAATTTAATAACATGTAATATGGTTATATAAAATATATCTACTTTTTTGGTTTTGTTATATCCTACAGTATTTAAATGACCATTAATAATATTTATCACTGATAAAATAGTTGTTCAACGTTGATCACATGATTAACAGTAATATAGAGTTTTAAAAAATCCAATTAACATAGAAAACAACTGTGATGTCCTCAACCAATTGGATCACATCCCATGAAGTCCATTTATTAGATTATATGAGGGAGATAGAATCTATATGATATTCCCATAACAAATAAGAAGCTAAGATCCAACAACATTAGCAGGAGAGAATCAAATTATAGTATAATTACAAGTTCCTCATAACCACGTACCAAACCATGTAAGACAAACTACCCCGCGAAATTATCACCATCACACACCTTACACCTAGTGTGTTCGCTTGTGTAATAAGAAGAAATGTGTCAGGACCCTAGAAATATGCTGATGTACATTACTTATTTATTGAATAATGATTATATTTTGATCCTATTATTTTTATTATATAACTGATTTTTATTTTGGTATAATAAAAGAGTCATCTTATTTTTCTTTAATATTAAAAATAGTGTAAGGAATTAATTTTCATGAATTAATGGGATTTTAAAATTAAAATATTTTATAAAAAATATTATTTTAAAAAATTTATCAAATATAAATCTTCATATAAAGTTTATGAATCCATCTTTATTTTTGTGATAGATAATAAATAATTATTTATGAAAAACCATGCATTTCTCAAAAAATTATGATTCACATTTTTAAAATTAAAAATATTCATATTTTGAAAATTATATAGATAAAATTAATTTTTTTGGAATAATAAAATTAAAATTACTATATGGTGAATATTTTATAATTTTTTAGGTAATCTAATTTTCAAAACAATTAGATATCCTATAAATATATGTTGTGTATTATGGCATCATAATAACCCAAAAGTAATTAAATAAATAATAAACATGGTATCCATGACCAAATATAACTTTGGAATTTAAAATTGTTGTATTTTTTTGATTATTTGATAAATTTTATATAGCATTTTTGAATCCTCTATAATCATTAATATATGTTGAGGTATTAAAACCATTTCATTAATAGAATGAATAAATTCCACATAACCAAGGTTATTATATTATAACATTATCCCCTTGGATATATAATATAATAAAAACCAATAACTTTTTGTAGAAACTATGGGAAAAACATGGGTATGTTTTGTGTTA
This sequence comes from Viscum album, assembly GCA_963277665.1. Taxonomy (NCBI): domain Eukaryota; kingdom Viridiplantae; phylum Streptophyta; class Magnoliopsida; order Santalales; family Viscaceae; genus Viscum; species Viscum album. Next base: position 1,249,739,943 of record OY728122.1, on the reverse strand, counting down.
TTGGTTTCTTATTATATAATATCCAAAACCTAGGTTTGAGAAATAATATCCAAATCCCCACTCATTTCATATATAAACCGACACATGATCCCATTTTTTATATTAAAAAATCCTCATCGAACATCCTTAGTCTTCGCTACCCTTTCGAGAGTCTTTATAATGTGCCCCATACTATCAAGACATTCCACCCCATGAATTTGTAGTCACACACTCAAATAAGGGATCCTCACATTTTTATCATTAATCATGTTTCTTTATTAAATTATTCATTCTATTTCAAATTACCAATTTTGTGAATTAAAATTTAGTGTCTCTAATACATACCATTTTATTTTCATGTGATTGGAGGCCCCTTCCCCTCTCATTAATACATTTTATTAACTTTTTTTTGGCATTATTATATACTAAAATTTCTGCACGATAATCTCTACCAAAAAAATTGTGTAGTGAATACCACACGCATTTCCAATCAAGGGTGTTCACAATTATACAAATACAATTATTTTAAATAGTTCTAAAAGGGTTTATTTTACAATCCTTGATAAAATAATAAAAAATTGTTATGAATGAATCCAATATTTACAATATATGTGGGACAAGTATTGCAACGAAGATTAGTATTGGGGCATCTTCCATGATTTTGGAATATTATTTGAGAAAATGTTACTGAATCTCCTTGTCATGGCGTTCTAAGATCTCGTTTGGGAACTTCACTCGAAGGAAACAGAGAATCTGAATAGAGATTAACCACCACAAGAAGCAAATTTTAGGGTAAAGGGTATCTCTTTCCTTGAAGACTTGACAGGTATTGATCATACAAAGCTGATATCTACGAAGACAACATGGATTAAGAAAATGGATGATGTCAGTTTTTGTGTTGATACATATCCAGTCACGATACAACCGAGATCTCAACTCTATAAGTTTTCTATCATGGGCCATGTCACATATTTTAATGGTGATAAACCCTAGACTTTTTATATTTTAAAACAAATAATTGCTTCATGTTGGGGGTTCTCTAACTGGAAATTGGTACCACATGGTAGAAGATATTTACATATCCTATTCTCTTCGCAATCTGACATTGATAGTTTCTAGAACATTGGCATCCTTAACCTGAAATGAGGACTTATTCTCCTCATGGAGTGGGACTTTTCTTTTAATCCTAATCTTTATAAGAATAATTCCGTCCAGGTATGGTTTAGGTTTAACAACCATAACTTTTTTTTTGGCACACAAAAATTCTGAATGATCTCTCTGTTTGTATTGGTATGCCCTTGAAATTCGATCAAAAAATACTTATTGGGGACCTTGGTCTGTATGCTAGGGTGTTGTTTGAAGTTAACTTGGAAACCAAACCCCCTCAATCGATTACCTTCACTATTAATGAATAGAAAATGGTTGTGAAAATGGAGTATGAAAGGCTACCCCCTTTTGTGAGTTTTTCAAAATAGTAGGTCACACAGTTCACAATTATAGGACTGTTTAAAAGAAACCTCTCCAACGAATCTATACAGTCTAGACAAAAGTTAAAAAACATATGAGGGAGAAGGAAAATGTTTTTGATAAACCTAAAAAATCACAGAAAAGGGAAGAAAATTGGGATGTCAAGACCAATCCCTTTGGACATTTGGAATCTGAAAAAGGCAATGTGTGGGCTGACATAGCGGAAGAACAAGAAATTCAAATTGTTGAGCAAGATATTCGGAATGATATTTAATTGGATGTCCTATGTATTATTTCACACCAACAATGTAAGATCTCGATTTTTGGAAAGGTTTGTTTTCATTATGTTCTGGTTGAATCCCTTGTTTCAAGCTTCAAGGGATCTTTCTGGAAAGTGTGAGAGGCCTTGGGGGTGTTCCGGGGACTCGGGGCATGGAAGAAATGAAATATGGGAAAGATATGCCAAGGTGCATGGCATGCGCACGACCAGACAGACCTTGTGGCCTGCACAGGCTAAACCATGCGACCCTTCCTCCTCCGGACAGAAGCATGCGCACAGTTTGCGAATGGTTTGACAAACCGTGCGGCTACATCGTGCGACCCTCCTATTCCGAGCAGTAGCATGCGCACGGTTTGTGCACGGTTTGACAAACCGTGCGGCTAAACCGTGCGACCACTTAATGTTAGGAAAAATTACAAGGTTTCCACTCTGGGATTTTAAACCCCAACTCGTGATTTCCTCTCCATTCCACCTTTTTCTCCCTTGGAATGAACCATTCGCCCAAGAGCTCCAAGAGATCAATCTCCCACATTTCTAAGGCATTTTGGTGTCGTTGGTTGCAGATCGTTGCTCCAGGTAAAGCTAATCCCATCCTTGCTTCTCTTTTGGGTCTTGGGTTTGTATCTTCTCTCCCTCTTGTTCTGAAGCCTAAAACCTTTTCTTTTGGGTGAGTTTTAGGTTGAGTATCCAAAGTATGGTCAGATCGAGGTCTAAGGACTCGATTGATAGTGTGTTCAACCATGGTTTTGAGGTTGGTGGTATTCAAGTGATATCACATAGTTATTTGGGGATTTGTTCATGTTTAGATGTGTTCTTGTTTCCACTTGGTTATTTTATGAATAACCATGGCATGTTTGGTAATAATGGTGTTGAAAATGGAAAATGGGAACCCTCACGATCCTCATGGGATGTGTTGGGATTGTCTTGACCAAATTGGGGCCATCCATGGGATGTGCCAGTTTTTCTCGGTTTTAGGGATTGATATTAAACAAGTGACCCTGTTGTAATGAATTGTAGAGCCCTCGATAAATATGTTATCATTATTGGTGGAACTTGGAATAGAAGTTAGGTGATGCACCTAGACTTGGAAATAACCTAAGGGTTAATGTGGGATGGGTTAAATGGTTGATTCATGGGAATGAGGAATGGGTTAAATGGGATAATGTGTAAATTGATTAAAGACCATAATGGGATAGATTATGTGCTTAATGATGAATTCTTAGTGAGATAGGAATAACACATGGAAATTTGGTGAATAGTTAAATGATGTGAAATGGTAATGTGTTAATGGGTTACGGCATGATGTGGTTTCCCATGTGGGTTGTGGTGAATCGTGTTTGCCGAAGGGAAATGGTTTGGATAGTTGATTGTTACATATATATAAGCATGTGAACATGGATTAGTAGAGTGGGGTATGACATGAGGATCTATGCCCACAGGTCGAGTGAAGAATGAGGTTCTAAACTCAACCCTAAATGCATGGGTAAAAAAAGGGGACTGAAGGTCTATTCTCCTAATGGTTGCATCCACCCGGACTGATACTTCGAGGTGAGGTTATGGTTTCTATGAGGGGTTAGTCATAGTGAGATAGGATAATGATGTGTTTACCCTCTTGCATGTGATTTTTGGCCTTAGACCCATGTAACATAATGTATGTTATTAACCCACTGAAATGTGATGAAATGGTAAGTGATGATAATTAGTAATAAATGAATGGTAATTGAATGGAAATGGCTTTGGCTGTGAACTTGTTAATGGCACCTTAATTAATTACATGGCAATTATCATTCATTTTCCTTTGCATGCACTACCTTTTTTCATAGGATATTATGTAGACACCGTTGGTGGTGGCCTACTGAGTTGTACTCACACCATGCTCGGGCCACTGTTGGTTACCCGAGTAGACTTCATGTTTGTAGGTCAGTAGAAGGGAAAGGGTCCTTACTAGATAGTTGAGTGGACATGGGTAGCTCTTGGTGGAGGATTCAAACTTGGAGTTGGGAACATTTTGGGTATTTTGGTCATTGTCCTTATTTTGGGATTTTGTTAACTTTTTCACTTGTAACAAAAAATGGCATATTTTATTGTTGGAAACGGTTATTATACATGTTCCTAGTTTATTGATTATTGCTTCTTCATTTGTTTTATTTCTATTGTGTCTTACTCTGATAAACAAATGGGGTATAGTATCCCAATATGACCACATAGACCCCCTCTTCTAGTAGGCATACATTGGCGTACGGGGAGGCGTGCCTAAGGTCATGTAACCACCCAGCTCGGAGCACCGGTTTAGTGGCTTCTGTGTTGGGGAAGTTACAATGTTGTATCAGAGGAGGTTTTTCTTATCCTTCATGAAGGTCTTGTTATTTGGGATTGGTAGACAAAAGTTAAGACATGTCGGGCCATGGTAATTATCTCGTGCTTGGGAGTAGCTAATCCATGTATGAGGGAAAAACCCAAGTCACCCATGGTGGGAAATGATGTTCTTGGTGGTTATGTTGTTACAGTTGATGATATTTCACCGTGGGATGATGTACATGTGGTTTGATGTGGCTGTTTTATAATATTTGGCCTGTGGCTTTAACGGCACGAGGAATGGCATTCATGCATAATTATGGGCACCTAGGGAGACAGGTGACAAGCATTGTATTAGAAACATGCACGGGGTGGGTGTGTGAGGCTAGAAAGTAGGGTGTATCATGCATTTCATGAAACCAAAAAATAATGAGAAGAATGAAATAAAACAAGTGGGTAAATGATTATTACTGTAGTAATAGGTTTTGAAACAATTTGGAAAATGTTTTTGGGTTAGCATATGAAAAATGGGTTGTTGTAGCTAGTAAAGAGATTTTGATAAAGTCATGAAAGTTATGTGGTATGTGTGCCAACTCTTATTCTTGTCATTTTAGATAAAATCCACCACGTCTTCAGTTACCAGCTAGGAAATGGGAGGGTGTTTCTGAGATCACTCCTCCAGTAAAGGAGCAAGAAAATGTGGTGATCAATGAGGGTAGAGAAGCCTAGTTCTGGGAGAACATGGCTCACCTTATGCAGATGATTGATCGGGACCCAGGGCGGGTTGCACCGAGTATGTTTGAGCTGACCAGGGAGTTCCAGATGCAACATCCACAGACCATCACCGGAGAGGGTGGTCCAGAGGCATGCGAGTTCTGGTTAGAGTCTTTCTAGACAATACTGGACCATCTGGAGACCCCTGTTGAAAAGAGAGTAAAGCTGGCCGTTTACATGTTGCAGGGCCAGGCTAGGCATTGGTGGGACATTCAAGATCAGATCGAGCATGATGAGGGAATTTCAGGGAAGGTTTTTCAGGAAAAGTTTTGGGAGAATTTCTACCCAGAGACTTTGAGGCAGGAGCAGGTTAGAGAGTTTATGGGCCTGACTCAAGGATCGCTATCAGTGGTGGACTATTCTAGTCACTTCACTTATTTGGTACGCTTTTTCCTTGTTTTAGCAGGGGATGAGACAGAAGTAGAAAATCATTTCCAGGATGGGATGAGACATGAGATTAGGTCTCATGTAAACATCATCTGCATGAAGAGGTTTATAGAGGTAGTAGATCAGGCATTGATCTCAGAAGGAAAACTGAAGGGAGCTTTGGGTAGTGTGATTGTGGTGCCAGTGGGGAAGACGAGTAGTGGAACTACCAATGGTTGGAAGTGACATCGTGAGAGCTCACAGCATGGAAGAAGTTTTCAAAGTGGCTGGAAGATAGGTTCATCCTCCCAGAGTAGAAATCAGGTGTTCGTCTATCAGTGCGGTTGGCCAGGGCATTTGCTTCATCAGTTTCCTCATCCTCTAGTGGAGTTCCATTTGTGTGAGAGGATGGGACATTTGCAGAAGTTCTGTAGGAAAACTCAGTAGCTGGGTGAGTATGACGGTGGAAGGCAGGTACCAGATACAGGAAAGGGATCAGTTTCCTTGTATCAGGAAGGCAATTGGAGCTCCACGGGCCATAGTGGTAGGGGCGGTGGACGTTGAACTCTAGGGAAATATCACTCACACCAACAAGGAAATGTAGCATAGAGTACTCAGGATGGAGCCTGGGGTAGAGGGGCAGGTAAGCTTCAGGAAGTTCAGTTTGCGCCTGTTGATGGTGAGGCCAGACCGTCAACTGTTCGAGGTACGATCCTTGTAGATTCTATGTTTTCTAGTGCATTTTTGGACATAGGTTCCATACACTCTTTCGTTTATTCTCATCTTGGGGTAGTTCTGGGTTTGCCTATGTAGGGGGTGTGTGGAATTATGTTAATTGACACCCTGTTGGGAGTGCGGGTTGAGGATATCAAGTAGTTGAAGGGATGTGCCTTGGAATATGGTCAGTATCTTTTTCTGTGGGACTTGTTCATTCTCGAGATGTCAACTTTCGACCTAATCTTGAGAATGGATTGGTTGGCTTTGTATCAGGCACATATATATTTTTATAATTGCAGGGTATCGTTCAGGTCGCTTGAGGGTGATGCTTATGTTGACCATGGTGAATGGGATATTCGAGCAGGGCGTGTGGGGCTGTATTGTCAATAGATGTGTGGACTCACAGCTCCAGTTCCATGTCTCTTTCTTGATGATGATGAGGGATGGGAACAAATTAATTTTCCTCCTGTGGTGGATCAGTTTCACGACGTGTTTCCTTTGGATTACTCAGGGTTACCACCTGAGAGGGATGTTGAGTTCATGATCGAGTCACTGTCGGGAGTGGAGCCAGTTTCTATTCCGCCATACCAAATGACACTATCAGAACTCCAAGAACTGAAGGTTCATCTTGAGCAGTTGGAGAGTATGGGGTTTATCCAACCTAGTACGTCTCCTTGGGGATCTCCCATTCTTTTTGAAAAGAAGGCTGATGGGTCATTGAGGTTGTGTGTTTACTATCAAAAGTTGAATCAGATGCCGGTGAAAAATCGGTACCCTAATCCTAGAATTGATGACGTGTTTGATCAGTTGAGGGGTGCATCATTGTTTTATAAGATTGATATGAAGTCAGGTTATCCCCAGATGAGAGTGAGGTCTTCTGACGTACCGCAGACAACATTCCAGAGTCGGTATGGGTTGTTTGAGTTTGTGTTAATGCCTTTCGCCTTGACCAATGCACCGGAGGTGTTTATGGCTTTTATAAACCAGATCTTACATCCCAATCTAGATCAATTCATGTTTTTCTTTGTTGGCGATATCTTAGTGTACTCGAAAACTCACGACGATCATGCCCACCATCTTTACATCGTCTTGGGTATGCTATGAGAGCAAAAACTATATGCCAAGCTATCAAACTCTCAATTTTTGATTGGTGAGGAGCATTTTTTGGGTCACATTATCTCTGAGGATGGTGAGTCAGTGGATCTAGAGAAAGTGAAGGCAGTTGTACCATGGGATCATCCCAAGAGTGTTTCAGATTTTTGGAGTTTTCTTGGTTTGGCTAGGTGTTACCAAAGGTTTATTGAGGATTTCTCTCACTTGGTAGCACCACATTCAGGATTGACCAAGAACGGAATCAGGTTCTAATAGTTCTTGGTTTTTGAGAATTCTTTTCAAGAGTTGAAGAAGAGGCTGACGACCACACCTATCTTGATCATACCTGAGCCGGGTAAGAAGTACATTATGTTTTGTGATGTGTTTAGAGTCAAACATGGGGTTGTGTTGATGTAGGATGAGCGGGTTATGTCTTATGGGTCGAGGTAGTTAAGACCCCATGAGCGAAACTATCCCACTCATGATTTTGAGTTGGCTGTAGTGGTGTACACCTTGATGTTCTGGAGGAACTATCTTTTGCGGGAACGGTTTACGGTGTTTACTGACCATAAGAGTATTAAGTACATCTTCTCACAATGGGATCTGAATCATACATAGAAAATATTGGTGGAATATCTATAGACTTTTGACATTGAGTTCGTGTACACACTGAGAAAGGGAAACAGTGTTGCTGATGCTCTGAGCAGGAAGGTTCAGAATCAGGTGGATCAGGAGTCCAACACTGAGTGGAACGTGATGGATTTGTTTGCAGAAATTCACCTGGAGGTGGAAGAGGAGATTGGTAAGGTCACTCTTGCTTCCTTATCGATGGATTTGACTCTTTTAAGTCGAGTTAAGGAAGGTAATCTTGATGATCATGAGTGTTTGATCATGAAGGAAAAGCTTAAAGGCGGGGAGCTTCCTTCTGGATGGGCCATCTGTGTGGACGGTGTTGTTCATGTTTGTGATCGTCTGGTTGTGCCAAATTTTGTGAGGGAAGAGTTGATGTGTGAGTTCCATGCATCAAAGTGGGAAGTGCATACTGGTTTAACCAAGATTTACTGTGATCACCGAAGGCTATTTTGGTGGCCTGGAATGAAGAAGGAATTTTTGGGCATTGTGGCGCGGTGTCTTACCTGATAGCAGGGGAAGACCAAGCATCAACACCCTGGTGGTTAGTTTCATCCATTTCCCATTCTAGAAATGATTTTGGATGATGTGATAATGTATTTTGTCGTGGGTCTTCTGAGGACACCGCATAATAATGATTAAATATGGGTGGTTGTGGATCGGTTAATGAAAGTGGCTCATTTCATACTGATTCAAGAGACCCATACAGTTGACCATTTGGGTGAGCTGTTTGTTCGTGAAATAATGTATTTTCATTATGTGTCGTAGACCATAGTTTCATACTGAGATCCTCGTTTCACATCGTGTTTCTGGTAAGGGTTTCAGAAGGCACTTGGTACGCAAGTGTTTTTGTGTACGGCTTTCCACCTGCAGATGGATGGGCAGTCGGAGCATACGATCCATGTGTTGGAAGACATTTTAAGATCTTGTGTCATTGATTTTGGTGGTTCTTGGTAGAGACACCTATCGTTGGTTGAGTTTTCCTACAACAATAGTTTTCAGGATACAACTCAGATGGCACCATTTGACGCACTTTACGAGAGGCCAGGTAGATCTCTGTTGTGCTGGCTAGTGGCCGGTGAATCCGAGTTGTTGAGACCAAGTCTCGTGTAGGAGACTTCAGAGAGAGTTATGTCAATCAAGAAGTGAATGGCTACGGCTCAGAGTAGGAAGAAGTCGAATACAGATCAGAGGCATAGACCTCTTGAGTTTGGGGTGGGTGATAAAGTGTTCCTCCGGGTGTCTCCATGGTTGGGTCACTGTTGGATACGAAAGTAGGGTATGTCGGCACCCAGGTATGTGGGACCTTTTGACATTGTGGAGAGGATCAAACTAGTGGCTTACTGATTGGATCTTCTACATCGGTATGGTGGGATGAATGATGTGTTTCCATGGGTCACAGCTTCGACGATATCACCCTTACCCATCTCACATGGTTGATATTGAGGATGTTGAGCTTGAGGCTGATGCGTCCTTTGAGGTGAATTCCATTCGTGTGGTGGATCGTAGTGAAAAGAAATAGTGGGGCATGTTGGTTCCATTAGTGTGAGTACTATGGCATCATGGGAAATTTCAGGAAGAAACATGGGAGCGGGAATCAGATATGCAAGCTCAGGGGCCCGAACTCTTCTCTTCAGTGGATCAATGAGTCATGGAAGCTTGGCTCAAGGGCGAGCCGTTATAAGGTGGGGAGGTTGTAAGATCCTGGTTTTTGGAAAGGTATGTATTTGTTATGTTTTGGTTATATCCCTTGTTTCGGGCTTCAAGGGATGTTTTCTGAATGTTTGAGAGACCTTGGGGGTGTTCTAGGGGCATAGGGCATGAAAGAAAGGAAATCTGGGCAAGACAGGCCAGGGCACACGGCCTGCACACGGCCAGGCAAACCGTGCGGCCTGCCCAGGCTAAACTGTGCGACTCATCCTCCTTCTGAAAGAAGCATGTACATGGTTTTCATACGGTTTTCCAAACCGTGCGGCTAAATTGTGCAACCCCTCCTCCTCCGGGCAGTATCATGCACATGGTTTGTGCATGGCTTGTCAAACCGTACGGCTAAACCGTGCAGCCACTTAAAGTTGGGAAAAATTACAAGTTTGCAAATCAGGAATTTTAAACCCCAACTCGGGATTTCCTCTCCATTCCTACTTCTTCATCCTTGGAACTAACCAAATCACCCAGGACCTCCAAGAGATCAATCTCCCTCATTTCTAAGGCATTTTGGAGTCGTTGGTTGCAGATTGAAGCTCCGGGTAAGGCTAATCCCATCCTTGCTTCTCTTTTTGGTTTAGGGATTGTATCTCCTCTTCCTATAGTTCTAATTATTTAAAACCCTTTCTTTTGGGCGAGTTTTAGGTTGAAGCACCAAAGGTTAGTTGGATCGAGGTCTAAGGACTCGATAGAGAGTGCGTTCAACCACGTTTTTGTGGTAGGTGGTCTACAAGTGATATCCCATAGTTATTTAGGGATTTGTGCATGTTTATTTGTGTTATTTTTTCCACTTGGTTATGTTATGAATAAAGTTTTCATGTTTGGTAAAAATGGTGTTTTAAATGGAAAATGGGAACCATCATGATCCCCGTGAGATGTGTTGGGATCATCTTGACCTAATTGGGGCCATCCATGGGATGTGTCCTCTTTTCCCGGATTTAGGGATTGATATTAAACCAGTGACCTTGTTGTAATGAATTGAAGAGCACTTGATAAATATGTTGGGATGATTGGTTGAACTTGGAATAGAAGTTAGGTGATGCACCTAAACTTGGGAATAACCTAAGGGTTAAAGTGGAATGGGTTAAATGGTTGATTCTTGGGAATGATGAATGAGTTAAATGGGTTAATGTGTAAACTGATTAAAGACCATAGTGGGATAGATTATGGGTTTAATGTTGAATTCTTAGTGAGATAGGCATAACACATGGGAATTTGTTGAATAGTTAAATGATGTGAAATTTTAATGTGTTAATGGGTTAAGGCATGATGTGGTTTCCCATGTGGGTTTTGGTGAATAGTGTTTCCCGAAGGGAAATGGTTTGGATGGTTGATGGTTACTTATATATAAGAATGTGCACATGGATTCGTAGAGTGGTGTATGACAAGGGGATCTACACCCACTGGTCGAGTGAAGATTGAGGTTCTAAACTCCACCCTAAATGCACGGGTTAGGAAAGGGGACTCTGGGCCTATTATCCGAACGGTTGCATCCACCAAGACTGAGGCTTCGAGGTGAGGTTATGGTTTTTATGAGGGGTTAATCCTAGTGAGAAAGGATAACGATGTTTTTAGCCTCTTGCCTATGATTTTTGGCCTTAGACCCATGTAACAAAATGTATGTGATTAACCCATGTAAATGTGATGAAATGGTATGTGAAGATAATTGATAATTAATGAATGGTAATGGAATGGAAATGGATTTGGCTTTGAACATGTTAATGGAACCTTAATTAATTACTTGGAAATTATCATTCATTTTCCTTTTCATGCACTAACTGTTTACACTGGATATTTTGTAGACACCGATGGTGGTGGCCTACTTAGTTGTACTCACACCCTGCTCGGGCCACTATTGGGTACCCAAGCAGACTTCATGTTTGGGGGTCAGGAAAAGGGAAAGGTTCTTTGCTAGATAGATGAGTGGACATGGGTAGCTCTTGGAGGAGGATCCGGACTTGGAGTCGGGCCATTTTGGGATTTTGGTCGATGTCCTTATTTTGGGCTTTTGTTCACTTTTTCACTTCTTACATGACATGTAATATTTTATTGTTGGAAATGGTTGTTATACATGTTCCTTGTTTATTAATTATTGGTTCCCCTATTGGTTTATTCTGTCGTGGCTTACTCTGATAAAAAAGGGGTATAGTCACCCCACAGGACCACATAGACCCCCGCTGCTAGTCGGCATCATTTGGCATACGGGGCGGTGCGCTTATGGTCATGTAACCACCCGAATCAAAGCACCGGTTTAGTGGATTCCGGGTCAGGGACGTTACACACAATATCACTTGGATCTAGCAGGTCATACTTTATAGGATTATACTCTTTTGAGCCCACTTCTGAATGGATCAAACACTAATCTATCTGATCAGCGTAATAAGACTCATGGCCTCTCAAAATTCTCTAATAATTAGCATTATCCTCCAACTAATAACTAAACCTATTCTTTGGAAAACACTACCTGAGATGAACTGCCCTCCTCTGAAAAAGAAGACAACAAATAAGCAGGATGAATAGGATTATAGGGTTTCCCTACTGTCCTCCTAGAGGAACAATGATAGGATGCTAGAATGCATGGAGATCAATCCAGAATAGTGTGGGAGGATGATTTCTACTCCCTTTCCAAGCTGTCTAGCTGCCTTGGTTATAAAACCTGGTACTTTGCAGGATTCCAAAGGGCACCGAGCAGCTGCTCATTAAAACAAGCACATTGTCTCAGACATTTACACACAAGGAGAAAAAGATAATAATTTTTGGGTAGTGTAGGTGCTTCTAACCTCCCTCTGGGACACCAATAATTGCAGGTTTCACATAGTAGTACTTCAAGGGAGGATTATTCTAGAATCTCAATAAGGTCAATGACCACGGGATCCAAAAAACAGGGAAATCCCCTCCATGAAAAGGAAAAAATGAATATGTTATAATGGAATTGTCAAGGGATTGCCAACCCTGACACCATTAATGTTTTAAAACGGTTTATTAATACTCACTCCACTAAAAAAATTTCTATTGCTGAAACGAAAGTCAATTTTGCCTCTAGATTCAATCATTCATCCCTCTATGGTTAGTCTTTCCTTGGGGATTGTAGTAATCTTATAGCTACTGAATTGTTATAGATATTTTCTCACTCTTCTGTGTATAATGTTAGCATTTATAATAGCTCGAATCAAGCTATTACCTATGATTATATTTTTGAGCATGCACATATTTACACTACATTTGTTTATGATTGTAAAAGATACAATGATTGGAGATCTACTTGGAATGAGCTCACCCATCTCAGAAACACTATCTATAAACTTTTTGTTTAAAGTTGGGGACTTGAATGCTATTTTAGCTCCTAGTGAGAATGCCGACCCTCTGTATGACTCCATATCCACTAAGGAATTTAAAAAAATAATTGAATATAATAACCATACAAGGTTTAACATAATGGCTGCTGATTTCACCTAGTATTGACGACGTTAAAACATGATGGTGGATAATATACTTGATAGGGTGTTCATTAATGACCATGCCCTAGATAAATGGAACAATATTTCTAGTATTACTCTTATGAATATTGCTTCAGATCACTATCCCATGTTTGTAATCTTTGCCCACAACACTAAAAAACCTAGGATCCCTTTCAGATATAACATTTCATGGTCCTTTGACCTAGACTGTATGAATATCATCAAAAAATCCAAGTCTAATATGCATTGTCATAATTATGTGTTTGCCTACCTGGTGAAATTGAAAATTCTTAAATCCTAAAAAACTGGTGGAAATCTAAAAAAATGAAATAGACAATAATATCACCCATCTGGAAAAGGAACTTACTCAAATTCAAAAGGATATAACCTCCTATAACTTTTCTCAAGACTCCCAACATGAAAGCTACATTTCCTCTAAACTTGTCACTCTGCTCATCTTTAATGACAACCTCAAACAGAAAATATTTAAAGCCAAATGGCTGGGTGATGGGGAAATGAATAAAAAAATTTCAATTCCCTCCATAGAGTTAGAAAATCCTATAGGCCACTTGCCTATCTTAGAGAGGGGGTCAGATTCTTGACATAGAGAAAAACACTATCAATGATGTGTTATCATACTTTAATAATCTCTTCAATGGAACTGTTATTGATAAAGATCATATGCCTGATTTCATTCCCATGATGGTTACTAATGAAGAGAAAATTTTCCATAATTGAATTTATTTTGACCGTGAAATTAAAGACATGGTCTTTAGCTAAAACTCATATGGATCTCTTGGGCCGGATGGTATTAATAATGGGGTTTATCACAAACAGTAGGATGTAATTAAGGATGATGTCTATCGCATGGTGAAACCTTTAATTTCTAGAGGCATTATTCCTCATGGTTTAAATTCTAAATTCTGAGTCCTTATCCCTAAAAATGATAATGTGGATGAATTGCACCTCTTCGGGACCATTGATCTTATAAACTATTTCTTCAAGATTATCACCAAATTAATTTCCAACAAAATTGATTCTATTTGAAATCGAACCGTCTCATGTAATCAATTTGGCTTTATAGAAAGAATATATATTCAAGACTGTACTTTTCATGCCTATGAATCAACTATTCTCTTAAACTGAAAAAATTGAGGAGGTAATGTTTCCATTAAACATGACATAGCAAAGTCTTTTTATACCATCAATTTAAATTTCATATAAAATGTCCTTATGAAATTTCACTTCAATGATAAATTTATATAGAATCAAAACCCTCTTTAATTAGGCCAAAATTTCCATCCTCATTAATATCTCCCCTAACAGTTATTTTTATTTTTCCAAGGGAGTTAGACAATGTGACCCTCTCTCGGATATTCTATTCTCCATTGTTGAAGACTCTTTATGTAGACTGCTTAAGAAATTGATAGAAAAATGTAACATCATACCTATCTCTGCCTCTAGAAACTCAAATTCTCCCTTGCAACTTCTTTAAGCCAATGACATTATTTTTTTTATTCAAGGGGACAAAAGAAATGTTAAAAATCATAAATCCATCCTTCTTCACTACCAATATGTGTCTGGTCAACACATCAATCGGAACAATCCTTTCATTTACATTGGTAAACAATTTCCATCCTGTAGGAAACTCAACATCATGAATACCATAGGTGTTAGGGAGGGATTATTACCCTTCACATATCTTGGTGTTTCTATATTTTGGGGAAGACACAAAGTGGAGTACTTCTCCCATATCATTTATCTAACTCTTTGACACCTTTCTTCTAAAAAGGGTAAAAACCTATGGATGGATGGGATAATTTGTATTTTTAATTCCACTATTCTCTCCAAATTGGTCTACTCTATGACGATTTACAATTGGTCTAAGAGTCTGTTGACGTTCCTTTCATCACAGAATCTAAAGATCGGAAAAGGGGAATATATGAGCACAAATTGATTCAACCTTTGAAGAAAACATCAAAAATTGACAAAGGGATGAACAAGGAAAAATTTTCCCATAGGACGCAAAAGTTCCTTCATGGTCGCGCAAGTGTACTTGCGCGACGCAACTTGGCATGCAAGTGACTTGCGCGACCTAATTGATAACCGCCCGGTAACCACCCGGGGTCTTCTCCTGCCTATAAATAGACCATGTGGGCCCCCCATTCGAGAGGATCTTTTTTCAGAAACTTGGATTGAAGCTCCCGACGCCCAAGTCTCTTCTCAAAGCTTTTGGAACACTTCTAAGGTAATTTCTTACCTTGAACGGAATATATAAAGAGAGGGAGGAAGGCCTAAGTGTTGAAACTCATCAACACTTGCGCGCCTGAGTGGCCAGCCCTTAAGGGATGTGGTCCCACTTGCGCGCCGCCTTATTCCTTCGATAGAACTTGCGCGTCCCTTTTCTGGAAGAACCTCAAGAGAATTCTAAAGGATTTAATAAAGAGTCTCTCAAGTATTTCAATGCTGGTTGACCATCGTGCAAGTGCACCACATGTCGCGCAGGTATACCTGCGCGACAAATACTTGCGCGCCCCCGCAATACTTGCGCGTCTTCCAAGTCTTGTGTGCCCCTTCCTTTTTGGTTGCCTTTCTTGCCCATTTCACCCCTCTTAATCCATTAACTTTCCTTTTTAAGATTTAGTCTTCAAGACACTCTTCAAAGCCATTTATGGAATGATTTCTTGATTTGATTTCTTTATCTGAAAGGAATTCTGTGGAATATCTCTCAAAACCTAGTGATTTAAATATCCTTATGTCACTAAATATGGATAGTTCATTCATTCAACCTCATCCTTTAAGATGAGAGAATCCTTAACCTGGGTCTCCTTTTCAGGAATAATCCCCAGTCATAAGTCCTCTAATTTGGGCATCCTTTTCAGGAGTAAGCCCCAAACCTTAATCCTTAACCTGGGTCTCCTTTTCAGGAATAATCCCCAGTCATAAGTCCTCTAATCTGGGCATCCTTTTCAGGAGTAATCCCCAGACCTTAATCCTTAACCTGGGTCACCTTTTCAAGAATAAGTCCCAGTCATAATTTTGGGCTTCCTTCTCAGGAGTAAGCCCCAAATCCCCTAAGCTGGGTCTCCTTTTCAGGAATAAGTCCCAGTCCTAATCTTGGGCTTCCTTTTTCAGGAATAAGCCCCAAGTCCCTTAAATTCTCTTTAACCACTCCTAATTTACGTTTGATCTGGGATTCCTTCTCAGGAGTAAAACCCAGTTATCAATCCTCTCCTAATTTGGGATTCCTTTTCAGGAATAAGTCACATGTTAGAGTATTCAAATCTCCATGATGCACATATACCTTTATGGACCCGGTTCCTAGATTTTCTCCCTAAAGTAAATCCTCTGGGTAGTCATACATACATAATCCCCAAACCATTTCTTATGATTGCATATTTCATGTCACAATTGTCTAATTTTTACCAAAACCTCTTGTTTCTCACACCGAGCATGACTCACGTGGGATTAGAGTGTAAAAGTAATTGTGACATCCTGCTTTGAGCCATCAATCATAAACATCATACCCTTATTTCGAACTACGTGGGTTCCGATTTCTTTTCCAAAACAAAGGATACGTAGGTAGCCCATCTATGGGTTCAATCCCAACTTTGAAATAATTCATGTCCTTATGAATGACAGTAAACTTCAAGTGCCCCACTGAGTGGCTTTAAAACCAGCCTAGTCATCATAATAACCAAGAGACTTTTATATAAATATTTTGAAGGATACCATTGACCAAGAATCTCTAAATAGATATAGATGATTCTCTATCAATGAAGAACCTCGAATACATATAAAAGAATCTCTAAATTTCTTACATATTTAATCATTGATTGTTAAACTGAAGGAAAGCTCATTTTATACTTGGTAATATAATAAGGATTCACGAACATAACTTAAATCTATAAGGAGAGTCCCGGAATAGACAATAATTCCCCTCAAAAAGGTGTGATGAGTCCGACCTCCCATCCTCTCGACCAATGCAAATTCCTAAGCCTCATCATTCCACAAGATAATGAGCGCCTACCTTTGGAAAGTAGGTCCAAATGGATGTGGAATCATTGGATGTTTCCAGTTCTACGAACAAACCCGCTAGAAACAGATCGGAACATTTGAATCTCCCATCCAGGAGGTCATCCACGAATTCCGAGGGAAACAAAAAATGGTGAACCTGACGTGAATCCTTAACCATGTTAAAATGATGTTTTACCTATTTTTTAAGACCATATTTAAAACTCAATAAGAGGGCTAACAAAAACAATCATTGACATGTGTGCTCATCCAAGGGATGAAGTGGCTGAATTTTATCTTGATTACGTCTGTTATATCAAACAGGCACTCTTTTCCAAGATCTTCTGTATTTCCATAATGAATGTTCTCAAATTCACATCTGTGAATACAGCTGTTGAAAATACCACTACTGCTATTCCTATTGGATCGTCATCCGCTCTGAGGATGACATCACCTACTCAGCGTCTTCAACGCTGGGTATCAAATGCGCTGGTTAAGGAGTACCATCAACACGGTACCATCCCAACTTTGGAGGCTACCCGACAGGCCCTCCAAGTGAACAACTCACACAGGTCATCTAGACAAAGACGACCAGTGATCAAGAGGTAGGCGGTGCTGACTACCGTCTCCAACCGTTTCGGGTCGTTATCCCCGGAACGCAATTTCCATTCGCTCCCTTACACTGAGGAAGTGAATGAGCAGGTCCCCCAGGGCCTTAATTCAAAAAGACAGGAGTCCTTCCCGAGGGCTCCCATCAACAATCGTCACCAGACTCGTGCGGTAGTGCTCCCTCAACATGATGAGGGTACCGACTCCAGGCATTCAGCTCAGGTTCCTCGAACCCAAGCAGGCAAGACGAACCGCCAGAGACGGAATCCGGTTAACAATGGGTAGGTTTTCATCCCTGACATCTCCGGAGAAGTCCACCAACCTAACTTGGTGGAAAACAACGAACAGGCACACACACCTGTCTATTTTAATTCCGCTGTCCAGTAGACTCGTCTGGCAGCATCACGCCAATCCCGCCAGGCAATTTCAGCAGAGTACTATAGGCAGGAACATACACCTACTTATACATCATCAGTTAGTCAGTAGGATCGCCTGACTACATGTGATGGATCTCTTCATCCGCATTAGGCGAAGTGTAATCAGCATGCACATACACCTGCTAGTACTAATCAAGCCTACTAATAGTCTCGCTTGGTAGCGCACGGAGAAGTCAGTCGGAAAGCTCCGACGACAAATAGGGGGCAGACTCAACTCTATGCCTCCACACTTGAGTACTGTCAGGATTCACTGACAGGAAAAGGAGGACAGGAGCATGCACATACACCTACACCAAGCCCGGAATGGACGTATATCCCCGTTCCGGCGGCTGAAGTCACCAAGCATATTTTGTCAATGGTGAAAGGGCAGAAGCAAATTCCTGCTCATATTCTAGATGTTTGCCAGGATATCATAACAGCTTCAACATCATCTCAGGGACAGACACATAAATCTATCCCTAGCAGTGGAGTGACACATCAACGACTCACTCCGGAATAGACACACACATTTGTTCCAGCCCAAGAGGGTTTTGGGGCATACTCCCCCATATCATACGGACAACCAAGTCAGGCACATACACCTGATTTGAGTGGAGATCGTCAGACTAACCTGACCATATTTCCTGATCAGGAACATACACCTGCTCAGAGTAACCACTTTCGTCAACAAGTGGTTTCCAAAGTAAGTAAGAAGGAATCTAAGAAAAAGATCCGCCCAGCACAGTCAGGAGATCAAAGGCCAATCTGTAACAAGGCCTTACTCGATGCTGGAGTTCTTGAAGCCCTTAGACATTTATCTGTTGGAATTCAAGATTCTACTCCCTCAGTTCCCAATAACAGGAACATTAATTCCAAAAGTCTTCAACAGAAACTTCTTCATAAAGGCTTGCTTCATGAAAATTCGGTCAATCTTGATGTTTCTTCTTGAGATGATAGCCACAGGAACCCTCTGTGTGGTTAGAAGACCAAGGAGCAAGAGATCTCATCTTTTGCTATAACCCATTATGGTGGTCCTCCCCGTGATGATGAATTTCGCTATGAAAGTCCTCTCTGCAGTAGTGATTCACATTGCCTGGAAAATACTCCAGTGGACAATGTAGTGCCGAGAAATCTCTCTTATCTTGAGGCACTTGCAAATGCAAAACCAGTCATGTCTGATGCTTTATCGCTAGCAAGTTAAATATTTTCTCAATCAGAAGATAGCCCAGGGTGTAGGTCATTCTCTGAACCACCCCTAGGTCATGCATCTTCTAGTTTTATCAATGATCTCTCTACCAATCTTGTTGAATCTGATGAAGAAACAAGGAAACACCAACTATGGTCAAAACAGGTAGAAGAATCTTCATTTAATGATAAAGAGGAAATGCTTAACATGAGGAAAAAACTGGCGAAAAGTGAAGTACGAGTCATGTTTTGGCCTTTGGCTGACTCCCAGTATGATATTCCAAAGATGTTGATGGAAGATGGAGTCCATGATATTCGTCTCAACATATGGACAACTCTTTTTCAATTGAAGAAGAAGGTATTATCTTATGATGAATATGAAAATCATCTTAAGATAATAGAAGGGATACATCGTCAGATTGATTTGGCATCTCTATCAGTCTCTCGGTATCCGAAGGCTGAAAAGCAACAGAGAACCCTTCAACGTTCATGCCTTGGCGCACTAAGAAAATTTCGTCAATTAATTGCCAATGCTCCATCTGGTGTTCATATCAGAGGATGCGGTGTTCACGGAGCACTACATTTCACAGTGCTTTCCAGTCAGCAAAGCCTGCCGAAAATGGTCTCATGCAATGTAATTGCCCATGGCCGGCCACAGTCAATGGGCTTTGTTCATAATCAAAATCTTGCTCAAGAACAGGCTTCAACTAGTTCCTCTCAAAATAAATCATATAGAGAACAAGTTGTTGAATTGCTCCTACATCAAGAAGGCGAGAATATTGCACAAGCCTCTCGTCTAGAGCAAACAAATCATCAAATGACAGAAGTCTAGGAAATCATCCAACGGTCTGTTGAACCAGGTGATAAAAGTGGATACAGGTTAATGCATCCAGCTAATTTCCAAACTAAGATTCGCAAGATCAAGAGAGCTTTTAAGAAAGTCTCAGACATAGCATGTTAAGAGCCACCCCAGCTTGTCAGACTGGGGACTCCTTTAACCCAACCCTCAGAGTCAACAAATGGGATTCGAGGAGTTGAGCGGAATCAGCAGGAACATCCCCAGTTCACGAGACTGGGGACTCTTTCAAATCATCATTCCCCTTCTCAGAGAATATCGGTCTCTTCTCGATTGGGGAAGAATCCCCAAGAGGAATGAAGAGCCAAATTATCAGGAGATTCCCTCCAAATTATAGCTCGTCAAGAAGTTCCTAAAGGATTGAATCAACAAAAGGCAATGTCTCATCAAAGATATGAAAGAAGACAATATCACATAAATGGTGATAGAAGGGATGCGATGCATTATGCATCAATCAATGTCATCAATGCCGTTGTTGCTAATCCACCAGAGGAGACTCACTCAGGGGACTCATATGAAGAGTGTCCTGCTCAAGAAAATGTACGCACTGATACAAATGAAGAAGGTGTGCGTACACGAAGTCAAAAGATTACTCAGAACCTAGGTAATCCACTTCCCTCTCTCTAAAAAGTATCCAACAATGGGAGGGGAAAGAATCAGGTTACATATCCTTCCTCTGGAGAAGGTCAATCGCTCTCATTAGATCAAAGGTTTGGATAAAAGGAAGAAGAAATGAAAGAATTAAGAAGGTTGAATGCAGAACTAATTCAGAGTAGTCTTCTTTTTAAGAATGCTGAAGTCCGACAGCCGAAGGAATTTGTTGCAGTTACTGAGATGGATCAGGAATATTCTCCTTTATCAGTACACCCTCAGAGGTATAATCCTACGTGTCAAACGCAACAACGGTTGGCAGTGCTACCATCAGTTGCAGCACCAACCACCACATCTGTCCAAGCTCCATTCATTGCACCTACTCAAGACCAGATTCAACCGGATGTTTCTCAAAAGTTAATAACTACTATTGAGTCATTAACAGCTCGGTTAGAAACTATGAAAGGGAAATAGGTGCAAGTTCAACCAGAAAAAAAGTTTACCCTGAATGGGAAGATTCAATTTCTCCTTCATCTAGTTTTGGAAACCCTGTTTTCCCTACTTTCAATGGATCAGGCGACCCTGAACAACATTTGACGCATTACGTGTCCTGTTGTGATCCTATGATGGGAACTCCAGAGAAGCAAGAAGCAGTGAAACTTTGATGCTTTGTGCGAACCTTGCAAGGACCAGCTTTTGTCTGGTATACAAGCTTGCAATCCCGGTCAATCATCGGATGGGAGGATCTTTTCCAAAAATTCCTTCTTCAGTTCAGCTCAACTTTGCCAAAAACGACAGTTTTGGATCTTACAAACTGCAAGAAAATGGAAAATGAAAGAGTCTCTGATTTCATTGCTCGCTGGAAGGGATTAATGTATTCCCTTAGTTTAGCACTCCCTCAGGAAGATCTGTTACCAATATTTGTGGAAAAGTTGTGTGACAAATTACGCACGCCATTGATCCATATGAAATACACAGGAGGGTTTTGAGACCTTACTTTAATCGCTCAGCAGATTGAAGATTCCCTTATACAGGCTAAGGTTAAATCTCGTATAATTCCATCAGCTTTAGGAATGAGAATGGGTGAATCAAAAACTGCTACAGTTATGCTTAAACAAGCGCCTGTGCCTATTTCTACTTCAAAACCTTCATCTTCTCGATGGGCTCCACCTCCTGAACGCCAACAACAAAGGCCGTTTAGTCCAATTGATCAAAAAGATCAACGACGAAAACAATTTGAGGATTTGAAGAGTAAAACATACTCTTTCTGAAATGAGCAAGTTCCTGGTTACTTTATTTCAGCTCTGGAAAATAATTTGGTTCAATTACCAGTGCCCAAGAGGCCAAACAAGGAAGGAGATGAATACCGTCCCAATTATTGTCCCTTTCATCAAATGTTGGGGCATCTTATCTAGGAGTGTTTTGCCTTCAAAGACCTCCTGAAAAATATGGTCAACTTGGGAAAAGTAAAGTTGAAAGGTTCTTCAACTCAGGTAGCATGTGTTACTGCTACAGTTGCAGAGGAGGAAGGTGAATGGCAAGAAGTCAAAAGCAGAAATGCACAGAAATATGATGATTGGATGGTCAGAAAGACAATCAATCGGACTCATGCCATTT
This sequence comes from Viscum album, assembly GCA_963277665.1. Taxonomy (NCBI): domain Eukaryota; kingdom Viridiplantae; phylum Streptophyta; class Magnoliopsida; order Santalales; family Viscaceae; genus Viscum; species Viscum album. The sequence continues at coordinate 1,249,717,893 of OY728122.1, read as the reverse complement.
TGCGAACACAATTAAAGAAACCAATTGTTTCTTCTGCCATGAATATTGCGGTAAAACCCTCTTCGTCAGAGGGAAAATCCTCAAAGAAACGGTTTGATTCAAAGAAGGAAAAAGAATCCGAAGAAGATGAGTATGTGTGAAAGCCTAAATTGTCTTTGAATCTGGAAGACTTTATTCCATCTACATCAAAACCACGGGCACCGCCCCATCAAACGGCACAGCCTAAACAGGCTAGTCAGGCAGAGTCTTTATTAGACAAAGAGTTAATCTTCGGTTCTGTTAATATGATTCAATTAACAGATCCGTATTCTAGTTGTAATTTCAATTTTGATAAGTCTGAATTCCCTGTATCAAATAAGGGAATCCGAGGAAGTTCCAGAGGATCAGGATACAGGGGAAGACGTGGATATTTCCGAAGCCACTACTCCAATTCTACCCCTTCTAGTACTGTGTATGCAGCAGAAACTCGTGGTAGAGCCCTTCAGTGAGATCAAAAAGAACAAGAAAGTTCTTCTGCCAATAGTCAACTCAGTCTTGGCGCAGTTATTTTGGAAGATCGATTGAAAATTCCATCTTCTTTATCTCAGCAAGTAAATGGATCTAATCGGTATAATCTTCTAAAACCAAGGATGTTGCCAACTTCTATCCCAATACAAGATGCATCAGCTTCCAAAGCATCTGCTTTCAAGGTACCTGCTAAACCGCATATTCCTGTTGGGAAACGCAGACCTCTAGATCAAAAGTATGATATATTGAAACACTTGGCCCATGTACCAGACAATTTATCAATTTTGGATGCCTTGAATCTGTCAAAAGTTCTTCGGGAAGCACTCATCGAAGCTTTGTCAAGTCCTCAGGAATTTGAAGCTGACATTGCTGCAACTGAAGTCTATCACATAGAGAATAATCCTGCAGAATGCCATGCAGTGATATCTTTTACTGATAAAGATGAAGATGATGTTGTGCATGGGCACATAAAACCTTTGTACTTATCTGCAAAAGTCAATGGTGTGGATATCCGAAGAGCTTTCATTGACAATGGTTCAGGAGTCAACCTCAGGCCCATCCGTACACTTCATCGATTGGGCCTCACAGAATCTGATTTATCTCCTTCTACCATTGGTTTGGAGAAAATTCCAATAAATCCATTTACACATGTGAGTACAGATTATGTGTTACCTATCAGTCAAATTGACAAAATAGGCCCAAATCAAAATACTCTTATTGAAAGATCCATAATATCAATTACGTCAATTGAGCCAGACAACATGGGAGAAATTGGTAACCTACCAAATAGTGATGAAAGCACAAGTGGTGACGTCTTCATTTCATCTACTGAAATCCAACAGGTCTATACTTTGCCAATCAGGCCAGAAGAAGTTATAGCAACATCGGAGGTGAATAATGATGTCAATTCTTAATCCATCATCTCCTCTTTATTTCCCAAAGAAGGCCCTTTATCATCAATAGGGTCGGAAATGGAAGCTTCTTCTTCAAAATGTGCAAATTTTGACATCTCTTCTGATCATGAAAATTTCATTTTGTCATCTACTATGCAAGTAGAAACGGAAGAAATAGCACATGATGAAGAGAAAGAGGAAGATCTTAGAGATTCTCCTCCAGCATTTGAAGAAGGTATCTCTACCACTGTGGATGAACTCAGAGAAATAAATCTGGGTACAGAGAAAGATCCACGACCCACTTTAATTAGTGCGGCCATGACCCTTGAACAGCAAGAGATGTATATTTCTTTTCTAAAGAAAAATAAAGATATTTTTGCTTGGAACTATACAGAAATTCCTGGGCTTGATCCTGATATTGCTACTCATCATTTGGGTTTACCAAAAGAACATCGAGGATTTAAGCAAGCCGTGAGAAGAACTCACCCAACTTATGCTTCCAAAATTAAAGCTGAAGTGGATAAGATGATCAAAGGTAACTTCGTCAGAGAAGTTCAGTATCCCAAGTGGTTGGCTAATATTGTCCCTGTAATGAAGAAGAACGGACAAATTAGGGTTTGCATCGATTTCAGAGATCTTAATTGGTATTGTCCAAAAGATGATTTCCTAGTTCCAATTACAGAACTCTTAATTGATGCGACGGCTGGCTATGAAGTACTTTCCTTCATGGATGGATATTTTGGATATAATCATATCCAAATGGCCCCAGAAGATGAGGAATCTACAGCATTCAGAGCCCCTCAAGGTGTGTTTTTTTACCGAGTGATGCCCTTTGGTTTAAAGAATGTAGGTGCAACATATCAACGCTCCATGCATCGTATCTTCAAACCTTTTTTAGATAAGTTTGTTGAATTCTATGTAGACAATTTGGTGGTTAAATCCAAATAACGTTCTAATCACTTGGATGATTTGGAAGTCATATTCCACAAGCTTTGACAAAATAATTTGAAGATGAACCCCTTAAAATGTGCTTTTGGGGTAACCTCAGGAAAATTCATCGGCTTTGTTGTATGCCATCGTGGTATTGAAGTCGATCCTGAGAAGACCAAGTCAATCCATGGTATGTCACCTCCTCAGAATTTGATATAATTAAGAGGACTTCAAGGAAACTTAGCCTATATTCGGTGTTTCATCGCTAATTTGGCAGGCAAAAGTTTACCCTTTACCAAATTATTGAAAAAAGGAGTCACTTACCAGTGGACTGAAAATTGTCAAGAAGCGTTTGATGTTCTCAAGAAATACCTCTTGAGTCCACCAGAACTCATGCCACCTGTTGAAGGTAGACCACTTATCCTTTATGTGACAGCTCTAGAGCGATCATTGGTTGCCTTTCTTGCTCAAAAGAATGAAGCTGGGAATGAAAATAGCCTCTACTATCTTAGTAGAACTATGCTTGAAGCAGAAACCCGGTATTCAAGTATTGAGAAGTGCTTCCTAGCATTAATCTTCGCAGTTTAGAAACTGAGACACTACCTGCAACATCACGAGGTCCAATTGGTATCTCGCAATAATCCTCTCAAATTCATCCTTAGTCGTCCAATGATTAAAGGACGTCTAGCAAGGTGGGCAGTTATTTTGCAGCAGTTCGACATTCATTATGTATGTCAAAAGGCAATAAAGGGCCAAGCTCTGGCTGATTTCCTGGCTAAGCATCCTTCAGTGGAAGACACGTCTTCAGATATTGAACTCTCTGATGAGGAAGTTTTCTCTATTCAAGAGAGTCCTCAAACATGGGAAATGTATTTTGATGGTGCTTCCAGAAGTCCAACAGGGATGAAAATGGAAAATCCTAAATTCAACAAATTTGGTTTAGTAATTGTACTCATTTCTCCAGATAAGGAATTGTTACATTATTCCTTTTTATTGTGGAAATGTGGTACCAATAATGAAGTCGAATACCAAGCTCTTATCACAGGCTTGGAGTTAGCACTTCAAGCACAAGTGAATCACTTAAAGGTGAAAGGTGATTCAAAGCTGGTAATCAAACAAGTCAATGGGGATTATGCCATCAGAAAAGAAGAGTTAATCCCTTTGTATGATTACGTCAGAAAGTTAATGGCGGAATTCCCATCAGAACCGACATTTTCTTATGTCCCAAGATCACAAAATGCTCAAGCTGATGCACTGGCTAATATAGCCACAACTCTAGCAGATCCAAATCGGGACGAGACAACCATCAGTATTTCCCACCGTCGTGCAATTTCACCTTATGTTCAAGCCAGAACATAGGAAATTAATGAAATTAGTCCCATTCCTGAACCATATGGTCATACTACATGATGGATGTCACCTATAAGGGAATACCTTCAAAATGGAACACTTCCACCTGATAGAGCCGAGAAAGAACAAATCTGGCGACGTGTGGTCAATTTTACTCTTTATGATGGCCCAAACCACCTAGAGAAAATTCTCTACAATCATGGTTTTGATGGAGTTCTCTTCAGATGCATTGATGGTGAAGAGACAATGGCTTTCATGAAAGAAGTACATGCAGGAGTCTGTGGTTCCCACCAGTCTGGACATAGATTGTCTGATCAAATTCGAAGGCTTGGATACTTTTGGCCTTCAATGGTACAAGATTGTGTTGATTTCACAAAGAAATTTCATTCATGTCATGTACATTCCAACTTCATTCATCAACCTCCAGAGTTGCTTCATACAGCTAAATAATCATGGCCATTTTCCACATGGGGAATGGATGTGGTGGGACCTTACCCTTCAGCTATGGCCAAGTAGTTTAAGTACATTCTTACTACTACTGATTTCTTTTCTAAATGGGCAGAGGTAGTACCTCTCAAAGAAGTCAGTTCTAAATGCATTGTTAGCTTCATCAAGTCTAACATCATTACTAGATTTGGTGTCCCTCATACCATATTGACGGACAATGGCACCAACTTCTATTCTTCTGAGATGAAGAAATTGTATCAAGAATACAACATTAAATTCAACCACTCATCTCGGTATCATGCAGCAGCCAATGGCCAAATAGAATCCTTCAACAAGACTCTTTCAAATACACTGCAAAAGATGGTGGATAAAGATAAGAAGTCATTGCCTGATAAAATTTTTCATGCTTTATGGGATTATCAGACTACCACCTGCAATGCAATGTGGTCAACTCCATATTCGTTGGTATATGGACCAGAAGCAGTCTTGCCAATTGAAGTTCAATTGCCCTCACTCAGAGTAGCCATTTGTGATCAATTATCTAGAGATGAGAAATCTCAAAAGCGATTGAATGAGTTGGAACGGTTAGATGAGAAAAGATTGTGCACTTTGCACCACTTGGAAATCTATCAGAATCGAATAGCACGAGCTTTTAACAAAAAAGTTCGTCTTCGCTCATTCATTCAGGGAGAATTGGTATTAGTTCTCAGAACTCCAATGATACCAGGAAAGAAATCTCCCAAGCTTGAACCAAAATAGGAAAGACCTTATTCAATACATAGGGTCTACTCCAATGGATCTTATTCATTAATCTCGCTGGATGGAGAACTCATTACTACTCCAACTAATGCCAGATTTTTGAAGAAATATTTTGTATACAATACAAAGTATTGAACCTTATGTCCCTGCAACATGACACTAAACTGTGCAGCACCAGTTCATCCTTGCTATATGACGTTAAACTATACAGCAATGGTCCTGTATGACCTTAAACTGCAACTTCGTCCCACACGACGTCAAAATGTGAAAAAGTTCCCTAAATGGTCCATTATGACCTTAGACTGCAACTAGGTCCAGTATGACCTTAAACTTAATCATCAACGGTCCATGCATATTACCCTAAACTATTTGAAAGTCCCTTACGTCCAACAATACGTTAAACTGTGACATTCTAACTACATGACGCTAAAATGTATAAAAGTCCCTTACGTCTGGAAAGACGTTAAACTACAAAATCATCAAAGGTCCTGAATGGCCTTAAAACCACACCTCCGTCCAGCAAGACATTAAACTGCACCATCCACGGTCCATGCATATGACCTTAAACTATTCGCACTTTCGTCCAACATGACGTTAAACTGTGAAAAAATCCCCAATGCGTCCAACATGACGTAAATGGTGTGTTATTTTGTCCTTACTGCATGACATTAAACTGTGCAGTCCCCCTTTCGTCCAACATGACGTTAAACTATATTGCCCTCATTGTCCTAACTACATGATGCTAAACTGTACAGAAAATTCATGATACGTCCTACATGACATTAAACTGCATTTTGTCCCTGCTACATGACACTAAACTGCGCAGCACCAATAGTCCTAACAGCAAGACTTTAAACTGCATAGTCCCTTTATATGTCCTACATGACATTAAACTGTATTTTGTCCCTACTACATGCCACTAAACTGCGCAGCACCAATAGTCCTAACTGCAAGACTTTAAACTATATAGTCCCTTTATATGTCCTACATGACATTAAACTATGCATCGTTGAGGTTGTTGTTACCTCTTGTTTCTCACACCGAGTATGACTCGCGTGAGCTTAGAGAAAACCTCAACCGTAACACTCTCTTTTGGCCGCTAACCATGTATAAGTCCCAACAACATTATTTTTTATTATTAGATCGTTTTCCCCAAGAACAACTTGATCATTAATTCATTCATTAATTGAACTACAAGGACTTTGATCCTTACCTTTCAGGCTGGGTACATAGGCAACCTCCCAAGGTTCAAGCCCAAAAACAATCTCTTCACATCAGTTCACCACCATCTCATCTGATGTTGATTCGTGAAACCGCCCCTAGAATCAATATCTTTACATTGATTCACTTTCGTCCTTGTTATATGATGTTAAACTATGCAACACTTTTGTCTGGTACGATAATAAACTACAATACTCTTTGATTTCCTCATTTGAGACAGAACTATTATTGACATTGATTCATCAATCATGTTTCATTTCAAAAGACTACGTGCATACATGGTAATGCCTAAAATTTTTGTCTCGGGTTAAACCATCATTTCACTAAAGTCCCCTTTCACCCTTCACATGTACGAACCAAATTTGTACAAAGGGTAGTTCTAGAACTACGTGGGCTTGATTCCCATACTTATGGGATACATAGGAACGTTCGAGTATCCCTCGAATCCGGCCCCAAGTCTTTTGGGCCTAACCCCAAATTTCACTTTCAGTCCCTTGGCTGAAAAGTCCTCATGAAAACACACACTGTGTATTTATTATTATGGTCCGAACTCTATGACCCTAAACTAAGATCTCTCATACTTTCGTCTCGCATGACGTTAAACTGTATTTCATCCCGCATGATGTTAAACTGCATTTCAAGAACTACGTATGGCTTGATTCTCATTCTTATGAGATACGTAGTGAAGCCCAAAATTTCAATTCAGGACCCAGCCACAACATGATTATGGTTATCATTGACCTATGTATCTCTATATACATTGGACAATACCCATCTTTATGTGTTATAATCCTGACCTTAAATATTTTCAGATCTTCATAACCCTTTTCATGACTTTTAGTCACAAAAATGTCAAAGATTCTGAGAATTCTTTTGCCTGACTATACAGTACGTGCCCATAGGTGGCCTTGCATAAACAGTCCACATAACAGCCCTGTTAGCCAAAGGATACTATTTATTTGACTATGCAGCCAATGCCCTTAGGTGGCCCTACATAATTCTACCCCCTAACAGGTTTGTCAGATAGTGGTAACTTCATTCTTGGGAAGAATGCCTCTTTTTTCCTTATTTGTCTTCAACAACAGTATGTAGGGATCCGCAAAAAAATAGCCATCCTTAACATATTTGTCCCATATCCTTTTTCATGATCTGAAAGTATTCAAGTCTATGGTTTATTTTTCTTCCCTACGTTTGGGTCAGACCTTCGTAGGAGTGATATTCATCTAGTTCTTCGATAATCTTGTCTGGAAATATCATCTCCATATTCAAGTACCTCTTTCCATACAGTAAACTCTATACTTTAGAAAATTTGAATCTCCATAAACATTCACTGGCTTTTAGCACTAGGAAAGTAAATTTTTGGGAGTTCTTTTTCCTGACTATGCATCACGTGCCCATAGGTGGCCTTGCATAAACAGTCCACATAACAAGACTTGTCAGCCAAAAGATGCTCTTTATTTGACCATGCAGCCAATTCCCTTAGGTGGCCCTGCATATTTCAACCCCCTAACGGGTTTTGTTAAATAATAGTAACTTCATTCTTGGAAACTACTTCTTCTAATTTCTTTTAGCTCTTTTTCATATCATTCCTCAGATTCAAATATTCTTAAGCCATAGTTTACATATTTTCTCTCATACTTGAGTATGGTAATATGTTTTCAGATAAATTGTCAAGGAATTGAATCAATTTTAATCCATTTTGGTCAAAGCTATTTCGACCTTAAACATTAGCCCCTTTATGTCTGGTATGCATGACTTTAAACTGCCCACAAAAGACAAAGGAACTCTGAATAAAAGTCAAGTTCCAGCTCACTAAACATACATTCTGTATGATTTAGGTAATATTGAACAATTAAAAGATTCACGGATTATAGGGTTATTTCTAATAATCCTAGTAAAAATCAAACTATGCTTACTAATCCCATTGGCTTAAGTAAATTTGAATCAGGTAGTGAAAGAATGCAGGTACAAATGATTGAAGATGAAAGTGTTTTTCATTGATACACAAGAGTTAGAAGAACATCCACAGACTGGAGTCTCTTCTGTTTTTTCAAAGAATTACAAGAGGCTTTCAACATAACTCTTCATTTGATTTACGGCATCTTGAGATTTATCATCAGTTACTTGAAGCTCGTGCACTTGACCAGCTTCACTCTTTTCAGCTTGATGAATTGCCTTCTTAGCATCTGCGATGGCTTTCATGCCATTCATATGAGTTTCATCCAATGATTTATTAAGCTGGTCAAGTTCCCCAATAACAACATCTAACTGTTGCTGGAGTTGCACCTGTTGGACAACTTTTTCTTTGATTTTATGCTTCAGCTCCTTCATCTTGGCAGCATAATCAGCTTCATCTTGGGATACCACAGCCTCAAATTCGCCTATGTTGACTGACAGTTTCACTCTGATCAATTCTTCGCGACTTTTTTGAGCCTGCTCCCTCCTGAAAATGATCTGTTTCACCGTGGCGTGGATCTTTTCATATCCAAAACCACCAAGCCCTAGTATAACAAATTGGGATGACAATCGAGAAATTTTCGATGGTAGCTCTTCTAAAGGAACCCCAGATATGATGTTCCATATGTTGTTCCATGCCTTACGTCGTGAAAAGCTGAACGCTTTAAGAATCTCTGGATCTGATTCAACATCATCGTCAGAGGGGGGCATGTAATCTGGAATTAATGCACTTAAAGAAGTGCCCTATCCTTCTTTTTTCCCCCTGATTAATGCTTCTTCACTTTCAATTCCTGTTGGGGCAGAGGCTGAGGCCTCACCTCCGGATGTAGTAATTGCAGTTGATGGTCCTGCATGATTAATTGAAAGATTTAGTTAGCTTGAAAGGATAACAAAAGAATAGACTGTCTTTCGAATAAAGTACAATCACAAATATTGTTATCCCTTACCCAAGGATGGTTCAGCATCCTAAGAGGACTTCTCCCCATATTTCCTGGTCTCAATATGATTTTCAAGATGGGTCTTAGGAGGGTTTATTGGGTTTAGCTCTACTTGAGCTAATGTTTCTGCAATGGTAGGGTTGACATCAATGTCCACACCCTCTTCAGGCATTGGCAGTTCAACAGCTTCTACGGAAGAAACTGCATATTGTTTTCAGTCATGGTTAGAAGTGTAAATTTTAAAAAAAAAATTGTGCGAAGGGTAGTACTCACGCCCAAGGTCTTCTAAATCACATGACAACTTAGCATGATCATAAAATTCTTCGAAAGTCATTCCTTGATTCATCATTTCATCCAATGATATTTCAGAATCTTGGTTAGTCTAACTAGTGGAAGCATTTTCTAAATCTTCTTGCCGACTTATGTCCTGCAACCCCTGACCCTGAACAACATCTTCAGCAGTAGGAGGGATACTGGGAATGCATGGTAGCTCTTCTTCAGGGGCAGCCAAGTCAGCATGGGTATGTGATTGTTCTACAGCACCCTCGACGGCTTTTGAAGGAGGGTCAGTCCCTTCCCTCAAGGGGGAAATTGAAGAAGCCCCTGCAATCCTCAGAAATATGAGTAACCATGTGATTATGAGTATAAAATCATGATTATTCAGAGGACTTACCTCCACTAATGAAGCGTTTAGCTGTGGATTTCCTCCTTCGTTGCCTTGGCTTCTTTTTTTCAGAGTATCAGTAGTCTCCCTTATTGGCACTTGGATTGGCGAATGGAAGGCTATGTCCAGCGCCTTGTTCATGGCCTGTTGGCCTGGAGATATCTTGCCTGGTTCGCGAGGGGAATTAGCAGCATCCCCGATAGCAGTACCACCAGGGCTATACTATGGCGAAGGAATCCCAGTTCCTTTCTTTGCAAGCTGCGAGATGAAGAAAATAACTTCCTTAAGTAACAAAGCTTCAACTGAAATCAAGTTGCAAAGAAAATAAGGAAAGAGAACTTACATCTTCAGGAGCCATGTAATCTTTCCATTCCTCATCTCCTGAACCACCAACCCCCTCAGTGGAACCACGATCAATCATTTCCTTCACCCTCCTAGTGATAGGAACCGAGTCATCAGTGGCATATATGAGCATTTCCAGCTCTCTGATGTAAGCTCACACTTCATTGGGGTTATCTTTGTATTGAAGATTTTTAGAAGCTATAAGATTTCCTATTCCAGGAATTTGTAGGCCCTCACACAAATCCAGCCAGGCGGTCTCAGTATCACAGTATAAGCTCTGCCATAGCTGAACAGCCTCTGGTCTTAGATATGAAAGCTGTGAGGAAGGTCCTACAATTATTGATTTTAATTTCTTCCCAGCTCCTGCAGCTATAGATAGAGAATAATAAAGTAAGACTTATTACTTTATAAAAAGTAGCAGTGATTGAAATTACTACAATGAAACAACTCACCAGGAGTTGATGGAGTGGGTCTTTTAATTTTGGCCGGAGGATTATATCGGGCACGAAACCGCTTTGCTGCCGGTTGTGCCTCATCATCTCCATCATGATAATCCGATGAATCAGTTATAGAAGAGGAGTCTGTTGAACCTATTTCAAGTGGGGAAGCGTCACCTTCATGAGGAAGGGTTTCTTTCTCTACAGTCCTCTTCCTCTTTCCAACTTGAGATACTGGGTGATTCAATATCCCTTTGGGGTATGATGCTATCCAGTGTTCGACATAATATGTAGTCAAATTATGTGCCGCTTTTTCAATTGGTAGATCAAATACTGCCCCAGTCTTCTCTCTTGATGTCAGCAGCCATAGTTGTCGAGAAACCATCAGATGTTGCTCTAACCTGACATGTACCAGAGGGGATACAACAATCTGTTGCAGAAATTTGAATTGGCGTGCAAATCTATATGGAGCATAGGCCTCACATATGATCTCTTCATCAATCCTGGCTACTAACACACCATCCCTGCAAGCTAGCATGTATGCCCTCAAATCCAAATGAGTTTTCCCATCATCAACAAACCGCCTGGATGGCGGACTTCCATAGGGAAAGAAGTTGAATTCCTTAAACATGCTCAGCCTCACTTTCATGTCATAACCATTAACATCTAATGGAGAAATTCCTGAGAATGCTTGCACTGACGGTCTGAAAGAGCTTCCAGGAATTTCTAATCCATTCTGTACATTGTAAGTCCAGAAGTGAGTGGCGATCCATCCCCACAAAACCTGGAATGGTCCCACTATTCTTAAAGGATATTTACCCAAGAAGACATGAAGTAAACTCCTGTGAATCTTTGCTAAAATGGGGGTAGCTAACCCAACCATTTTTCCCTCAGCCAACTTTTCCGCAATGACGAAGGTCCCTGGCCTAACGCCTCCCTTCGAATCCCTGACCGGCAAGAGATAAACACTGAGCCACATTGCCAGGAAACCTGCCAGACGAGTTTTCTTTGGAATTCTTTGATTCACTTCATATCCCCACTTTTCAAACTCTCCTGCTTCTAGAGTTGGCCAGAATGTGCCAGGAGCTCCTCTCTTCTCAGGTTTTGGACAGGTGGTAGGACATCTGGGCCTGGTATCCTTGGATTTCTTTTTATTGGATCCTTTTTATTTTGGCTCCATCCCTTTCTTCTCAATAAGAAACACATTCATCCATTATTCCGGATGAATATCTTTTCTAAAATGAGTTAATGAGGTCTCTGAACTCTTGAGCCTTTGGAAGATCTTAAATAATTCTTGAGCTAAAGCAGGATTCTTCTCTGAATCATTCCAAGTCACCTTGGGAGGAATGAATTCATCATACATATCGCCCAAAATTGGAGCCCCTAAGATCTTGTGGACATCCCACAAACTGATACCTACTTCTACATGAGTCAAATGGAAAGAATTAGTTGCTGGGATCCAGTGGCTAAGTATCTCTGGTACGAAGTTATCATGTCTGTAAACATATGTTTTCCCAACCCAGACAACCTCATATATTGCAGCTCTCTTTAGATCCTCGATAAACTCTGCGTAGGTCTGTCGCACCCATTATTCCCACATCCATGTTTTCTTCACACCTCCCCCAGGACGGAAATCCCATCTTTTCTTCCAGCCTTTGGATTGATCCATCTGAGCATTTCGGAAGACTAAAGGATGACAATGTGGTTGAAGCTCAGGTGTATGTTTTTTCAGATCTGGTGTGAAAGGGCTATGATGCATCACATAGGCCTTCTCCACTGTTCCAGTAGTTATAAATACACCTCCACCTGAGATATTTGATGAAGCAAAGTTGGTATAATTCTAAAACCACGAAAATGGAAGATAATTCTTTACTTCTGGAATAATGACTTCTTGTAGATGACCATAGCCATACAAAGGTAGATAAGTGCTTTGAGGAAATTTGAGATGATATTTCTTCAGATACTTAGCCAAATCTGGCAGAGTACTATCTTTGACAGTATAATAGTCATGGACAATGATGTTCATCATATCATCTATTCGCTTGCTAGCCAGTTCATCAATTAATCCGGGTTTAAGAGCCATTAATTCTACACAAAGAGTTGAATAAATTAATTTATAAATGAATTAATTTTTCACAAAATTTGTGAAAGAAATCAAAAAAATGGCCAAGGCATTAAGGTGCGCAAGTATGGAGATGTCGCGCAAGTGTTACATGTGCCGCGCAAGTTTTTGTCGCGCATGTATCACCGCGCAAGTCCTATTACCTTGAGAGTAGCGCGGCAGTGAGGAAACAGTGGAAAAAAGAGACTTGCGCGGCGAAGATGACTTGCACGGCGAGAGCTTGAGAAATTCGGGATCAGATGCTATACACGACCAAAATATGTGTATTTATAGGCCAGGAAGCCTATCTGCGCGCCGTACCCAGTGCGCTTAAGGCCTGCGCAGAGAGAACTTGCGCGCCACCTATGCACCATCAGGACTTGCGCGCCCCCTTTTCCTTTGGATGTATTCGATTTCCTCAGATTCAAATCCTCATTTCTCTCCAGATCCAACTCTGAGGGGGGACTTTTGTTGATGCTCCTTTCGTCACAGAATCTAAAGATTGGAAAAGGAGAATATATGAACACAAAGTGATTCAACCTTTGAATAAAACATCAAAAATCGACAAAAAGATGAACAAGTAAAAATTTTCACATAGGCCGCGCAAGTTCCTTCATGGTCGCGCAAGTGGACTTGCGCGACACAACTTGGCGCGCAAGTGACTTGCGCGACCTAATTGATAACCGCCCGGTAACCACCCGGGGTCTTCTCCTGCCTATAAATAGACCCTGTGGGCCCCCCATTCGAGATGATCTTTTTTCAGAAAATCGGATTGAAGCTCCCGACGCCCAAGTCTCTTCTCAAAGCGTCCAGAACACTTCTAAGGTAATTTCTTACCTAGAATGGAAGATCTAAAGAGAGGGAGGAATGCCTAAGTGTTGAAACTCATCAACACTTGCACGCCTGAGTGGCCAGCCCTTAAGGGAAGTGGGCCCACTTGCGCGACGCCTTATTACTTCGATAGAAATTGCGCGTCCCTTTTCTGGAAGAACCTCAAGAGAATTCTAAAGGCTTTAATAAAGAGTCGCTCAAGTATTTCAATGGTGGTTGACCATTGCGCAAGTGCACCACATGTCGCGTAGGTATACCTGCGCGACCAATACTTGTGCGCCCCCGCAATACATGCGTGTCTTCCAGGACTTGCGCGCCCCTTCTTTTTTGGGTGCCTTTCTTGCCCATTTCACCCCTCTTAAGACATTACCTTTCCTTTTTAAGATTCAGTCTTCAAGACACTCTTCAAAGCCATTTATGGCATGATTTCTTGATTTGATTTCTTTATCTGAAAGGAATTCTGTGGAATATCTATCAAAACCTAGTCATTTAAATATCCTTATGTCACTAAATATGGAGAGTTCATTCATTCAACCTCATCCTTTAAGATGAGAGAATCCTTAACCTGGGTCTCCTTTTCAGGAATAATCCCCAGTCATAAGTCCTCTAATTTGGGCATCCTTTTCAGGAGTAAGCCCCAAACCATAATCCTTAACCTGGGTCTCCTTTTTAGGAATAATCCCCAGTCATAAGTCCTCTACTTTTGGCATCCTTTTCAGGAGTAAGCCGCAAACCTTAATCCTTAACCTGGGTCTCCTTTTCAGGAATAAGTCATAGTCATAATTTTGGGCTTCCTTCTCAGGAGTAAGCCCCAAGTCCCCTAACCTGGGTCTCCTTTTCAGGAATAATTCCCAGTCCTAATCTTGGGCTTCCTTTTTCAGGAATAAGCCCCAAGTCCCTTAAATTCTCTTTAACCAGTCCTAATTTACGTTTGATCTGGGATTCCTTCTCAGGAGTAAAACCCAGTTATCAATCCTCTCCTAATTTGGGATTCCTTTTCAGGAATAAGTCCCAAGTTTGAGTATTCAAATCTCCATGAAGCACATATACCTTTATGGACCCTGTTCCTGGATTTTCTCCCTAAAGTAAATCCTTTGTGCAGTCTTACATACATAAGCCCCAAACCATTTCTTATGATTGCATCTTTCATGGAACAATTGTCTAATTTTTACCAATACCTCTTATTTCTCACACCGAGCATGACTCACGTGAGCTTAGAGTGTAAAAGTAATTGTGACATCCTTCTTTGAGCCATCAATCACAAACATCATACCCTTATTTTGAACTACGTGGGTTCTGATTCCTTTTCCAAAACAAAGGATACGTAGGTATCCCATCTGTGGGTTCGATCCCAACATTGAAATAATTCATGTCCTTTTGAATGACAATAAACTTCAATTTCCCCACTGAGTGGCTTTAAAACCAGCCTAGTCATCATAATAACCAAGAGACTTTTATATAAATATTTTGAAGGATACCATTGACCAAAAATCTATAAATAGATATAGATGATTCTCTATCAATGAAGAACCTCGAATACATATAAAAGAATCTCTAAATTTCTTACATATTTAATAATTGATTGTTAAACTAAAGGAAAGCTCATTTTAAACATGGTAATATAATAAGGATTCACGAACATAACTTAAATCTATAAAGAGAGTCCCGGAATAGACAATAATTCCCCTCAAAAAGGTGTGATGATTCCGACCTCCCATCCTCTCGACCAATGCAAATTCCTAAGCCTCATTAGTCCACAAGCTAATGAGTGCCTACCTTTGGAAAGTAGGTCCAAATGGATGTGGAATCATTGGATGTTTCCGGTTCTACTAACAAACCCACTAGAAACCGATCAGAACGTTTGAATCTCCCATCCAGGAGGTCATCCACGAATTCTGAGGGAAACAGAGTCTACTAAAGTGCATTAATGTTTCTATTAAGAAATTTTTTTGGACTAGGAGTACTCTAGATAGAAAACTAGTTACATTCCCTTGGGCCACATGCTGCAAACCGGTTGATAAAGGGGTATTGGTATTAAAAACCTTTCAGATTTTAATGAAGCTCTTCAAACCATGCTCACGTGGAACCTCATTCATAAGATCTCTCCTTCCATGGATTTTATTAGGGATAATTCCCTTAAAAATCATAGAATCAAACACTCTCACTTTATCATGTACTCTATGTTACCCTCCATAAAAAAACATTCACTTCCATTATGAAAAATTCCATACGGATGGCTAGCAAAGAATCAAATTTAATGTTTTTGTTGGATAACTAGACGGGCGCACCCCTGATCTTGTGAATGCCCAATAAACAACCTCCACTCCACTCAAATGACACCATTAAGAACGTCATGGATTTGAAAAACCCATGTTTACCTGAGGATATCAAACACATTGTTGATAGTTATCCCTTCACTAATACAGATAATGTTCCTGTTTGGGAAACTACTCACAATGGGGTGCTTGACTCTAAAAATTACTACAATAACTTGTTCAACAATGATGAAAACAATTTATCCTATTTAAAAAACTACAATAAATCCTTGTTAAAACCATCGAGATTCACTCTAGTTTGGAGTATTGCCCATAGTAGAATCCCCACAAAATCATGCTTACAATATTTTGTTGTTAATCTCTATTTTAAATGTCGTATGTGTAACCAACATTGCGAATATATTAATCACCACTTTCTTTCTTGTGATATGGAATAGACTCTATAGAGTTATATTTTTGACCTTTTTGTGTGTAGTTAGTTGTTTTTTAGTTCTATTAGCTCACAAATACACCGGTTTATGGACCTACCTGACTCACAATAGATCAAGAATCTTTTTTTTCATAGCTGTAGTGGAGATTCTTCATTTGATCTGGTATGGTAGAAATGGTCATAATTTTGGTAACAAATCATTCAAGAATAATGCAGGTAAAATGATAATTCTCATCACGATTCAGGAGGAGGCTTTGATTTAAAAGTATATTTGCAACAACTCAGTGTGTGAACTTCGAGATATTTGGCGTATTGGGGTTGATGGGAATTATCCTCTCCCTATATATGCTTTTGATGTTTTTTTGAAGCCCCCTCCCCCAGGCTGGATTAAAATCAATGTGGATGTTGCCTTTAAAGGCAACCCTAACCAAGCAGGTTGTGGAGCCGTCTTCAGAAATCACCATGACCAGACGCTCAGCTGCTTATATTAATCTTGTGGTTTTTCTTACTCTTTGGAATCCGGGATGATGATAATTCTCCATGCTTTCTCATTCACCAAGCTACAAAAAAAGAATAATATTTGGATCGACAGTCACTCCACTATGATTGTCCAGGCCATCTAGAATGGTACCATTCATCTTTCTCGGACACTTACTGTGTGTTGGATGGACTATTTGCACTCTCTATCAGATATTAACTTCATCTTCAACAATACGTATCGTGAAGCAAATAGGATCGCTGATGGGATTGCTAATATAGGTGTTTCTCATGATATTCTTTGGAGGGATGAACTTGCTTCTGAGTTACTCCCACTTTATGTAAGGGATGTAAAAAAAATTCCTTATTTCAGACTAGTGTAACTGTTTGTTTTTATCAATAAAATTTGTGTTTTGGTCATTGACCAGAATACTACCTTTTAAAAATTGATATATGTGGGGAACTTAATCATGGGAATGAAATTAATGTGATTGGTATGTTGGAAATTATAGCTCTCCAATGGATTCGGTAATGTTTAGTATCAACAGACACAATTTTGGGATAGGTAGTGAACCTAATTCCATTATGGTATTTAATCCATCATTTTGTCATGGAAGTTAGTCTTGAGCAATGATTATGAAGTAGTGTTTTTTATTTCCACATTTCCCATGTTGCATTTCTGATTATCTTGTTTTATCACATCTCTTAGTACTTGTTAAGGCATAGTACTCTTTTAATTACCCATTTATATTATTTTTATAAAAGTTATCACCTTATTCTTAGTGTATCTATCTCAAATTATTGGGAATAAGGAAAAATCATCCTCTTTGAAGTGACCATTATAAGAGAATATGATGACGTGTTCTCCCAAGAATTGTCTAGCTGTCCTCTAAACAAGGTGGTTCAATTATCAATAAAAGTTTTGCATATTTCCTTCCCTATATCAATTAGTAAATATAAAATGAACACCATTGTATATTAATAGTTATAAATGTACAAAAATATAATCCTGAAAAAGTGTTTAGAGGCATATGTGCCTCACTAAGGGGTGTACTCGTCCTTTATTTTAGGATGATAGATCAATTTCACACTTCATTTTTTATCATGAACACAAAGAAACCACAATATATAACATATATCCTTTACCATCAATTGAATTATTTGGATTATTACTATGGTTTATAGAACAAATATATAGTAGACCATTAGTTTGGATATAATCATTTAATGGTAATGAATGAGGATATAAGAAAGACTCAATTGCATACAATGTTGGGAAGTTATATGTTAATAATGATTCCATTATAAATAACTAATTCCATTATCATATTTAATGATATAATAATTGATTCATTATGGATTACCTCATAAAATTCGTCATAATCATTATAGAGGATATTATTATCTAGTTTACAAACTCATAGAAACCATTAGTGACTTTGAATTCTATTCTAAAAACATTATGAATGGAAAATTAATATGATAATTACTCCACATATGATTTATGGATGGAAAAATTATCCTTCTTGTGGAATCATATTAGTTGAATGTAGAAATTCACAGATCCTTAGATGAAAGGGGATACTGAAAAATACTTAGACCAAATTAATTCATAGGGACACCTAGATTATTAATATTACCTATGTACCTTCACTGATGTGTAAAATAATTTGATCAACTATAAACTCTACTACTGATGTTAACTTAGCAGTCAAAAAAGTTATTCAGTACCAATGAATGAAATTAGATATTTAAAATGTTGAAGATGAGTTTAATCAATGCACATGTGATCAGATTAACCACATAGGGGAGGTTTTGGATTTACAATGACGGACCCAAAAATGTATTTGATTATGTACTAATAGTAGTGACACGGTGATATAATATGCCTTCAAAATTAATGAATCCTGAGAATATCTACCTGAAACCTGATCTGGAATTAACTAATGTGATTTTCAAATTGAATATTTTTGGACTCTCATTCTAGGGGGTTATGTTGAATATATATATATTGATGATAAAATAATTTGTTATAAATTCACATAATAAATATAAATATATGAAAATAATTGTTTTTTAATTTTATCAATGATATTTACTATTAAATCTACAAAAATAATAGAATGTAAGAATATGTATTATATTCTCTGAGTATTAATGATCCTGAGACCCTATCCAAGATTAGGTTTGAGGGGATCCCAATATTATTTGACACGAAAACATTGTAAATGTGATAACAAAAGGAAAATAAACCTAGATGATAAAAATCCATTATTGATATTGAGTTCGACATTGGGAATGATTGATAGAGAATGGTAGTTAATAATCTAGAGTTTGCAAAAGATTGATTTATATGTTTTAGAATAGCAGTATATGTTCCATAAATTCTAATACTGAATAGGTATTCTCTACATAGGTTCCATTGAATATCCTTATAATTTAATCTAAGAAGTAATAGGTTTTATAATTATGTAATGAAAAAAATTCTTTTAGGATAACATAATGAATAAGGCTCTTGAATTTTTACTATGATGCTTGATATTCAAATAAACCTAGTTTAAATGAATGAAGTTAATTATTATGATTAAAACAAATTCTATACCATTATGTAAATGGTAAAAACATAACCATGAATTTTAATATAATAATAATATTGATATCTAATTTAAAAAACAACATTTGGGTGGTAGTTGAACCCCATAAAAAGATAGGGCATTTCATTTCTATCATGTAAGATTTCTCTCTAACCAAATCACAAAAATATTCTTATGAGAATTTGTATGACATTATAGAGTATAGATCCCTATTTAAACTAATCGAGATATGTAGTTTACATCTTGGGTTAAGAGTATTAATAAACAAATTTGGATATGGGTATGAGTTTCAATATTTTTTGTCACCCTCCAATGGATTGTAATTTTATGGGAAAAAGTTTAATTAAATTAGATTTTGTGAGACCAGGATCACTAGATTCCATGTGATGTTGGGATTAGAAACATCCCAAAGTGGAGTTCTTAAACAAAAAATCTATCTATTATATCTTTGAAATGTGACCATATAATTCCTTATACTAGAATATGTCTTAGACTCCATCATTATATAATAATGTTCAAAGTGGATTCTAATTATACATCATCCAAAAGAAGTGGTAGTTGAGAACATAAAATGAATTACATTTTGATCGATATTCATTAAATGAAAATATAATATCTATGAAAGTAATCAAAATAAAAACCTAGAGATTATGGTAAGATATATGGTGTTATTTTGGATTTCATAGTGGATTAGATTCATGTGTTTTGGGAATAATGGGATGCTTAGTCAATGTTATATACTCCCCATTGATATGATTGATCACATTGGAGTTGTGGCCTATCAACAATCACTTCCACATAAAAAACAAATCTACATGATGTGTTACAGGTAACCCACTTAATTATGTACGTACCATTAACCTCACAGGTACTGAATCATGAGGTTCTACAATTGTATACTGATATTTCACATGCGGATAACATAGTAAATATATTATATGATATAAATAGATTTCCCTAGAATAAAAAATCACAAGGTCAACATATAGTTATGGAACCACATGTTTCATGAGGAAACATGGTAACTATATGTGGGGATGAAATAATAGTATCAACAAATTTTTATTGTTTGAATTTAATTTCTAGGTGAATTTTTTAATGTGGGAAAAAATATAACTTCAAAGAATTTCATATATAAATTTCTATTATGAATGATAAATTCAAAACTATGTAGTGTTGTAATAGAATGTACATAGACTATATATCAGTTTAATAATTTGGACTACATGAAAATATAGAAATAGTATTTATATCATGATTTAAATACTGTTATGCATCTTATCCATAATTAATATAATCATTATATTATGGATGTTATAATGAGTTTATATTCATGGTTATAATAAAATCAAATTGACATAGAAGGAAGAATTGATAGACATGACATGTTTGATCAAACCATATTAAGCCCATTTGTAAGGGAATCCAAGATTGTTTAAATCATTCATATTTTCAATAAATAAATTGAAATTAATTATTAAAAAACTAAAATATGTTTGAAACCACTGGTGAGATAAGTTTAATTTTATTGAGATCATCGATTAGACTACATTATACAAAAGTATACAAGAATGAATTATCATCATAGTCTTAATCCTTTTGATGTATGATTTGGATTATGGTGTTATATATCTAGACCCCTAGTATTTTTAATTTTTATATTTACATATCCATAAATTAATAATTATGTTGATCCCTTTTTTATAAATACATATATAATGGCGGAAATAATTGAGTACTAATATAAATAATTGAAAATGTATTTTTTGGAATAATATTATTAAAAATAAAACATACTTTTTGTGAAAGCCTTGAAATTTAAAAGAAATATTATTTTCAGGGATTATTATTATTAAATAACATATATATTAATATAGTTTCATGAGGATGGATTTAAATTTTATATGGGTCATAATGTTGCTTTTTTATATAAATAATTACTTTAAAAAAATTATTTTTATGTAAAACAAGAAATTACTCTATCTAAAGTATTATTTTCCTCAAATATATTTCATTTTATAAATAATAACATCATAATTATCCAAGGGTTAATCTTTCACAATTTTCTAATATAACCAAATTATTAGATAAAATTTAAATATTTTATATAAATATGGATGGTATTGTTACATCATAATAGAAAAAAAGAGATGTAATCAATTATATAAAAGTAAATAAATAAAAAATAGCGTTTCCATTAAATATAATGTGATTTGAATTATTTTTTTAATAATAAAAATAAAATAATGAATCCTTTAAAATTTATGATACATTTTAGTGTTTAAATAAGAAATCATTATGAACATGACTCACTTCCATATCATGAATCATATTATATTGGTGATTTATTTTAAGAATCATATCAAATTTATAAATATTTATTATTTAGAAACCATATTATGGAAACAAGTTCGTGATTTTGTTGTTTATTATTTTATTACATATATTCTAAAAACATTGTTTTGAAATTAATAAATATTTCCCCTCTCTATGGCAATAAATTACCACCCTACATCCCATTTTTATTCAATAAAAACCCATTAATCTAGATTTACCTATCTATATCAATCCATAAATCCAACACTTTTTCATCCAATAATATTTTAATACCCAACTCATTAGTTTATAATTAACCACTTGGGTAGGTGCTTTTCATCCACTTCCTCAAAGTTCAATTACATTCATTTTATCATGTGTTTTGAATACCGATTTATCAATTTGAACATTTTCATAATCCAAATAATGTTTTTATTATTCCCAAGTAATTAGAGACCACCATTAATTTCCATTAATACCTTCCATGAGAAATTATGTTCCATCATTATGAGATTGAAATTCAGAATGTATTATTTATTCTAAACAATTATGTTCTGAATTATTGTTTCCATTTCCAATCAATGGAATTCATATATATTTACCTATAATTCTAGGATTATGTATATCTATGTATGAAACCCGAATCTTATAATAATGTTATTAACCTCTATAAAATATGATTTTATGTGATAGAATCAATATTATAGAGAAATGAATATATATGATATGAAACTGAGATGTTGATCTACAATTATATATCTCTCTAATGCATTAGGTGATGTTATTATATAATAAGATACCATGTATTGTTCATTTTCAATTAAACTAAGAATTATATATTATTATTTCTATGATTATATCCATACCTTATGCATATGATTTAATTAATTATGTTGATGAAACATTCTTATGATGTAAGGAACTTGGGAAAGAGGTATTGTGTGTTCATGTATGATGTAATGAACATATGAATTAGTGGAATTTTTTATTTCTAGTGACCAATTGTTACATATGAACCACATGTGTGTGTGACTTATTTACATTTAGTAATTTTCATTTATTTGTATTTTATATCAAAAAAATATTTAATAAATGTAATTGGAAGATGTTAGTAATTAACATGTCTATTAATAAAAAAATATATTTTATACAAATATATGATGAAATTATGCCTGAAAAGAATTATTACATTCATTTATCACAGGGATCATTTCTATATAAATCACATCACTACATTGTTTCTATTTAATTCTAGTTTTGATGGGAATATTCATCAAGATTCCGAACTCTATGGTAACATGTTTTTTTTCATTATAGCAATTTGATTTGACCACGATAACATGGCTCTTATGGTGATTGAGAAATGGAATTCACATAATATCATAGAATGAATCATTGGATATTTGATAGTCTTCTGGTTTTACATGACTTATGAGATAAATCAATCTAGTTTATTGATATAATAAAGGATTGTCTATGTTTGGTGATAACAAGGATGTATGAGGCAGGGTCATATGCTTGATAATTCTCTATAACTAATAACATTAATTTATTTCTCAATGGTTATTGATTCATATTTGTGAATGAAAAAGAGTTACCAATTTGAAAAATTAATTCATTGTACATTTGATGGTTTTAACCTAGGGGAAATTCAAGATGTTATTTGGGTTATGTTATCAGGTGGATAATGAGAATAATATAATTTCTTTTTATGAGTTCAGTTTTATGTGGGATTTAAATCCATGGGGATATTTGGTCATTGATTGGTAAACTGAATAGTTTTTATTATGTTGAGTATGATTTCAGTCTCTATGAAGCCCTGGCAGTGTTGTGGTGATTGTGACATAATGTGGTGGATCATTGTATTGTGTAAGGGGTTGTTTAGTAATGGATTGTTTTATATCAAAACATTTTCTATTAAATATTCTATTTTTTGTTTAATATATTCATTATTGTTTGTATAAATGTGGATTCATTATGGGCGTTTAGATAACCCTACAGTGGTTGGTCACATTGTGGATAGATCTGAGTAATGATGCAAAAAGGCATCGGTTTGACAGGAATAGAGTCTTTAAGGATCATTATATGTGTTAAGAATTTATCGTAAGGGAGAACCACATCATATATCAAGATTATTGTAATCAACTCTCTAGTTTTGGTATATATATTTTATATAGTGGGGATCACAATATTAGTCATCAGATAAAGATTCCCTCGATTTGGATGGGATATCAATGAATGTTGTTGGTTATTTTAAGGGATCCAAGAACGAGCAATATTTTGTGTTTTTTTTCATTAATGTGGGAGTATTAGGAAAAACATATATATGAATAATTATATTTGGACAACGATATAAATTTTTTGTTAGATTATTCATTGAAATAACAAAAATGACTGTATAATTTTTTAGATGGTTTTGTTTGTTTTTTAAAAGAAAACAATTTTTGTTGTTTTTGTGAAAATAATGAACTCCCCATGTAAAGACCCGTAAATTCCAAGGAAAATTTTTTTTCTTAATTTTCTTTGGAATTTTACAAGAACGCAGTTTCTGACGACGCCTGATTCCGAGGCCCGGTGTGCCCGGAATCAATTTCCAAAGTTTGGCTCGGGTACGTTCAGTGAACGGACGAGTGGGTTTTTCTAACTTTTGAACCGGTGCTCAGAATCGAATTCTGAGGGCACCGATGGAATCGCAGCGCTAGTATTTTCTTAGAAACGCATCTTCCGGAGTTGCGTTTGCTCGGTGGTGGTTTTTAATTTTTGGGCTTAAAGTTAAGGAATAAAATAAATTGTTCGACAAACTTTATTTTATGTCACTTAAGCCACCTGGAAGCCACCTGAAAGCCACTTAAAGCTGCTTAAGTGGAGTTGTTACAGATAGGGTGCTATCCAAAAATATCCTACCCTCTTGGTATGATATTTGTGAGGTGGGACCCGCACGAGCCCCACCGTTTCTTTTCTGCTAAGTAACGCACCCGCGAAAACCCATCATTATGAAAGTCAACTGACGCGTTTTCTTAATTTCTTAACGCAACAATTAATTGGGCGGTTTTCTTCCTTGAATTAATTGGGCGGTTTATTTCGTTGAATTAATTCTACAAATTAATGGGTCGTTTATTATCTTCTGTTTTTCTTTTCTTAAGTTGATAATAAAATAAGTTGAGGACTTATTTTATTTTGGGTGGAGGGGGTTTGTGTTGTGTTAAACCTTCGGGAGAGCAGAGAGAGAATTCTTCGTTCTTCGACGAAGAACGCGAAGAACGCAAAGAACATGAAGAACGCTCCGACCTCTGACGAAGAACGCTCGTTTTCCTTCCACGGAATTTCTCCCCTTCCAGGGAGAGACTCTTCAACGGATCTTCTTCTTCCCCTTCATCGTCAACAGATCAACGAACAAGCTCGGAAGCGGAGTTGGGTAGCAAGCGATGACGGCTTCGCCTTCCCTTGAGTCGGACGAACGCCGACGTCCCCCTTCGACGTCGTCATCCTCGCGACGCCATACCACGATGAACTTCGAACGACGACGCCTCCTTCCAATCGGCTTTTACCCAAGGTAGGGGTTTTATTTAAATGTTCTATACTCTGTGAATGTTCCCGTTAAAATTGAAGAACCCGGATAATAAGAACAATTTTAATTCATTAAAATTGTTTTTGGTTGTTTATTCATGTGATGAATAAATTTCTCCCGCTGTTATTATCTAACGCGGAGGGTGTGGGTCAAACAAACACAGCCCGAAAACCCTCCGCAGATGGTTTATTGATGTGTGGATCGACGGGAAATGACAAACGAGGCCGCAAGGTGATTTTGAGGGCCTCGAAGTGAAGATCGGGTCCCGGGGGGACCACTGGTGAAGACCAAACACAAAACGGACCACCGGAGCGCGTCCGGTGGCCCGCGGAAACTCCCGCCGGCGCGGCGGTGCCCGGCGCGCCGCCGGAAAAACCCGCCGCGACTGAAGCCGCGGCGGCGACGCGGTTCCGCGGCCATGCGGAACCGGTGGAGGGACGCGGCCCGGCCGCCGCGTCCTCCGGCATGGCGGCCCCAACCGGGGCCGCAGGTTCCTCACGCGGGGGCAGCACGCCCACGCAACTTCCGCGCTCGGCCGCTCGGCCGAGCCGAGCCGGACCGGCCGGCCGAGCCAGGCCGCGCCCCGGCTGGACCAGAACGGGCCAGCCGGGTCGGACCAGGTCAGGTCGGCCTAGTTCGGGGCGACCCGGTTCGGCCGACCCAGGGGGGGTCGGGCCGGGTCGGCCCGGGCCCGGACCCACCGTCTTCGGACCATTTTCGGTATTTTTTTTATAACTTGAGCTACTGGCCTCCGAACGACGCGCCGTCAGTGGCAAAGCGATCCTTGTATCGAGACGGTCGTTTCGGTATATCGCACTCAAGGTTTCAGAATACTTTGGGTTCGGCCGGGTTCGTTCGTACACAAAACCAACCGGGCCCTCGGAGCGGAAACACTCATATCTTGATCTACGGACGTCCGATTGACGTACCGTCAGCTTTATTGAATTCCTCTAAGTGGGACAGATGTTTTGGCTTACTCCACTCGAGGTTTGGACACAGTTGGAGTACGATCGGGTTGGTTTTAACTTAAAAACCAACCAGGCCCCTGAGACGAAAAAGCCAATAACTACCAGACCGGGCATCCGATTGACGCGCCATCTGTTGCGTTGCGTTCCTGTTGATGATATGGAACTTTTGGCATCCTCCGCTCGAGTTTTGGATGCAGATGGATAGTGGCCAGGTTGGATCGCACCGAAATCCAACCGGGCCCTTGGAACGGAAAAGCTGATACCTTTCTGACAGAACATGCATTTGACGAACCGTCAGCGACGTTGGTGAACACGTTGAGAAACGGTCCCTATGAGTATACCCTATGAGTGTTCGGGGTATAGTTGAGTTACGGCTGGATTGGTTCGCACACGAAACCAATCGAGCCCCTGGGACGAAAAGGCTAGCAACTCACCGACCGGGCATCCGATTGACGCGCCGTCTGTTGCGTTGAGACCCCTATGACGAGGAGGTCCTTGAGTTACTTCTTCTTGGAACCTTGTGATACTTGTAGTATCGACCATCAGATCGTGGAGAAAACCCTCCCGGAGACGAGCGTTCGGAATACGGAGACAGTGTAGCTGTTTGAGACCCAACAACTGCTGATCGAATGATTCGGTGTGTTACAGAGGTGCGCTTTGTTGTAGCGGAACATGGGAGCGCTTGGTTGTAGCGGCAGACCCACGATAGAGGTGCTCTTGGTTGTAGCGGCACATTAGAGCGCTTGGTATTAGCGGCAGACCCACGACAGAGGTGCGCTTGGTTGTAGCGGCACATGGGAGCGCTTGGTTGTAGCAGCTGGCCCGTAGTACTCGATAGGTGGAGTTCTACAGCAGTCTTAGGTTAGTGAGAAGTACCTCAGAGTCGTGACAGGACCACTGTACACTCGAGAGACGGAGCTCTTCAGCAGTTACGATTTCGATAATGAAAATCCTGGTTTGAGCTGAGACTTTTGACCTTTGTGTTTACCTCATGATTGAGATGGGTTACTTGATAACTTAGGTATATGTATGGGAATATATCTAAGTAGAGGTTATCTGTTGAGATCTTCTTGTGGTTACCCTTGTTGGTTTAGTGAGACCTTGAGGGTCTCGGGGTCCCTACTGAGTATCTTTATACTCACCCTTGCACGGGCTATGCCCGCACCCCGTGGTGTTGGTTGCAGACGACAGACAGTGCTGACGGAGGCCGAGTGTTCGAGGACAGGACGGTACCCGGAGGTGGACTACATGACGAGTCAGTACCCAGAGGTGGACTATATGATGTGACGACTCACATAGGAGGTTGACGGACAAGATCATGGAGGAGGCTATCTATACCTACGCTTTAGGTAGGATCCGTGGTGGACGACCAGGAGCTGCGCTATCTGTACCTACCCTTAAGGTAGGATCCGAGGAGGACGACCCAGGAGCTGCTTCCTACTTCCACCTGTTTGTCTTTTTGTTGTTGTACCTTGTTCAGTTGTAGTCGTACTTTCTTTTGGGTTTGTATTCTGGCCCATTTACTTTTTAGCTTTTCTTTTGGATTTAGTGTTTTGCTTCCGCTTGTACTCTGTGGTGCTTGTTTTCTTTTATAAAGGCAATGCCTTCCCAGTTATCGGGATTTTACGCCTTTGGTGCTAGTCGCCAACCCCTGGCCTATGGAAGGCGGGCTTGGGGTAGTCACGACACGGGCCCTGAGGACGTGTCATGACAAATTGGTATGAAAGGAGTTCGGTTCTACCGAAGAACATATAACTCTGATGTTTCCTTATGTGAAGCAATAGTGTTAAGAGTACCGCATGTGGTTTTCAGTTCAGGGGGTCCAGTGTTGGTGCGGGTGGCCAACGTATCCATACACTAGGACCCTGACAACTGATTTCTGACTTTGTGTACGAAAACACTGATTGCGTGTGTGTTTCCAGAAGTTTTTAAATGTCAGCTCAAACCAGGTCAGCTCACCATGTATAATTGTTTGACCGTGTCACGTTGTTTCTTTCAGGATTCCTTTTTTTGGACGACCAGCTAGAGCCCAGAGGGATGTGCGTACTGACAACCTGTCGAGCGACGAGGGTTCGGTACAGGGCCCTCTTGCAGTTGAGGCACCAGCGGTACTACCATACGTTGGGCCACCGATGCCACCAGCCCCAGCAGTAGGCGATGCACGCCACTTGAGTGCGCTGCACGAGTTCCAGCGCTAGAGGCCAGCCAGGTTCCGGGGAGAGATGGACCCGTAGGCGGCTGAGGATTGGTTGGAGGCTGTGGTGAGAGTCTTCAGGCTAGTGGGGACGCCGACAGACTTCATGGTGATCTTTGCTTCCAGCCTTCTTCAGGCAGCATCAGGAAGGTGGTGGAGCCACTTGTTCCAGTTTTGCGATGGGATGGCCTTCACATGGGAAGACTTCGAGACCTTATTCAGGGTGGAGTTTGTGCCAGTAGCTCTACACCCCGAGCGTGTTCATGAGCTGCTGCCTTTTCCACGTGTTTTTCGATCAGTAGCCGAGTCATCTGTGGGCAGTAGACAGATGGTGTAGAGATCCAGGAGGACCAGACCAGTAGTTGGGCGATCTCGGGTTTTAGGACCGGTGGTGCGGGGCACCCGGGGTGGGGTCAGAGCCAGGCGTGCCAGAAGTAGACTATGTTACTCGTGCGGCAGAAAGGGTCATCTAGCACGTGACTGTCCGACTCCCCGTACGGTTGATCAGCGGGTGTTGGAGGAGCCACCGAGATAGAAACCGCGATGAGTACTTGAGCAACAGCCGAGCAGTGGACAAGGCAGTAGAGCTCTGAGAGCTGGTGGATAGGATAGTAACTAGTGGATACGTCTTTTGTACTTATAGTTCCATGTTGCTTTATATTCGTGTCCTTGTACTATGAGCTGCAATAATAAAAAGACACTTATCTTTGTTTTCTTTCCACCCCTTTTGTTTGGTTGATACTGAGTGGTCCCAGTTAAGATTGTTGACTTGACCCTCACTTTCGAGTTTTCTACTAATGGAGACCTAGTGACCTCACACTATTTTCAACAGTGTGACTCGACCCCTGGAGGCGAGAGTGACAGTTGGATCTCTTAGTAGTTACATCAAGGCCTTACGACGTCATTCATGGCATGAATGCATCCTTAATGTCAGGATTGACTGTATTAGGCAATGGGTGTGCTTCATCCAGGGGGGATGAGACCAAGTTTCTATTTTCGGCAAAGGTGAAATTTTAGCAGCTCTTCGAGATCATATGCAAAGGAGGTGCAGTTCATCTAGGAGCGGATGAAGACTGCACAGTGCAGTAAGAAACAGGAAACCGGTTCCAGTATTAGAGACTCGGGCGTGTTAAATGTTTCAAGAAGAGGAAGCTTTAAATAGAGATGATTCTGCGATGTAGCAGACGTGGAGGCAGAGCTAGGAGAGCAGCATGAGGATGTGTACATCCTAACATGGTACAACCACCCACCTTAGTTATTCCCGCTAGTCTCAAGGACCTGGAGGGCGGAGGAAGAGTGCGGCTGCATGCGGTCAAGGTGTGTGACCCAATGGCTCTAGAAATGATTCAAGGGACAGACTGTGTCCACTACTAGATGTTGTAGTAATGGACGTCGATATGAATCATTTCTTGCTTTCAAAAATCTTGTTCCAGACCTAGAGTTTCCAGTAAGTCGTGGACTTGACCCTCACGTCTGGAGATACCTTGGGAGGATACTCGATAATCACACTTACGCCGACAGTGTGGTCAGACCCTCGAGGCGATAGTTCTGGTTGGAACCTCTTGGTGGCAGCGTCGAGGCCTTATGACGTTAGTTTGAGTATGGAATGGGCGATAACTATTGATACTCAAATTGACGGTTTTAGGCAAACGTCAGGATGGGTTTTCCTTGGTCGGCGAAAAAGGAAACCCCAGGCAGCGCAGGGTAACTCTTGCACAGGAGGGTGCGACAGATCACTCTTTAGTCAGTCAACCTTACCCTCGTAGTAGCAGTCGTTTTGAGTTTCAGTTCTAACAGAAAATGGAGACCTCTGGAGTTCGAGGATGACGACCACGTCTTCTTACGGGTCTCACCTCGACGAGGTTTATGGAGATGAGGCCAGGGAGGCAAGTTATCTCTGAGGTTCAATGGACCTTTCTAGGTCCCCAGATGGGTAGGTGAGGTGGTTTACTGCTTGACCCATCCACTTCAGTTGCACTAGGTGCACGACGTTTTGCACGTATCCCAACTGAGGAGATACGTGCTCGACCCTCCGCATATCATCGACCGTGAGGAGCTGGACAGTGGTGATGAGGTGACTTCTATGGAGGTTCCTATGGGGATCGAGGATCGACAGGAGCGGATCCTACGGGGATGATCGATTCCTCTGGTGCACTTTCTTTGGAAGCGCGGGAACCTCCAGGTGAGCACATGGGAGCGGAAGGCTCAGATGCGTGCTCAGTACCGCTTTGTTTCCCTATGTTTGTGGTGAAGCTTTACGGAGACGTAAAGCCCTGTGGTGGGAGTAATGTAAAGACCTGTAAATTCCAAAGAATTTTTTTTCTTAATTTTCTTTGGAATTTTACAAGAACGTAGTTTCTGACGACACCTGATTCCGAGGCCCGGTGTGCCCGGAATCAATTTCCGAAGTTTGGCTCGGGTACATTCAGTGAATGGACGAGCGGGTTTTTCTAACTTTTGAACCGGTGCTCGGAATCGAATTCTGAGGGCACCGATGGAATCACAACGCCGGTATTTTCTTAGAAACGCCTCTTCTGGAGTTGCGTTTCCTCGGTGGTGGTTTTTAATTTTTGGGCTTAAAGTTAAGGAATAAAATAAATTGTTCGACAAACATTATTTTATTTCACTTAAGCCACTTGGAAGCCACCTGAAAGCCACTTAAAGCTGCTTAAGTGGAGTTGTTACGGATAGGGTGCTATCCAAAAATATCCTACCCTCTTGGTAGGATATTTGTGAGGTGGGACCCGCACGAGCCCCACCGTTTCTTTTCCACTAAGTAACGCACCCGCGAAAACCCGTCATTATGAAAGTCAACTGATGTGTTTTCTTAATTTCTTAACGCACCAATTAATTGGGCGGTTTTCTTTGTTAGATTAATTGGGTGGTTTATTTTGTTGAATTAATTCTACGAATTGATGGGTTGTTTCTTATCTTTTGTTTTTCTTTTCTTAAGTTGATAATAAAATAAGTTGAGGACTTATTTTATTTTGGGTGGAGGGGGTTTGTGTTGTGTTAAACCTTCGGGAGAGCAGAGAGATAATTCTTCGTTCTTCGACGAAAAATGCGAAGAACGCGAAGAACGCTCCGACCTCTGAAGAAGAACGCTCGTTTTCCTTCCACGGAATTTCTCCCCTTCCGTGGCGAGACTCTTCAACGGATCTTCTTCTTCCCCTTCATTGTCAACGGATCGACGAACAAGCTCGGAAGCGGAGTCGGGTAGCAAGCGACGACGGCTTCGCCTTCCCTTGAGTCGGATGAACGCCGACGTCCCCCTTCGACGTCGGCATCCTCGCGACGCCATACCTCGATGAACTTCGAACGACGACGCCTCCTTCCGATCGGCTTTTACCCAAGGTAGGGGTTTTATTTAAATGTTCTATACTCCGTGAATGTTCCCGTTCAAAGTGAAGAACCTGGATAATAAGAACAATTTTAATTCATTAAAAAAAAATTTGGTTGTGTATTCATGTGATGAATAAATTTCTCCCGCTGTTATTATCTAAGGCTGAGGGTGCGGGTCAAACGAATACATCCTGAAAACCCTCCGTTGATTGTTTATTGATGTGTGGATCGACGGACGATGACAAACGAGGCTGCAAGGTGATTTTGAGGGCCTCGTAGTGAAGATAGGGTCCCGGGGTGACCACTGGCGAAGTCCGCACACAAAACGGACCACCGGAGCGCGTCCGGTGGCCCGCGGAAACTACCGCCGGCGCGCCACGCCGGCGCGGCGGCGCCGGTGGTCAGAGGTGGCGGTGCCCGGCGCAACGCCGGCAAAACCCGCCGCGGCTGAAGCCGCAG
Source organism: Viscum album (assembly GCA_963277665.1). Taxonomy (NCBI): domain Eukaryota; kingdom Viridiplantae; phylum Streptophyta; class Magnoliopsida; order Santalales; family Viscaceae; genus Viscum; species Viscum album. Next base: position 1,249,685,893 of record OY728122.1, on the reverse strand, counting down.
TGGCGACGCGGTTCCGTGGCCGCGCGGAACCAGTGGAGGGACGCGGCCCGGCCGCCGCGTCCGCTAGCAAGGCGGCCCCAACCGGGGTCGCGGGTTCCTCACGCGGGGCAGCGCGCCCCCGCGACTTCCGCGCTCGGCCGCTCGGCCGAGTCGAGCCGGACCGGCCGGCCGGGTTTGGCCGCACCCTGGCCGGACCAGACCGGGCCAGCCGGATCGGCCCGGGTCGACCCGGTTTGGCCGACCCAGGGGGGGTCGGGCCGGGTCGGCCCGGGCCCGGACCCCCCGTCTTCGGACCGTTTCGGTCTTTTGCCAGTAAATTAAGCTACGCGCCTCCAAACAACGCGCCATCAGCAGTAAAGCGATCCTTGGATCGAGACGGTCGTTTTGGTATATCGCACTCAAGGTTTAGGAATACTTTGGGTTCGGCCGGGTTGGTTCGTACACGAAACCAACCGGGACCTCGGAGCGGAAACACTCATATCTTGAGCTACGGACGTCCGATTGACGTGCCGTCAGCTTTGTTGAATTCCTCTAAGTGGGACGGATCTTTTGGCTTACTCTGCTCGAGGTTTGGACGCAGTTGGAGTATGGTCGGGTTGGTTTTAACTTAAAACCCAACCGGGACCCTGAGACAAAAAAGCCAATAACTACCAGACCGGGCGTCCGATTGACGTGCCATCTGTTGAGTTGTGTTCCTGTTGACAATATGGAACTTTTGGCATCCTCCGCCCGAATTTTGGATGCAGATGGATAGTGGCCGGGTTGGATCGCACCGAAATCCAACGGGGCCTCTGGAACGGAAAAGCTGATACCTTTCTGACAGAACATCCGTTTGACGAACCGTCAGCGGCGTTGATGAACCCGTTGAGAAACCGTCCCTATGAGTATACCCTATGAGTGTTTGGGGTATAGTTGAGTTACGACCGGATTGGTTCGCACACGAAACCAACCGGGCCCCTGGGACGAAAAGGCTAGCAACTCACAGACCGGGCGTCCGATTGACGCGTCGTCTATTGCGTTGAGACCCCTATGATGAGGCGGTCCTTGAGTTACTTCTTCGTGGAACCTTGTGATACTTGTAGTATCGACCAGCAGCTCTTGGAGCGAACCCTCCCGGAGATGAGCGTGTGGAATACTAAGACCATGTAGCTGACTGAGACCCAACGACTGCTGATCGAACGACTCGGTGTGTTACAGAGGTGCGCTTGGTTGTAGCGGCACATGGGAGCGCTTGGTTGTAGCGGCAGACCCACTACAGAGGTGCGCTTGGTTGTAGTGGCACATGGGAGCGCTTGGTTGTAGCGGCAGACCCACGACAGAGGTGCGTTTGGTTGTAGAGGCACATGAGAGCGCATGGTTGTAGCAGCTGGCCCGCAGTACTCGATAGGTGGAGTTCTACAGCAGTCTTAGGTTAGTGAGCAGTACCTCGGAGTCGTGACAGGACCACTATACACTCCAGAGACGGAGCTCTTCAGCAGTTACGGTTTCGATAATGAAAATCCTGGTTTGAGCTGAGACTTTTGACCTTTGTGTTTATCTCATGATTGAGATGGGTTACTTGATAACTTAGGTATATGTATGGGCATATATCTAAGTAGAGGGTATCTATTGAGATCTTCTTGTGGTTATCCTTGTTGGTTTAGTGAGACCTTGAGGGTATCAGGGTCCCTACTGAGTATTGTTATACTCACCCCTGCACGGGCTATGCCCGCACCCCGTTGTTTTGGTTGCAGACGACGGGCAGTGCTGATGGAGGCCGAGTGTTCGAGGACTGGACGGTACCCGGAGGTGGACTACACGACGAGTCAGTACCAGGAGGTGGACTATACGACGTGACGACTCACAGGGGAGGTTGACGGACGAGAGCATGGAGGAGGCTATCTGTACCTACCCTTCAGGTAGGATCAGTGGTGGACGACCAGGAGCTACACTATCTGTACCTACCCTTATGGTAGGATCCGAGGAGGAAGACCCAGGAGCTGCTTCCTACTTCCAGTTGTATGTCTTTTTTTTGTTGTACCTTGTTCAGTTGTAGTCATACTTTCTTTTGGGTTTGTATTCTAGCCCATTTAATTTTTATCATTTCTTTTGTACTTAGTGTTTTGCTTCCGCTTGTACTCTGTGGTGCTTGTTTTCTTTTATATAGGCAATGTCTTCCCAGTTATCGGGATTTTATACCTTTGGTTCTAGTCGCCAGCCCTTGGCCTATGGAAGGCGAGCTTGGGGTAGTCACGACACGGGCCCCGAGGACGGGTCGTGACACACCATGTAGTGTTCCTTGTGTAATTATGTTTTTGGAGACAATTTGAAATGATTCTTTTGGATTCATATATGTTTTAAAAATTCTTAATTTGATGATGTGGTGGATCATGATTGAGTTATGACATTAGATTTGAGGATGAATTAAAGTGATCTTATGGTAAAAATATCAAAAACATGTTAGTGTGTGAATCTTGAAAATATTATTGATTCATATAGCTAATTATCATACGATGGGACAAACATTGGTGTCTGGTAGGGTCCCTAGTGAGTTTGGTGGGTGATCATAGGCTTCATCTAGGCGTGAGCATGTAAATTTGTTATTAATTATAATTGGAGATGAGGGTCGTGGAAATGAGATAGATAGGAATGTTCTTAAATGGGTCCACATATGGAGATGGATGTAATCAGTTTTTTTAAAAAATATAACCTTTTTTAAGAGGATGAAAATTCCATTTTTATAATTAAATCTAGATTTCATGGTAAATCTAATATATTCTAGTCTTATACATGGAAGAAATATATGCATCCATTCAAGTTTATAGTTCCCTATCATGGTGGGGTTCTATCCTTCAACTAGTGTTCTCATTATTATTCTTGAGTGGTGAGTCCAGGACTAATATAGTCATGCAATTAGATAATTAAAGTAGTTTTTAATATGAAAATATAATTAAGGAATCACCAAAGCATCATAATTTTGTAGTTGTATGATGTGAAATTTCATTGGGATAACTATAGTCCTACTAGCTATTATGATGGTGGAACAGTTATTGTTTGAAAGAGATGGTTTGATGTAATAACTATCTCCATTTTTTGAATTATTATTTAAAATGGGTCATGTTTTGGTGAGTTGTGTTCATTCCACATTGATATATTCTTTATACCATTATTGGGGTTTTGAAGTAGGAAGTTTCCAGTTCGAGTAGTGTTAATTAATTTGATAGGTTTTAAGATGTTTATAAATTAAAATAAGCATTTACAGATGTTGGGAAATGTAATTTTTTGTAGTAGTAATTACATCTTGAAATTACATGAGATATAAATTCATGATTAAATTGTTATTTCAATTGGTGGATTGAATGGATTTTTGAATATTTTTCGAAATAAATTCCTTTAGTTTAGTACCTTTATAGGATATATTCAGAAAACTTATGAGTCTCAAATGAGGTAATAATAGATTTTATATTCCATTGTATAATATTTATTGTTGTGGGTTTGAAATTATGGTTTTAGTAAAATCATATTCTTGAAGATGTTTAGCAAAGGTGTTGTGATATCATTGTACCCCAACCATATGACTCTATTATATGAGTAACATAGTTTAATAAACCATGATAATGGGGTCAATAAAATGTATAATAAATTTAATTTTATTTAATATCCAATCCACATGGTTTGATCATGTTTTGTAAAAAATTATTCTTAAACAAGTATGGTGGAGTGTTACCTATTAGAGGGGTTTATATGATGAGAACACAGTTTGTTTATCCATGCAAAATATCCATACAACCTATAGTACATTTAAAATAACAAATTTTCACTGTTATTTTTTTTGAACATACACTTCCATAAAATTTGTCATTTCTCATGTACCCTTACCATTTTTCATGTATTTTCTCTTCCATATAGGACCATTGGGTATTTGAGAGTTTCCATGTATGTTCATCGGTTCTCAGATGTACTTCTTCACTTCAAAACAATAATTTCCTCTCATTATTTCACGTCTCATAATCTATGTTCTCTAATTTCAGGGGTTTTTGACTCTATTTGTGAATGATGGGGTCACCCATTTAACATGGAGATTATATATTACCTTATTAGGATACATCTGTATATGAAGTCTTAATTTCATGGCATGTAAATTTATTATGCAATGATTTCACTGTGTATTTTTCTAAAACATCATTATTTTGGTTAAAATTTTACCATAGTCGTGGTGTTTTATATTATTTATTTGTATTGGAAATTTTTGGGGGAATGTCAAATATTTATAGAGATTATGTTTTTGATTTTTAAATATTTTGATCTTCCATTATATGTGATTCAATTTATTTCATTGTTACATATTATTTAATAGTTATTTTTAATTAATTGAACTTAATTTTCAATGTTTTCATGGATTTGTATCGGAACATTGTAGTTGATGTGATACATTGTGATACTAGGAATATTTACTATTCATTTTAGATAAAGTGGTAAATAATTGAATAATATCGATCCTCCACAAAATCACCCATAGTTGGGTTTTATATTTTCAGTTCCTAGGGAATATATATGACTATATTCTGAATGATAACTATATATATATTAGTTAAATAATATGTATTTTATATAACCTCAGTTAAAAACACAATTCATGTCTTCAGTAATATATGATTTTAACACTAAATGAAATACCACATCGGTGTGTGGCCCTCATAATTGGGTAGTTAAAAAAATTTATTGAAATTTTATTTTTATAAAATTTCATTGAAATTTAGTTTTTAATTTTTCCAATAAATTGTTTGTTCATAATTGGTATATATTTTCTTGACATATTGAAACGATAAATTGAAATACTATTTTAGAAATTGGAATGTATGTATACTTGAATTTATTATTAAAATTATTTATAAGTTTTTATTTTGGTTTATGACTGTGAAATACTATTGATGAAATGTAATTTTTAATTCAAATCATATTTTTAATGTGGGATATGAAATTCTAAAATGTCATTGATATTGGAAAAAGTCTACTAAATGGTTAAATCAATAATAAATTTATTTTTTGGGGATCATAAACAAAAAATGACTCTTTATACTATTTTTTTATAATTATATGGAAGTAATGTATGTTTGCATTATTTGTAAAAAATTATATAGATTTTAGTGAGTTTTACCCGAGGAACAAGATACCAATGGTAAAGTCGTATTCATCAAAACCCATAATTTATACTACCCCAAGGGAAACAAAGATAGATGGTTAACATTATTTGAATGTAACACCCCAAACTTCCATGATATGTTTCCCTTTGAATAATTCAATAGCTTGCATTGTATGCAACTTCGAGATTCTAAAAAACAACGACCAATCAAACTTCCCATTATGAATAGTAATACATATATTTGAAAATTTTATAAATTTTATCGTTTAAAATGGACTTCATTTTTGGATTCTGAATATCGAATTTATCTTAGGGTGAATTTTTGGTATTTTTCTAAAAACATTCAATTTTTGGTGAATAGTGAAAAAACACAGTGTTATTAGTTAAAACCGACTTTTTATATAAATAATTAGTGATCTTATTTTATTTTATTTTAGGTCAAAATATATACATAATAAATATATATGTTCAACGTAATTCATTGGAGTCATTTTATATTATGTTTAGATATATTAAATTTTATCGAACTAGTTACAGTCTTTTACCCACCTCCTAGGTGCATTTACAAATTTGAATAAAAAATAATTTTACTACTTCTGTGAGTTGAATTTCAAAAATACAAGAGACATGGTTAATATTAGTAAGTATAATGTGGTTCAATAATATGAATATAATTTTTCGTGAATAGTAACTTTTTACTTTTATTTACCACAGTTAAAAGTAAATAGGGTAATTAAGGGTAAAAATGATATCATTATTCTCCTAACACATGTACTAATTCTATTGGAAGTGTGTAATTCTACCAAAAACAAACTTAGGAATAAAATATGATCCCCTTTGGTCCACATGGATTTGATTAGTAAATTTACTATTATTTTATTTAAAGAAGATTTAAAAGAGTTAAAATCAATGTTTAATTACTAATCAATTTTAAATATAGGTTTATAAAAAATATAAATTCGACTATAAATATTAATTAAAAATATAAAAATATTTCCTACATAATGGTATTTTTTTTAGTTTTTAGATATTATATAATTAAATTTGTTAATGACACAATAATGATGTTGTAAATACCTTATTAATTTAAGATTAAAATAAATAATATTATAAATACCCATATAAATCTAGTTTAGACTTTTAATGAATTCCAATAATTTTATAGGTTAAAATGACATGTTTAAGTATATTAAATGAATTTTTTTATAAGTATTAATTCTGTTATAAATTTAACAAAAACAATGTACCAAATAGTGTCAAAATTGAAAAAAATCTAGTTTCTAAAACAAATATTATTTTATTAATTAATTTTATATTACCAAAATTCTAAGGATTGGACAAAAGGATTAAATAAGATTATATGTGTAATTAATTAACCACTTCAGGTTCTCTTGGATGTTTATACAACGTTTATTAACCATATAATAAAAATAGAAAAAGTCATGTTAAATGTCTAACTATATAACTAAGAGTTAAATATAAAATATAAGGTTAAAATGATAACCAAAACCTGTTTAAAACCTAGTGTCTTAGGATTTTTAGACCCATAACCATCATGGACTTTATATAATTAATTTCTGAGCCAATAGAAACCAAAAATTATTTTATTATAAAATAATAATTCAAGCTTTTCTTAAAGTGTCTCTCACCCCTCTTATAAAAGGGAACCTCACATCTCTCCAATTCACACCTTAAAATCTATTTGGATCGGACATCCCCTACCCAAATACCCTCTAAACTATACTCCCTTCATCATATATGGCTTCCTTTTGTCATAAAGAAATCTTAAGTTTCCCTTTTGATCAAATCAAAAGGAAGAACCCGAAGAAGAGGAAAATATTTCAACCCCACTCTCCTGTTCTTTTCTTTTTCCTCTTCCTCTTTCTTTGTTGTTAACATTCTAAACTAATAACTCCAGTATATTATATATAATTTGAAGTTATTATAAAAATTTTACAACCATAATCATTATTCTTTCCATCCTCTAAATGAAAAAGTCACCATACGAGTGTACGTACGGATTACCGTCTCAACATCGTGGTATAATTTGTTATTTATAAACATATTCATTTGGATAGGTATAATAATGAGTATAAATGATTTAAATAATAAATATAACATGATAATGATTTTTTATATGTGATATACCATTCAATTATATATGATTTTTTTTATCAAAATAATGATATTGTCTCTCGTTCTTACGTACAGATTACCGTCTCAACGAACGCGATGAGATTCATTCCCCATCGTATCCATTAAAGAATCATTTTAATTTTATGACTAAAAAAATTCTGTTTAAATACATAATATAATTCTAAATATGAATAAGGCACATCCTATCCATAACAAACATTACTGACGTAACAAATCGTATAAAGTAAAATAAATCATTCAACACCTGAAACAATGATAATATAAAAATATTTTTAATAAAGGAATATTAGAGGATCATATATGATATAATATTACTTATATGGTTCTTGTATAATTTAATAACAATTATTTAACTAATATACAAGAGGTTAATATACCATTAACCAAAAAAATTACAAGTTAACGGTTAATTTCACAATCTCTTTATTATCCAAGATTGTTTTTACGTAAGTATCTACTGGGACCTCTTTATCATCCACATCCATGTTTCTAAAAAATGTATTCCATAACATTTTTACTATTCACTATACTATGGTTTAAATCCATTTATATGATTGATTGAATTTTAATAAAATGGTTTGAAAGGAATCTTCTATCATTTTCCAAACAAGGTACCTTATGACCGTTTCGAAAAAATTAAGGTAAAAATGTTTTTATACTTGTATGGTGGGTGTGGATATATTTCTCCATTATAACATCATTGAAGTTTTCCCTACAATATTATAATAATATTTTCAAGATAAATTGTTTCTTTTATAATTATATTACATTTAAATTATTGAAAAATAGAAAGAGATAATTCTCTAAAAAAATTTGATTTCATCTATTTCAACACAATTTGATGGATTGTGAGCTCATTTGATGTTAATTTATTATGATACAATACATCCAAATTGTATTGAAGGTTTTGTGATATGTTTGACTATGAATGATTCATTTTTATACCATTCCTATTTTATTAATAAATATTAAAATTTTGTGTGATATTTTTAATATTAATGTATATGTTATGTTAAAACTGTCTCATATAAGGAATGCACTGGACTTAGTAAGTGATGGGTGGAGCCTTCTATAGCTCATCGATGCATCGGTAGGTCTCATGAGACAAAATAGTGTTTTACCATGAGGCCTTGAAAAAATCTTATTTTTAGTCTTGGCACAAGGCCTTGACTATGTGGTTATAAAGTCTAGTATTATGCATTCAATCATTATGAAAGTGGCTATTGATATTGCATGTGATTATTTGACTAGTATTATATCCATGTGAATAAGTAAATGGAATTAATTGATTTTATCTTTTCCTTATTATGCTAAAGTTCATGTTTAAAAGAATTTTGTTTTAGTATTACATTGCCTTAAATTTTTATGCTTATTTATGAAGGTTTTCGATATATTGTTAACCTTACTGCGAATCTGAGCTCCCCCCTTTATATGTTTAATTTTCCCAGGATGAAAAAAAGTATATTATGACTGACCTGGAGGGATATTATAAGGGATATTAGTATGGCCTATGGAGACTATGTTGTTGTAGAGTTTCGTTGTATAATGTAATGTAAAACTTATGAATGTATCTTGTATTTCCAAGGCTACTAAACTAATAGGTCATTCGAGACTTGATCTTTTGTGATCATGGAAATGTTATGTAATAATAAACTGACTCTGGGTAACTAGGTTTAGGGAATTACAGTTGGTATCACAAGAATTTTACTAAAATCCTTGGAATCTAGATTTAGAAAAACTCGGATTAGAGAACATTTCCATGAGATAAACATTGAGGATTAGTATAGATGAATTTCCTAGAATTTTGTTACTATGGAGATTTTGTAACTATTCTAATAAATACATCCCTATATATATGAGTAGGTAGATTTAGATCTAGCACATATGTACCTTTGGGTAAAACCCAAAAACACTGCTTTGACCTAGACTCGAACGAGAACTGGTGCACAACAACTGGACTTACTACACTCTTGGTTATGACACTCTTGAGGGATATGCTAAGGATAATTCTTTTTTTTACAAACCATTATAAAGGTTTTATGAGTATATACATTCACAATAAAAATATTTCTTATCTTTATGGATTATATCCATAAACTGTTCAATTAATTTTAAATGTTTTACAAGTTTGGAGTTATGTATTGTGATTCATAAACTAATATAGTGTATTGAATTGTTTAGAAATGTCACCTAGTGGAAGTAATGAGAACTGTATCATTGCACATAATCCATTTAGGTATTTCCCTCCTACACAAGATAATTAGAGTGGAGCTAGTGAAGAAACTGGTGCTGATCACCTTATCACCATACTGGGACAACTCACTCAGGTTATGAATAACAATCTTACCCGTATGGAGCACCCTGATACACAACGCAGAGGATCAATGTTAGACCACTGCATGAGGAAACAACCACCAAAATTCAATGGGAGTAAAAATCCATTAGTAGCTGAGTAGTGCATAAATTCCTTAGAGAAATTATTTCATGATTTGGGTAGAAGAAAAATGGAAAAAGTTTTCATGGTAGTTTATCACTTCACTGGAGATGTAGATCAATGACGTTCATTGATTCAAACCCCAAAGGGAGATAGTGAATTACCAAATATTTAATGGAAGGGGTTTATAGATATTTTCATACAAAAAAATTTTCCTCGTTACCATCGGGCAGATAAGGAAAGACCATTTCTGAGTGTGAGGCAAAAAGAGGATATGAGAGTGTCATAAAATATGAGGCAAAAATTACAAGGTTAACAAGGCATGCTTCAAATTATATATGTAACCCATGAAGAAATATTGATCATTTCTTTAATGTGTTAAAACCAATTCTCTTTTGATCATTAATATCAAAATCCATCTCGTCGTATAAAGATATAGTCTTATGTGATATCAAGATAGAAAAAGAACTTTGTAAGTCTTACTACTTTAAAAAAATGTAAGAGATGAAGGGATCTACTGAACATTCTATAAATTGAAATATGTGGAATAAGGGGATTGTTTAATATCAATCATGTGGTAAATGTGGTAAAAACACCCTAGGACTTGCCTGAAGAGAATGAGAGTCTATTACATGTTTGGTGAAAAAGACCACCAAGCTTGTGATTGCATGGAGAACAAAGAGGCTGTTGAATTATACAATTGTAGAGAATAAGTGCATTATTCAAATTAATGTCCTAAGAACCAAGGGAACATACCTCAAAAAAGTACAAGGGAGCAAGGCCAATATTATTCAATCACTACTGCTGAGGTTGAAGCTCCAAAAGACATGGTGGAATGTAATTTAATGGTTTCATCAAGTTTATAAAATTATTTATTTGATTTTGGATCATCACATTGTTTCATATCTTCATGGTTTCCTATTAAAATTAGTTATTTTCAAATTGACATAACCAAGGAGTTGTCCGTCAAAACACCAAAGGTAGGTATCATCTCAACAATGTTTTGTGAATCAGTTCCCATTAGGATATATAAATGTTCTTTATCTGTTGATATCATCATCATACCAAAGATTGAATTTGATATAATCCTCAGTATGGATTGGATTTTGGGTCTTGGTGAGAAAATTTAGTGTAAGAAGAAGGAGGTTACAATTTTTAATGATGATAAGGAGTACCTTATCTTTAGAGAAAAAACATCACCACCTGATTCTTATCTAGATCCACACCTAGCAGCTCTACAAAATTCAATTATTTGGGAGGATGAGAATGAAATAACTATGGGTGAGGAAAAGATTATTCAAATAGAGGATGTACCTATTTTGAAAGAATATGTTGACGTGCGTCTAGAGGATTTACCTGGACGATCCCTAGAATGAGAAATTGAGTTTCCCATTGATTTAATTCCTGGTTCATGGACTATTTCGAAGACCCCTTTATAGAATGGCCACTGTGGAATTAGTGGAACTAAAGAAACAACTAGAGTATTTGAGTAATAAGGGATTTATTCTCCCTAGTGTTTCTACATGGGGTGATCATATCCTTTTTGTTAAGAAGATAGACAGATTTAGGAGGTTGTGCATTGACTACAGGGAGATCAATGCTATAACAATAAGGAACAAGTATCACCTACCTCACATTGATGATTTATTAGACCAACTTCATCAAGATCAATATTTTTCAAAGATTAAATTATGATCTGGATGTCATCATATGGGTGTGAAGAAGGAAGACATTCAGAAAACAACATTTCGAACCAGGTACTAGCATTATGAGTTTACAGAAATGCCTTTTTGGATGACTAATGTGCCCTCTATATTCAGGGATCCGATGAACAGAGTATTAAAGGAATATCTTGATGACTTTATAGTTGTATTTATTGATGATATACTTGTATAATCTAAAATAAATTAAGATCATGAAAATCACTTATGCACCATTTTAAAAACCCTCAGAAGAAATGAATTATAAGGGATGTTTATAAATTGTGAATTCCTGCTTCAAGAGATTTATTTTCTTGGAAAAATTTTCCCTAAAGATGGAATATCTGTTGATCCCTTAATGACCAAGGCAATCCCTGAATGGCCAGCATCGATGAATATAACTAAGGTATGTAGTTTTATTAGATTAATAGGTTATAATCAGCATTTTTTCCAGAATTTTTCCCGATTGGCTAACCCATTAACCAATATAGAACCGAAAGGGGTTACATTCATTTTTACAACAGAGTGTGAATAATTTTTTGAAGAATTGAAGATAAGATAATTCAATGATCCTATCTTGACTCTACCATTGAGGAATTATGGGTTTGTTATTCATAGCGATGCATCTAAGAAAGGACTTGGTTTTTTCCTTGTGTAGAACGATTTGGTAATTTTGTACACATCATGATATCTAAAAATTAATGAGCCAAAATATCCTACTCATTATATTGTGTTAGGAGATGTAATCATTTCTTTGAAGATATGGAGACATTATCTCTATAGTGAAAATGTGATATTTATACTGATCCAAAGAGATTGAAGTATAGTTCCTCACAAAAAGTACTCAACATGAGTCAAAGGTGATGGATTCATCTACTCAAGGATTATGATTTCACAATACACTACCACCCAGGGAATGAAAATAAGGAGGCTGATGCTTTGAGCAAGAAATATCATCGAGTTTTGGACAAGATGAGAGTTGAAAGGGATCATATTTCCTGGATCTAGTAAAAATTGATATGAGAATAATCATTGAAGGTGAAATGTAAAAAAAAATTTCAAATGGTTTCCAAACCATCATTACTAGAAAGGAAAAAAAGTTCTCAATCTTATGATAAGGTGTTTCAAAAGTAGATTAAAGCTGTGAATGATGGAATATTGAGTGATGTTAAATATGAAGATGGGATTTTGAATTTTGGGAATGGGCTTTGTGTTCCCCATATACGGGATCTAAAAAGGGAATAGTAAGATGATTCTCATATCTCCAATTTCTCTATTCACCATAGTAGAAACAAGATGTATAGAGATTTGAAGGAACATTTTTTTGGGACAACATGAAGAGGGATATTGCTAATCTTTTGTCAAGATGCATGGTTTATCAATAAGTAAAACCTGGAAGGCTGCATCCTGGATGAGTCATGCAACCTCTTCCCCTACCTGAGTGGAAATGGGATAATATTACAATGGAATTTTTCATGGGGATACAAAAGACTCCTAGAAGGAATGATGCAATATGGTTCATTGTTGATCGTCTTTCCAAGTCAGAACATTTTCATTCCATAACAGAATATTTCCCACTATAAATCCTAACAAGACTGTATATTAATGAACTTCTAAGCCATAATAGAGTACCCTTGTTGATTGTTTATGATCGTGATCCCCATTTGACATCATGATTTTGGAAATGTTTTCAGTAATCCCTTGATACTGAACTTCATTTGAGCACTTCCTACCACCCTCAAACTGATGGAAAATTATAACGGACTATTAGAACCATTGAAGATATGTTGAGATCTTACTCAGTTGAAATTCATGGTATGTAGGATCAATATTTACCTCTGGTAGAATTTTCCTATAACCATAGCTTCCATTCAAGTATATATATGGCACCATATGAAGCATTATATGGAATGAGATGTCACACACCAACATGTTGGGATGATGTTGGTGAAAAAAACTCATAGTTATATACCTTGTTGATGAAAAAATGGAAAAGGTGAAGGTTATCCAAACCCACATCAAAGAAGCCCATTGTAGGAAAACGATCTATGCTGATAACCGAATAATGGATCTCGAATTTCAAGTAGGAGACCATGTTTTCATGAAGGTACATCCATGGAGGGGTGTTATAAATTATGGAAAAAAGGGTAAATTGAGTCCCACATACATCGTACCTTTCGAAATTCTATAATGAATTGGAGTTGTTGCTTATCATTTAGAAATGCCTCCAAGTCTCTCTAATGTTCACGATATGTTCCATGTATCAATGTTGAGAAAATACATGGTTGACCCAATGCATGTACTCAACTATGTGGAAATTGAACTGGAACTAAATTTTTCTTATTGTGAAGAGCCTGTCAAAATTATTGATACAAGAGAACAACAGTTGAGAGAAAAGATGACTCGTCTGGTAAAAGTTCTATGGAGGAACCAAATAATGGAAGAGGCAACGATGGAAATATAGGAAATTATGATGAAGAACCACCTGAATCTTTTTGTGTGGTAGTATAATAGAAATTTAGAGGATGAAAATATTTGTATTAGGGAAAAATCTAACACCACAATCTTCCACGGTACATTTATATTTGAATAATTAAATTGTTTTCATTGTACGCAACATTGAGATTCTAACACACAACGACCAATCAGACTAACTGTTATGAAGATTAATACACACTTTTTAAAATTGTATAAATTTTATCTTTCAAAATAAACATTATTTTTTGATTCGGAATATCTAAATTTTCTTATGGTGACTTTTGGTATTTTTTTGAAAACATTCCATTTATGATGAATAGCGAAAAAAGACAGCGTTATTGGTTACAACTGAATTTTTATTTAAATGAATTTTTATTTTATTTTAATTTATTTTAGATGAAAATATTTACATAATACATATATATGTAAAACATAATTTATTGGATTCATTTTCTAATATGTTTTGTTATATAAAATTTTATCGAACTATTTACCGTCTTTTACACACCTCCTAGAAGCATTTGCAAATTTTTATAAAACAAAATTTTACTGCTTCTGTGACTTGAATTTCAAAAATCTAAGAGACACGGTTAATATTAGTAAATAAAATTTGGTTCAATAAGACAATAATATTTTTTGGTGAATAGTAACTTTTTAAATTTATGTACCACGGTTAAAAGTAAATAGGGTAATTAAGGGTAAAAATGATATCAAAATTACCCTAACTCATGTCTTAATTCTATTGGATAAGTTTAATTCAAACTAAAACAAACTTAGGAATAAATTATGACTACCATTGTTCCGCTTGAATTAGATTAGGATATTTATTATTATTTTATTTAAAGAAGAGTAAAAGTAGTTCAAATCAATGTTTAATAACTAAACCATTTTTAATATAGGGTTATTCATAAGATAAATTAGACTATAAATATTAATTTGAATGAAAAAAATATTTCCTACATAATTGTATTTTATTCATAATTTTTATATATTATAAAATTAAATTTATTCATGACACAATGATGATACAATAATTACCTTATTAATGAATGTTTAAAATAAGTGATATTATAAATATTTAAATAAATCTAAATTTTCGTCTTTTGATTAATTCTACTAATTTTTTAGGTTATTATGACATGTTAGTGTTTATTGAATTAAATATTTTCTAACTAATAATTCTATTATGGATTTAACAAAAATAAAATACCAAATAGTGTCAAAATTTACATAACTAAGTTTAAAAAAATATTATATTATTAATTAGTATTCTATTCATAAAAATCTATGTTTTGGACAAAAGGATTAAATAATATTATATATGTCATTAATGAACCACTTGAGGTCCTCATGGAGGTTTATACTACATTTATTAACCATATAATATAAAAATACAAAGAGACATGGTAAATGTCAAACTATTTAACTAAGAGTTTAATCATAAAGATAAGGTTAATATGATGATCTAAACCTGTCTCAAATATATTGGTTGAGATTTTTTCGACCCATCCCCACATTATCCATTAAATATTTCATTTTGGATCCATTATAATCCGAATATGATTTTATTGTAATATAATATCTCAAACATTTCCTAAAGTGACCCTCATCCCTCTTATAAAAGGGCACCTCGCTTCTCTCAAATTCACACCTTCAAAGCCATTTGGATCGGAAAAACCCTAACCAAATGACCTCTAAAATGTCATACCTTTATCCTAGATTCCTTCCTTTAGTCATAAAGCCTACCTAACGAGTCCTTTTGATCAAATCAAATGGAAGAACCCAAAGAAGAGGTAAATATTTAATCACCCATTTCAAGTTCTTTTCTTCTTTGACTCCCTATTTCTTTGTAGTTTTCATTATAAAATAATAAATCCAGTATATTTGATATAATATGATGTTATTAAATAAATTTTACAAGAATATTCCTTATTATATCCATCCTATAAATAACAATGTCATCATACATACGTACGTACGGATTACCGTCTCCACGTCGTGGTGTTGATTGTTATTCAAAAACTTTGTCATTTGGATGTGTATAATAATGAGTATAAATGATTTAAATAATAAATATAACATGATAATGATTATGTGTTTATGATATACTATCCAATTATATACAATTTTAAAAATAAAATAATGATATTGTCCCTCGTGCGTACGTACAGATTATTGTCTCCACGAACGCGATGAGATTAATTCCCCATCGTATCAATTCAAGAAACATTTTCATTTGATGATTAAAAAAATTGTTAAAAAACTTAGTATAATTATTAATATGAATAAGAAACATCCTATCCATAACAATCATTACTTACATAACAAATCATATAAAAGAAAACAAGTCAATTAACACATGAAATGATGATAATACTAAAATATTATTAACAAAGTAATATAAGAAGATCATATGTGATATCATATTTACTTATATGGTTCTTGTATAATTTAATAAAACTGATTTATCTTTTATAAAGGAGGTTAACAATCCCACAACCAAGTAAAAGTACATTTTGAGGGTTAATTTCACAATCTCTTTATTATCCAAGGTTGTTTTTACATAGGTATCTATTGGGACCTCTTTATCATCCACATCCATGTTTCTTCAAAATGTATTCCAAAACATTTTTACTATTTACGATAAGTATATTTTCAAAATAAATATTTTCTTTTATAATTATATGAATTTTAAATTATTTTATAATATTATAAGATATTTATCTAAAAAAAGATTTTATTTTTTCGTTGTCAACCTCCTTTGATGTATAGTGTGTTTATTTGAAGTTGATTTATTATGATACAAAACTACCCTATTGTATTGAAGGTTTTGTGATATGTTTGAATGTGGATGTGTTTTTTTATACCATTCATGTTTTATGGATAATGTATTGACATCTCATATGCTAGTTCTATTATGAATGTTTATGTTATTTTTAAAACTATTCATATGAGGAATGCATTAGACTTAGTAAGTGATAGGTGGAGCCCGCTATATCTCCTCAATGAATTAGAAAGTCTCATGAGAAAAACTAGTTTCTTTGCACAAGGCCTTGATAAAATATAATTTTTAGTCTTGGCACATGGCCTTGACTATTTGGATATGAAGTCTGGAATTATGCATTCCATCATTATGAAAGTGGCTACTGATATTGCATGTGATTATTCGACTAGTAGAATATCTATGTGAAGAATTAAATTGAATTATTTAATTTCATCTATTCCATATTATGATGATGTTTAAGTTTAAGAGGCTTTTGTTTTAGTCTTACATTTTCCTAAATGTTTATGCTAATTTATGAATGTTTCCATTATATTGTTATCCTTACTGAGAATCTGAGCTCACCCCTTTCTATGTTTAATTTTCCCAGGATGTGAAGAAGTAAATTATGACTGACCTGCAAGGATAGTATAAGTGATATGAGTGTGGCTAATGGAGACTATGTTATTGTTGTGTTTCATTTTATAATGTAATTTAAAACTTATGAATGTATCATGTATCTCCTAGTCTATTAAACTAATTGGTCATTCAAGACATGATCTTTTGTGATAATTCCAATGTTATGTAATAATCACTGACACATGGTAACTAGGGTCAAGGTGTTACAGTGAACATAGGACCTAGTATCCACTCATATAAAAGGTAATAACATTGAAAAACATAGACCTTGGGTGGATGATTGGGCTCTAGAGATGCGTATCTTAACAAAAAAGATTTTTTTTGTAAAGGGATGTGTATATTACCTAGAGTTAATATATGATTTGAATGGTATTCACATCATTTTTATAGGTGACAAGTAGTATTCAAATAAGGAATGCATCATTGTAGAGATGAAACCACCCCTAGGAACGGAATATATATTATGATTCATGTTAAATAATGGAACGTTTTAACCTTCTCAGTTTAGATAGAAAATATATTCATACACGTCATTCAATTTAATCAAACTTAGTGTAAACCATCACTGAATATTGGTACCCAAGTAGCTAACACTACTATGCACATATAAGTCGTTTTCTTTTATCACAAATATTTTGTAATTTGTTCAACTTCTTATATTGGGGCGGGTAAAATGGAATGGGTAAGAATTTGATCTACCTGTAGATGGGATGATTTCCCACATTATAATTTTCCATTATTTTATAGATTTTTAAGGATATATTAGTATTGTATCCAGTTTCATACATATGGAAAAATCATTTATTATTTATAAATTTTATTGATTTTACAATTTATAAATTCTAATATAGTTATGTTGATGTGTTTATATTAAATTTATAATCCATTATGGTGTTCATTGGGATAAAAATGTATTTCTCCCTATAATTATATCATAGGCCCTCACTTGTAGCCAGTAGCCTCTAGTGTGTGAGGAGGATATCCTCAGTCCATATAGTTATCAATATGTCTAGGCACCATTTAGTTTCTTGGGACCAGATGGAATTTTAGTTAGAAATATTTCAAGAGAAATTTTGATAAAATCTTGACATACACATTATTTTAAGGTTTTTAATATGACGTGGTTAATAATTTTCAAAATATTTCAATCTTATAAATTTTTTTTGATAAAGTCAACATGAGATGTGGTGTTATCATTTTATATAGATGACCATGTCTTGGGAGGAGTTCCAACTGTTTTTTTTATTCTTTTTATGTTGTTTTTGTAGAATGGTACAACTAATTTCTATAGTGGGTGGTACAAAATTAACATTTAAATGGCATGAACAACATTGTTGATGAATTTTCAAGACATGTCAACAATGATGTTTCTATGATATAGTAATAGTATGTTATTTATATAGCATTTTTTTACATGGATAAATGAGGGATATACATGTAGAATCAAGGTTTTAGTGACTAATGAATCATAACCCACTATGATGATTATTTTTCTGATGAAATATGTTTATACTTCTGTGATATAGATAATTATATAAATTATAATTGAATATATTTGTTGTTGGAAGGGTTTCTTATATAGTGAAGTATGATGATGGATGGTTGGTGTAACCACTTTATAACCCTAATTAGATAAATCATGTAATATATGACTCCATGATAAATATCATACATGAAATTTAGGTGTTCTCTTGTACGGTTACATAATATTGGTAAAAATAAAAATATAATTTTAATGTAACTCATGATTGAGTATGACCGACAGTGTGTTAGTATCACATCAAGGAAGGGAAATGAATTTGTTTGGTTGATGACATAACATATGAATTAAACAACAATTCATCCTATTCATTAGTCTATGTGATTGCATGAAAATTATATTAATATAAATTTTGGCATGATGAACATGTTTTTTGATAATAAATTATTTTTGGAGGCTATATGTTTTGAGAAAATTCATCCATTTTTTAATCTAATGGGGGGTTTTACGAATATTGTATTTTTTGGATATTAATGGTATCAAACCAATGATTCATGCATGATAATAATGTTCCAACGAATTGATAATTGATTCATAGAAAATTGGGTGTATATTCATTTCTATTAATTGGAGGTAAACATATATAATATCAGTTGAAAATTTTAAATATGAATAAGTATTAGCTTCACACAAATATTTTTGTTTTTTTTTTGTATTGTAATGAGATATCCATGCATGAATTATTGTTTAACACTATGATTAATTTTAATAAACAATATATCATGGTGGGGTGTACTACATTGTGGAACCCCATTGTTTATATGGAATGATGGTTAATTACATGTGACATCTCATGGAGTACAATAACTATTGGGACACAATCTCACCATACTGAAATGATTTCATGTTGTTGATCATATTTTAAAAAATAATATAAACTATTTATTGATCTATATTGTGAATGATCCATTATAATTACATTGTTGGAAAATATTTTTTTAATCTTGAGATATTTATCGTCTCTTCTATGAAATTATGAATGAGTGGTCTAGAAAATTTCATATGTATAGGAAGTGTTAGTTCTAGATTATTTAGTTACCATGTTCCCAAAAAACCTATGAATGTTAAGAAGAATTTTAGTTTCATATTTTGTGGAGCATATATTTCATGAAACAGATTAAAAAATGAGTTCTTGAGAGCTTAAAACTCTTAAAAGGTATATTGGTTTTGGTATATGAGGCTGAAAACATAGTCTAGAGTTTAGGGATAATAATGATAAGTATGTACGAAGCTTTATGACTGCACCTATTTGAAAATGGATCACAGAAGGTATCCTATAGTGATCAATAGTAGCCATTCCACCTAGAATGACTCAACATTTAGCTGATGATCCTAGATTAATTATCATGTGATGATGGTTGGTAGCATTATTAAAAAAATTAAATCACCTTCCATATAAAAAATGATAACTATGTATCTAATTTACACTTAACTTATAGCAGGTGAATTGTGCTAGGAATTACATTAATTAGGGGTATTTGTCTATTTTTTCAATCCCCCTCAGGATTTGTCTACATATTTTACTTTTTTTCGATCTATTCATTGAGTCTATCAACTTTTATTCAATCCAATTGTTCCTCATCATTTGAAATTGTTCCATATGAAATCTATTGGATACATTTCAAAACATCACCTCTTATGTATTTGTCCAAACCCCATATTCATCATTTTGAAGTTTTTCAATGTATCATTCATAAAATATAAATAATTATAGCAGGACATATCACATTCAATCTAACATTCTCTCAATTTCTTCTTAATTACCCTTATCAATGTTTATTTTTATCTGATATTAATATTTTACAATGTTCTAAATAAAACAATTAATGAAAATTCGATTTAATTTTTTTAAATTTGTTCATGAATAGTGGGTATTACAAAACCAATGAAAATAGGATGCCTGAGGAAAATGTTTTTATTATATTGGTTAGTGTATATGATATTTTATCTCCATTGGAAATTCATTAATAATGTTTAGTGGAATTTACATTAACTAGTAAATGCATTAGTAAATTGAATAAGGTCATCTTCATGGAATATTATTGAGTGTGTGTTGCGAGTGGAATTAAACTTGTTATCTGATGTTTAAGAATAGGTACATATCTTGATTGACATCACATTAGGATTCCAATTTAATTATATTAAATTGGAAATTTAATTTTTTTAATGCAATATTACTTTTTCCATAGATTTGTTAGTAGATGTTTTACGGATGTATTACGGTTACTTGGATGTGATTTAGGGGCTAAGAGGTCAACCTATGAGTAATGATACATTAAAAAATAATTGAGTTATTTGGTAATTTTTTTAATATTTTATAATTTATTATAATATGTATAAAATTAAATATCTTTGATGTTTTATGTAATAAATGATGTCACATTGATGGATGATGGATGAATAGTGTTTAAAGAGTCTGTATGTGAGAGAATGAGATTTATTAAAAAGGGAAATGACTTAATTAGACGTTGGTGGTTCCCATGAGTTTTTTCATAGTTTATATAAATTTTTCAAAAATAGATATGACATGTGATATAGAGTATCAAAACTGTTTTTTAATTTCCATGAAATGGTTAGTTTATATTCAACCAAAAATAATAATTAAATTATTTCCTTAAATATGTTATTCTATGAATTACATGGTATTATACATACTTGTGATCATAGGGAAACATCATATCCTCTAAAGTCCAGGAGTGGAATTGAATTTATGTTTTTAAAATATAATTATTTTAAATAGAATGCACAAACTGACCCGGACCATGATGGTTCCTTTTTCACTAACTAGATATATGATCCTTTTATGAGTAGGAGAATTATTGTAAACATGTATGTGGAGATGCATGAAACATATGAGGGTTTATAAATGTGTAATTGTGTTAACATAGTTGATTAGATAAGTGACCCCAGAACCACATTTGTTATTGTGAGATAATAGATACTATAATTTGGCTGGTTAACAATATAGGATACTGAATCTGTCATCGAGGATCCCATAAGAAGAGAAATACCTAAAATAAAATAACAAAGAGGATCCATATAGGAGTCTTTGTAATATCGATATATTTAAATTTCATGAGATTTTTATAAGACTACATTTTATTGAATTTGATATTGACAGATATATAACCCATATGTGTTGCACGACTTCCCTAGAGATGTTTTGGGAAATTATTTTAGGATTTTACAGTAATTCATTAGATGTTACCTATGATTATATGTGGTTATTATTATAATATTTATTACTATTATTAATATTATTATCAGTGGGAATTTTTATAATTAAAATGATCAAGGTGAAATTTTTATTATATTCATACAACACCCTAAGGAGATTTCAGGAATTTAGTATGCATAAATGTTATATATTCTTATAGTACCCTAATGTTGTTCTATTGATTTGTTATTCCCATTATTAATAAATCATTGGATGAACCAGATGTGATTCTTGGTATTTCATCTACCCATTATGAGGCTAATATAAGTTGACATCATAGTGATTCCATGGGTATGGTATACTTGTTATTACTATATTTTTTGCAGGCCATGATGTCATTCAATGATCTAGTGTACACGTCCTGTTTTTTTTGGGACCACATTGTGGTTTGATGATTCTATTATTCCCATGTTTGAACATTATTATTGTAACATTTAAATTGTTTTGTGCATATGGTGTACCCAATATTATAGTGACAGGGGACCTTTGACATATTTAATGGATTTGGTTTGAAAATATGTTATACTCATGATTATGGAACAATAGATAGATAATTTAGTCTCTTCCTAATTTTTATTGGATTTTTGTAAGGCATCACATTATATATTAATGGTTGAAAGTTTAATTTATTAATTCATTAAATATTTTTTACTAATTATAAATGGTTTAAAAAATTTACATTTCACCTTATTTCATGTCTTTATATGATGTAGTATTTGATATTGCCTACAAATTTATGTGATGACACCCTACTTTGGTGGGAATTTAACATAGGTGTCTGAGTAGCCCAAATTTTTTAGAGGATCATGTTTGGTATTTTGGTTGATAAACTTGATTAAGAAAGATTACATTGGTGGGTTTGGAGACTAAAATATGGTGAGTATCATTGGTAATAAGAGAGCCTCAATGTATTTTTGATATTATAATTTATTATTTATTATTTATCATTCTTGTGGGTGGTCATTATTGCAAGATTTTTAAAATAATTAAATTATTTATTAATGATTTTTTATTTATATATTCATATGCATAGTGTTATTTTTACAATTTTGTTTAATGTTATGTTTATTTGTTGCTGATTATTAAACTTTAAAAAGAGGTTGTATTCTCCCCATGGCCAAATTATACACATATACTACTAGCCAACAACTTATTGCCTGTGAGGAGTTTTTTCTATGGTCATGTACTAACCCATTCTGAATACTTACAATAGAGAAAATGGGTGGAGATGATACCCTCATGTATTTTTTTAGTATTATAGAACTCTATTTTTTATTTTTAATAATAAAAAAATAAATTTTAAGTAGGTATTATTTTATTAATTGAATTATAATTTCATAAAAATATTTATTATTTAAATTCCTTCTCATAGAGATTCCTTTTATTTCTGATTAATTATTCCTCATCATGTGTATCAATTATGTCATTAGAAAAAAAATATTGACTTAAAATGTCATTTTGTCACTAAGATATTATATAATATTTCTATCAATACATCAAATAGAAAAAGTATATGGGAATCCTATTATAATAAGAAAATGAAAAAATATCTTACAACACCAATTATTCGATTTTAAATCCATCTCTAGAAAGTTTAACTTGAAAAAACCTTATTATGAACCAACAACATATTTTAAATCCATTGATAAAATTATTATTTAAGGATGTTTATTTTGTATTTAATGAAATATTTATTGAGGATTTCATGTTTATAAAAGTAATATTTACTACATAACTATTTTTTAACACTATATTGAGATTCCACTTATGTTCTATTTTGAAAGTCAGGAGATCCATTAATTGGGAAAATTCATCATTATTTGATTGATATAATATATTAACCAATTAGATATTCACATAAAAACAAAAATACATCTTATATATTTTATTATTTTACCAAAAAATAAAAATTAATCATTGTTTTTGGAATTTGATAGATTTTATTGTAGTTTTCTACACCATATATTGGTGTTGTATATTGTCCAATCAATATAGAAATGAAATGAAAATGAGAATTATGTAAATTGGAGGATGATTTGAAGGATTCTTATTGTGACCTATATATCATTTAAATGACATTACATCATTTTTAATATGAATTTCCATATATCAATGCAAACCATCTAGAGTTTTAATGTCCTTGGTGGGTAATCTACCCAATATATCATCATATAAATAAGCAAAATCCTTATATTGAACTTTTACCTTTATAATATGATCTAGTAACCTATTTTAGTTTTAAAATATAATGCGTTATTTTAGACGATAATATAGAAAAAATGCTATTTTATAAAGACTATTATTGGAGAAACCATTATTAATCATACTGAATCATTGATTAATATATATAATTTTTGACTGAGATATAGTATAATAATACAAAATCCCAAATTATGAAATTCTTAGAATATAAAGATTAAATAGAAAAATAATATATCTTTTATTAATTAAAATATAAATGGAATAATGAGAATATGATAGTATTAGAAAAAGATAATGTGTCACAAATATTAAACATGTCATCATAGCATACATCATGGATCAACTCCAAGAAATCATAACATAATGTGTTGGGATAATAAAATTTTAAAAATACATAATATATTATAATATTTAATAATTTATAAAAAAATAAAATTTCAATATATTTTTTTCCCACTCATCACATCATAATGAGTTATTCCTAAGAGTGTAACATTGTAAAAATCATAAATGAATTTTAATCATGAATAAAAATATGAAATAATGGGTTATATAATCAAGGTCATTTGAGATGACTCAGAGGGGAATGAGTTGAGGAATAACATGATTCATGAATATAGAAACACATTAATATTTCTTTCACTGAAAATTATAAATCATGAATAAAATTTCTCATAATATGGGTGGATGGAAATATTATATGGAGAATAAGAGGCATAATTAAAAGGAGTTGTCAAAAAGTATATTATGGTATAAAGACTTCAAGGAAAATTTGAATATTTTAAAAGGAAATGTAAGAACTATTAATATTATATTTATTTCAATATATTATACTTTCACAAATTGGGAACTATAAATTAAATAACAGAGTAACTACGCAAGAGTAATAAATAGATAAATTATTGAAATAAAAAATAATTTTTACACAGATGATATTTTAATAATTATAAATCATTTGTGAAGAAAATAATATGTACTTCATCATGTAATTATTCTAAAACTACTATGGGAAGTTTTCAATTTTAGGGAGATGGGACTGAGATGAAAATATGATATGTAATGAATAACTAAAAGAGATTGATATTTATATGGTAAAAATTATAATTTCATTACATGGGTCAAAAATATATAAATAATTAGTGAGGGGAAAGATAGAATGCTTAACCCAAATTATAGGATAACAATTCAAATATAAATCTGTATTATAGAATTAGTTATGAAATTAAAATATATCCATTTAAATGAATTGAATAATTTAAATGGAAGTGGTTTATTGGTATTAAATCCATTCCATGAGTTTAGGGCATAATTTGTTTCTAGAAAAATACTCATTAATAGTCATATTAAATATAATAATTTTTTTTGTAACATTGATTTTTTTTATATAAAATTTTATTGTTTTTTCATTATTATCGAGTTATTTATAATTTATTTTCAAAAAAACTACTAAAGGATGTTTGATTCTGTTCTCCAAGGTCTAATTTTTTTTACCTTTTATGACCAACAATCTAGTGAAATAATTCCATAACTCTAGATGTGTAATATCATTTCATTAATATAACAATTAAAAGTAAAACAAAACAAATATCAAAAGCTGTTTTAGTGTGATAATTGTTTACTTTTTTTTAAAATAATCACATAATGATATGTGTGTTTATGATGTTTTACCAGCATGATGATAAAGACGTATACATTAAATTTTATTATTATTTTCCAACTACGTGAACTAATAAAAATATAATTTCATTTTTATGACTATATTTAATGACAAAGTAATTTATTATAATAATTTGTAATGTTCTTAATTTTTTTATGTACTCTGTGTGTATTGATTATTACAAAAACCATCTGTGGATGTTGGTTAATAACCATTATTACCCCAAAAATATGGCTACCATTCATATTATAGTACCCTAACGTCATTTGTTTTATGAAATATTTATTTTTGAAATATTTATAATTTGATATCTGTAGAAATAAATGAACATTATGGAAAGAGAATGGCTATATATTCATACCTTACACATTTGGATGATTCCTTTTCTTAATAATATTATCCATAAAAGGATATACTTTTTGTGAGACCAATGCTACTCTAACATATAAAATATGGCTATAAAATATTTTTTAATATTAGAACTCTAATTATCATATGAAATGAATATAAGTGGGGCTTTGATTGGTAGTTTATAGAAGTCGATGTAATTTTTGTTTTGAAAAAATATATTACAATGTAATATAATTTCCCCAAATTTTGGTTAAACATGTGATATATTAGTAATGGTATTTTGAATTAATAATATCAATTATATTATAATGTTATTATAATTTGTATAAACTCTGAAATTTATCAAAAAATCACTATTGAAAAATATGATAATTAAAAATTAATTTACAACACAACAATATATTTCAACTTTCATAGAAAATTCAAAAAAAATCAATGTGACATAATTTGAAAATTTTAATTCAAATAAAATTATTTCTCATAATTAAACATCCATACTAGATAATTTTAATAATGTATTATTGAAAAAAATTATGTTTTTAGGAAACAATTCAAAACATATTTTACTAAAAATGTTCAATTATATATATATATATATTACAATGATTGATTATGTAAGAATTTGTTTTTTCATAGTTGTATTTTCTTTTTAAAAATGGTTAAAAATTTTTATATTGTTTAATTGTAATTAAAACATATAGACATTTTATAGCTCTAATATTTTTTTATTATTTCATTGGCCAATATTTTTTAAAATATGAATGTTACTATTAAAACCATTATACTTCTGGTGGATAATAAATTCTTTCAAATTTAGAAGTATATTTTTTTATCTATCCGAATTCTTTCATCCCATATTCTTTTATATGTCTCTAAACCTTATTTATCAAATTAATAATATATATATAGTGTTGTTCCTAGGTTGGATAAATCTAAATGAAAATGATTCAAAAAAATTCAAAATAAAGTTCAATTATTTAGTTGTGTTCATTATTCCAGTTTAATATTTTTTATTCTAGGATTTTTAATTATCCAACATATATAATTTTTTCTATTGAAGAAAAGAAATATATTTTTTCTTTACGAAGTTGATGTTTTTTTAGTATAACCAATGCATTAATATGAAGCAAAAAATGTATATATGAGGATATTTTCAAATATCAAAGTATCTGTCATTAAATTAATCCCCATTATCAAATTCGATCATCAAAAAATGTAACTCAAACTCAAATATGAAATAATATGAGTGCACTTTTATTCCATTTCATCATTAATTTCCTATATCTCATTTTCTAAATTATGTTTACTAAAAATTAATTTGAAATTTTTTGTAAGCATCAGGAATAGGATAATTTCATTATATTATCTGATACACAAATCTTTCACCATGTTTGTGAAACTATATAAGGAACATCCAATAAAAAATAAATACTCTAGTATCACAATTATTGAATTAATTTTCATTAATTAATAAAGATATTTATTGTTAATTTTTTCAGTTAATTAATTCTTTACCCTAACATAAATAATTATTTCATCATAAAGTGAATTAATCATTTTACTAGCACTCTTATATAGTGTTTATAATGAAACAAACCACCCATAAAAAAGATTCCATATAAGAATTACATAATTATGAAACATTTATTCTTGCATCATAAAAACATTCCATAATCAATTATAAATCATTTTGGAATACAAATATATTACATTTCTTACCAACACGATAATCAGAATTAAAATTCAAAAAATATAAATAGAAGTGGTTTTTTATTTTAAAAATACATAGAATATTTTTATGAATATAATGTATAAAATATATTTTATAGAGGTGAGAATTCTCTTTACTATTGTATATGTTAGAATTGAAAATTCATTTTTTCTTTTACAAAGTATGAATAATATTCTATATAAAATATGAAAAAAGATATTCTTTTGGAATCCCATTACAAATGCTTAAATGTATTAACATTTCTTGTAAATATTATTTATTTCTATATAAACACATCAAAAAAATAAAAATTATTGAAAATTAAGGAGAATTTAATGTTTCAAAGAAGATATTTAAAAGAAAGTACATTTACAACATGTTCGACTCATCCATTATGTATTTTTTCATATAGATTAAAAACATTGTGCTTATTATAGTATTGATTATGAATTTTTTTAATCATTTCATTTATTTTATAAAATTAATTTTTATACACTATTAATTAATCTGTTATGTTCACATAAGAGGTTTTTTTAATATTATGATAATTTTTACAAACTGGATTTGATATGTTGAATATTGAAAAATTGTTCATTACTGCATCATCTAAATAATAAAAATAAATAAATATGCATCTTTTGTAGTCATCACTTATAATTTTCAAAAAATCCATGAATTGTGGTAATAAATGATGAACTACGGTATAATCATAGAGACAGTAGGTCGTACGTATGTATGAGAAATGTATCCATTGTTAAATGATCATTATTGAATAACATAAATTATAATTTATTCACTATAAACTTATTATTGTATCATAAATACAATTTTTTAGTTTAATATGAATCGATAAGTAAACAATTGGATTTGGTAGTGAGAAAATAAACACATTACATTGTTGAAGATATAGTCCACACATAATCAGAAAAAAATTTATCATTTTTCATTTAATCGAATGATATTAAATTTAATGATATATTATAATTTGATAATGACAATTTTTTCATAATTTTAACACACCAAAATTTAATTCATTTTTATTTCATTAATTCCTGGCCTCGGGTTCTTTCACCATGGTCCAGGTTAGGTCTATGTTTAATTTTTTTTGATGATTAATGTTTTTGCCGGGTTTCAGACCCGTGCGCGGTCACCGTGTGGTTGGTTGTAGCTGCGCAACCGGCACTAGTGTCGTGCAGTTACTCAATTTCATTTTTATTATCATAATTGTTATTATTATTATTTTTATTATTATCAGTATTCTATATATTATTCTATATATTATTATTGTTTTATTATTATTTTATTAACATTTTATTATTATTATTATTATTATTGTTTGTATTATAGTAATTTTAATTTTTTTCTTAATAATAATAATATTAATATTATTGGTATTATTATTATTATTATTCTCTTTTTGTTATTATCATTATTATTATTATTATGAAAATGAAAAAAAACCTTAATCGATACCCGCACCCACCTCTTTCCCATGTTCCACGTCGCTGGCTGCACCCCCCACCCATAGATCGTGCTATATTGGTATCCCCCCACTTGCCGCCACCTCATGCCTTCTCCCCTCCGCACCCCATGATCTTAGCTTATCGACCAGCCCCAGCGGCCACTACCGCCTCACCCAGCTGCCTTTGCCCACTGTCGGTCATGCCCCGCCTCTTTGCTTCGACCTCGTCTCAATGCACCAACTGCCTTCTGCAACCTCACCTCGCCTACACCACTCTTCCCAACTACCTCCCCTATAGTAAAGATGTGCCCCGACCTCCCACAGTCCGACCAGCCCACTTCTACCCTACAACCTTTTGGCAGACCCCCCTCCCCCTCCGACCAGCACGCTTCGACCTGCCTTGTCATCAGCCTCCCTTACTCTCACACACTCCATTACGCCGGCTAGCTGCGCACCTAGGAATCGGTGTGTGGCCCCTTGGTGGTCTCTCTTTAGGGCACACACCCCTGCTCACAACCCCCCTACTACATTTTTCTACTTTACACTTTCTATATGGTTTTTTCTTCATGGTGACCAAACCCTAACGTTTCGGGAGTTGGTTTGGGAGATTTTTTAGTGGTTTTAGGTGTTTGGTCGGACCACAGTGCATTTCTCCTCATTCCATTGATGTTTCGCCACACACACACCCTTTCATTGAGGTAGGCGAACACACATTTTCCTTTCGGATTAAATCCATTTTATTCATGATTTATTTTGGTTAAATCATTTACCTATTCCAAAATCTCTCACTTAAATTAGAAAATATGTTATAGTGTTTTTCAATTTATTAGGTTTTGTTAGAAATAGTTTTGAAATATTTTTTTCTAGTTAAATTTATTTGTAATTATTAAGGTTGTGTTCTATGGATGTCAATAAGTATTTCAATAGTGCTTTCGATAGGGAAATCTTTTTCACATTACTTTCGAATAGTTTATCATAGAGTTTCCTATATTTGGTTACCTTGTTTGACCTAGTTATAGAATCATTAACAAATCATGTGGTTTTCTTATATAGATTATTTATGCATTGTTTGGACTGCATATGAAAATTGTTTATAAATCTGTTTTCATGTTCATACAAGTATTTGTAATCTAGTTGAGTCATGGTAGCATTTTATAAATTGTGCAGTCAGTTTATTAAATTGTGTGGAAGTTCTGAATCATATTTGGTTATGTCTTTGGTTTGCGTTTTCTTTCGAAAGAAAATTTTGAGTGTTTTTACATTAGTGGTTATGAAATAGGGGTTATGTTAAGATATTTTGAGAAGGGATTGATGTTTCCAATATGAGGGTTGGTGGTATTTCAAATAAGGGGAGTGGATGATTTGGATTTTTAAAGATGGTTCTAGGATCCCAAAGGATGGAGGTACTATTGTGTGTTTCCAAAGAAGTGGTTTAAAATATGTTCATCATGGATTTTTCCCATTTTGATTTATAAATTTAAAAACGGTACTAGTAGGATTCTTTGGGTAAATGGATTTAGACATGTCCACTCAAAGGCCCATTTGGAACTTTCAATTCAAAGGTGATGTTTGGGTAATGATTTTGGATACTTAGGACTTAAAGGCATGTTTGGATCTTCCTATTCATGGTGGAGTTGTGTTAACATTTATAATGGTTTTGTTTTGGTTGTTGTGTGTGTCTTGTCGGAGTTTAAATTTTTTTAGAGAAATGATTTCGACCTGGATGTAACGTGATGACCCGTTTGGAAATTTCAGCATTACTGTAATGTTTGTCTCCATTCATTGAAGTGATGACGTTTTGATTACAATATTCCCATTAAAGAACATTTATATTTTGAAAGAGGTATTAAATGGTTTTAATGATTTCATGGCATGAAGGCCAGGTTGGCTCCTTTGATGATATGATATATTTATATATATACATCTAAACATACATATATTTATATATATATTGAGCACCTCTATAGGGGGGATATCTCTTATGGGTTATCATATAGATTGTCCAATTTTGGGGTAGACAAGTGTGGTGAGATGAGTCATGCATGTGAGGGCCTCCTACTTACAAAATATTATTATAAACACCATGGGTTCTTGGGAAACTTTTAGATGCTCGAGTGACGGTTTCTAACCAACCCCGATTAGATGGGTTGGTACCCCTGGATTTGTTGTTTGGGTAGAAAGGAATTGCCACTGGATTGGTAAGTTTAGAGTAGCTAGTTGGTTATATACGTAGGAGCTTCACCATATGCTTGCAGGTGGTTTATAAATAGAATACGTTAGGGTGTCTTCTAGGGATGTTTAGGATCACCCATGGTTAATAATTTACTTATATTTCATGATTAGTTTTTTGTCGTACTAGTTTTTTTCTAGTCTTTCTTATATACCTGTATTATTTCAGCCCATTATTGGTATCTTTTGTTTTGGGTTTTGTTTGTAAAAGTAAAATAACATTTTTATGGAAATTTCATGTATCACCTACTGGATTTATGAATTGGAAAAATCATGTTTCTTATTTTAAAATGATAAAACGCTATATTTATAATTGTATATCAATCTTGTATTCATGTATTGTTTTGGGAAATGAGATGTTGGATTCTGTGGTAAATTTTGGCATCCCTAATAAGCATATTTATGTCCATTCCACTTTTATCTTTTCAGGTGTGGGGTCCCTTTGCTTGGGATTTCTTACCTAGATTGCTCATTATTACAGTGAGATCAGTCACTAGATGAGTGGAGACCTGGAAGGTCACAAATATGCATCATCAGTTTTATTTCTTTTTCCACTGCTAATGTTCAGTTTTTTTATTTTCTTTATTCTTGGTTATTTATTTCTCTTTTTGGTCCAAATCATTCCCAACGATTAGGTTTTGTTGCCAAACACCGGTTGTTAGCCCTTGGGGATCGGGAATGCCCTTCGGGCCATGTCACTAACTGTATTAGGTGAATGGTATAGGGTCGACCCAGGTTGGTTCACGACAAAATGGTGTCAAAGGAGGCCTTGTTATCTTCGGTGTCCGGTAGATTGAGATTAAGACTTTCGAGACTCGATTGCTAGGTATGGGAAGGACGTCATTCACAATCGATGGTTCCGAACTTCAAGTCTGCAGTGTTAGTCTGAGAATTGAGTCCTTTTTTTCTTGTATTAATTTGACTAAGGGATGAAAACAGAGGAAAGATAACATCACATCGTGATTTCACATGGAGTAGTGACCCTTGTGGTGTCCATGTACACAGTTTAACTTCCCCTTAATTGAAGTTTCTTACTTGCGTCATGGACCACTACTATGTTTCTAGGTTATGCATGATTACCAGTATCTCACTTCGTTAATTTGATGCATTTTGTGTGTTTTCATGGTTCTTATGGGTGTTAGTGAACTTTTGAAAAGGGAAAAAATGTTTTTGAAATTATAACTATTTCTTTTAAATGGAATTAAATTTGTGAATGGGATTTGTAAAACTGAATGCAATTGGTCTAAAAATATAGTGGTTTCTTGGAACTGGTATAGATATGATTTGGGTGTCACCTCGGGTACTCCTTAAGAACATGGGCACATGTGAGGGAATTCATAGGAAGTACCTGTTGGTGTGTACAGATAAAGGGAAATTAAGACAAGTGGAATAGTTCATGGGATTACTGGGGTGTACACTTGAAATTGAAGGGTTGACCTTGTTATTCTAAAGTGATTTTAAAAAGGGGAAATGATTTTCTGGAAAATTGAATTCGGTTAGAAAAGAATGTTTCGTATTTGGAATGTGGCCTTGAAAGAAGGCGGTGTTGAAATCTTAAATGAAAAAGGTATTTTTTTTAGTTGAGTTGGTATTTTCTAGTTCCTTTTGAGCTGGTTATTTTGGATGAAGGTGAATTTTTTATGTTTGTTGGGATTGATATCAATTTTAGATCTATGTTTTATATGTTTTTCAGAAAATTCCACCAAGAAATGACCCCTTGGTTTTTTATAAGTCGTGCCCATTTTTTGGTCCACCTCATACATTGCATTTCCTTTACAATGATTAAGTTCCGTTAAAGGATGCATAGTGGCTTGAAGAGGTCGAACACATATTCAGGGTATTGGAACTCTCGAGGTGGTCAGAGTGTGTGCCATTTTGGGTTCATTTGGTGGACCAACTCTGAACAATTGGGAGTTGGTTTCTTTGCCATAAATGCAAGTTGGGATGAACCGGGATGTCTTTAAGTCCATCTTCATCTGATGGATTATACCCTAAGTGGAGAAGACGAAGAAAAGGGAAGAACTCATTTGTATTCAATAAGGACGACAAATAGTGAACCCTTATATTGACCATTTCAAGGTACTTGTTTCCTTTTCTCTAGAGGCTTTGTTGCATGATTAGATAACGAATTCTGTATTCATCAAGGGTCTTCATCTAGAGATCAAGGAGAAGGTCCCTTTTTCTAAAGACCATCATTTCGTGAAGCTAGTGGATGAGGCATTCCTAGATAAATTGGTCTTTTGAGCGCAGGTTCATGGAAATCCAGTGAGTCTAGTTGCTCATGAAGTTTCCCCATCTAGAATACAGGGTGAGCAAGAGGTACCCATTTCTAAAGAGTCCACTATAGTGGTTCTGGCTTCCAGTTTTTTGGAACTTTTAGTGGTGTGCCACCAATGTTGCCGGTTCAGGCACACAAAGATGTCAAGTCACACCCCTTCAAAGACATGCCATCGTTGCAGCTGTTTGGGTCATCAAGAAATGTTCTGCAAGAAGTGTCACTTAAAGAAGATGCTATGACCGAAGGAATTTTTTTACATGACTATGAGATAGAGTATTCTTCAGCCATCAGTGTCGCAACTAAAGGTATTGGGGTGAAGCTTGCGCAAAGTTAGGAGTTGCCGGGGGTGTGGAGCCTATGTTTGGGTTTTGAGTTCCATGTTGGCAGTGAAGCATTTCATGTCTTTTCATTCCCATTTTTCCATTCCTAATTTTTTTACATTGGTGTATGCTCATTTTTTGCCATGAAGTTATTATGCAATCATCATATTTTTAATAAAAGTTTTCATGGTTGTGTGAATGTTGTTTTTTGAATTGTGAGTTTTCTTAAAAGTGTGTTTGGACCATATGTGTGTTAATCTCGGCAAGGTTTTGTTTCTTTGTAGATTTAACTGTTTTTGAAGGAATCGATGTTTCTGTTTATGCATGGATTCCTTGTTTGGTATCAACTTTCATTGGATGTTTTCTCTAGTGTTGGGGGTTTCTGGTCCAAATCTAGAGTTTCAAGTTATAGCGGAGGTTTTGTTCACCCATTTTATAAAATTTATTTTCAATCAGTTGGGAGTTCTCATGTTGCCCCACCCCCCTTCACAGGGTGGTATGTTTGAGTGTTAAATTTCCAATTTTTTTGAATTATTGTGGTAGGGAGAACCCTCTCCTGTTCTCCAGTTCTCTTGTGGTGTAATTTTTTTCCATTTCAATCTGGCATTGAATCTTGTTTTGTCTATTTTTCGGTCTGGTGACTTTTTGGGGGCATAAAGTGTCTATGGTGGGGAGAATTTCCACACCCTGACAATTAAATAATTTTTATTTATTTAATTCAAGGCCCAAGGTTCTCACACCAAGGTCCTAGATGGGTCCCGGTTTAAAAATTGATTATGTTTAATGTTTCTACTGAGTTCCTAATCCATTTGAGGTCATCGCACGGTAGGTTGTAGCCGCGCAACCAGCCCTAGTTTCATGCAATTGTTACATATTAGTATTATTATCATTTTCATTATCATTATATTTCTTTTTATTATTTTTATTATAATTATTATATATATTACTGTTTCTATAATTATTGAGTTATTATTAATATATTACTATTATTATAGTTTATATTATCGTAATTATAAATGTTATTATTAATATTATTATTATATTATTTTTGTTATTATAATTATTATTATAAAATAAAAATACCCTAATCGCAACCCACACCCCCCATTTCCCATTTTCCGTGTCGCGGGCAGCACCCCCCCCCTCCCTGATCGTGATGTGTGGGTACCCCCCCCCCCACACCTCCTGCCATCTCCCCTCTACACCTCGCGCTCCCAGCCTGCCGACCAGCCCCAAAGGACACTTCCACCGTGCTCAGCTTCCATCGCCTAGTGTAGGCCTTGCCTCGCCTCATTGCTTCAGCCCCGCCTCACTGCACCAGCCACCTCCAAAAACCCCGCCTTGCCTACATCACGCTTGCCGACTACCACCCCTCCGTGAGAGGTCGTTCCCCGACCTCCCACAGTCTGACCATCCCACCTCTATCCTGCAGCCTTCCGGCCGACCCATCTCTGACCATCCCGCTTCGACCTGACATGTCTACGACCTCCCCTTCCATCGCCCATCGCCTTGCACAGGCCAACAACACACCCAACAGTCGGTACACAGCCCCATAGTGGTCACCCTTTCTGGCGCTCACCCCTACTCACGACCCCCTACCGAGATTTGATCCTTTTCACTATATCTAGGGTATTTTACTTCATGGTTACCAAACCCTAATATTTCAGTTGATGGTTTGGGGGGGTTTTCTTGTTGTTTTAGTTGTTCGGTCAGTCCACAAGGCATTTCTCCTCATTCCATTGATGATTATTTGTGTCCACCCTTGAATTGAGGTAGGCAAACCCAAATTTTCATTTCCGATTAAACCCATTTTATTCTTGAACGATTTTAGTTAAATCATTGACCTATTTCACATTCTCTCACTTCAATTAGTTAATATGTTATAGTTTTCTTCAATTTATTCGTTTTGATAGAAATATTTTTCAAGTATTTTTTTCTAGTTAATTTTATCTTTTCTTATGAAGGTTGTGTTTTATATATGTCAAAAACTATTTTGATATTGTTTTCAATTTGAAAATATTTTTCACATTACTCTCGAATAGTTTATCATGGAGTTTCCCCGATTTGGGTAAATTGTTTGAACTAGTTATTGAATCATCAACAAATCATGTGGTTTTCTGATATATATTATTTATGGATTTTTTCAGCCTACTTATGAAAATTGATTTTAAATTGGTTTTCTTGTTCATAAATTTATTTGTAAACTGGTTGATTCATGGTATAATTTTATCAATTGTAAATTAAGTTTATATAATTGTGCGCAAGTTGTGAAATTTATTTGGTTATGGGTTTGGTGTGTGTTTTCTTTCGAAAAAGGATTTTGAGTGTGTTTACTTTGGAGGATATGGCATAGTAGTTGTGTTATGATATTTTGAGAAGGCATTGATGTTTCCAATACGAGGTTTGGTGTTATTTAAAATAAGGTGATTGGTTGATTTTGATATTTAAAAATGGTTCTAGGATCCCAATGGATGGAGGTTATTTTGTTTTTTTCCAAATAAGTGGTTTAAAATGTGTTTCTTATGGATTTTAACCATTTGGCTTTATAAATTTAAAAGCAGTACTGGTAAGATGTTTTGGGTAAATGAATTTACACATGTTGACTCAAAGTCCCATCTGGAACATTTAATTCAAAGGTAATGTTTGGGTAATGATTTTGGATGCATTGGACAAAAAGTCCCATTGGAACATCCAATTCATGTGTGGAGTTGTGTTAAATTTTAGAATGGTTTGTGTTTGGACGCTGAGTGTGTCTGGTTGGAGTTTTGATTGTTTTTAGAGAAATTATTTCAACATGGATGTAATATGATGATTTTTTTGGAAAATTCAACTTTAGTGTAATGTTTGTCTTGACTCTTTGAAATGATGACGTATTGATTACTATATTCCCATTTAACAGTATTTATATTTTTAAATAGGTATAAAATGGTTTTAATGATTTCATGGCATGATGGTCTGTTTGGAACCATTGGTGATATGATATATATATCTATATTTTTGGGTCACCTCTATAGGGGGATATCCCATATGGGTTATCGTATAGAGTGTCCGTTTTTGGTGTGGGCATGTGTGGTGAGACGCTTAACTCGTGTGAGGGTGTCCTACTTACATAATATTATTATAACCACCATGGGTTCCTGGACAATGCTTACATAATCTAGTGATGGTTGCTGACCATTTCTTATTAGATGGGTTGGTACCCCCTGGATTTGTTGTTAGGCCAGGTGGGCTTTGCCGATGTATTGATCAGTTTAGGGTGTCCAGTTGGTTATAGACTTAGGAGCCTCATTATACACCAGAAGTGGGTTCAGAAACCAAGTACATCTAGGTGACTTATAGAGATGTTTAGGATAACCCCTAGTTAACCGTTTAATTATATAGCTTGTTTACATTATGTAATACTATTTTGTTTCTAGTCTACCATATTTACCTGTATTATTTTAGCCCAGTTTTGGTATCTTTTGTTTTCGGTTTTTTTATAAAATGAAAAGATTGTTTTATGGAAATTTCATGTAGCATCCGCTGGACTTCTGAATGGGAAAAATCATGTTTCCTATATTAGAATGTTAAAACACTATATTTATATTTATATTACAAACTTGTGTTAATGGATTGTTTCGGGAAAGGAGGCATTGGATTCTCTGTTTATTTTGGAATCCCTTTTGATCACCTTCATGCTCATGAATATTATATCTTCTCATGTGCTGGTTCCCTTGGATCAGGTTTTCTGGGATAGATTTCTTATTATTAGAGTATGATCGGCCTTTTGCTGAGTGGTGACCAAGATGGTCACTAAGAGGTATCAATAATTTTAATTTCTATTCCACTATAAAAGTTCATTTTTTATTTTTTTCTTGTCCATTTATTTATCTATTTGTGTCAAATCATTCCCAATGATTAGATTTTGATCTCCGACCTTGGATGTCAGCCCGTGGGGATCGGGAACGCCCTTTGGGACATGTCGTAGACCGGCTTGGGTGACTAGTTCAGGGTCCACTATGGTAGGTTCATGAAAAAATGTTTTTCCAGGAGGCCTTATAATTTGGGGTGTTCGGTAGATAAGGATTAGGAATTTCGGGACTCGAGGGGTAGGTACGAGAATGCCGTCACGAACCCTCACCTATTCCAAACCTCAAGTCACCAGGGGTAGTCTAGGAATGGAGTCCTTGTTTTGTTCTAATTTTTATTTTATTTAGGGATGACAATGGAAGAAATCTGATGTACCGTCGTTATTTGACAAGAACTGGTGACCCATGTGGAGTCCGAGTACACGATTTATGTTCCTCCAGATTATTGGCGTTTACATAGGGCATGACCCACTACCATGTTTCCAGGTTAATCATAATTACTTGTCCCTCAATTCAGTAATTTGATTCAAGTTGTGTATTTTCTTGGTTCATGTAGCTGTTAATGAACTTTTGAAAATGATAAATTGTTTTTAAAATTAGAACAATTTCTTTAAAATGGAATTAAATTTGTGAAAGATATTTTTAAAACTGAATTCTCTTAGTCTAAAAAACTGTTGGTTGTAAGGCAATGGTAGAGATATAGTTTGGGTGCAACCTCAGGTAATCCTTATGAACATTTTCACTTGTGTGGTAATGCATGGGATTTACGTGTTGGTGTATTTGGATGAAAGAGGATTATAACAATTACAATCGTTCAGGGGATTACTAGGGTTTGCGGTTGGAATTAATGGGTTGACCATTATTTTCTAAAGAGATTTTAAAAAGGGGAAAGAATTTTTTGGTAAATTGAATTTGGTATGAAAAGTGAGTTTTTTATTTGGAATGTGGGCTTGAAAGAAGTCAGTTTTGAAATCTAAAATGAAAAGTGGATTTTTTTAGTTGAGTATGTATTTTCTTGTTTCTTTTGAGCCGACTATTTTGGATGAAGGTGCTTTATTTGATATTGCTTTGGATTGATATCAGCTTTGGATCTATGTTTTATATATAGTTTAGAAAATGTTGTCTAGAAAGGTCCCCAATGTTTTTGATAAGTTGTGCCCAGTTTTTGGTCCTCCATAGTCATTGCATGTCTTTTACAGTGATCAAGATCCGTTAAAGAAGACAAGGTGGCTTCATGAGGTCTGATTCGTCTTCAGGGTATTGGGAACTACTGAAGTTCTAAGAGTGTGTGCCAATTTGGGTTTATTTGGTGGTAAATCTTTGAAAAAATGGGATTTGGGTTCCCCACTATCAATGCATGTTATGATTATGTGGGATTTCTTTACATCCTTCTTCATCCGATTTATTATACACGTTGAGGTGAATATGAAGAAAAGGTAACAAATCATGCGTATTCAACAAGGACGACAGACATTGAAGACTTATGTTGACCATTTCAGGGAACTAGTGTCATTTTCTGCAGTGGCAGTGTCATAGTATTTGATAAATAATTCTCTCTTCATCAGGGGTCTTCATCCAAAGATCAAGGAGCGGGTCCCCTTTATAAAGACAATCATTTCACGAAGCTGGTGAAAGAGGCATTCCCAGCTGAATTGGTCTTCAGAGCGTCGGTGCTTGGCTATCCAATGAGTCCAATTGCTCATGATGGTTCCCCATATGGCGAGCAGGATTTGCAAGAGGGACCCATTTATAAAGATTCCACTGTACTGCTTCTAGCATCCAATTTGTTGGACCATTCAGTGGGGTGCCACCACTGTGGTCAGTTCAGGCACACGAAGCCATCATGTCACATCCCTATGAAGACATTCCATCATTGAAGCTATTTGGGTCATCTGGAGATGTTTTTCCAGAAGCGTCGCCTAAAGAAGATGCTATTCACAAAGGAATTTCAGTACCTGACTGTGAGATAGGGGATTCTTCAGTCATTAGTTCCCCAGCCATAGTTCTTCGGGTTAACCTCAGGCATAGTCAGGAGTTGCTTGGAGTGTGGAGCCTCAATTTGGGTTTTGTGTTCTGTGTTGGATGTGTAACATTCTAAGTGTACTCATTCTCATTTTTCTATTGTTAATTTTTTATGTTGTTTTATGTTCAATGTTTTGTCAGGAAGTTATGATGGATTCATACTATTTTTAATCCATGTTTTCCTTTTTGTGTGAGTGTGGTTTTCAGAATCGTATGTTTTTATTAAAAGAGTGTTTGGACAAACTATGGGTTAATCTCAGCTTGGATGTGTTCATTTGGTGATTTATGTGTTTGTAGAGGAATCTATGTTTCTGGTTATTCTTGGATTCATTGTATGTGTTATTATTTCCACAAATGTTTTCTCTAGTGTTGGGGGTTTTTGGTCCAGGACTAGAGTTTCAATTTTTAACAGAGGTGTTGTTTTCTTGTGCTATAAAAGATAGTTTCGATTGGTTGAGAGTTATCACATTGCCCCCAACCACTTCCCGATGTGTTATGTTTGTGTGATAAATTTCCTCATTTGTTGATTTCTCATGGTATGGAGAACCCTCTCGTGTCCTCCGGTTCTGTTGTGATGTGGTTCCTTTTAGTTTCCGCCAGGCATGGACTCTTGTTTTTTCTATTTTTTAGCCGAGTGACTTTATAGGGGCAGAATGTGACTGTTCTGGGGAGAATTTCCACAACCCGACATTTAATTCATTTTTATTTAGTTTTTCATGGCCCCAGGTTATCACACCAAGGTCCTAGTTGGGTCTCGATTTAAAAATTGATGTCATTTAATGTTTTTACTAGGTTTCTGAACAGTGTGTGGTCACTGTGTGGTTGGCAGTAGCCGCGCAACTGCCCATAGTTTCATGTAATTGGTTAATATTTTTTTTATTTTTTTATGATAATTGTTATTATCATTGTTTTTATTATCATTATTCAAAATATTATTTTTTCTATTATTATTGTTTTATTATAAT
This sequence comes from Viscum album, assembly GCA_963277665.1. Taxonomy (NCBI): domain Eukaryota; kingdom Viridiplantae; phylum Streptophyta; class Magnoliopsida; order Santalales; family Viscaceae; genus Viscum; species Viscum album. The sequence continues at coordinate 1,249,644,800 of OY728122.1, read as the reverse complement.
TTTATTAATATTATTGTTGTTTATATTATCATAATTATAATTTTAATTCTTAATATTATTATCATTATTATTATTTGTATTATTACTATTATTATAATTATTTCATTGTTGTTATAATAATTATTTTTATTCTATTAACATAATAAAATGAAAATACCCCAATCGCTACTTGCACCGCCCCTTTCCCCGATTCAACATTGTGGGCCGCAGACACCCCGTTCTCCAATCGTGCTGCAGAAGAACCCCCCCCCCCCCCCCACCTACCATTTCCTATCAGCACCCCACGCTCCCAGCCTGTCGACCAGTCCCAACGGCCACTGCCACCCTGCCTTGCCACCTTCCCCTAGCGCTGGCCTCACCCGACCTCCTAGCTTCAGCCCCACCTTGCCGCACCAACCGCCACCAGAAACACCGCAACGCCTACTTCGTGCATCCCAACCGTCGCACCTCTGGAAAGTTCATGCCCTGACCACCCGCAGTCTGACCAGCCCACATCCGGCCTCCAACCATCCGGTCAACCGACCTCCGACCTGCCCACTTCACCCTTCCATGTCTCCGGCCTCCCACACTCTCTCCCTCCTCCATACGATGTCCAGCAGTGCACTCGACCATCTGCTTGCGGCCCCCTTGTGGTCTCTGTTTCTAGTGCACGCCCCTGCTCGTGACCCCCCTATCATGGGTTTCTCCTTTTCTCTTGATTTTTTGTGTTTTTCTTAAAGGTGACCAAACCCTAATGTTTCAGGAGTTGGTTTGGTCGTTTTTATAGTTGTTTTAGCTGTGCGATCTGTCTATAGGGCATTGCTCCTCATTCTATTGAGGTTTTATCGTGCTCGCCCTTTCATTGAAGTTGGTGAACCCAAATTTTCCATTCTAATTAAATCCATTTTATTATTGATTGATTTTAGTTAATTCTTTGACCTGGTTCACATTATCACACTTCAACTAGTTATTATTTAATAGTGTTTTTCAATTTATTAGTTTTGTTAGAAATTATTTTGAAGAATTTTTTTCATGTTAAATTTATCTGTACTTATGAAGGTTGTGTTCTGTGGCTGTGAAAAACTATTTCGAAAATGTTTTCCATATGGAAGTAATTTTCAAATTACTCTCGAATAGTTTATCATGGGGATTCTATGATTTGGGTTACCTGTTTGACCTGGTTATATAATAGTTAGCAAATTGAGTGGTTTTTTAATACAGATTATTTGTGCATTGTTAGGTCTTCTTATGTAATTTTTTTACAAATTGGATTGGTTATTCATTAATGCATTTCAAAACTAGTTGACTCTTGTTAGCATTTTATAAATTGTACAGTCAGTTAATGAAATTGTGTGGAAGTTATGAAATTTAATTGGTTATGGATTTGGTGTGTGTTTTCTTTCGAAATAGGATTTTGAGTGTGTTTACATTGGTGGTTATCGTATAGTGGTTGTGTTAAGATATTTTTAGAAGGGATTGATGTTTACAATACGAGGGATGGTGTTATTTCAAATAAGGGTTGTGGTTGATTTTGAAATTTAAAAATTATTCTTGGATATCAAAGGATGGAGGTCATTTTGTGTGTTTTCAAAGAAGTGGTTTTAAATGTGTTCATCAAGGATTTGTCCCATTTGACATTATAAATTTAAAAGAAGTACCAGTAAGATGTTTTGGGTAAATGAATTTAGACATGTTCACTCAAATGACCATTTGGCACTTTCAATTCAAAGGTGGTGTTTGGGTAATGCTTTAGGATATATAGGACTTAAAGGCTTATTTAGCTCTTCCATTTAATGGGTGGATTTGAGTTAACTTTTATAATTGTTTGTGTTTTGAAGTTGCCTGTGTCTGGTAAGAGTTTCAAATGTTTTTTTGAGAAATTATTTAGACGTGGATATAACATGACGGCCTGTTTGGCACTTTCATATTGAGTGTAATGTTTATCCTGATTCATTGAAATGAATTTTTTTTATTACTTTATTCCCATTTAAAACTATAATATTTTAAAAGAGGTATCAAATGGTTTTAATGATTTCCTGGCATGAAGGCTTGGTTGGAAAATTTGATGATATGATATATATTATATTTTTGGGGCACCTCTATAGGGGGATATGTAACAACCTGATATTTTATGATAAATATTCCTTTTAATATATTTGATGTCATGTGTTTTATGCTACAACAAGATTATCTTGTGCTATACGCCACACTGTATTAGCTTGAAGTATATGAAACACTATTCTTAGATTGTGTCACACACAATTTCAAGATCGTTTTATAATAGTCATTCTACGCAACATTGAGTGTATATATATATTCAGCCGAGTGACTTTATAGGGGAAGAAAGTGACTGTTCTGGGGAGAATTTCCACAACCCGACATTTAATTCATTTTTATTTAGTTTTTCATGGCCCCAGGTTATCACACCAAGGTCCTAGTTGGGTCTTGATTTAAAAATTGATGTCATTTAATGTTTTTACTAGGTTTCTGAACAGTGTGTGGTCACTGCGTGGTTAGGGGTAGCCGCTCAACTGGTCCTAGTTTCATGCAATTGTTTAATATTATTTTTATTTTTTATTATGATAATTATTATTATTGTTGTTTTTATTATCATTATTCAATATATTATTTTTTCTATTATTATTGTTTTATTATAATTTTATTAATATTATTGTTGTTTATATTATCATAATTTTAATTTTAATTCTTAATATTATTATCATTATTATTATTTGTATTATTACTATTATTATAATTATTTTGTTGTTGTTATAATAATTATTATTACTTCTATTAATATAATAAAATGAAAAAACCCCGAACGCTACATGCACCGCCCCTTTCCCCGATTCAACGTTGTGGGCCGCATACACCCCATTCCCCAATCGTGTTGCAGAAGAACCCCCCCTCTCACCTACCATTTCCCGTCTGCACCCCACGCTCCCAGCCTGGCGACCAGTCCTAGCGGCCACCGCCACCCTGCCTCGCCGCCTTCCCCTAGCGCTGGCCTCACCCAGCCTCCTTGCTTCATCCCCACCTTGCCGCACCCACCGCCACCAAAAACACCGCAACGCCTACTTCGTGCATCCCGACCGTCGCACCTCTGGTAAGTTCATGCCCTGACCACCCGCAGCCTGACCAGCCTACCTCCGGCCTCCAACCATCCGGTCAACTGACCTCCGACCTTCCCACTTCACCCTTCCATGTCTCCAGCCTCCCACACTCTCTCCCTCCTCCTTGCGATGTCCAGTAGTGCACTCGACCATCTGCTGGCGGCCCCCTTGTGGTCTCTGTTTCTAGTAAACACCCCTGCTCGTGACCCCCTATCATGGGTTTCTCCTTTTCTCTTGAGTTTTTGTGTTTTTCTTAAAGGTGACCAAACCCTAATGTTTCAGGAGTTGGTTTGGTCGTTTTTATAGTTGTTTTAGCTGTGCGGTCTGTCTACAGGGCATTGCTCCTCATTCTATTGAGGTTTTATCATGCTCGCCCTTTAATTGAAGTTGGTGAACCCACATTTTCCATTCTAATTAAATCCATTTTCTTATTGATTGATTTTAGTTAATTCTTTGACCTGTTTCACATTATCACACTGCAACTAGTTATTATTTAATAGTTTTTTTCAATTTATTGGTTTTGTTAGAAATTATTATGAAGAATTTTTTTCATATTAAATTTATCTGTACTTATGAAGGTTGTGTTCTGTGGCTGTGAAAAACTATTTCGAAAATGTTTTCCATATGGAAGTAATTTTCAAATTACTCTCGAATAGTTTATCATGGGGTTTCCATGATTTGGGTTACCTGTTTGACCTGGTTATATAATAGTTAGCAAATTGAGTGGTTTTTTAATACAGATTATTTGTTCATTGTTAGGTCGGTTTATGATATTTTTTTACAAATTGGATTGGTTATTCATTAATGCATTTCAAAACTAGTTGAGTCTTGGTAGCATTTTATAAATTGTACAGTCAGTTAATGAAATTGTGTGGATGTTATGAAATTTTATTGGTTATGGATTTGGTGTGTGTTTGCTTTTGAAATAGTATTTTGAGTGTGTTTACATTGGTGGTTATGGTATAGTGGTTTGTTAAGATATTTTGAGAAGGGATTGATGTTTACAATATGAGGGATGGTGTTATTTCAAATAAGGGATGTGGTTGATTTTGATATTTAAAAATTTTTCTTGGATAGAAAAGAATGGAGGTCGTTTTGTGTGTTTTCAAAGAAGTGGTTTTAAATGTGTTCATCAAGGATTTGTCCCGTTTGACTTTATAAATTTAAAAGAAGTACAGGTAAGATGTTTTGGGTAAATTAATTTAGACATGTTCACTCAAAGGACCATTTGGCACTTTCAATTCAGAGGTGGTGTTTGGGTAATGCTTTAGGATATATAGGACATAAAGGCTTATTTAGATCTTCCATTTAATGGGTGTAGTTGAGTTAACTTTTAGAATTGTTTGTGTTTTGATGTTGTGTGTGTCTGGTAAGAGTTTCAAATGTTTTTTTGAGAAATTATTTAGACGTGGATATAACATGACGGCCTGTTTGGAACTTTCATATTGAGTGTAATGTTTATCCCGATTCATTGAAATGAAATTTTTTTATTACTTTATGCCCATTTAAAACTATAATATTTTGAAAGAGGTATCAAATGGTTTTAATGATTTCCTGGCATGAAGGCCTGGTTGGAACCTTTGATGATATGATATATATTATATTTTTGGGGCACCTCTATAGGGGGATATGTAACAACCTGATATTTTATGATAAATATACTTTTTAATATACTTGATGTCATGTGTTTTATGCTACAACAAGATTATGTTGTGCTATACGCCACACTGTATTAGCTTGAAGTATGCGAAACACTATTCTTAGATTGTGTCACACACAATTTCAAGATCGTTTTATAATAGTCATTATATGCATAATTGAGTGTATATATATATATATTCAATCGAGTGACTTTATAGGGGTAGAAAGTGACTGTTCTGGGGAGAATTTCCACAGCCCGACATTTAATTCATTTTTTTTAGTTTTTCATGGGCCCAGGTTATAACACCAATGTCCTAGTTGGGTGTAGATTTAAAAATTGATGTCATTTAATGTTTTTACTAGGTTTCTGAACAATGTGTGGTCACTGTATGGTTGGCGGTAGCCGCGCAACTGGCCCTAGTATCATGCAATTGTTTAATATTATTTTTATTTTTATTATGATAATTATTATTATTATTGTTTTTGTTATCATTATTCAATATATTATTTTTTCTATTATTATTGTTTTATTATAATTTTATTAATATTATTGTTGTTTATATTATCATAATTTTAATTTTAATTCTTAATATGATTATCATTATTATTATTTGTATTATTACTATTATTATAATTATTTCGTTGTTGTTATAATAATAATTATTACTTCTATTAATATAATAAAATGAAAAAACCCCAATCAGTACTTGCACCGCCCCTTTCCCCAATTCAACAATGTGGGCCACACACACCCCGTTCCCCAATCGTGCTGTAGAAGAACCCCCCCCCCCCCCACCTACCATTTCCCGTCTTCACCCCACGCTCCCAGCCTGGCGACCAGTCCCAGTGGCCACCGCCACCCTGCCTCGCCGCCTTCCCCTAGCGCTGGCCTCACCCGGCCTCCTTGCTTCAGCCCCACCTTTCCGCACCAACCGCCACCAGAAACATTACAACGCCTACTTCGTGCATCCCGACCATCGCACCTCTGGAAAGTTCATCCCCTGACCACCCGCAGTCTGACCAGCCCACCTCCGGCCTCCAACCATCCGGTCAACTGACCTCCGACCTGACTACTTCACCCTTCCATGTCTCTGGCCTCCCACACTCTCTCCCTCCTCCTTGCGATGTCCAGCAGTGCACTCGACCATCTGCTTGCAACCCCCTTGTGGTCTCTGTTTCTAGTGCTCGCCCCTGCTCGTGACCCCCCTATCATGGGTTTCTCCTTTTCTATTGATTTTTTCAGTTTTTCTTAAAGGTGACCAAACCCTAATGTTTTTGGAGTTGGTTTTGTCATTTTTATAGTTGTTTTAGCTGTGCGGTATGTCTACAGGGCATTTATCCTCATTCGATTGAGGTTTTATCGTGCTCGCCCTTTCATTGAAGTTGGTGAACCCACATTTTCCATTCTAATTAAATCCATTTTATTATTGATTGTTTATAGTTAATTCTTTGACCTGTTTCACATTATCACACTACAACTAGTTATTATTTAATAGTGTTTTTCAATTTATTGGTTTTGTTAGAAATTATTTTGATGAATTTTTTTCATGTTAAATTTATCTATACTTATGAAGGTTGTGTTCTGTGGCTGTGAAAACTATTTCGAAAATATTTTCCATATGGAAGTAATTTTCAAATTACTCTCGAATAGTTTATCATGGGGTTTCCGTGATTTGGGTTACCTGTTTGACCTGGTTATATAATAGTTAGCAAATTGAGTGGTTTTTTAATATATATTATTTGTGCATTGTTAGGTCCACTTATGAATTTTTTTTACAAATTGGATTGGTTATTCATTAATGCATTTCAAAACTAGTTGAGTCTTAGTAGCATTTTATAAATTGTACAGTCAGTTAATGAAATTATGTGGATGTTATGAAATTTAATTGGTTATGGATTTGGTGTGTGTTTGCTTTCGAAATAGGATTTGGAGTGTGTTTAAATTGGTGGGTATGGTATAGTGGTTGTGTTAAGATATTTTGAGAATAGATTGATGTTTACAACATGAGGGATGGAGTTATTTCAAATAAGGGATGTGGTTGATTTTGATATTTAAAAATTGTTCTTGGATAGCAAAGGTTGGAGGTCGTTTTGTGTGTTTTCAAAGAAGTGGTTTTAAATGTGTTCATCAAGGATTTGTCCTGTTTGACTTTATAAATTTAAAAGAAGTATCGGTAAGATGTTTTGGGTAAATGAATTTAGACATGTTCACTCAAAGGACCATTTGGCACTTTCAATTCAAAGGTGGTGTTTGGGTAATGCTTTAGGATATATAGGACTTAATGGCTTTTTTTGCTCTTCCATTTAATGGGTGGAGTTGAGTTAACGTTTAGAATTGTTTGTGTTTTGAAGTTGTGTGTGTCTGGTAAGAGTTTCAAATGTTTTTTTGAGAAATGATTTAGACATGGATATAACATGACGGTCTGTTTGGCACTTTTATATTGAGTGTAATGTTTATCCTGATTCATTGAAATGAAATTTTTTTTATTACATTATGCCCATTTAAAACTATAATATTTTCAAAGAGGTATCAAATGGTTTTAATGATTTCCTGGCATGAAGGCCTGGTTGGAACCTTTGATGATATGATATATATTATATTTTTGGGGCACCTCTATAGGGGGATATGTAACAACCCGATATTTTATGATAAATACTCTTTTTAATATATTTGATGTCATGTGTTTTATGCTACAACAATATTATCTTATTCTATATGCCACATTGTATTAGCTTGAAGTATACGAAGCACTATTCTTAGATTGTGTCACACACAATTTCAAGATCGTTTTATAATAGTCATTCTACGCAACATTGAGTGTATATATATATATTTTCAATGTATAAATGAAATATGGTTGGATTCTGTTATACAAAACAACAAAGAAGACTTTCCCTACACGCAACCCTGACTTGGCTGGCATTACACGCAATCACGACCTTCCTCGATAGCGTGTGTTGTACGCAATATCGGGTTTCACTAAACAACAATATATGGTTATAATATTATCACGAACTAGCCGCTATGAATAGTATTAACTAAATTTTGAATTTTATACCATTATTATTCATCATACACATTTTCTAGAACACGGTATGAGAACAAAATAGTTATTTCCGGGTAAAATAAGTATTTTTCAAAAAATGCAGTTTTGCCGCCTTTTGATGGCGCAACCACATTAAATCTAGTTTTTGACATGTTTATAAGTTCAATTTTACAAAATACAATTATTATTTGGAATTAGGATATAAAATTTTACCTTGGATAAAATTTTCATATTATTCTGATAACTTTCATATTTTAATGAATTGTAAAAACACGCTATATTTTAATTAAAAACAACTTTTTTCATTGTAATAATTTATGTGGTTAAATTATAATATTTAATGGTTTTAAAGTATAAATGGAATATATTTTTACCATTTAATATAAAGTATGTCATTAGCATTGATTTTACCTTGAATTCATAGGTTAAATCAATTCAATATTTTATAATGTTTTAAACACAAACCCGTTTTCTTTCGATAATGGGATTAATTTTAATATAATTTATGAAACTTTTTTGTATTGAATTTGGAAAAATGGATTCCATATTTGGAATCAGTGGGTATAAATTATGTTAATAAGCTACTTTTTATTTTTGGGCATTTTGAATAGTAACTACGATATATTTTATTTACCATAGTTAAAGGTAAATCGGGTAATTAGGGGTAAATATAAGATTATAAAATTACACTAACACCTTCCAAAATTATAGTAGATGACTAAACATCAACCCATATCACATAAGGGTCAGATTATTTTCATTTTATGGACTTTTTACAATAAAAATAATTTAATTATTATTAAAACCAATGAATGTGACAACATGTCACTCTCTTAAATCTTATAAGTATATTAATTTTAATTTAGTGATAATCTTCATGAAACATCGAAAATGGATAGTCTCCAGGAAGATAATGAAATTATCTACATCATATAAATTTATTTATAATTTTTAGGGATTAAATAACTGTCATTAATTGTGACACAATAGTGATGCATAAATTGTTTATCTAGTGAAAAATCAAGAATACAGTATTTATTCAACTAATAGTGAGCATAAAAGGCACAAAACCCAGACCAAAACTTATTTTTCATGTAAATATAAAACATAATCATCCAATGGTCTAATAGTTTACCATTTGGAGCCTTATGAAAGGGATTATGAGACTTATATTATTTTATTTTAAATGATGCCAAAGTTGTCACCTTCATAATTTAATAAATATAAAAATTTAAATATTGTTATTGTAAGATAATATATTCTAGTAAAATTATTATTGTGAAAGGTAATAGTTTTATATTTATCATAGGATTTTAGTTTTACTTTTTATGCAACAAATAAGTATATTAATTAATTATACAAAAATGTTGCAGTAATTATTATATTAAGAGATAAACAAAATAAATGGTTTTAAAAATAATAAAATAAATATTATATGAACTATTTAATGTGATCCAATAATTTTATAGATACATATGACATTTTATGAATCTATTAATGATTTTATTTATAACATATCTTCTGTATATATTTTATTTAAATTCAAATAAATAAATAGTGTCAAAATTGACACTATTTTTATTTTATAAAAATAACATATTATTAAATTGTTTAAAAATCACAAAAATATTTAAAAATTATAAATTGAAATTTATATAGTAGAAAAGTGCATTAACTATCCAATTATGGAAAATTAACATCACATAAGTTATTATTTATAACCATTTAAAATTTATAATTTTATTACAACAAATAAACATAAATAGATTCAATAAGGATAAATCAAAATGATAAGGTTTAAAATAAGATCAAAACTTGTCTAAATATTATTTTTTGGTGATATTACAACCCTATCTCATCTAATATTTGAATTGAGTCATTTTTTGAGGTTTTTATGTGGTGTTTTAATTTATATTAAACTAATATTTTTTAGGAATCCAAAGGTGCCCCTCTCCTCCCTTATAAAGGGGAACGTCCTCCCTCTCCTCCTCACACCATTTTGAGCCTTGAATCTCGGCCCACCCCTACCCATTTCAATTTCCCACTTCCCTAGAAACATCCTAGAGGTCTTGGTTTTCTTCAAAGGCCAATTTTATTTCCCTAAGAGGAGGTCTCAAAGAGGCGCTTCAAAGAAGAGGTAATGTCTATTACCGATTCTTTCAACTTTATTCCTTCTTCTACTTCTTCTTCTCTAGTTGATTCATTATGAAGTAATAAAATCATTGTAAATAATATACTGATATGTTATTATAAGTATGAAACAACCCTATTTTACCATCTATCCATCCAACAGAAAATGAAATCACCGAACGTGCGTACGTACGGAATACCGTCTCCACACCGTGGTGTAATCTGTTTTTCCACCAATACCTTACATGGATGGGTATAATTGTGTAAAGAATAAATATATATGGTTATTATAAAATCATACTGATTCTGATATATTATACCATCCACTCCAATTCTATTCAATAATTATGGGAACGATATCATCGCTTGTGCGTACGTACGGACTACCGTCTCCACGACACGATAAGATTCACTCTCCATGTTAACTATTAAAGAATGGTAATAAAGTATATATAATAAGTAATCATGATATATATGACATAATAATGCTACTGGATTTATGTATATATATATTTATATCATCTACATGATACCATTCAATATAATAAGAAACAAAAACACCATTCATGCGTACGTACGTTCTACCGTCTCCATGAATGGTGTATTACTTTCCATTCATCGATCTATTATATATATGTATATTCTGAATATATATTATATATAAATCATGTTTTACATTCTGGATGTAATTAATCATGATCTAAGTAATCAGATGAATAATTACAAGTTAAAACACGAAGGATAAATGAAACAATTTTACCCAAAACGCTACTTTAACATCTATTTACCAAAGAACGGGTAATATAAAGTCATAAGTGAACCATATATGATATAATAACAATGAATATGATTCTGTAATAAGTAAATGACATTATTTAAATCATTATATAGGTGGTTTGGATACGTACGAAACATATGGGACTTAAGGTAAGGGATAATCTCACAATCTCAATTTTTATCTGAGATTGTTTATACTTGAGAATTTACTGGGGAATATTTATCATCCACATCCATGTTTCCTCAATATGTAATATTATTTATATCCTCCTGCAATTTTTTATATCCAATTTTACCCTTCGGTGAGTTTTTCGTAAATGATATGAACGAAATCTTTTGACGTTTTTCATACGAGGTACTTTTTGACTTTTCTGACAAAAGTACGAGAAGAATGTTTTTTTAACTTATACGACCTGAATGGAATTTTAGAACATTATTTCCAAGAAGATTCCTTTACATGTTTTCATGTTTATTTTTAATCAACTTCTTTTAGTTTAAAAATGTATGACATGTTAAGAAAGGAAAAATGTTTTTCAAGTAGAAAGAATATTTTCCTCAAGAATGGAGTTCAAGTGTTTAATCAAAATTATTTTCCATCAAAGATAATATAGGGTTCTTTTTCTATCCCTATTATTACATTGATTTGATTATGTTGTGATGGAATTATTTTTATGAATTCCTTTATCTTATATGAATTGTTTTATGATGTCATAATGTCTAAGAAACCCATTTTTATTACATGGGTTATGCAATGATTTATGATTTATGATTTTGTGGCACACAGAAGAGTTGTATAATAATGAGATGGGTGGGACCTATATCTCCCTCCAATACATTGGGTAACAATTTATATCTCATGAGATAGACATGGATGGAATGGTAAGTTAATCCGGTTCAGTGTTATAGGACTAAAACAAGGAGTGAACATGATTTAGAAAGGGACTTTGTCCATTAAAATGTTCTTGGTAGGAATGCCTTGGATACCATGGAAATCATATCACGTGCGTAATGTTTTTCCACAATTAAAATTTTTATTCCCAAGCTATTTAATCATGATTGATGCTCTACTATGATCTATGCCTTATGTACTTCCATGTATTATGACATTGCTCATGATTTCGATGTTTAAACATTATGTTAATGTTTTTATGTTCAAATGTATTTGGTTTGTTTTATTTTCTCCATGAATACCCTTACTGAGAATTTGAGATCACCCTTTATATGTTTTCTTTTCCCCAAGATATAAAGAATGGTTTTAGGTAAGGAAACAAAAGGGGAATATTTTTATGGAGCTGTTGAAGATCATTCACCACGATTATAAGATTATGTTCTAAGATTCCAAAGACACTAAACTATTACAGTCCTTGTGTGTCTGATTTTGTTATGTATTATGTATTCCGCAAAAGTAATGTAATGTCCATGTACGTCAAGCTTCGGGTCTCTACTATTGGTATGAGAGGAAAGGTTTAGTTAACCTTTGGAAACTAGTATGCGAAAACTTTAGTGAGATCCGTGGAGATATATCTAAGGTATGTCTAGGGATGTCCCTGAGGATAAGTATAAGTATAGGTTATAATCCTATAATTCTGGTTACAATCTTAGAATTAAACATAAGATGTTAGATATTGAAGGTACACCCCCATTATTATGCTATTTTCCTAGCATGAGTTTTTCCTCTCACACTATTCTTTTTGGGTTTTAAAAATTGGCTAGAAACAAGCAAATTCACGATAATGGAGGATATGATGGACAATGGAATGCTATTTTTCATGAGAAACCAAATGAAACAGGATTTTGAAGTCCAAACATCGGTATTATGCCTAATCAACAATCTCAAAATATGATCAATAATCTCAACTTTGGTAAGATTCCCGACTCAGATAATAAGAGAATGATGGAGTTTCATGATGATCATAGAGGAATGAAAGTTCAATTTCCATCATGTAAATCATGTAGGAAGGGGCATCAGGGAGATTGTTTCAAAAGAACTGGAAGATGCTTTGGGTGTGGAAAAGAATGACACAAAGCCAGTAAGTGAAAATGAAAAGGTTTAGTTAACACCGTGGACAAGGATAATGGTATTTCTATGACATCAACAATGATTAGATGTTTTAAATGTGGAATGTATAGGCATTATGCAAACCAATTCCCTAATGGAAAATCTCATGAAGAGAATCAGCATGGTCATATGAGTAATATTTATGTGGATGATGATGATGAGACTACAAATGAAATATGAGATGAAATAAATGATGAAGCTCAGTCAGTGGTTTAATAAGTTAGTGGAATGATTGTATGTTTATACAGAATAATGTATGGTACTATGGAATAAATAATCATATAAGGATTGTTACACTATTGTTTTTCCTAAAGTATTTGAAATTATATGTTTAATGGTACTGGTAACCATGGAAGGTTTTTCAGAAAGTCAATTATATATATGTATATTATGAATATATATTATATATAAATCATGTTTTACAATCTGGATGTAAGTAATCATGATCTATGTAATCATATGAATAATTACAAGTTAAAACACGTATGAAAAATGAAACGATCTTACCCAAAACGCTACTTTAACATGAATGTACAATAGAATGGGTAATATAAAGTCATAAGTAAACCATATATGATATAATAACAATGAATATTATTCTTTAATAAGTCAATGGAATTATTTAAATCATTATACAGGAGGCTTGGATACGTACGAAGCATATCAGACATAAGGTAAGGGACAATCTCGCAATCTCAATTTTTATCCGAGAATGTTTGTACTTCAGAATTTACTGGGGAATATTTATCATCCACATCCATGTTTCCTCAATATTTAATATTATTTATATCATCTTAAAATTGTTTAAATCCATTTTTACCCTTCGTTGAGTTTTTATTAAAAGATATGAAATGAATCTTTTGTCGTTTTTCAAATGAGGTACTTTTTGACTTTTTCCAACAAAAGTACGAGAAGAATGTTTTTTTAACTTATACAGCATGAATGGATTTTTAGAACATTATTTCCCAGAATAATCCTTCACATGTTTTCAAGATTATTTTTAATCAACTTTTCTTAGTTTAATATTTTATGACATATTAAGAAAGGAAAAATGTTTTCGAAGTAGAAAGGATATTTTTCTCAAAAATGGGGTTCAAGTGTTTTATCAAAATTATTTTCCATCTACGATAATATAGGGTTATATTTCTATCCCTAATATTACATTGATTTTATAATGTTGTGATAGAATTATTTTTATGAATTCCTTTATCTTATATGAATTGTTTTATGATATCACGATGATTAAGAATCCCATTTTCATTACATGGGTTGTGAAATGATGTATGATTTCTGATTTTGTGGCACACATAAGAATTTTATCATTATGAGATGGGTGGGACCTATATCTACCTCCAATGCATTGGGTAAAGATTTATATCTCATGAGATAGACATGGATAGAACAGTATGTTAATCTGGTTCAGTGTTATAGGACTGAAACGAGGAGTGAACTCGATTCAGAAAGGGACTTTGTCCACTAAGATGGTCTTAGCAGCAATGCCTAGGCTACCATGGATATCATATCATGTGCTTAATGTTTTTAAACAATTAAAATTTTTATTCCCATGCTATTTTATCATGATTGATTTTCTATTATGATATATGCCTTATATACTGCCATGTTTTATGTCATTGATCATGATTTTGATGTTTAAACATTATGTTCATTTTTTATGTTCAAATGTATATGGTTTGTTTTTTATCCATGATTACCCTTACTGAGCATTTGAGCTCACCCTTTATATGTTTTCTTTTCAACAGGATATTAAGAATGGTTTTAGTTAAGAAAACAAAAAAGGAAGATTTTTATGGAGATGTTGAAGAACTTTCACCACGATTAGAAGATTATGATTCAATTTTACAAAGACACTAAACTATTACGGTCCTTGTGTGTCTGATTTTGTTACGTATTAAGTATTCCAGAAATGTAATGTAATGTCCATGTACGTCAAGCTTCGGGTCTCTACAGGATATCCCTTATGGGTTATCATAGAGAGTGTCTGTGTTTGTGGTTGGAAAGTGCGGTGAGAAGAGTGACGTGTGCGAGGGCCTCCTACGTACACAATATTATTATAAAAACTATGGGTTTCTGGGTGTCTTTTAGATGATCAAGTGATAGTTGCTAGAAAACCCCGATTAGACGGGTCGATACCCCTATATTTTCTGTTAGGCCAGGTGCGCATTGCCACTGGATTTGTCAGTTTACGGTTTCCAATTTGTTATAGACTTAAGAGTTTCACCATACACTGATAGGTGGTTCGGAAACCAAGTACATCCAGGGGTCTTCTAGGGATGTTTAGGATCACCCATGTTTACTGTTTTACTTATATTTCTTGTATACTTTCTGTCATATTAGTTTGTTTCATGTCTGCCTTTTTTACCTATTTTATTTGAGAACAGTTTTGGTATATTTTATTTCAGGGTTTATTTATAAAACGAAAAAAAATAATTTATGGAAATTACATGTAGCGTCAGTGGATTTATGAATGGAAAAAATCATGTTTCTTATTTTAAAATTTGAAAACCCTAAATTTCCAGTTGTATTTCAAACTGGTGTTAATGGATTGATTCGATAAAGGATACAACAGATTCTGTCGTTTATTTTGGCATACCTACTGAGCATCTTTATGTTCACACCTCTTTTATCTTGTCAGTAGAAGGTTCCCTTTTCATAGGTTCTCTTGGTTGGATTTATCATTATCAGAGCGAGATCGACCTTTGGTTGGGTGGTGACCTGGAATATCCCAAGGAGGTATGCTCAATTTTATTTTCTTTTCCACTACTAATGTTCTGTTTTATTATTTTCTTTATGATTGGTTATTTATTTATCTTTTTGGGATAAATAATTCCCAGAGATTAGGTTTTGTTTCCTGGAACCGTTTTCCAGCCCGTGGGGATCGAGAACGCCATTTGGGACATGTCACAGACCAGCTTAGGTGACTGGTTCAGGGTCGACCTGGGTTGGTTTGTGATAATGATTATAATATATTTAAAATAAATTAATTATTAAAACAATCCTTAGAAGTATGATATTAATGCTAATTACATAGTTTAGTTAGGTGGTTGTCTGATGTACAAATGAATGACTATTCGATTTCTCCTGAATGGAAACAAATATTGATATATGATATTCCATTAACAAAATTGAATATTAGTATGTGAGAGACATTGGTGAAAATATTTCTTCCTATTCTAATAATATTTTATGAATCTATAAAAATTTTAAAAATGAAAATGATTAGTTAGGAACAATAACTTTTCGTTAGACTTCTTATTAATATTTACTCTAAATTCATTCCTATGGTGGTTTTATTATGAAAGAATTTAATACATGAAATGGGATGGTATTTTACAAATTTCTATTAGTCATATAATGAATGATAGAAATTGTTTATGAAGTATGGTTAAATGATAATAAGAGGACCCCTTCTATAAGGCGGTATATGGGCACACATGGAATTTAATAAAATAATAAATTTATAAAATTGAATTTTCATATTCAAAAGGAACCAAAATAAGTAATATTATAATATATGACTATTTCAAGTCTATAACCACTAATATAATTAATAATGATCAATATTTAGTTACTTTTTTACCATTATGTTGTTTTTTTCCAATGGTATCGATTTCCTCAATTACCACTGTATTAACGATCTTTCTAGTTAGGGGACATTGATGTTACTATAAAAGATAAATTGTAAATAAATTTACCATAGATAAAATAATAATCTATATCATAAATATTTTTTGAACATTTGTTTTAATAATAATTTATTGTGAAATTTATTATTATAAAATAAGATTAATGTAATTTTAATCAATTCATTTATTTTACACAAAAAATTAAATTTAAAAATTGGAATCTATATATAATGAATTAAATTACCTAAAATTTTTCATTTTAATTTTTGAAAACTATGTTACAAAAAAATTCATTCAAATAATATTACATTTACATTTTCTAAAATAATTTGGTATATTTTATTTTATTAATTGAATAGATATTATATATTAGATAAGTTTAAATTAATGGTTATAATATCATTACTAAAAAAGTGAAATAAATTATTATAATAAATAACAATAATTTATATTTTACATAAATATTAATAACAAAACAAAATTTCATTTTATCCTTGTGTAAAAAATTAATGTTAACCAAAAAAAGAAATGATATTTTTCACCTTTATTTTCATAAAATTACACATAGGTCATAATCAAGGATACATTGAATCAAAATGTTATATATTTTAATTTTGGATAGTTATTTATGAAATATAAATATTATGTAAAACTAAAAAATGTGTTGGTGTTACTTTATTGTATTTATCACAATATATTTACCATTAATTAATAAATTTTTCTTGTACAATAATATAAAATTATTCAATGATTTCTATTCATAATGTACACTAGTAAATGTTATATATTATAAAAATTTATGAATCCTGTTTAACAATATGGAAAAAAATTTCAATCAAAATACTTCAAATGTTCATGTAATTAAAATAAAATTTACCAAAAAAATTTGATGAAGTGAATTTTTCTAAAAAATTACTTTTTTGTAAAAAAGTGATTTTATTGGAAATTAATGAATAAAATTAATTTAAAATGAAATAAGTGGATTATAGTTATTCAAAAGCCAAGAGTTAAACTTTAATCATAATTAGAAATATATTGTGACTTTATCTATATATATATATATATTAAATGCAAATACAGTTTAAAAATTATATATTTTGTCACTATTCATTGGAAAAACAATCCTTTTTAAAAAATCACAAAAAAGTATTGTTCGATACATTTCACATGATTATTTAAAAATTAATATACATTATATATAAAAATATCTACAAAATGACAAGAAACTTTTTTATATTATTAAATCATAAAAATAATTAAAAATCATTTTTGATTAAAATTATTTTTGATCAATTAAATGATGCTACCAAAATTTTAGTGATTACTTTTTATGAATTTTTTACTACTTTTATATTAAGTATGAAATTTATATATATATTGTAAATTAATTTATCCAAGTTATAACTCCTAAATTAATGTATATATATAAAAATATTTTTTAGATATTAACATTTTAACATTTTTCTAGGCTCGATGAGGATTTTCATATATGCTACTAATAATAAAATTAATTTTTTTTAAAATGACAAGGTAATATATTCTCCCCCACATACTAACTAATAAATTATTTCTTAATATTTTATTCATTATATAGATAATAAATTATTTTTAATATAAAAATTACAATATTTAAATATGAAATCATAAAAACTATAAGTCATATTTCTTCTTGAATATAAGTGAAAGGGAAATATGAATATAATTACTAATAATAGATTACTAGATTCCTTATTATATTACATTAGTGGGAAATGTAAATATATTCACAGATGAAAATCCAAAATTCCAACTAATTAGGGTGAGTGATATAGATCATTGATCACAATATTTTATTAGTCAAGAGAATGTTAATGGTTAGAAAACTATAAACTAGAGGGGTGTGAAAAGGTCTACAAATTCATCTAAAATAATTTTAATGTAATTAAATTATTATTTCATTAACCATTTATTACAATTTATTATTAAAAATAGAATCAATAAGAATAACATAAGGAAATATTCGTACATTATAACATTAATTTCATTATTTATTAAATTTCATCCACCGTCCTATCTTTTTCATTGAATAATGAGTATTAATTAGTATTTTTTAATACTTGGGGAATTCAAGTATAATTTCATGGAATATTATACTTCAAAAAATGAAAAAAAATCATTTATCTATTATGAAATCATTATCCAAAATAAAAAAATTTAGTACAAGGTATGATAATTCAAAAATGGTATAAACAATTATGTGAAAAATTAATACACTAGTAGTGAAAATTCAATAGTAATACCCGAGTTCAAACTTATTAATTAAATATAAAAATTCTTTAAAATAGACTAAAACAATATAATATAATTAATTTACCTTCATATATTAATAAAATTTTCTCTCAATATGTTAAATCACTCATAAATTATCATACCAAATATGTATACCACGTATTCATACAATCTCTTTGATATGCTAATTATTTTTATAAATGAATTTAATGACCGTAAAACCTCATCCCAATCACATTTAATTTTATATGATAAAAAATAGTATCCAAATCAATTAAACAATATCTATAAAATTATTTTATTTAAAATAAGTAATTTCATACTGATAAATACATTAGGTCGGTAAGTGGTAGGCATTGCATTAGTTTCCCAATTCATTTGTGGGTTCAAAACCCATGGCCTTAAGAGATTATATATGTTTCCAAATTGTCTGAAAGTTTAACTTTTTATAAAACATTAGTATTATAATTGATATAATGTCCCCCAAAAATTACTCTTTCCACCATAGATAATATAATATATAGTTGTTATCAATTCCTTTAAACATCATTCCACAAAATGAATAATATGTCATCTGAAAATAATTTCACAATTTATTGAACATAAGGGTAGCATGTACATAAAAAATTATCAATTCCCTATAATTATATCCAAAAAAATCCTTCACATAAACAATTGAATGTTCATTAATTCAATTTATTATATTATCATCATTAGATGTATATCAAATTCATTACTCTTGAATCCCTATATGTAGACACCTTAAACATTCAAAATTATTTGTAATAAACTAACCATATTCTTATTCCTTATTCTTAACACATAATTATTATAAAAACACAAATAATTTATTATGATTTAAAAATTTCAAAATATGAGACAATATATAATCCATATATTATATATATAATTGGACTTTTTATCATATTTAACTATAATTATATTACACATATCAAGTCATTTCACTATTTGGTATTGTGGATATCATTCATAAGAATTAAACTAAAGAAAAATGAATAAAAAATTCCAATACTACCCACATTTTAACCATGAATTTGATTAATTGGAAATAGATTTATTATCATATATTGAATTAATTTATTACTTCATTTTTCCTGGGAAGATTTTAGTTTATTCAATCAATTAATACAAACAATATATCTTCATGTTTGTAAGACACATTCTTAGGTGTCCATTCAAAAATTTACAAGTCATTATTCATTTAATTCATGAAAATTTATGATATCTATGTCATTAAATAGAATAAATATAAGTTTCTACCTAATTTTCGGTGTTAATACTCACCTTAGATCTTGTTGATAATCATAATTTCTGATAGGTAATTTGTAATAAAAAAATGTGTTTTCACAGCATCTCTGATTCCATTCAGTTTATTATTTAGACATCAAATAACATTTTTTGTACATCCATATTTATTTCCATTCAATATGGATATAAACATTTAATAAAACAAAAAAAAATAGTGTAATTATATTAGAAAAATAATAATAAATCATATTTTGAGGACGATAAATGATTTAATTTCTATAACTATTCTATCTTCAATTCATTCAATTAATCGAATAATTACTATTATTTTAACAAACAATCTGACCATTGTTGTAATAGAATACTTTTATCATATAATCAAATGAAAAACTAACATCTAATGATATATAATTAAATTATATCATACAAGTTATAACTACCTTGTCAAAAATATATATATAATATTTTATTTAGGAAATATTTAATTTCCATGTGTTAAAAAATAATTTTAGTTATATCGTATTATTATATATTTTTATCCTCCATTAAAAAATATGTATTACTAAGAAGGTGGAAACTTTTACATAAAATTTAATTTTTTCACAAAAAATGATTCTTAAGAATATAACAATTTTCCTTTTTATTAAAAATATAAAACATTTCTGTGATGACCTCCTAATTATCCATGCACAACTATAAATCCATGAGAAAAAATACTTTAGAATGTATTATGAAAAAAATATCTATGTAAGGGGGATAAAGAAAATGATATGAAACCATAAGCCCATAGATACTCAATAATGTTCCCTTTTACAAATTATATTTTTGGAAGAAAGAAATAATATATTTCCCATGAAATTAAATTTCTCCCCAAGGTGTTTCATAACTCATTTCAAAAGAAATATTTATTGCAATTAATAATCAAAATTGATTCTTTGAAATAACGAAAAAATATTGAAAATTATTTCATAGTGTTATAATTTTCACCAATAAAAAGAAGAAAATTATTTCCTTTTAACATAAACTCATTAAATAACAATGTAAAATCATAATATTTCCGTAGAAAATAAAAATCCAAAATAAGTTATTTAATTAATTTTTCAAATACTTTTCTTGTTAAAATTATATATAGTGTCCATCAAGGTTAAAAGTGAATAACCCTCATAGTTACACATGTAAAATATATCAATGTTATCCATGGAATATCCCTCATCTTCAACCATATAATCAAAATCATATACAAAAAATTAGTGGGATATCATAGAATCAGCTATAAAAAATTAATTGATCTATTTATCATTAAACAATATTCCCATAAACCATAAAATAATCCTAACAAATAAATATTATAAAAATTGAGGTATATATTTAATTATTTGTTTTCATTATGGAATTTAATATTTAATTTCATTATAATTTTACAATAAAAAAATTATTTTTATATAAATTAATGAATTTTTACTAGTGGAATAGTATCATGACTTTATGAATAGTAACATTACCATTAGGAATAGTAATATATCCAATTTAATATTAACCACACCTATTAATATATAAATAAAATTTAAGAATCCCATAATTGAAAATATGATATAATAATATCGAAGTGTAAGTTTATAAATGTTTTAAAAATGCTAATTATTTGATGGTATTATTCTAAAACATAAATGTTTAGAAATAATTTTAAAATTATTATAATAGATAAAGAGATTTTTTTTTCATAAAATAGAATCATAAATTAATAAATATTTTATGATTAGTCATAGATAATTTTATGATCCCTTATTTAATTTTTCAACTTTTTAAAAAATCAGTTATAATTTTAAAATTGGAATTTTTTAATAAATGGGTTTTTAATTAAACTATATATTTATTATATTTTAAAAAATATTCTCATAATATGATGTCCATTTTTTAATTCTACATGTCTAAACTTTTAATTGTTGAATTATTTGGACCTTTCTAAAATAGTTTATTTTTTATGAATAGTGAAATATGATAGTATACAGTATTTAAAAAATTTAGGAATTATTGTTTCAGAGACTAAAGATGGATTATTTAAGTAAAAAACTCAAACTATATATCATTATTTTAATATGTTTATTAATATTTATAAAACTATTCACTTCATTGAAAAAAAACAATAAACTAATGAAACAAATATTAAAAAAACACACATTTCCTCAACTCTAAATACCACCTCTTATCCTCACACGTCAAAACCTTGTTGGTTGTATAATTTAATCCCAGTTCCATTACCAATCCTTTTCCCCATATCCATGACCTTCTGGTCTCACCAAAGAAAAAAACCATGTTCTTAAATGAGTTTCTCAAGTAGAAGAATTTAAGAATTAAAATCCTCTTTTATTTTTCTTTTATTTTCATTCCCTTTCTCTTGTCTTCTTATTCTCTCTTCACATTCTATAATACAATTTTAATGAAAAATTGATTATACTATATATACTAAAATTCAAACATGATTATGGGAAAATTAATCATCAATATCATTCCCCTCAGGATTTTTTTTAAAATGAAAACATCGTCTGTAAAGTGTCGATTTACCACTATCATGGAAGATACACGTTCATTAATAATTATTTTCTTTAATGATTATCATAAAGTCATTAATATGGTTATATAATTTTTTATTATACATATTCTACGTTATATAATGTTTCGGGACCATTATATAATCATTATAATAAATAGAATGATTTACCATTGGGATAGTCATTAAAAATTCGAAAATAAACTAATTCATTATCATTGTTGTCTTATGTAACGATACATCCTCATATCAGAAAATAAAATTTTATATTGAATCATTTAATATTATATAAACATACTCATCAAATTTAGTTCATTTTCTATAGTTTTAAAACCTTTTAAAAAGAAAATCTGTAACTAACCTACCATGGAAACCATGAAAAGAACGCAACAAAACAAGGAAAATAACAAAATATTATTATGAAATAGATGTAATGATATTTTAATATGGTAATATAAAATATTAGAAAAATTATTATAGTTCAATAAAATATTAATAACACTCCATTGTTCATTATAAAATATCTTTGAACTCATATTATTTAATAAGTACCTAAGCTAAGAGACCTTTCATTAAATACCCTATTTTAAATTTCTATTCATAAAAAATTTAAAAAACTAATATTACGATGCCAGTATTCATGTTTTGTGATTATGATATGAATCATTGGAATTTGTTATGATGAAGGGTTTAACCTATATCTCCCTTTAATGCATTGGGTTTGTTTATGTTGGATGATGGTAGTAATGGTTATTCCAAGTGTAACTCGATGGTTATATCAAAAGGTAGCCCTGAGGCTCACATCATTCCGTTACCTTGATGGTTATAAATAATATGATATATTTGATAGTTACAATCTTATGGAACTAATTCCTCATGTTGCATGGATGGTTTTATATATTTTTTCTATGTTTTAATAAATATATAGATTATAAAATGTGTGTATTTAATTCCTTGTGGGTGAGAAGTTTGCCTTTATGAAAATGATTTAACATGTCTATAAGTATTCTTGGAATATTGGTTTCATTATGTATTTTTGTTTCCCTTGCTGATATTTTTTCCTATCCCATTTTTTAAATGTTTTTCATATGTTTTATTTATTTTTAATAGAAAAAAATATGTCAAGATGAATGTTTTGAATAATTTAATTTAAAATAATTCGTGTCATTTTAAAAATTTTTGTATGATGAAAGAAATGTATGTAGTTTTATTAGTACCCAATTTGTAAGATTTTGTCTTGATATGTATTAATTATTTCTTAATTATTTAAAACTATAATATAAAATTATATTTTTGAATGTATAAATGTAATTTATAGTTGAATTAACATTATTTTGTATTATTGAAGGCCAGCTTCATATAGTTGGTATTAGAGAATTATTTTCAAAATTTTATGGATTAGGAGGATCTTAATAGAATTCGATAATTGATTGTTTCCTTAATTTTATATTGAAATTGTATTTGAATTTTTTATTACCATATTGCTTCATCTAGGATATTTTTTTTTATAATGGTTTATCACAGAAGAAACAATATATCTGATGATGGAATGCATTAATATTATGATATCTTTTTGAATCCATATCCTGGAATGGTTGGAATTAGAACTGATTAGTTTGTGATAGTGATGGCTCAATTGAAATAGGCTTTAAATGTTGGAAACATCCATGAAATACAATAGAAATATCTACCATAATAGAACATGAGTTTATTCCAACATTAATGTGATGAAACACCCTCTATTAAGTGGATCTTCTGATGAGTGGTGGATAAAGTATGGACTAAAGCCTTTGAAATGATATTCAATGTTATGGGATTTTTAGATAATCAAAAGGTTATTTTTTCACTTAATAAATTTGAAGGTGAATATAACCATCAGTGGTTAATGGCAATTAATTTCATAGGAAGAGAGTTGGTCAATACCTTGAACTGGGAAGAAGTTAAGAATATTTTCCGTGAAAAATATTTTCCTATGGTTGTCCGACAATAAATGGAATATCAAATTCTTGAACTGAAAGAAAAGGAAAATGATTCATTTGATATATATGAATAAATCATCACAAAATTGGTTAGGTATGTTCCAAATATTTTTTTATGTATTGATAGTATAATCCATATTTTTTACAATGGATTGAAGAAAAGATACCAAAGGGATTCAGCAAACTATAAATTTAAAATTAATGAGAAACTTGTTCAATGTAGTGGGAGGGTAGTAATTGATTCTTATAATGATCATATGTACATTGAATGAATTGTTACTAAAACACCAATATGGTATGAAATTTTTAGGAAAAAATCACAGAAATATAGATGTAATAATTTTTATATTATTATTTCTGGAAAGTGTGGTAAAAAACACCATGGGGATTGCCTTAACAAATATAAGATATTTTATCAAAGTTGTAATATTGAACATATGGACTGAGTTTGAAATGAAAATGATTTTAGTGATGGTATGTTTAATTCTGATAAGATAACTGTAAAGTGTTTCAAATGTGGTGACATGGGTTAATATGAAATTAAATTACAAAAGAAACATCTTAATGGTGGGATGCTTCTAGTTAATAAGCCTAAAGGATTAGTGAAATACTTTTTGAATATATTAGAAGACGTTGGGACATACACTAAAGTGATATTTAGTATAATGTTTGTGTACTCAGATTTTTCTATTATCATGTTTGATATAAGGTCTAAAAATTCCTTTAGTTCAAAAAAATATATAGAAAATTCAAAATATAACCTCACGAAATGAAATTGGAAACTATGGAAGAATCCCATAAAAATTTATAATAATATCCATGTTTTTATATGTGTAAACAATTTACCTAGAATCCTTTTGGTATTACCCCTAGTAGAGATCAATGTTACTCTGGGTATTGATTGGTTATGCATTTTCCTTGATAATATTGAAAGTATAAACAAAAAATATATATTTCATAAACATTTTTAGTTTTTATACATTAATTATCTCATACAATTTATTACAAGTTAGGATGATGAGGAACTATTATAAGATGGAATTGATACTTATCGTGCTCATATTATTGAAAACAAGGGGAGTGTTCTGATTAATGATTTGACAGCGGTAAAGGAATAAACGGACCTTCTTCATGATGATTTCCTCATTTTTATAACTAATTGGGATGTTGAAATTATAATTTAAAAACTTTAAGATACTGTGAAAATTTTTAAATCCCTATATCAAATGGCTCAAATTAAACATTCAGAATTTAAAATACAGTTGCAATAATTTAATGATTAAGGTTTCAATCATCCTAGAACATCAAAATAAAATGGACATATTCTTTTGTTAAAATGAATGATGGTTACATGTGTATGTTCAATAATTAAAGAAATTTTAATAACATTAATGTTAAGGATATGTATCAATTACCTCCTATCAAATAAAATTTTGGGAAGCTCCATGGAGGTCATTAATTTTACAAGATTGACATGAGATATGTTTACCATCAACTACAGGTTTATGAGGATGAAATTTTAAAAACAACTATTATATAGATATATATGTATTATGTGATAGTTCTTATTCAATTTGTTTTAGAAAAATTAACTAACATTATTTATGGATATTATGAATACAATATTTGGGGAATATTTTGATAATATTTTTTATAGATGATATGTTGGTGATTCTTAAAATTCTTGAAGTATAAACACCATAATCTTTATTACACACTAAAACTTGATTTACTAAATAAACTCTTCACCTAATACATCATTTAATATTCGGAGTTCTAGTGTCTTCGGTGTTTTGGAGCATTATATAAATCCTTATAACATAAAATGCAAACATCTTATTGAAAACATCCATTAAAAGACCACTACATTCTCTTTTTTTAAAGATTGGGGATGAAGCCTCATTTATTATTAAGTCAAATCAAAGACCTCTTTTAACTATGTAGAGGGAGACCCATTACAAAGCCTGAAGTCCCACTAGGTATTTAGCCCATTACATGGCCTGTAGGCCCAAACTTTTGGCCCAAAGCCCATTCTGTGAATAGTACTACTACAATACCTACTTGCTACAGTACCACACAATACCCTTCCACCGCTACAATACTTTTACACCTCTACAGTATCCTGACGTTGCTATAGTGCCCACTATTGCTATAGTGAAGTCGCTGCTACAGTACTCTACAGTACCACTATAGTAACTGCACCTGATGGGTTTTGAACCCCCATACTTAGCATTACATGGGATAACCTGAGGACATGAATTAAAAAATGGTGAGATATAAAGCATTGTATGGGAGTAATAAATTCATAAAATGATGAATACAATACATGTTAAGTCTTATGCTTATCAATTGACATAAAAGATATATGTTCATAAAGGCATGATAAAGCATGATTTTCATAACCTGGAAATGGGGCAACACCACTTAACATGGTATTAGCATGAGCCAAGGATCATTGGACATGGAACATGTGTATACCCTCATTGAACATGAATTAGAATGATAAAAGCCACATTGAACATGAATTACCAGGAGTAAATACTCATTTCACTTGACGTATCATGATACTAATCATTACCCAAATAATTAGAGTGCTACCAAGGCACACCTTTCTTAAACATTTCATTTCATACATAAGTGTACAACAAGATCATACAACAATGATTCATAAAATGTTATAATATAATAAAAGATAATGGAATGTGGAATTCATACATGAAACTCTTCCATAAATAATTAAATGGTCATAATGATTAATACCCTTGATAGAAAAATGGGCATGGTATTCATTAAAAAACGAGTTTTCCATGGAAAATTTCGGTACAATTTCGGTAGTATAATGGCATGACATAAGACATAATAAATATGGATGATGAAAGAGATATGGGTGTCTCATCATATTTACATGAAATGGATAGTAATTGGATCATATAGACATGTGTCCCAAAATATTTATTGTAATTTTTGTTCATAATATAAATGAATTTCTTGAATGTAATGAGGGGAGAGAAATTCCTTACGAAATATCAGCTTTGTAACGAGTATACATGGAAGTAATTAATGAAAGATAATGGTGTCACTATTCATTAAAAACATAAAGAGATAATTCTAGGGTAGTATTGAAATCATACTACAAAATTTATAATTGATAATTAAAGGAGGAAACAATATTAATAATCTTTGATAAAATTTGAAAGGAAGGAATTGCTTACTAGAATGTGTGATCCCAATGTCTTGGTAGGGGCTTGAGGGCATCATCATTGGAGCTTGGGGAACCATGGGAGGATTATATAGAGAGGGGGGAAGAGGTTGGATGAACTCCATGTCTTTGAGTAAAGATTAATTTCGAGCATTTGGTTGGTTTATATAGGAAAGGAGGGGGATTTTTTATTATTTATGTTTGGGACACCGCACATTAAAATAATCAAAACCACAAACCATATCATGGTTTTTTCCTATGGTTTTTTCAAAAGGACTGTGTAATACAATATTTTATAAGGTTAATGGCCTATATTATAATAATAATATGTTTTCTTGTGTGGAGGTGAGTCACACTCTCAAGGGAATCAATTTAAAGAGAAAAAATGTTTTATAAGTCTTGGAGGGTCCATTAATGCTTTTTGAAATAAATAAAACAAACCTAAAATCACACTATTTTAATGGTAAATCATACATTAACCGAACGTAATCTATATAGTATTTTATTAAATCACTAATGGGACATTATTATGTCATAAACACATTATATATATAAAAGGTATTTAATTTTTCCCCAAAAATTCTACTGTCTTGGAAAATTATGAAAAATTAACCTTTGGATAATTTCTACATCTTGATTCCAAAAAACAATTTGTTTAATCTAAATAATTTCTTAAATATGTGTATTTTTACTTTTAAAATAAAAACTGACATTTATGAAAAATTAATGGATTTTGACAAAAGCAACATTCAAAACATTATAAAAATCACAATTGCATTCACAATAATTATAAGGTCATTTATATTTAATAAAATACTATTTATTTCAAAAAATAAATTAACTCATTAAAATAGATTTCTTAATCACCTAAATATGATATTTTTTTCATTAAAAAAAATTTACAAAGTAACATTAAAAAAATGAAAGTATATTCTCTATACCAAAATAATGTACATAATTATATTACTAG
Organism: Viscum album; assembly: GCA_963277665.1. Taxonomy (NCBI): domain Eukaryota; kingdom Viridiplantae; phylum Streptophyta; class Magnoliopsida; order Santalales; family Viscaceae; genus Viscum; species Viscum album. Next base: position 1,249,616,177 of record OY728122.1, on the reverse strand, counting down.
GTTATTGTTACATAACCCCTTGAAACACCCACATACGATTGAAGGGTAAGGTGTGCGATGGTGACAGACTCTTGGGGTGGCTCAGATAACATTGATCAGGTTGTAAAATCTACTAACTTCCACTTCCCTCGTAGGCGGTTCCATTCAAGTTTCACATGTTAATAATTGGGATAGGCTTGATCAATTGATAATCCCAATGGCGCCTCATCCTTTCTGATCTTCTATAAATGGGGTTTGTATATATAAATTTTACTGTATGACTCCATTTCTTCCTTTTTTTTATGTAAATTTGATTTGTTAAAACCCTATATTTATACTAATCATGTGATCATTGTTCCATGGCTATATTAGCAACGGTCACAATTTTTAACAGTATTATAAAATCCAAGGACATAAAACCAGGGAATTTCACATGTTATATAACCATTTACATAATAGTACATTTAATTATATCACCAAAAATTTACCTTAATAAAATTTATGGTCTTTATAATCTTCCCCCTTAAGAAATTTCCCCCTTGAATATTTCATTTCCCACACTAAAACAGATGTGGGTAACCCTGCTTCAACACTTTCTCTAATTCCCACATTTCTTCATCAAATATTTTGTTTCACTATAACACCATGACAAGGGGAATTGTCTTATTTCGTAAAAAAATTTCCCATCAATATATGATTTTCAATGTATTCTCTTCATAAGAGAGATCATTCTCCAATAGTACCACCTATGGATTGAGTACATGCTATTGGTTAGGTATATACTTCTTAAAGAGTGATACATGGAATACATCATGTAATTGAGATAGGTTCGGTAGGAGTGCTAGTAGATAGGCCACTTATACAATTTGATCTAGTATATCAAAACGGAATATGTACGTTTGACTAAGAATTCCATTAATCGGAAATGTAATAGCTCTCTTTTACGCTGATATGCAGAGGAATACCATGACTCCAACATCAAACTATAGGTCTCGTCGATTATTTTCAGCTATTCTCTTTTGTTCACTCTGAGCATATTTAATGCACAGCATGTCGTCATAACCTTCTCCACCATTTCATCAACCATTTCTAAAACTAGATGTTTTCATTCCCCAAATTCATCCCACCATGTAAGTTATTTGAACCACTTCCCATGCAAGGCTACATAAAGAGTCATTTGGATGAATCAGTGGAAACTGTTATTGTATGATAACTAAACAAGAGTAGATATTGAACCCATACTCCTTTGAAGTGCATTGATAATGCACTCAACATGTCCTCAAGTGTTTTGATAGTCCGCTCAGATTGGCCATCAGATTAAGGATAATAAGTCTATTTGATGTTCAACTCTATATCCAGAGCATGTTGAAGACACTTCCAAAACATAGAGGTGAATGTTGGATCTCGATAGGATACAATCGAGAGTGGTACTCCATCCATCCTTACCACATATCTGATGTATATCTTTGCATGTTGATCTAGTGAGAAATCCTCCCAGATTTTAATGAATTTTGAAGTATTTATAAGATGATCCACAACAACCTATATAGAATTATTTTCATTTGGATGTCTTCGGTTTTCTGGTGACAATGTCTATGGTGATGTTATCCCATTTCCATTTTGGTATGGTTAATGGTTGCATGATCCCCTCACACATCTGTATCTCAACCTTCACATTCTGAAACACCAGGCAGCTTGATGTTTATTTATATATCTCCTTCTTCATGTTATCCAAGAAATAATGCTCTTGGATATGTCGATACATCTTTTTTGTTTCCACAGTGAATGAATAAATTTAAACTATTGCATCATCCAAAATATTCTTCTTTAGCTCCAGAAATGATGGAACACATATCCGTTTTTCCAAATCAGACAATTCCTTCTTCATTGACATTGAAAACCAGGGATTTCCCTTTTCTAATAGTTTCCACCATCTTCTGAATTCTCACATTATTCTTATGATCATCGTTTATCCTTTCAAAAAAATACGGTTGAGAGATCATTTTGGAATGGATTGATGATGTTACCTTCTTTATGATTCACATGTACATCATTATCAAATCTAAGAATATTGGATCCATCTACATTCTCATCAATGATAGAATTTATGGGACCTTTCTAATCAGAGAATCTTCCACCTTGTTTGCTTTTCTAGGATGGTAATAGATTGAACAGTCATAGTCTTTTATCAGATGGAACCATATTCATTGGTGAAAGTTCAACTCTTACATTGTTAATATATACATGAGGCTTTGGTAGTCTATATATTTTTCACACTTCTCCCCAGATAGATAATGACGCCAAATTTTTAATGTGATGATCACTTCCTCCAACTACAGATAATTCTTGGGACTTCCTTGAGGCATAGGTAATGACTTTTCCTTTTTTCCTCAAATTCCATAAAAGGGATCATTATAAAATTTTCAATAAGAACATTCCAAAAATATCAACTTGTGGTACAATGCTTATATATGTTTTTTCCTAGTTATTTAAAATCATTTTTGATAGAGAATCAACTTTTTTAAAACTCAAAAAATATATACTAATAGAACATGAATTGAAATACATTACATCATACAATAGTTTGAAGTAGTGGTTACATGTAATTTATTTGTTATTATCCATCTTAGCATTGGACTTCCTGTTCATCCTTGATCAAGGAGATTTTGGGTGCTCATCAATCTTCTCAACACATTCAACAGAGCATCATTTTGGATAATGCTCGAATTCTCCACATTTATGACATAAAACCATGTAATATGCCTCAGATGTGGATTTTTTCCATCCATCACATTTTCCACTATTTCATAGTAATTGGATACTTTGTTCCCTTCCATTCCATACTTAAAGAATCTCATAGTCCCTTTGTGACATATCCCTTGGTGCATCTTTCTGCATTTATTGGACCATGGAAATTGGGTCTTCATTCCCTTATCACCTTTATCAGATGGACATTCATGAGATTTAATATTCCTATTCCTTGACATCCTTGCGAATTAAAAAAAATTCCAATGGTTTGTTCTGATTTTTGATTGCTGGATTGGCATAATAACAATATTTCCAACTTGAGATCCCTTTTGATTGGGAATCTCACTGGGACATTCATCACATTACCCATCACATCGGTTGTTATCAAAATTCCTCATATTACTGGTCATTGGATTGAATTAATGGAAAGTTAGGGTTAACACATAAAGGGTAATCCAAAGTCACAAATAGATGATGTATAAATTAATTTTATTTCCTTTACTTATTAATTTGTATGCTTGAATCTATGATATCCATGATCTAATTACCAATATATATTCATAGGGGAATTTTTCTTTTTCCCTAAACAATGGTTCATACTAATGTTGTCAATTTACAAAAGCATATCCCATGGGAGTTTCATAACTAATAGTGTATCAAGGCCCATTTTTGTGTACTAGGACACCCCTGGTCAAGCATGAAACTCATTGTTAGAGTTTTCACTCCAAGGTACATCTATGCAAGAGTTGCCTCTACCTGCTAGTATCCAGATAGGGATTTATTTTCGTGATAATCCACTTACTCAACACTCACCAAAACATAGGGATGTTTTTATTATACATAGTTATATCCCTAAGTCATTCACTAGTGTTTTCTATTCCGGATCTCAAAAATTACTAAACCTATCCTCTAATACCAATTATAACAACCATGTTGTTTATTACACACTTAAACATTATTTATTACATGAAATCGACACTTGATAAAACATGGAATATTGAGAGGTCTACTGTATTTGGAGCTTAGGAATATTACATAACAACTTAAAACATAAAATGAAAAATATTAATGAAAAATTCCTTTAAAATACCATTGCATTCCCTTGTACATAACATTGCATGGGATAACCTGGGAACATGCAAAAGAAATGGGTGACCTATAAATCCTATAATGGGAGTAAAAAAGGCATAAAATGAAGAATACAAAAAATGTTAAGTAGTTGTAATATCAATGGATCATAAATGAAACATGAACATAAAGACATGATATAGCATGATTTTCACAACCTGAAATATGGCAACAACACATAACAAGGTATTAACATGAGCCAAGGATCATTGCACATAGAGCATGAGTGACCCCTCATTGCATATGAAATAGAATTACTAAATCCTCATTTCAATTGAATTAGAATGAGTAAATACTCATTTCATATAATTTATCATGATACTAATATTTACCCAATGAGTTGGAGGGCTATCAGGGTGCACCCAACATAACCATTTCATTTCATGCATAAGTGTGCCACAAAATCATTCAACATAGTTTCATTAAAATTCATAATTTATTCCATGACAATTTAATGTGTAACTCTTAAATTAAACTCTTCAATAAATAAGTAGATGTGAATAATAGTGAATACCCTTTATTTAGAAATGGGCATGATATTCACTACACCGTGATTTTGGCATGGAAATTGCGATACAATTTTGGCAGCATAATGGCATGACCTAAGACTTCATAAAAATGGTTGATTAGAGAAAACGTTGTGTATAATAATATTTACATGAAATGGACCGTAATGGGGTATTATAGTTATATTTCACAACATAATTAATGGAATTTTGATTCATAATACAAAATATTTTGTTGAATGTAAATGAGGAGACATAAATTTCTTTTGGGATTTCGTCATGGTAACAGGTATGCATGAATGGCATAAATGAAAGAGAAAGGGTTATATAATCATTAAAACATAAATAGGACAGTATATGGGAGGTGGGAAATCATACAAAATCATTTGTAATTGATAGTAAAAGGGAATAACAATATTAATAAGCTTGGATAAAATGAGAATGGAGAATCCCTTACTTGGAGTTGTGACCCCAAAGGCATTGGAGGAGATAAAGAGAGGCTTATTGGTAGCTTGGGATTCCTTGGGTGGAATCAAGATATAGGAGGGAAGAGGTTTGATGATCTCTAAAGGCTTTTAGTTAAGAGGATGTGGGTGTTTGGGTGGGTTTATATAGGAAACAAAAGGAAATTATTTATAATTTAAGTTTGGGACACCACACATTAAACAAAACAAAACCACAAACCAGCCCATGGTTTTTGCCCATGGTTTTTTCCAACAGATAGTGGAATAAAATATTTTATAATGGAAATGGCCGAACATCTGAAAATAATAGGGTTGCTTATGTGGAGGTGAGTCACACTCTTAAGGAAATCATTTTAAAAAGCTAAAATGTTTTATAAGTCTTGTAGGGTCCACTAATGCAATGAAAAATAAATCAAACTGACCAAAATTACATTATCTTAATATTAGAACACATATTGGATGATAATAATATTTATAGTAATTTATTACATCACTATTGGGTCATTATGATGTCATAAAACACATTATATATTTTAATGGTATTTAATTTTTACTAAAAAATTCAACTCTCTCAGAAATATATGAAAAAATTACCATTGGATAATTATAACTTCCTGATTTGAAAAATAAAATTAATTTTATATAAGTAATTTTATAATTATGTGAATTTTTACTTTTCAAATAAAAACCTTAATTTTTCAAAAAGTCATGGGTTTGGCCAAAAGCACCTTTTAATCATTAATTAAAATCACCGTTGTATTCATAATATTTATATGGTCAATTATATTTAATAATATGTAATTTAGTAATAATATTTAATTAAAATATTATTTAACTCAAAAATCCATTAATTCAACAATATAGCTTTTTTAATTAACCTAATATACTTTTTTTCTTTAAAAACTATTTAAAAAGTAACAATAATAAAATAAAAGTATAATATAAATACAAAAATAATGTACATAATCATAGTACTAGGGTCTCATTACATAACCCCTTATAACAATCACATATAACTGATGGGTAAGGTGTGCAATGGTGACAAACTCTTGGGGTGGCTCAGATAACATCTATCTGATTGTAATCTCTATCAACATCTACTTCTCCCATATGCGGTTCCATTCAAGCTTCACGTATTGAATCTCAGTGCGGTCTTGGTCAAAAGAGAAACCCAATGATGTCACCTCCTTTCTGAGCTCAGAAAAATGGGCTTTGTAAATATACATTCTACTGGATGATGCCACCATTTCCTTTTTCAAAGTAAATTGGACTTGTTAAAGCCCTATATTTATATTAATCATGTGATCACTATTCAATGGATATATTAGAAATAGTCACAATTCGTAACAATATTTTAAAAACCTAAAACAAAAATCCATGGAATTTGATATTTTATATAACCATCCTATATAAAAGGACATTTAATAAGATTAATATTAATTTCCATTAATAAATGATTGTGTCGTTACATGAATATCATAAAAATCATTTAAGAATTTTCCTAAAAATAGTCAAAGAGATTAATTAATACTCAAAATATAAGAAATTGTGATTTTTGGTTGCAACATATTTCTTTTCATTGGAACCTTGTATATAGGGATGACATATTAGTTTATCCCACCTAAAGAAATGTTGATGATGAATGTCCATGACATACAAATGTTAATGAGATTCATAGTTTTATGGGATTAATATGTACTTACTGATAGTATTTTAAATATAATTCACTTTTACGTACACCTCTAACTAATTTATCAGGAAAATTATGTTAAAATATTTGAATAGAATATTGTGATTATAGTTTTCAGGAACTAAAAAAAGATTACTGAATTATTTAGATTTGGTCATGACTTCCCCTGGTGCATTATTGAAGGAAATTTGATTCAGTTTGATTCAGAATAATTAGGTAAGTTATTGTGCTTCAGAAAAACTAAAACATCATAAGTTAAATTATACTACACATAATTTTGAATTAGAAATTTTGTCCTTTTATTTAAAAATTTAGAGTCATCGTTTTTATAAGTCCATATGTGAAGTATGTACACAACATAAATAATTTAAGTATATATTTACTCATGGTGAATTGATCATGATGAAAATAAGATGGATGAAACTGATAATGGAAATGGATTTCATAGTCAATTACAATGATGTTAAAGAAAACAAAGTGGAGTATTCCTTGAGTTGAAATCATCCTGCTGTATTAACCTTGTTATATTTGAACCCGACCCCTTGATTAAAGATTTAATGAATTTTTGAAAGAAAATTGTTGGTGTTGGAAGTTCATCTGTTTTCATTTAGTTAATAGGGTAGTTGACTTTATAAGATATAATTAATTATTCATGAAAGGAAGAAATTGAGCTACAAAAAAGGTAAAATTGGTCAAGGATGGTAAGTATCCATAATTTTACAATGATAATTTTTTACATGATTTGGGAAGATATAATGGTCTATCATTTTACCGATGATATGTTATTAGTGTACCAAATATTGTTTACCCTAACAAGTATAGTACAGGTAAGGGGTTGATCCTCTAGGAAAAATAAGATATTTTTTTCTATCATATATAGTTTGTATTTTTGTAATTGTGAGTTATACTGAATTTAGAGTCAATTTTTTGATGTTTGGATATAAAGAGTAATTAGATTTATGTTTCTCTTAAAAAATTACTTAACAGAATAAAAGAAAATAAAGGAAAATGTATTTTGATGAAAATAAGGATAGAAATGCCTTGGGGTTGTGGATTAATAAGTGGATTTTTATTAGATGGAATTGATTATGAAGTTGTGTTGTTCATAATAACCCTACACTCTGGGTTTCAATTTGTACAAATGATTCCTTTGTCCAGTAAACTTATGTTCTGAGTTTATGATACAAACTCCTTGGTCCAGTTTTCAGTGTTTCACATTTCATTATTTTCCTTAGTTCATTTTGAGTCGATGAATACTTCCAATGATCATGTAAATATTCATCTTTATTCTTCGTTTGAATCGCTAAAAATTCTACCCTTTTTTAGGCTCAGAATTTACAATGATAAGATGAAGTGATTTAAGAAGAGTAAGAATAAGTTAATAGAACCAACACATTCATAAAAACTAATCTAAATTACAACTCATCATCTCACACAACCCCAACACAATGTGTATTTAGCTAACCATATAGGAAGAGATAAAAATAAAATCCTAGATGTTGTACCCCACACTCTTTGATTTTCATGATCACAATCACTTTCATATGTGTTTAACATTGTTTTAAGTGTTTTTGTTTTATAGGCAAAAGATTGCCAAGGAAATGGGCCATGAAGCACATCAAGTGGACTGTACTGGCCAGCCGGTGGAGCCAGTCAAACTAGCCGTTGCAGTTTGACCAGGCTGGCCCACTTGGCTCCCAACGGCTCTTTAAGCCTCTCCAACGGCTCCGAAGCCTCCCCAAGGGTTCCATGCCTATAAATAAAGGCCAAGGAAGCCCCAGACACTAACCGGATCATATACCAAGCGCTCGGACATATTGTTGCACATTTGGTGAACCTCCGGCGCTCCACCTTCAAGGATCCTCAAGTGCTCCAGCCAATTTCCAATCCAAGGAGCACCTCAAGAAGCTTGGGAGAGCACGCTACATCAACTCCATCATACTTTGGCGCCCAAGTCTTCCTCAATTACGGTTTTTATTGTTTTATATATTTTGAGCTTAAAATTGGGTTTGTGCCTACAAACCCCAACCTTTTCTCTATCCCCTCTTTCTTTTGGGTTTCACATCACCATTAAGGTGTGAAGAGGTTTCTTCAAGCCTTTCCTTTTAAAAGGCTTGTGTCACCGGTGAGCTAGCCTTCACCCGTTAAAAGGCTAGTGGGTTCTTACTTAACCATTAAAAGTAAGTGGGTTCTTGCTTAACCAATAAAAGCAAGCTGTAATAGGTCCTAGTGCTACCTCAAAGCCTAGTGGGTTTCTTGCTAAAACCATTGAAAAGCAAGCGGTAGAATCTCTCAACGGTTGAGTTGGGAGCGGAGACGTAGGCCGGGTTTTGGCCGAACTCCGTTAACAATTTCTTGTGTGATTGCCTCTTTTATTTCCGCTGCATTTCAACTTTGATTTTAATTTGTTAATCTTTTTTTAAAAGGCAATTCACCCCCCCTCTTGCCATCACCTCCCGTTTTTCTCCGACCCAACAATTGGTATCAGAGGGACGTTTTTGAATAATTCCCTAACCGGTTTCAAATTAAAGATCCTATTTTTTGATGGCTTCTACCACTTCTTCCTCTCAATCCCCTGAAGGTCATTCATTGGGTCGTGCTCCATTGTTTGATGGAACCGACTATTCTTTTTCGAAAACCCGCATGACCACTTTTTTAAAAAGTATTGGTTATCCAATTTATAGAATTGTTATGCATGGTTTTACGCTCTCTTCTCCCGATGAGTCTAAATGGACCCCCAATGACATTGCTTATTTTGAGCTTGATGGCAAATCCATGAACGCTCTTCATTGTGGTCTTGACCGTAATGTTTTTAATTGCATTTCTACTTGCTCTACTTCTTACGATCTTTGGAAATTTTTAGAACTAACCTATGAAGGGACTAGCGAGGCTCCAAAGCAATAATCCGATCAAAATCAAGAACCCGACGAAAAGATCAAGCCCGTTTGCCCACCTCACAAGAAAAGGGCCAAGAAAAAGAAGGGAAAGAAGAAGGCTTCAAAGGCATCTTGGAGTGATAGCTCCTCCTTCTCCTCCTTCTCCTCAAGCGACCAAGGTACAAATTGCCTAATGGCAAAACATGAGGTATCTTCATCCTCTTCCTCTTCTTCCTCTTCTAGTTATTCAAATTCTTTCAATCATTTGTCTTATGAAGAACTCTCACACGCTAGAGACCAATTAGAAAATGGTTTTCATGAGCTTTCATCAAAACTTGTCGCTTTGAAAAAGAATTTCAAAAAACTTTCCTCCCAAAAAGAACAACTTCTCAAAGAGAAGGAGGAACTCTCCCTAAAAATCCAGAATTTTCCCGATGTTGATTCTTTGGAATCAACCATTAAAGACCTAAGGGAATCTCTAGCCAAGTTCACCCAAGGTGAACAAAAATTGTCCAAACTCTTAGGTTCTCAACGAGTTTCTAGAACCACACATGGACTTGGCTACACCAATCAAGCTTCCTCCTCTCATGCACCCACTGTTTTTGTAAGGGGGAGCTCTAGTTTCAAATTTTGTAACTATTGCAAAAAACCCGGGCACCTTATTTATGAATGTAATTGTAAAAACGCCCGGTATGGCCAACCCAAGTCTATTTACTATAGTGACGAGTTTTTTAGGAGAAGACCCGCCATGAAACAAATTTGGATTGAAAAATATCTTTTGGCGAGTCTCTGCGGGCCAAAATTTATTTCCTATCCCCGGTGATTTGTTGTTTTTATTTAGGGGGAGTTAGGATCGTTTAAGCCCTTTTGATTTTCAATTTCAAAATCTTCAATTTCAATTTCAACACTTGGTATCAAAATTTTCATTTCAAAATATTCAATTTAAATTTTCAATTCATTTTTGATTCAAAACTTTCAATTTCAATATTTGGTTTCAAATTTCAAATTTCAATTGGCTTTTGATTCAAAACTTTCAATTCAAACTGTTATTCAAATTTTCATTTCAATTTCAAAAATCTCAATTGATATTTCAATTCTCATTTCTAGTTTTTCAAACCCTTTCCCTCAATCAAGTTTTATGCCCCACGCTATTTTGATAATCACAAAGGGGGAGAAATTTCTTGATTGATTGGGGGAGAATCTTTTCTCTCATGCTTAGTATTTATTTTCAATTTATCATTTAAAGCATGCCTTTCATTTAAGTTTTTACATTGCTTAGATAAGTGATTGTGATCATCAAAATAGGGGGAGATTGTTGTACCCCAAACTCTTTGATTTTCATGATCACAATCACTTTCATATGTGTTTAACATTGTTTTAAGTGTTTTTGTTTTATAGGCGAAAGATTGCCAAGGAAATGGGCCATGAAGCACATCAAGTGGACTGTACCGGCCAGCCGGTGGAGCCAGTCAAACTAGCCGTTGCAGTTTGACCAGGCTGGCCCACTTGGCTCCCAACGGCTCTTTAAGCCTCTCTAACGGCTCCGAAGCCTCCCCAAGGGTTCCATGCCTATAAATAAAGGCCAAGGAAGCCCCAGACACTAACCGGATCATATACCAAGCGCTCGGACATATTGTTGCACATTTGGCGAACCTCCGGCGCTCCACCTTCAAGGATCCTCAAGTGCTCCAGCCAATTTCCAATCCAAGGAGCACCTCAAGAAGCTTGGGAGAGCACGCTACATCAACTCCATCATACTTTGGCGCCCAAGCCTTCCTCAATTACAGTTTTTCTTGTTTAATATATTTTGAGCTTAAAATTGGGTTTGTGCCTACAAACCCCAACCTTTTCTCTATCCCCTCTTTCTTTTGGGTTTCACATCACCTTTAAGGTGTGAAGAGGTTTCTTCAAGCCTTTCCTTTTAAAAGGCTTGTGTCACCGGTGAGCTAGCCTTCACCCGTTAAAAAGGCTAGTGGGTTCTTACTTAACCATTAAAAGTAAGTGGGTTCTTGCTTAACCAATAAAAGCAAGCTGTAATAGGTCCTAGTGCTACCTCAAAGCCTAGTGGGTTTCTTGCTAAAACCATTTAAAAGCAAGCTGTAGAATCTCTCAACGGTTGAGTTGGGAGCGGAGACGTAGGCCGAGTTTTGGCCGAACTCCGTTAACAATTTCTTGTGTGATTGCCTCTTTTATTTCCGCTGCATTTCAACTTTGATTTTAATTTGTTAATCTTTATTTAAAAGGCAATTCACCCCCCCTCTTGTCATCACCTCCTGTTTTTCTACGACCCAACACTAGATACCTGATGTGATCATCAAAGAAACATTAAGGAGAGTGTGGCTCTTTGGTAGACTGGTAGATTGGATAATTAGTTGAATGGTTTTTTAATGGAAGCAGAGAGTATTTCCATCCGACTTTCACTTCTTTCTCCACTCTCTTGAATTGGAGGCTAAGTCCAAAATTTATAGAAAATAAAATTACCCGGTGTGTGTCCAATGTAAATGCCGTGTAGTATTGTCAATGTGCTTTTTCTATCTTTCTCTCCACCGGTTGGTGGCCTAACATGTAGTCTTTGACTTGGATCATGGTGCCACCTGGTAGGTGGATGTACAAGGCGTGTCGCACTTCCACACATGGCATGTACACTCTTTAATCGGCCACCAACCACTTCTAGGACAATACACATGGTGTGAAGATTGTGTAGATGGACTGTAATCATCTAGTGTCCACATGGGTGTGTAGAATTGTTATCAACCACCAACCGCTTCTAGAAGACTATACATGACATGCAGTTGTAGTGCACGGTGTGTATGATCTTCTGGTAACTTGGGAATGTACTTTTCCTAGACAATCTCTACCTGAGTCTAAATACAAACAACGTGTATATATTTACATGTTGTGTAGTTGTAAATTTTCCTCAGTTTTCCCCTTGTTTCTGTGTTTGGCCAGAAATCATCTGAAAATGAACAAGCTCAACAAAATCAAGGTATTTGTATACTAACAATTAGGTATTTTTTTAAATCATGTTCTTATTTTCAATAATGTTTGTGAAAATGTATACACAAATCGGGTGCATCAAATTCCCCCATACATAGTCATTTGCTTTCCCTCAAGAAAATATCAACATCTAATTAAATAAATCTATATTTAAAAGGAAGTATTTCAGTTAATACAAAATGTAAATGATATAGTCGCATGAGAATATTCTAAAAAGGTAAAAATAGTTCCAATTTATATAATCTTATAATCATGACTCAGTTACAATTCCATTAACTATTTTCATCTTACTTTAAACACATGTTTCAATGTTTCAGAAATAATCAATCCACATGATGATCTACCTCACAAATAATATAATCCACAATCAGTATATTTTAAATCAATGTTATCCTCAATCAAAGACATATACACTCTATCCAAAGGTTTGGAAGAAATCTATTTCTCTACTTTAGAAAATTGATTTACAAAAATCATGAGGGATTTTCAATAAGGATCAGATGTCTCTCTGGCTAAGGTTAGGTAGATAATGATGTGAAAAATTACTCTTAGGAATTAAAAAGGAGGATAAATTCTTTAAATAACAGTGCATGATATCAAAAATTATGCTCAGTGAAAAAAAACATCCTCATCAAGCTCTATCAAATGATCTCATCTCCACCATCTCTTTTAGTTATGTAGGATTCCCAAACCAAAAAGTGAATATATGGTTATGTTGTCTGTTTATATTAATCAAAGGGGACCTTTTAGAATTTCCCCAAATAGAGGATTGGAACCCTTTTTTGTCCCAAATGATCAAGAGGCACTCCACCATACTTAATTTCATGACAATTCACAAAAATATACCATGTGTTTACAATCCCTTCATTTAAGATCAAGTGAATAATCATGAAAAAACATTAAACAATAATGGATGGAATGGAAATAAAATTGTAATATGGCTACCTATAAAGTTTTTTTGTGGTTTCTAGGGGCTTCACAAAGATCAGATGTAGGGTAGGTTTCTAGATAAATGGGTTAAAACAATCTAATGCCTCAATCATTTTAATGTAAGTCCAAAAGTCTTCATGTTTTTAAAATAGGACTTGAAAATTATGGTAGTTTTGTATATCTAATAAATCTCTCATGAAAAAAAGGTATTATTAAGAAAATGAAAATGATTTTAGAATGAATATCAAGAGTGGTAAAAACAAAAAAAGATACAATCAGGTCGTGACATGCATATAATTGATTAGTTAAAACAGTTTCATAATCCATGGATTTCAAGTTGCAATTTTTCACTATATCACTAATCATTTTAAAACACTTATGAATCAAAGTAAGCATGAAACATTTAAAAATTTCCCAAATTTAGTATTATTATTTAGATACATTAATAAACAAAATTTCTACATGTTTTCAAATATATATTCCAATAATGATGTCCCCTAGATGAGGATAAGGGAAAAGACTAAATTGGTCAAGTGACGCTCCACCATACTGAATTTCTCACATGGTCCTCCAAGTGCCACATAAAATGGAAAATGGAATAGGGGAACCAAATAGAGGACAAGAATGAGGGTAAGTAAGGAAATAAGTAAATCATGAAAGAAAAAGGAAATAATAGATAATCTAAAAAACAATAATCCTCTCACGTCTAAGTGAAGAAAGATGGTAAGTGGTGGAGAAGTTCTTCTTGAATCATTACAGGGAATCAATGATGATCAGGGAGAGATAACACTAGAGGCATGAAAAACATACATAGGAACAATATATCACAAATATATATATCAAAAAATAGGTTTCCAAAAGCTAGTCTGGGGGTCACCTCGGAAGAGGCATCCTATGGTACAGAAATAGTATGGAGAGAAGGATTAGGAGCCATGGAAACCGAAGGCTCAGAATATTCCCTCGGAATAGTGGCCATAGGATTTAGAACTTCATGAGCTGGGCTCAAAATTGGAAGCTGGATAGTGATCCCTAAACCAGCAGCGGTAGTGGCAGAAGTTGGGCCCATAATGGAGAGGATAACTGAATCTATGGCCAGTGTAGTAAATGGTGGTGGAGTTGTGGAAGAGAGTCCATGAGTCGAGGCATGGTCATGTAGTTGGGGTAGTGGAATATCATAATGTTGATGAAGGAGACCCAAAAACAACTTGAGTAGGTCCAAATGTCGATCATGATTAACCATGTGTTGCTCCACTATGTCTAGGTAGATGGAAAAGTGAAGATCTCCCGAGGGTGCGAAGGTACGGGTAGTGGAGGGAAGAGAAGAAGGAAGGTTAGAATGAAGAGATGGGGTGCGGTTGATGGAAGTGGTAGGGAAGGAGGATCAGGGGCATCGGTGGGGATTGCAGGGTCAACAGGTGGGCGGGGGGTTCCTGGGAAAGGACATACGAGCCCCCTTATTCAGGAAAAATCCCATGTGAATAAGCAAAAGAATGATCATCCGTTGGGTGAACCTAGTTGAAGATAGACCAGTTGCGAATGAGGAGAGCTCGGGTGGAGTGGAACCTGGTGGGGAAGAAAGGGTGGTGCTCATAGGCTCTATGCCGGATGGTGGAGGTGTGACTGTAATTGGACCGGACACTTCTGGAAAGAAGGGTGGGGGAAGGATGGACAATGGAGGAGGCTGGTACTCTGGAGAGTCCGGAGATGGTAGCATCCCTGGGCAGAGTCGTATCTAGCGAAAAATGGGCCCCTCAACCTCAGTGGCGGAGGCGGGCCACTTCCCATCTGAAGGGTATCTGTCTTCCATATCCTGAAACTGAAATAAAGACCAATCAAAAGAAAAAGAAAAAGAAAAATGAAAAGAAGAAAATTTGAGAAAACTGTAAAAAAACGTACACAGCGGGTGTATCCAGAGTACACGGTGTGTAGTGAATGTGAGTTAACATCCCATGTTCTCTGGATAGACATGACAAGGGAACATGGGATAGACCAGGGAAGGATACACAGTGTGTACCAAACATACATGCCGTGTCCGTGGAAAGTGGTCCTGGTCATGTTTCAGAAATGACATGGACAACGTCTAGCAGAACTAAAAATACAGGACACGACGTCTGAGAGGACAACAGTGTAACAACCCGATATTTTATGATAAGTACTCTTTTTAATTTATTTGATGTCATGTGTTTTATGCTACAATAATATTATATTGTGCTATACGCAACACCATATTAACTTGGATTATACGCAACACTATTCCAAGATTGTGTTACACACAATTTCAAGTTCGTTTGATAATAGTCATTCTACGCAACATTGAGTGTGTATATATATATGTATATATATTCAATGTATAAATGAAATATGGTTGGATTCTTTTATATGAAACAACAAAGGAGTCTTTCACAACACACAACCCTAACTTGGCTTTCATTACACGCAATCGCGTCCTTCCTCAATATGTGTGTTGTACGCAATACCGGGTTTTACTAAACAAAGGTATATTATTATAATATTATTATAATATTATTATGAACTAGCCATTATGAATAGTATTAACTTAATTTCTAATTTTATAACATTATTATTCATCTTACACATTTTCTAGAACATGGTATATGAACAAAATAATTTTTTCAGGTAAAATAAGTATTTTTAAAAAAATGCAGTTTTGCCGCCTTTTGATGGCGCACACACTATAAATCTAGTTGTTGACATGTTTATAAGTTCAATTTGACAAAATAAAATTCTTTTTTTGAATCAGGATATTAAAATTTACATTGGATAAAGTTTTGACATTTTTCTGATAACTTTCATATTTTAATGAATAGTAAAAACACACTATATTTTAATTAAAAACAACTTTTTTCATCATAACAACTTATATAGTTAAATTATAATATTGAATGGTTTTAAAGTATAGATATAATATATTCTTAACATTTAATATAATTTATGTCATTAGCATTGATTTTACATTGAATTCTTAGGTTAAATCAATTCAATCTTTTGCAATGTTTTAATCAAAAACCCATTTTCATTCGACAACAGGATTAATTTTAATTTAATTTCTGAAACTTCTGTGTATTGAATTTGAATAAATGGATTCCATATTTGGAATTATTGGGTCCAAATTATGTTAATAGGATACTTTTTATTTTTGGGAATTATGAATAGTAACTACGGTAAATTTTATTTACCATAGTTAAAGGTAAATATGGTAATTAAGAGTAAATATAATATTATAAAATTACCCTAACACATGACAAAATTCCATTGGATGGATAAATTTATATCCCTATAAACTAAGGGTCGGATTATATTCATTTTATGGACTTTTGACCATGAAAATAATTTAATTATTATTAAAACCAAAGAAAGTGACAACATGTCACTCTCTTAAATCTTATAAGTATAATAATTTTAATTTAGTGATAAACATCATAAAACATCTAACATTAATAGTCTCCCGAAATCTAATAAAATTATCTACATCATGATAATTTATTTAGAATTTTTATGGATTAAATAATTGTCATTAATAGTGATACATTAATGATGCAGAAATTATTTATTAAGTGAAAAATCAGTAATATAGTTTTTATTGAAATAATAGTACCCATTAAAAGGCCCACAAACCTGAAAAAACCTTATTTTTAGTGTATATCTACACCTTAATCATCCAATTACCTAATATATAACCGTTTGGAGTCTTATAAAAGTTATTATGACACTTATATTACTTTATTTTAAATGATTCTAAAGTTGTCACCATCATAATTTAATAAATATAATAATTTATATATTGTGCTTTTAAGATGCTAAATTCGAGTAAAAGTATTATTGTGAAAGGTAATAGATTTATCATCATCATAGGATTTTATTTTTAATTTTTATGCAACAAATTTGTATATTAAATAATTATACAAAAATGTTGTAGTAATTATTTTACTAAGAGATAAACCAAATAAATGGTTTTAAAAATAATAAAATAAATATTATATGAACTATTTAATGTTATCCAATAATTTCTTAGATACATATTAATTTTCATTAATCTATTAAAGATTTTATTTCGAACATATATTCTGTATATATTTTATTTAAATTCAAATAAATGAATAGTGTCAAAATTTACACTATTGTTATTTTATAAAAATAACATATTATAAAATTGTTTAAAAATCACAAAAATAAATGAAAATTATAAATTTAAATTTATATGGTCTAAAATGTTATAAAGTATCCAATTATGGTAAATTCCCAACAAATAAGTAATTATTTGTTAGAATTTAAAATTTAGAATGTTATTACCACAAATAAAATTAAATTGATTAAGTAAGGATAAATCAAGTTGATAATGTTTAAAATAATTTCCTAACATGCCTAAATTTTATTGGTTGATGATATTACAACCCTATATCATATAATATTCAAATATGAGTCATTGTTTTAGGTTTTTAAGTGGGGATAGATTTATTATAAATTAATATTTTTATGATTTCTAAAGGTGCCCCTCCCCTCCCTTATAAAAGGGCACCTCCTCCCTCTCTTCCTCACACCAATTTGTGACTTCATTCTCGTACAAACCCTGAAAAATTCTCTTCTCCACTTTCCTAGAAACAACCTAGAGGTCCTTTTACTCTTCAAAGACCAATTTTAGTGCCCTAAGAGGAGGTCTCAAAGAGGCGCTTCAAAGAAGAGGTAATGTTCGTTACCGATTCTTTCAACATTATTTCTTCTTCCACTTATTCTTCTTTAATTGTTTCTTTATGAAGTAATAACATCAGTATCACCCATATACTGATATGTTATTATATGTATGAAACAAACCTGTTTCACCATTTATCCATCCTATGGAAAACGAAATCACCGCGCGTGCGTACATACGGAATACCGTCTCCATGACGTAGT
This sequence comes from Viscum album, assembly GCA_963277665.1. Lineage (NCBI taxonomy): Eukaryota > Viridiplantae > Streptophyta > Magnoliopsida > Santalales > Viscaceae > Viscum > Viscum album. The sequence continues at coordinate 1,249,597,948 of OY728122.1, read as the reverse complement.
GTAATCTATTTTCCACCACCACCTTACTAGGATGGGTATAATGGTGAAAATAATGTCTATATATGATTATTGTAAAGTGATATTGATTCTTAAATATTATACATACACTTAAATACAATTCCACGATCATGGGAATGATATCATCACTCGTGCGTACGTACGGACTACCGTCTCCACGACGCGATGAGATTCATTCTCAATGATTAACCATTCATGAATGATTATAAAGTATATATAAGAAGTAATCTTGAAATATATGACATAATAATGATACTAGATATATATATATACATATATATATATATATGTATGTATGTCATCTACTTAATTCCATTCAATTCAATAAGGAAACAAAAACAGCGATCATGCATACGTACGACATACCGTCTCCATGAACGGTGTATTTCTTTCCATTTATCGATCTATTATATATATGTATTTTCTGATTATATATTATATATAAATCATGTATTACATTCTGGATGTAAGTAACCATGATTTATGTAATCATATGAATAATTACAAGTTAAAACACGAACGACAGATGAAACGATTTTACCCAAAACGCTACTTTAACATTAATTTACAAAAGAATTTTTAATATAAAGTCATAAGTGAACCATATATGATATCATAACAATGAATATGATTCTTTAATAAGTTAATGACATTATTTAAATCATTATACAAGATGTTCAGATCCATACGAAGCATATCAGACCAAATGTAAGGGATAACTTTGCAAATCTCATTTTTTATCCGAGATTGCTTGTACGTAAGTATTTACTGTGGTTATTGTTATCATCCATGTACATGTTCTATAAAAGATTTTTATGTATGTTTAATGTCCTTTTTACCCATTTTGACTTTTAATACATGGTATGTGAGGAATCTTTCTTTTGTTTACGGTACGAGGTACTTTTTGACATTTCCGGAAAAAGTACGAGAAAAATGTTTTTTAACTTATACGGCATGAATGGATTTTTACGGTTTTATAAAGACTTATTTCATGAAGTTTTCTCCAAAATATTTCAGGACTATTTTAAACAAAATCTTTTTCTTTTAAAATTTCATGATGTTTTGTGAAACGAAATTGATTTTGAAGAAGAAAGGATATTTTCCTCAAGAATTCATTTCAAGTGTTTTTATCAAAAACATTTTCCATCTAAGATGAAATTATTTCATATGTGTATGGTTCAAGTATAAAGTCTCTATTATTTACATGGTTTCACTTTTCTTATGATGAAATTATATCCATTTGTTTTATATGGATTATGTTATGATGGGATGATGTTTATGAAACCCATTTTATTCTTTGGTTTATGATGAATGTTTTAAGTTTATGTTGTGGCACAAGTAAGAATGATTTTAGTATGAGATGGGAAGGACCTATATCTCTTTCCAATTCATTGGGTAAAGATTTATATCTTATTAGATAGACATGGATGGAACGGTATGTTAATCCGGTTCAGTGTTACAGGACTGAAACGTGGAGTGAAGTTGATTCAGAAAGGGACCTTGTCCACTAAGATGGTCATGGCACTAATGCCTTGGATACTATGGAAATCATTACATGTGCTTAATGGATACCATAATTACATGCTTTATTCCTATTTTATTTTATCATGATTGATGATCCATTATGATCTATGCCTTACGTACTGCAATGTTTTATGTCATTGCTCATGATTTTGATGTTTAAATATTATGTTCATGTTTTTAAGTTCAAATGTATATGGTTTGTTTTATTTTCTACATGTTTAAACTTACTGAGCATTTGAGCTCTCCATTTTATGTTTTCTTTTCCCCCATGATTAAAATAAAGGTTTTAGGTAAGGAAACAAAAAGGGGAGGATCGTTATGGGAGATGTTGAAGATATTTCAACATGATTAGAAGTTTATATTCCATGTTTCCAAAGACACTAAACTATTATGGTCCTTGTGTGTATATTTTTTTATGTATTAGATATTCCGCAAAAGTATTGAAATGTCCATGAAAGTCATGCTTTGGGTCTCTACAGTTAGTATCAGAGGAATGGTTTAGTCAACCTTTGGAAACTAGGATGTGAAAACGTTAGTGAGATCCCTAGAGATATTTATAAGTTATTTCTAGGGATATCCCTAAGGATAAGTATACATATAGGATATAGTCCTAGAACTACGGTAACGATCATATAATTTAACCTAAGATGTTATATATTGATGGTACTCCCCCTTTATTATGTTGTTTTACCTTGCATGATTTTTGCCTCTCACACTATTCTTTTTGGGCTTTAGAAAATGGCAAGAAACAGGAAGATTCACAATAATGGAGGATATGGCGGACAATGGAATGATATTCTTCATGAGAAACCAAATGAAACGGGATTTGGAAGTCCAAACATCGTTATTATGCCTAATTAGCAATCTCATAATATGATAAATAATCTCAACTTTGGTAAGTTTCCCGACTGATATAATAAGAAAAAGATGGAGTTTCATGATGATCATAGAGGAAAGAAAGTTCAATTTCCCTCATGTAAATCATGTGGGAAGAGGCATCAGGGAGATTGTTTCAAAGGAACTAGAAGATGCTTTGGGTGGGGAAAATAAGCACACAAAGCCAGTACGTTCAGAGGAAAATGTTCAGTTAACACCATGGACAAGGATAATGGTATTACTACGACATCAACAATGATTACATGTCTTAAATGTGGAATGTATGGGCATTATGCAAACCAATTCCCTAAGGGAAAATCTCATGAAGAGAATCAACATGGTCATACGAGTAGTATTTATGTGGATGATGATGAAGAGACAACAAATGAAATATGAGATGAAATAAATGATTAAGCTCAGCTAGTGGATTAAGAAGTTAGTGGAATGATTGTATATTTATAAAGAATAATGTATGGTACTATGGAATAAAGAGTCATCTAAGGATTGTTACACTATGGTTTTTCCTAATATATATGCAAGTGTATGTTGAATGGTACCGGTAACCATGGAAGGTTATTCAGATATTTTTGGAAAGTAGATGATATGTGCATAATGAAGGGAAAAGAAGATAATGAGATGTTTGATTTTATTCCTGAGCTCATGACTGATATAAGGACTATGTGATATTGGGTTTTGATTATATAGATTGTTTGGGATTTTGGTATGTTGAAAGAGTTACCTTTTGAAAGTATTCATGTTTTCACTAAGGTTATATGGTAATTTATGTTTCAAGAGAATATATGACTAAGGTACTCATGTGTTTAGAATGCAAACAAGAAGATATATCTTATGATATATGTGGGATAAATGCTTGTATTCAAATTCTTGGTAGATAACCTTTCTAATAATTGTTTTCTTTATACTATGAGCTTGGACCGAAGTATTTTAGATAAGGCTAAAGATTGGAATGGATTATGTTGGAAATAATTTAGTATTGTTTAAGGATGGAACTTTTTTTTGATATTATTGATGGGATATTATAATAATGTAGTTTTAGAAAAAGGACAACCTGTAGGACAGGCGACAGCCCATCGCGTCGGACAAGGCTGTGGAAATCGAACCCACAACCGAAGTGCGACATGACTTTATCGCCTACCACTGGTCTACAGGAAGTCCCTGGTTAGTAGAAACTAGTTTTATTTTATTAAGCGATATGATATATGAAGTATAAGTTCATTTTTGGAACCATATACGATTAATCTAACTATAAGATGGACTTATAACTTTTGCTAACCTTTTGTTCGAAACAGATGGAATGACCCATCATTCTATCACATGATCTGCTAACACTTCACGAATAACAAATTCAACTTCATTTCTTTAAGAGATGAAGTGGAAATTGTTCAAAGAATGAACAACAGTGAGATTGTACCAAAATCAAGCAAGTATTTCTTCTAATTCAAATTCTTCATCTTTTGGGAAATGATCTTGAAAAAAAATGTTGTCCTATTGCCCTTATATCCGATGAATCATATGGTACCTTAGATCATCACAAATATATGGATTTGTTATTTTTGGCTTTTTCATAGCCATGTTCTCTACCACTCTTTATCAAAACATGATGGTTAGATTTCTATTCCATATCCATATTTTCACCTATGTCCTCCTACAGGGAAACCGAGTGATGAGTTAATTTGGGTAACCGTTACATTTCATACTTTAGTTTTGAAAGTTATGTTTTGGTATTTCATTTTACGATGTGAGTTTTAATTAAAGAAACTTTCAAGTAAAAAATCAATCATAACCCCAACGAATTTCGTGGGAGAAATTCATTTTAATGGGGGTAGAATGTAACAACCCGATATTTTATGATAATTATTTTTTTTAATTTATTTAATGTCATGTGATTTATGCTACAACAAGATTATCTTGTACTATACGCAACACCGTATTATCTTACAGTATACGCAACACTATTCATTGGGTAAAGATTTATATCTCATGAGATAGACATGGCTGAAACAGTAAGTTAATCCAGTTCAGTGTTACAGGACTGAAACGAGGAGTGAACTCAATTCAGAAAGAGACCTTGTCCACTTAAATGGTCATGGAAGTAATGCCTTGGCTACTATGGAAATAATTACATGTGTTTAATGGATTCCACAATTACATGCTTTATTACTATTCTATTTTATCATGATTGATGATCCATTATGATCTATGCCTTACATTCTGCCATGTTTTATGTCATTGCAAAATATTTTGATGTTTAAATATTATGTTCCTCTTTTTTAGTACAAATGTATATGGTTTGTTTTATTTTCTCCATGCTTACCCTTGCTGAGCATTTGAGCTCACCCTTTTTATGTTTTCTTTTCCCCCAGGATTAAAAGACAGGTTTTAGGTAAGGAAACAAAAAGGGGAGGATCGTTATGGGAGATGTTGAAGATCTTTCAACATGATTAGAAGTTTATATTCCAAGTTTCCAAAGACACTAAACTATTACGGTCCTTGTGTGTCTGTTTTTGTTATGTATTAGATATTCCGCAAAAGTAATGTAATGTCCACGAATGTCAACCTACGATTCTCTACAAACAGGTCGTGTTATTGAGTCGAGGATAAATGGTCTTGTGAAGTGCTAGACCTGGGCAGGCCGAAAGAATTGGCATACACGGTGTGTACTAAATATTAATGCCATTTCCATGAACATGGAGTGCGAGGATATCTGAAAAAGGTTCCCAAGAACGATGGGGTTAGGTGTATGGTATGTACGGAACATACACACCATGTATTTACAAACCATGAATCATTCAATGTGTTGTCGTATACAAAAGTATGTGGTCTATGTGCTTCAATTTGTGCCCATGTATCGTAGAAACCGGACGGTCAGCTGATCCAAAAATCACCCTTAACGGCTATAAAAACATGAAATAAAGGGTGTATAATGGTGTACCTGTACTGAGGATCACAATTCAGTATGAATCAGAAGCTAATACACTCAAATAAGAAGATTTGGGAATGGGGAGGCCTGGAGGCATATGAGAGAAGAAACAGGGATAGGGGAGGGTTCCGCATGACCTAGGCTGATGTCGGGTGGGGTGCTGCTTTTATATCCATGATACATGGCATGTAGTCTAATGATTAACACTGTGTACTACATTTTTTAACATATATACCAATATACATATATAATTATTATATAAAATATATAATAATAAATATTAATAATTAAAATAATAAATATATATATATACATAATATATCAAAAATAAAACTATGTATGTAATGTATCAATAAATACATGTCGTGTGTTCTAAATATGGAAAATTAAAAGAACAACCTTTCGTCTAGTGCATGTGGTAAGGTTCGAACCAGCAATCAGTTGTTTTGAATTGAAGCCCTCAACCACTGCAGAAAATGTTGTACTATTGCTTTTATTTGTTATTTAATAATATTTAATGTATAAGGCCTAAACTACATGGGATGAAGGAAATGCATGGTATGTGGTTTTAATTATACAAAAAGGGAGGAAGTAGGGAGAATAGCTGAATTCAAACTCGGGTCCTTTGGATCCAGGTCTGAGACTCTACCAATATTCCAACTTCGCCTACATCTATTTCCTTTATGATAAAAATCCATTCAGTTTAGTAATGAAAACATGGAGTGAATGATGTATAGTGAAAGACACCCCATGTTGTCTTATTAAAAGGAAAAATGATGGAAATTGGGAAGTTTTCAGGATTCGAACATGGGTCTTTTAGAACTGGGTTACGACCATTGCCAACCGATATATCACCATCATGGGTTTTCGTATGAGATAATATTTATATGATGAAAAAATATCACACACACCATGTAGGAAAACACTATGATAAAAATGAGGAACCCCGTGCGGAAGGTGTGTCATGAGGTATTCGAACCGGTGATGGCTCAGATAAACTCTTGTGACCATACCATCAGCACCAGAATCATCCACGTTTATTACATAGGTAGACTATTTATTTATAATAGTTAGAAGATAAATGAAAAGGAAAAGGTAAATGTAGAGTAGATTGGTGAAAAACGGTGTGTATCCTCCCAGTTGTCTCCCACGAAGCCCCCTTGTTTTTAGGTCATTGGCTCGACTGACTTACCTCTGCTTTACCTAAGATGAATGGTGTATAATGTTCCCACCATGTCCTCCACATGATGGTAAATAATCAACTGTTATCTATTCACCTTGAATGGTGGACCATCCTCTCCAGAAATTTCCCCCACCCCATGATAGAATACTCGTATTACATTGAATGGTCCCGACCATAATGTCTTTAACATCAATGGGAATAATCAAAGGCGATAGTTAAAAATGAGTACATGATCACCGGGTTGGAATGATTTTGATTAAATCATATGATCGTGAATTGCTCTGTCCATCTCCATGTACAACTTGGAATTCTCATACACCTCTAATCTAATTTCATCAAGTTCCAACAGATGGAGCTTACACTTCTCTTCATCTTCCATTAAATCAAAATACCGGGCCTTGAAAGCCTAGTAGGCATTGTGATCCAACTGTACTGGAAGATGGCATGGCCTTTCATAGATGACTCTGAATGGGGACATCCCCAGTGGTGTTTTGAAAGCAGTTTGATATGCCCACAAAGCATCATCGAACTACTTGGACCAGTCATTCGTTGAAGAGATTACTACCTTCTCGAGACTCTGCTTGAGCTTATGGTTGGAGAGGTACACTTTTCCACTTGACTGGGGATGATATGGTGTCCACATATGATTCATCACATCTTTCTTTTATAGTATTACTTTCCTCAATTTGTTGTCAAAGTGGGTCCCTCTACCGCTGATCACTAATCATGGAATTCCAAACCAACTAAAAACGTGTTTCTTTAAAAATCCCTTGACTTCCTTGGTGGTTTTGTGTGTCGTAGCAGCATCTTCCATCAATTTGGATACATATTTGATGCAGACCTGGAAGTATGTGTCCCCAAAAGATGGGGGAAAGTGTCAAACGAAATCTATGACCCAGACATCGAAAATCTAGACCTCAAGGATGGAGTTCTAGGGAATCTCAGCTGTACACCCTACATTTCTTGTCCTCTGGCACTGATCACAACTGGAGACAAAGGCTCTTGCATCTCTATGCATGGTTGGATGGAAAAACCCAGACTGTAGGGCATTTTTTTTGTACGGTCATTTCACTGATGGACCCCAATTGGAAAGGGATGGAAGAATTCTAGGATGCCATAAACATCAGTTTCAAACATTCAATTATGGATCATCCCATCACTATAGGATCAGAGCAGCAGAATATCATCCCAGAAGTACCTCTTAACATTAGAAATAATATATTCCATTGCTGGAAGGAGAGTTTGGGGTGAATGAGATCTATAACAAAAAATAGTAATATTAGCATATCAATGCCTAGGTGTTCCGTTAATTTGAAAGAGGTTATCATTATGGAAATCCTCTATGATCTCTCGATCTTCCTCCTCCAAATGAGTCATCTCTAGGCAGGAGAGATGTTCAGCAACAATGTTTCATTCCATTTATTGTCTTGGATCTCCAAATAAAATTATTCTTAGAAGACTACCCATCAAATTAGTCTTGGATTTTCATCATTCTTGTTTATTAGGTACTTTAGTACTACTTGGTCAGTATAAAAAATACCATTAGATAGCACTAAGTAAGAACAAAACCTGTCTAACATGAAAAACCACTACCAGCATCTTCATTTCTGTGTTGGTGTAGTTGATTGATGCCTCATTTTGTATCCTACTGGTAGAATTGATAGGTCAGAAAATCTAGTCAATCTCTTGGCCTAAGGCTACTCCTACTACATAGTTGATGGAATCACACTTCACTTCAAATTGTTCCACCCAGTTGGGAGCAATCATCTCTAGATATTCCACAAAGGCGTTGCATTAGTTTCTCAAAAGGTATGGTGCATGGCTCATCAAACAGAAATACAAAATCCTTGTTCATAAGATTGGTGAGGGACTGAGCTATTTTTAAGAATTCGTGGACTAACCGCCTATAGAATCCTACATTCCCTAGGAAGCTGTTGATGGCTTTGATAGAAGTCAGAATAGGAAGTTGTGATATGACATCAATCTTTTCTGGGTCTAGCTCTATCTCCTTTTCTGAAATTCTATATCCAAGGACGATGCCACTTTGCACCAGGAAATGAAACTTTTCCTAGTTCATAACCAGGTTAGTGTATTCGCATCTTTTCAGAACTATCTCCAGGTTTCACAAACAAGTGGTGAATGATTTTATTTAAACATAAAAATCATCCATGAATACCTCCAGGATATGTTCCTCCATGTCATGGAAAATATGAAGCATACAACGCTGGATGGTGTAGGGGCATTGCACATGCCAAAGGACATCCTACAGTACAGAAACATACTCTAGGGACAAGTTAATTTGGTATTTTATTGATCGTATAGAGAAATGGAATATAAATGTAGTCGGAATAGCCATCGAGGAAGTAGTAAAAGTTTTTCCCTGGAACTCGTTCTATCATCTGATCCATGAAGAGTAGGGGGAAATGATCTTTCCTCATGGTATCATTCAGCTTCTTTTATTCTTCACTAACTCTCCAACCTATGACAGTGCATGTGGGGATGAGATCAATCTTATCATTTTAAATAAAAGGGATACCCCTTTTGGGTATAACATGTACGAGACTCTCCCATGGAACATCAGAGAGGGGATAAATGATGCCTCTATCCAACAACATAGTCACCTCGTTCTTTAGAACTTCATTCATAGGGGGATTTAGGTGTCTTTGTGGTTGGCGAGATTTCATTACACCATCTTCATGAAGAACCTTGTCGGTTCAAATGGATGGGCTGATGCCCTTCAAATATGAATCTTTCCACCCAATAGTGTTCTTTTGCTTTTTCAAAACATTCATAACTGCATCCTCCTACTCATCTGAGTGTGTTGTAATATGTTCGATACATAATGTTTGATTTTCTCTAAAATTCACATACAATAAAGAATATGGAAGTCGCTTCAGTTCAAGTTCAGATTCCATTAGAATCTAAGGTAAAAGTGGTTCCACTTTTTCCCGCTTCAAAATATAGTGTATAACTGCACGTTGCTAGTAGTGGTCGCCCTGGCCTTCTATGAGTTATAGTTCCTCTAGTTCTTCATTAATTATAAGGTCTTGAAACACCATGTTATCTGACGTAAAAAAACATACCCGAGTAACCTTTTATTTTCTATAGTGATCAGCCATGGTAGTCACTACATAGTTGATCTCAGGCTCTGAAAATGATGTATGTTTGACGGATTTTAAGACATTTTAGGAGACTCTCTCATCTCCTACCCATAAAATTATCTTTCCCAGGTGCATGTCAATCAGTACAATCCGCATGGCCAAGAAAGGTCGTTCCAATTTTGTAGGTGCCTCCTTGTCATCCCACAGGTTGAGGATGATGAAATATACAAGGATTATTAGCCTGCCCACCTTGACCAGTATGTCCTCCAGTATACCTTTCAGATATTTTATTGATCGGACATCATGTTGAAGGGATACTCTGGTGGTATTCTGATTGTTGAGTCCTAGCTTCTTAAAAACTCCTAGGGCATGAGTTTGACACTGGACACTAAGTCATAGAGGGCCTTCCCAAACTCACATGGTCCAATAGTGCATGGAATAGTAAATCTACCTAGATCCTAGACTTTAGGAAGAATTGAATGTTGGATGACTTCTAAACAATAATTTTTATAATGGTTGGGGCTGAAGCCTCAATTTATTATTAAAACAAATACCTCTTTTAATTCTAGGTAGAGGGAGAACCATTACATAGCCTAAAGGCCCAATGCCAACGGGCCTAAATATAATGCTTGAAATCCCATTTTTTTGACCCAAAGGACCCCGTGGTGAACTATACCTTTGTCATGTGTGGAGGGAGTAGGTGCACCTAGATAATCTAGTTGGTTCTGTTGGATCTACCTTCCACTCTGTAGTGTGACGGAATGGGCCTCCTCGCTCGGGATCTTCTCAGTATTACCCGATAGTGTTGCGGGCTGCCTCACCGAGAGTCGGTTTGAAAACTGGACAATTTGGTTCTTTAGGCCTCGAATGGAAGCATCATTGTTCTGGAAGCTAGTCTTAGTAGTAGATTTAAATTTGTTCATGAGGTTCTCTAACCTTGAGATGTTTTCCTGCTTAGGTGGTTGTGAAACTAGTGGTGGTGGTGGTTATCATGGCTCTTGTGGGTGAGGGTTTTTATACCCATGATACTGATAATATCCATGATGGGGTTGTAACTATCTTAGGTACTGGTGTTGATATGGAAGATTACCGTATGAGAGCAGTCATTGGGGCAGAGGATTCTGCTGTTGTTGGCCCCAACATGTGTTTTATTGATCACACCATTCCAGGTTCTGGTACTACTGGTACTGGTTTGGCCATCAGTTTTGGGAAACATAACTCTCATTGCTTATCAAGGGTCGGCCTGTAAAACTCATGCATTCTCCCCTGTTGTGGTTATCAACACATTCACTACACGCCAGACGGTTTTCCACATGTAATTGGGATGTTCCCTTCCGATTGAGTGTGTCAAACGTTTTAGACACATCATCCAACTAGGGAGAGAGAAATGTAGTTGCATCAATGTTATGCATACCTTGTTTTTGTGTTCCCCGCTCTGAATTCAATTGGAAACTGTTTGCAGACGTGTTTTACAGTAGTTCAAAAAAATTTTCATGGGGCTTCCTCATAATGCTACCTCCAGTAGTAGCATCTTACATGGACTTTGTATTTATCATCATCTATCTATAAAAGGTTTTGACCTACTTCCAATGTGGGAGTCTGTGGTGTGGGAATTTTCGCAACATCTCCTTGAAGTGCACCCATGATTCGTAAAATGCCTCTGAGTCGTGCTATTGGAAGTGGTGTATTTCATTTCACATAGTCATCATCATCGAAGGTGTGAAGTATTTAGACAGGAATGCCTATGCTAGCTCCTCCCAAGTGAGGATATGTTATTGTGGAAAGTCATTAATCTAGAAATTCTCCTTATCCCTTTGATATAAGGAGAAGAGTTGAAGACAAATGGAATCTGTGTACACTCTGAGGTAGAGGAACGTGTCACAGACCTCCAGAAAATTGGAGATATGGGCATTGGTGTCCGCACTAGGAAAGCCACCGAATTGAACGGTGTTTTGGATCAGATTCATTATACTAGGCTTGATCTCAATGTTTTGGTCCTACACCGGTGGACAAATGATGCCCATGTCAGCTCCGTGAATAGAGGGTAGGTCATATTCCATTAACGTACGACGTGGAGGTTGTTGCTGATGGTGTAGAGGATGCATGTATTGTTGTTCCTACAAGAAAAAGTACAGCCCCTAACATACCTGTAGAAAAAGAATTCACTCAGGTTGGAACTATTGGAGCTGCTGCAGGCCATACCCTAGTACTAGTGTAGCTTTCTAGTTATGGTCATCCTCCTAACCAAAAGGCTTTCAAACTACTTGGGTAGTTGATGGATTTCCTTCTTTATTATGCGCCATTTGTTTGTATTGGCTATGCTGGTCCATGAGTGTTTCTTGTCTCTTCAAAATAGTCTATTCGATCTCATGGTCAAGTGGGGGAACCCCCAAAGGCTCGGCATTCTTGAATGAGTGAGGTAGCTTCTCATTCACCTATAGACATGCACAAGACAAAACTCACCAAGTGTAAATGATGAAGAAGAGAGATAAATAGAAATGATAATTAAAAAAAGGAATTTTGGGGAATTTATAATTTTTTTCCAACTAAAATTTGATAAAAAGCTAATTAAAATAAGGACAAAAATAAATTTTTACTTCTCCATGGCGACAACGCCAAAATTTGGTCAGTCATTTTACAGAAGGTATGTTATCAGTGTCCCAAATTGTTTTTACACTAACGAGTATAGTACTAGTAAGGGGTTGATCCATAGGGAAAAGGAAGTTATTTTTGTATTTCATATCTAGTTTTTATTTTTGTCTTTGCGATGTTTTATAGATTTAGAGTTGATTTTTTATGTTTGGATACAATGAGTAATTGGATTTATGTTTCATTTAACAAATTATATTACAGAATAAAATAAAATACAGGAAAATATATTTTGATTCAACTAAGGAAGGAAATGTGTTGGAGCTGTGAATTCCTAAGAGGTTGTTTATTAAAATAAATTGTTTATGAAGTTGTGTTTTCATAATAATGCAACATTATGGGTTTCAATTTTTAACATTGTTTCCTTGGTTCGGTAAACGTATGTTCATAGCAGAGGAAACTAACTCCTTAGTCCAGTAGTCATTGTTTCACAGTTCATTATTTGGCTTAGTCCATTTTGAGTGGACGAATACTTCCAATGATCATGTAAATATTCATAGTTATTCTTATTTTGTATCCCTGCAAATCCTGCCCTTGTTTTGTCTCATAATATTCAGTGATTATATGAAGTTATTAAATAAGTGTAAGAAGATGTTAAAAGAACAAAAACATTCATAACTACTAACCTAAATTATAACTCATCATCTACCACAACCCTACACATGGGGTAGTTAGTTACGTAGATTGGAAAAGTTAAAAACAGAACCCTCGATACCTTATGTGATCATCGTAGAAACATTAAGGGTAGCATGGATCTTTGGTAGAACGGTATATAGGTGAAGTAGTTGAATGGTGGAAGCATGGCTTCCGAGCTTCATTCCTTCAGAACATCACCTCTTTCACCACTCTCTTGAACCAGAGGCCAATGACTCTATTTATAGAAAATAAAAGTACACTGCGTGTGTCCAAAGTATACACTGTGTAGTATTGTCAATGTGCTTTTTCCCTCATTTTCTCCATCGTTGGATGGCCTCACATGCCTCCGTTGACATGATTCACGATTCTTCATAGTAGGTGGATGTACAAGGCATGTAGCACCACCACAGATGACGTGTAATCTCTTTTATCATCTATCAACCACTTCTATAACACTACACCTAGCATGTAGATTTTTTACATAACGTGTGTCTGTCAGCTAACCACAAGGGCGTGTAGACTTCTTCTCAACCACCAACCTCCTCTAGAAGAATATACATATAGTGCAGTCATAGTACATGATGTGTGTGTGCTTTTGGTAAGTTGGGCATGCACTTGTCCTAAACAATCCATTTTTTGAGTCTGAATGTAAAGGGCATGTATATCTGTACACGCCGTTTAGTTGTAAAATTTGGCCATTTTCCCCTGGTTTGTTTGTTTTTGTAGAAATAACTTGAAAATGAACAAGATCACCAAAATCAGAGTATTTTTTTACTAAGTAGTTGGTATTTTTGGAAATCTTGTTTTTATTTTCAATAATGCTTGTGAAAATTTCTACACAAATCGGGTGTGTCAATAAATTATTCCATTTGAAACACTAATAAAGAAATAATTATTAAATAAAGCTTATATTTCATGTTTTTCAGTTCATCAATCCAAAAAAATGACCAAAAAAGACTGTCATGACTATTATTGGTGGGATGGAATGAAATGAGATATTTCTGATTTTACCAGGAAATGAATGACATGCTAAAAGGTTAATATAGTAGGAAACTGCCAAAGGGGATGCTTTATCCTATTACAATGATAGAGTAAAAATGGGAATATTTATCAATGCACTATTAGGTGGGACTACCAATGTCCTCTCAAGGAAACAAATAGATTTGGGTTATAATTGATCGATTGACTAAATCTAAATGTTTTCTTCTTGTTTGGGATACTCTATCTTTAGATTAAATTTCATGATTTTACGTCCAATATATTTTCAGGTTTCATGGATTACCAACTTCCATTTTATATGACTATGATACCAGGATCAATTATAACTATTTGAAAAGACATCAAATATCATTTGAAAAGGGATTAAATTTTTTTACATCCTTTAAACCTTTATACGATGGAATGATAGAGAAGGAAATTCATAAATTTGAAGAAATATTATGTTCTGGTTCAATGTATTTCCAATGAATTTGGGTTCAACATATTTCTTTAGTTTATTTTTCATATAATATAATTTTACATGCCAGTAAACAAATGTAAAATTTTGAGGCATTATATTGAAAGTAGTGTCCATCACCTTGCATTTTTGGATGATATCAGAGAATGGAAGTTGATTATTCGAGAATTAGAAGATGATGTGGATGAGAAAGTGATTATGATCATGAAATACCTAAGGATACATAATAGTATGAAAAAAGTTTTGAATATAACTAGAAGGAATATTTTTCTTTCATGTTAGGTGATCTTATTTTCATTAAAATATATCTGATGAAAAGTATTTATCTTTTCTGGTAAGAAAGGAATGCTAACTACACAGTTCATTCATCCTTTCAAAATCGTAAAGAAATTAGGAAAAATATTATACCAAGTAGATTTTATCTTGATTTTCTATTAAGTACACAATGATTTTTATTTTTAATTGATAAGAATGTATGTTCGAAATTCATCTCATGTTTTGAGACCAGATTTAGTTCAGTTGGAGGAGATCCTTTATTAAAAATATAAACCTATTAAGATTATTTTTAATATAGAGAATTTATTATGAAATTAATAAATTGACAAGGAAATGGTTTTGTGGATAATCCAAATGGTTGAAGAAGAAACACGGTTATCTAAAATTTTATTTGGGAACTGTATCCCCAATTGTTTAATAAGTAAATGAAAATATCTAAGACTCAATTTCTATAAGGGGGAGAAAGAAAACAAGTAATAATAAAATAAAAATGATTCATACTATAATTAAATAGTTAAATCAATTTGAAATATATAATTATATAAGCATAATTTATAGAAATTAAGGAATTTATACATATGGAATTGAAACATGACCGACTGAATAATTACATGACCATTAAGAATAATAATATGGGAAATAAAATAGTAACCTCACCAAATAAAATATAAATAAAATATATCCATATTATAACTAAAAATTTGTTATTATTAAATCTATGTATCCTTTAATAAATGTTTTAAAAATGAAAAATTTAGTGTTGGAATATTTGTAAAACATAATCGTTTATTAATAACATCATAAAAAATATATTGGATTAAAATAAAATTTATTTTCCAAAAATGAAATCATAAATTAATATTTTCTATCTTATAATTATAATATAATTTTATGATATCTTAATTAATATTTCAATTTGTTATAAAATTAGTTATAGTTTTAAAATTTTTAGTTTTTGAATAAATGGATATTTAAATTAAAAATATAACTAATTTTCTCACATCACCACCCTTTATGCCAATATTTTCTCATATCACCTCCCTTTGTCTAAGTTGAACCATATATCCAGTAGCATATATATAAAATACATTTATCATACTAAAGGAAAAAATCATCAACAAACTCCTTCTCATCTCCCCTTTATTCTAAAAATATGAACATCGTATGTATTGTGTTAATTTACCGCCATAATGGGTGACACAATTTAATTTTTAATTACCACCTTAAATGATGGATATAAAACCATTATTATAGTTAAAATAGATTTTATTTTAAATATTATATGTTTAAAATTTTATTGAAACGTTTTATAAACATGATATTCAATAAAATTACATATTCTTTTGCTTTTCGTAAAACCTCTAAAATAATGTAAAAATCATTTCGTTCTATTTTATATATTGATTCATCCTAATATTAGGAAAAAAAAGATATATGGAAACATTTAAAATTATTTACATATAATAATAACATTTGTTTTATCTTTAATATTATTCCATCCAATCAAAAAGAAAATTCATAACTATCTTACCACACAAACCATAAAAATAATCCACCCTAAACAATGGAAGCAAAAAAAATATTTCTAACAAATGGATGTAAATTTGAAATAATATAGTCATATATTGTAGTATAAAGATGATTATATTTGTATAATAAATTAAAAATAATTTTCATTAAATTATACAAATATTGGAATGCATATTCAGTAATATGAACTTGAGATAAGCGAATTCACTTTAAAAATATCATTTAAATTTAATTTCTTAAAAATTTAATTTGGAATGATTTTATAATACAAGTTTTCATGTTTTATTCTTATGTTGTGGTTCATGGAAATGTTTTATAATTAATGGTTGGACTTATGTATCCCTTTAATTATATTGGGTATGTTTTATTTGGCATTGACCTTAATTGTCATTGCATGTGTGACTATGATGATTATATAATAATGTAGTTTTGAGGGTTAAATTATAAGGTATACATGAGGGTTGAAAATAAAATGGTAGATTTAAGGGTTAAAATCTTATGTAAGTGATTCCCTTATTTACATGTATGGTTTAATTTATTTTTTCAATATTTTTATGGAATATTTCGTTTTTACATAGTATGTATATGATACATTATTAGTGAGATGTATGTCTTTGTGAAATGATTTAATATGGTTATAAGTATTCATGTAATAATAGTTTCATTCCTCATTTTTATGTCCCTTACTGTGTTTTTTTCCTCATCCCATGTTTTTAAAAATTTTCTATAGGGTTTACGTACTGGTAATAGAAAGAATGAATCCCAGACGACTGTTGGGAAAAATTATCATGATATGTATTCTTGTATTATTATAGAATTTTATATTATAGAAGAAATGTATAATTTTAAATAGTACATACTTTATATTCCCATGGGTTGATATTTATGAATTTATTCCTTGTTATCTAAAACTCTAAAGTAAAAAGGTCTTTTAGAATTTAAAAAATTGATTTCTAGTTCAATTAACAAGATTATGTAATGTTTGATGATTGAACCATATATATCTTGCATCAAAATATTATTCCTTACAACCATAAGGAATTAATTTTTTAAATTAATATACATTACCTTTAAAACTGAATTTTGATATCAAAATAATGAGTATATATAAGATAAAGTTGGTTTTATTCAAAATAAATTGAATTATATAATGAATTTTAAATATATAAATTATTTATGGTATTGGGAATGTTGTTATCAACAAATATGCCAAAATTAAACATAAATTTGTTTTAATAAATATTTTCACACATTTCATATGAAATATAGACAATTTATTAATTTGAACACAATTGAATCGATTTAATAAGAGATGGAAACTGTAAACCACAATTTATTAATGTATATACAATTAAATCCAAAATATAAATTTTTGAATATGTACATGGAATAAAATGTTTTTGAAGGGAAAAATTAAAATAAGATTTTGGTAATAAAGTCTCTTTACTAAATTCCAAAACATAATATATCTTCTTAATCATCATATATAATAGACATATGTAAATTAATATCGTTGATGATAAATTACTTCAGGTAGATTATAATTTTGATTTTATTTAATACCATGATATATACAATTGATTATTCAATTATGTTCACGTCAGATGTTTTGATGATATAATGCTCAAATGTAAAAACAGATGTTGATATGTTCTGTGTGGAATTTTTTTTATTTATTCCATTATTTACTTAATAATATTCATTAAATAATTATAATTTTCTTTAAAGAATTTTAATATTAATAGAATTCATGAGTTGTTTTTATTAAATATGAACTAGGTTACAATTATGGAGATGTTACGTTGTACATACACATGATTAAAGCTTCCATTTTCCTTCTATCATTATAGAAAAAGTTAAATGTAATATCTTATCATTGAATAATTATAATCATACAATGAATTTAATTTTATATATTTATATAATATATATACATCATGGATTTAGTTTGTTGATGAAAAATGAATCACATCGCTTCTTTGAGGGTGCAGACCACACGTCCGTATGAATGAATTCTTATCATTTAGTAAATGGAAGGGTTATAAATTAAATGATATATTATAATTCCATAATGATAAATATATATTGAATAATATATATATATATATATATATTAAATATATCTTTTACCCAAAAATAAGAGGAAGTGATGGAAAATGAAATACATTGGTTCACAATAAATGGTAGTCTAGTTTTCTATTTGATAGAAGAGTGGGTGGATATTAGATATATGATTAATATAATGAAATATAATTAAATGTGAGATAATTCTATCTATTTTTTTCAGAGTAGTTTATGTTTATTTATTCATGTTAGAAAAATAAAAAAAATATTAAATTCTTAGTTGAGATAGAAACATTTCCATATAAATTGATTTATGGTTTACAAAAGAACCCCTCAATGGATTATTTTTTATCATAAAGTATTCTAGAAAATGAACAGGGTTGATAATAAGAAATTTCAAAATGTCATGGTTGATCTGAATGTTCATTTTATAAGAAAAGAGAAGAAGATATTCACCATTAAATAATATTTGTGGGTAAATCATGATTTTATAAAATTATTTTATTTATATATATTCATAGTGAAATTCAAATGGTTCGAAATTTATATTATTAAAAATAAATTTTATTTTTAGTATAGGGAACCTCATACTATAAAAAATGGACATTATTTTTGTAAATTTCTCACGATAATAGTTTTATTTTATCCCTTCATAAAAAATCTATACATTTTATAAATTATTAATGATTTTTAATTTTGGGGTCATAAAAGATTCTATAAATTTTCAACTGGAAAATAAATTGATAATAATTGATATACTAATCATGTCACAACATGTCTCCCTAGGCCCGTGATGGGAGTACCCCAAACCCACCTTCCATAGGTTAGGGGATGGATACTAGCACCAAAAGATATATCCCTGAATAACGGGAAGGATTTCCTTTAAACCAGCAAACACAGAGTCTAAGAATACAACTATCAAAATGAACATAGTAAAACTTCATTAGAAAATCATGCATACTGAATGTAAAAAGGGGATATTACTGTAATTAAATGGGCTAGAATACAAGCCCAACTGAAATGTACAACAACAATATAAAAATTTCTTCCTGGAATCATCCGCCAAGGTTACTACCTGAAGGGTAGGTACAACTCATGGTCAGTCGTCACTACGTTACGTCACTTATAAAGGTCCACCTCCGAGCACTATCTATTCTTGGCTCCCAATCATCGGTCAAAGTTGTCAGTCTTCTACACTATACACAATAAGGTGCTGGAGAACCTCGTTTAGGGATGAGTATAACAATACTCGGTATGGACCCCGAGACCCTCGAATGAAAAAAAGAGTTCCAAAAAAGAAAAACCAAAATGAAAGACCTCAATCACAAATCACAAGGAAATTGTCAGCTCACCCTAGGTATAAAATTCAAGGTTCAAGAATATAGATGATTATCTTTATGTTATATCATTTTATTCGATTCATAAGTTCCACAAATAATACACAAAGAAGTTATTTATATATCAATCCCCTGTAATATGAAAATCATTTTTCCGCGATGGGAAATTCTTCTGTGGGTCCACATTGGTTCACGCAACTTCTGATCCACACAGAGTCTCTAGAATGCTAATCCTCACAGGGTCGTTGGAATGCTGATCCACATAAGGTCACTGAATGCTGATCCACACAGGGTCGCTTGATGCTTGTCCACTCAGGGTCCCAAGATGATGATCATTGACGGACCACTCAAAAAAATGGTCCTCTTTTGATAGCTAATATAATGATCCCCACATAGTCACTATTATGATGATCCACATAGGTTCTAAACATCATTGAAAACCAGCCACATGATTCCTCACACCCGGTGTTCTCCCTTTCCATAGAATCTATTCCTCGAGATATCGGTCACACATCAACTACCACTAAGCTCCCCAAAGGAGTATCCCAAGGGACTAAGATGTTGTAATGGTTCTAAAACTATAGACTGCGCATCAATCAGATGCCCGGTCTATGTGTTATAAGTGTTTTAGTACCAAGCGCCTGGTTGGATTCAGGTTCGACCCAACCCGACCGTACTACAACATTCACCGAAATTCGAGTGGATTATACTAACAGGTCCATCTCACACTAAGGATCCATGCGCTATAGAAGGTTCTACAAACGAACATATAGATTTCATTTTTTTACATTTCAAGAGAAACTGGGCCTGGATGGGTCCGAGTGTGATCAGACACATCGCCCGACCCGACCCGACCCGACCCGACCATAACTGGGCCGACCCAACCATGTTCGGGTCGATCGCCCAGCCCGGGTCTGACCCAGCCTGGGCCATGGTGGGCTCATCCCATTGGGTCATGGTCCAGCCTCACCCACAGTAGGCTTGGCCCGACCCGTAGGGGGATCGGCCCGGACCGTAGGGGCGTAGCCCAGCCTGCGGGGAGGCGCAACCCAACTCGCTGTGGGGTGCATCCCCACCCACTTGAGGGTGTAGCCCGGACCCCAGGGGTAGCGGCCCAGCCTATAGTGGTGCGTATCTCCACCTTTAGGAGGGCATGGGGAACACCCTAGCGAGTCCCTCCTCTATCGCGGCTTTGAGCCGCAACTTTCACCAGTAGTGCAGGATGGCATGCCACTCCACCTCCACGGCTGGCTGGTGATGGTATCCCTGTTCCACCATAACCGTTGAAAATCCATGGTGTCCTCTTCCTACGACGTGTGATGGTGCGCCACACCGCCTCCGTGACCAGCTTGTGTCGACCACCCTGCTGACTGCTACGACCTAGTATCCAAACCTCATCCTACGGTGTGCGACAGAACGATGCCTCCACCGCAGTTGGCCAGTGTCGGCCTCCAGCATCACCTACTGGCATCGGTCACTGGTGCCGCCATGCTGGTGCCACACCAGCAACCTTCCACATGACACCAGATGAGCTCTGGTGGTCTATTTTTCCAATTGATCGCTTCTACAGGCATCCTGGGTCATCTCTTTAACTAGTTGACCATCAGATTTGGGTTCCATCTGTCCTGAAATATTCTCTGAGGAAGAACGCAATTATATATCAGTGGCAGATGGACCAGACCTTGTAACTTTGTCCTGTTTCATATGTGTTTTCATCTTAACAAAGGATAGGATAATTGAGTGAACAATTGTTGAAATTTAAACAATGTTAAAACCCTACCTTGAGTTTTGTTAGATAGTTCCCTTCATTTGATGGTGGGTCGGTGTTCATCGTCCCTGAAGCACGCCTCTAATGATGCCTCTAAAATGAAGTTCTTACGTTCCTACTTGGTGGATCCATTATTCATCAAGGGTTTCCTCCCATATCCTCCTCTATTATGCCAAGGAAAAAATCATCAAAGAGTGAGAGGAGAGGGTAGTAATAATCACAACACATAATTAATAGTGATTCATTAATTAATGAAATTAAGGATGCAACTTAATTTCTATTAGAATGGTTACACATTTTTTTGAAACTGAGTATTTAATGATCTATATAAAATGCCTAACAACCACTTGTGGTCCACTCAACAAAAAAAAATGTTGGCGGAAATTTAAATTAAATTAGATATATTTTATTAATCCTCCATGAAAAAATCAAACACCATCTTCTTCTCCCAACCCACTACGGTTGAGGTTAAGGCTCTCTTAAACAGACCCTAATAGATAGCTTCCCACCCCAATAAAATGTCTGTAAACCTCTTTGAGGTGCTACCCATAAGAAGACAAGGTCTCCCCCCTCAAACTCCAAAGGTCTCCATCTCCTATCAGTATAGGACTTCTACCTGCTCCTTAAAGTCTTCATCTTCTCATGGAGGATCGACACCTTCTCAGTGGTAGCTTGTACTATCTCTAGAACCATATGTGGTGACTCCTCGAGGTCTTTCTTGTATAGAGTTCATCTGCAAGGTTGACTGTACGAGGCCTCAAACGGTGGCATACTGATGGTGGAGTAATAATTTTTTTTTGTACGCGAACACCACCAAGGGAAAGTGATCCTCCAAACTCCATCCAATATCTTGGATGCAAGCCCAAAGCATGTCCCCCTCTGTCTGAATGGTCCACTCTATCAGACCATCCATCTTAGGATGAATGTCTGTGCTCAAAATTAGTTTCGTCCTGAACACCTTATATAATCCCTTCCACAATAGGGATGTAGAATATACATCATAGACAGAAACGATCAATGATGGAACCCCAGGAATTTGTACAATATTTTATATGTAGGGGCATCCAAAGCTCTATACTAATCCCTATTATCAGATGGGTAGGATTAGGCCTGACATGATGATTCCGTTAACGATCACCCATATTGAATCATGGACAATAGATGAATGTTGTATCCCTTTCACGAGACCCAAGTAAATACCATCACACATCGACTTTGGTACCTCTAATGGATGTTCTAAGCCTGCTGGAACCTGATGCTCGACCATCACATTATATCAAGTGGGGCATCGTGAAACAAACTCTTTCATTTCTTGGTTCATCCTTGACCACAAGTATTGATGTTTGAGAGCCTGGTACATCTTCGCGAAACCAGGATGTACTTCCAGTGGGGACGTATGGAACTCCCTCAACACCTCCTCCCATTTTACCACTACTACCATGGTACGTCCTTTGGCGACGATGACATGCTCCCAACCTTCTAAAAATCCATCAGGTGCCTCTGTTGAGGATATATGAGCACGTTGAGCCTCGTAGTCAATGTCCCCAAGTTGTCCTTTCCATACACGCTTAAGAAGCAGGGGAGTGACCATTATAGATTGAAGGTAAACTCATCCATTCCTATCCACAAAGTATATATGCAATTCGGCTAGCTTCTTCGTCTCCTCACTCAGCACCTATAGTCCAGACCACCTACGGATTCCATCGGCTACCACATTCCCCTTCCCAGGAATATAGACTCTCTTAAAGTCATTGTCCTGGGGGAACTATATTCATCGCCATTGTCTCAGTTTCAAGTCCGTATGTGGGAATATATACCTAAGAACCTTGTGATCAGAGTAAATAGTGAACTATTCCCCAACCATGTAGTTCCATCACATCTTAAGCCCAAAGACCAATACTACTACCTCGAGGTCATGGGTATCATAGTTCTTCTGATGTTTCTCTGCTATGGTGAACAATAAGTGATCATAGCCCTCTCTTGCATTAGGAAACATCCATGTCCGGTCTCTAATGCGTCATAGTGGACTACACGCCAAACACCCTATTATGGAAGCCTCAACATGAGGGAACTCATCAGTGTTTGCCTCACCTCTTGAAAACTCATCTGGAATCTCTCCCTTCACACAAAGGGTCGTCCGTTTTTCGTCAATGCTGAAAAGGCTGTCAAAACTCTAAAAATGAAAGGTACAAATTTTTGGTAGTACCCCAACAACCCGTGGAACCAATGCACCTAGGTTACCCTCCTGGGTGGCTCCCATCAAAGCACAACTTCGATCTACCCTGGAACCACTGCATCTCCAACCTCCGAGATAATGTTTCCATGAAAGTGGACCTCTCGTATGTAGAACTGGCACATTGAGATCTTACCATAAATCTGGTTCTCTCATAGTGTTTCCTGAACAATCTGCAGATTATAGGTATGTTCCTCCTCTGATGCCAAGTATATAAATATTTCATCAATGAAGACCACCATGAATTGATTGAGGTATGGCTGAAATATCTTTCTCATTAGTCACATGGACACTGCAGGGGCATTGGATACCCCAAATGGAATAACCATGAACATATAGTGGCCATACTAACATCTTAATGTAGTCTTATGAGCATCTTAATCTCATAAATTGTGCTGATGATAGCCTGATCTAAGGTCTACCATCGAAAACTAGTGAGCTCCATTTAGCTGGTCAAAGAGATCATCAATCGTTGTAATTGGACACTTGTTTTACATGATCACCTGGTTTAGGAGCTAAAAATTCACACATAGCCTCACACTCCCATTTTCGTTCTTGGGAAACAAAATAGGGGCTGCCCATGGATAAACACTAGGCCTTATGAACCCCTTCCTCTACAAGTCCTCCAACTCTACCCGTAACTCACTATGCTCTACAGGAGGCATCCGATATGCTGGGGTAGATATCAGTGATGTCCCATGGTTCAGGTCAATGTAAAAGTCCACCTATCTAAAAGGAGGTAGTCCCAGAACAACATCAGCGAAGATATAAGAATACTATTCCACCAATACAGGATATCTCGGACTCTCAACATCAACCTCTCTGAGGATATGGCTAGCCAACAGATGTGTGAACGGCTGAACCCTCCTTTAGATAAGTCTATCGTGTACTAAAAAGGTTCCCTTATCACCAGAGAAGGATAACCTGGTCCCATCCTCACGGATACACCACACATTGGGCCTAATACTTCCAATTTGAGCATGGACTATGGATAACAAGTCCGTATACAAGATGACTTCGGAAGGGCTTGATGTCTCTACTAGAAGATCTCAGCCAAAGCATCCGACCCCTATTGGAATCTCACACTGCCAGCACTGACATGTAATCATCGAATCCTCTCCCGTAAGAGTCTCTAGCTATAAGTATCTATCCAACATCTCCACCAGAATCTCTGAGATCCAAACGAGGGTCGTGACAATGAAAGAGTGATTAGAACCAATGTCTATAAGTACAAAAGCTAATGAGGAGTAGGAATAGATCATACCTCGAATTATCTATTGAGCATTTTGGTTGAAACCCTCAGCTGCTTATAGCTGAGCTCGTCCATTTCCACCTGGTCCATGTGGTCATAGTGGACCACCTGGAGGTGGTGGTGGTTAATCCTCGAATCACCGCCCACCGCCTAATGCATGAATAGCCCCTCTGCCACTTCCTCCTTCTACCTACATACCTCCCCACTCAAATCTATGCCTATACCACAGTGGTCCCTTGACTGTCTACTGGTTGTCAGTATGATTGGTGGGGCATTCAGGATCCATGTGACCCTTCCCGCCACACTTGAAGCACAATATTATCCTCTGCTGGACTGCTCTACCTCTTAATCGTCACACCTCCGAACCTAGGTCCCAGGGTCATCCTCAAGAAGGACTGGTCCACTTGGACCTCTTTGTCATCTGCATACTACCAGTTTCATATGACTCTTCATCATGTCACATGGTGGTGTGTATCGGGTGAGTGTCTACTCAGCAAGATTGGTGTCTACCATGAGTGCTCTCTCCAACACTCCATCATGCATCAGGATGCTAAGAGATACCATCGATACTCTAATCTCCCATCAGAGTCCCTGATCGAAGGTCCATGCCCCCAAGAAAGGGTCTAACACCATGTCGGTAGAGTAGTGCGAGAGGTCCATGAACCTTGCCATGTACTAGACCACGGTCAGGCTGCATGATATAAGTGTAGCATCAAAAATATATGTATTGAGCGTAGTGTCATTGGAATGAACTCCAACCTGAATAGGCCCTCGAAAACCGCCCAGGTGAGGGTTTCCTCATCGTGTGACTTGTCTTCAGGCTCCACCATATCCTTAATTTTCCCTACAAATTACTTTCATCTAGGATCCCCATCCGGTCGGCTGGTGTCCCAACCAGGCAAAAAACTCTGGTCGCAACCTCCTTCAAGTCCTCATCCTCTTTTGGATCTATTTTTCCTCAGACCATCAGAGGCCTTTGCTACTGAATCTCATTCAACACATTCTGTCGGCATGCACCATATGTTGGTTGGGTAGGTGTCAAAGGCTTCCCAAATGGGTAGTGGTGCTGCATGTACATCACCCGAAGGTGGTAACACAGTAAGAGGTCCTAGTACCAAAACATCTTTTCTCAGTTGGCCATCTTTGTGTACTCTCTTGGGAATCCTCGATGGATACCTATGTTGAGGCATCCAGAATGAAAACTGGTGCACCACAATTAATATGTTATACGAGGTGAGCATACTCAAAGAGATCAATGTAGAAACTTTTCCATAACACACTCAATATGTTTTTTGTGCCCTGATTCAAAAATCGGAATCCATGTTCCTTGTGTATGGATATGTTGGCCACCGCACCTACACTAGACTGCTCAAACTGAAAACCACAATCAAAACACTTAACACTATTACTACATTGCAAAAAAAAAGTGCTTGTTCTTTGGGAGAAATGAATCCTCTATTACTACATTGTCATGAACTGTCCCCTAGGGCCCATGTTGTCACAACACCAATCCCACCTTCCATAGGCCACGGGTTGGCGATTAACACCTAGAGGCATATCCATAAAAAATGGAAAGGCATTTCTGTCAATCCTGCAAACACACAATCCATGAATACAATGAAAACAACCCATGTAGTAAAACTGTATTAGTATAAATATATGTAAAGAAAGTAAAAATGGGTGAGTACAATAAGTAAAGGGGTTGGAATAAAAGACCAATTTAAAGGTACAACATCAATAGAAAAATATATTCCCAAAATCATCTAACAGGGTTCCTTCCTGAAGGGTGGTATAGCACACGGTCGGTTGTCACTGTGGCATGTCACATCTAAAGGTCCACCTCTGTGCATTTTTCAATCATGGCTTCCAAACCTCATTCAAAACTATAAGTCCTCTTTTCAAGATAGAACAAGGTGCGAGTGAAGCCCATGTAGGGGTGAGTATAACAATAATCAGTATGGACCCCAAGACCCCCAAAGGTCTCGAAGATTTCCACATTGAAAAAACCACAAAAAAAGAAATAAATCACAAAGCATGTGGAAATGGTTAGCTCACACTAGGTATACAGATATGAGATCAAGAATATAGAAGATTTGTCTATAGTAATATCATATTATTCCATTTAGATGTTCCAAAACTGTTCCACAAAGATGTTGTTCTATTATCAATCCACTCTTGGACGTAAATTTTTGTTCCATGATGGGCCACTCTAAGGAGGGTCCTCATCGGGTAATGTTACTACTGATCCACACTAGGTCGTAAGAATTCTGATCCACACAAGGTCGCTGTAATGATGATCCAAACAGGGTTGTTGGAATACTGATCCACATAGGGTCACTCGATGTTGATCCACTCTGCATCTCTAGGTGTTGATAATCGATGGGCCACTCTAAAAATTTTCCTAATTGGGTTGCTACAATCCTGATCCACATAGGGGCTCTATGATGCAGATCCATAGAGTGTCACTACATCAAAGACCACCAGATGAAGGATTCCTTGCACCTAGTGGGCTCATGTTCTGCAGATTTTTTTCCTTGAGATATCATCCATACTTTGACTTCTACTAATCTCCCTAAAGGAGTAACCAAATGGAGTGCCATTTCATAAGGGCTCCAACACGATTGAAAGTGCATCAATTGGATGCTCGGTCAGTGAGTTATAAGCACTTTATTACTGAGGGCCTAGTGGGATTTGGGTTCGATTCAACCTAGTTGTACTCCTACATTCTTCAAAATTCGAGTGGAGTATACCAATAGGAAATCTCGCTCCAAGGAACCGAATTCTATATACTGTTCATCAAACGGACGTCTAGATTTCATGTTACGACATTTTAAGCCAAACTGGGCCTGGATGGGTCCTGGTCCGGCCCGAATCAGTTCGACCGACCCACCCGGATTGGTGGGGCCACGGTGGGCTAAACCCACTGCATCATGACTCGACTCGTAGGGGCACGACTCGGCTTGCTAGGAGGCACGACCTGACCCGCCGGGCAGCAGAGCCTGGCATGCCGTGGGGCACAGCCCTGCCCGCAAAAGGGCACAACCCATGCACGACCCATCCTAGAGGGGTGTGCGGTATAGCCCGCAGGTGGGTTTAGGGCCCGCCTTAGCTTGCACGGTGGGGGGGGGGCATTTCTCCTTTCTTCCAAATGGATAAGTCATTGGGGTTCCAGAGTGGCGGTGCCACATGGTTCCCATTGGTCATTACGGGACCCAAAGGGAGTAGTTTCCTCTTCCCCCATGGATTTGAGTCATAGACATCTCTAGAGATTCACAATGGTGCACCACTCCACCACCTCGGTCAACCACTGTAGGCCTTCCTGTTCGACCGCTATTGCTGAAAAGCCACGGCCACCAATTCCTAGGGTGCGCGATGGTGCACCGCACCGCCTCCACGGCTGACAGGTGCCGATCGCCCTTCTAACTATTAGGACCTACTATTGTGGCCTCCGCCAATGATGTGAGATAGCTCACCACCTCCCCCGTGGCCAGCCGGTGCAAACTGTTGCATTCATCTGGTGGAGTTGGTTGTTGGTACCGCCTTGCCGGTGCTGCACCAACTATCTTCAACGGGCCAACAGGTGATCTTTATTGGTATGTATTTCCATCCGATAGTACCTACAAGCTTCTCGAGTCACCTACTTTGCTTTTTAACCCACCTATTTGGGTTCCTTCAAACCTGATAAATTCACCCGTGAATAATGGAATGATAAACAAGTGGTGGATGGATGGAGCCTTATTCATTTGGCCCGCACCCTTCTCGTTTGTGTATTAACCATGGGGAGAATAAATGATTCAACCACTCTTGAAATTTAAACACAGTAAAAACCCTATCTTGAGAGTTTTTTAAGAGTGCCATGTGTTTGACGGTGGGTCTATGTTCATTTATCCTGAATCAAACCTCCAATGATGATGCTTAAATGAAGATCTTCAGTTCATTCTTGGTAGATCCATTCTTCATCAAGGGGATCCTCGAATATAATTCTATCATTTTCCAATGAAAAACATAAACTCAAAAGAGAGAGGGGATATGAGAGTTATAATCAAAAATCATAATTAATAGAGATTCATTAATTTAGGCAATTAATGATCCACCTTCATTACATGTAGGATGGTTACACATTTTCATGTAACCAGGAATTTAATGTTCTACATTAAATACCTGACCACCCCTTATGGTCCCCACATCAAAAACCTAAAGATAGGTGAAGGGTATTTAAAATAAATTAGATATAATTTATTATTCCACCATGAAAACCGAAAAACGAACTTCCTCTCTCAACCATCTGTGGTCGAGGTTAAGCCCCCCTTAAGTGAATCACAAAACTGTGAGTTAAATAGTGCCTTCATATGTCAATTCTAAGAAATAGGTAAAAATTTAGGATTTCTCGATCACACGTTTTCTGAACATACCTTAAGAAAGTATAAAATTCAGTTTCTGGCACGCCAGGCATCAAAATCAAACACCATCAAATTTCGTATCCTCGAAATAGTTTCATATAATTAAAAAAATTACATGGATATATATGAGATTTTACATTCTCCCCACCTTAGGGATTTTAGTTGCTGAAATACTTAACATATACTATAGAAATTAGTGGAGGTACTAAGAATAAATTTGAGGCTCCTGCTCCCATGTTCTCTCTTCGAGGTCCCCGTGCGGCAAGCGAAGGCGCACCAGAGGTATAGATCATCCCCAAAGTACCCGCTACTTTCAATCCTCAATATCCACAAAAACATCCGTAAATGTCGCACTGTCATTAATGTCTAGCTTGCCCATGTCGATAACATGCAATATATCAGTCACTTACTTCCACAACTATAACCCGTGGAAGACATTATGCACCTGATACGTCTTTAGAGGAAGATCTAGGAAATATGCCTCCTCTCCATCTATGTTGGGAACCTGAAAGGGTAGGATTAACCTAGGAGATAGCATGATGACCCATCCTAATCTATTGCAATCATCATCGAGGGGAGACCCATAGGAAGATATGGTCACCCTCCTAGAACTCCAATGGTCTCTATATCCTATCAGCATAAGACTTTTTTCTACTTTGTGCAGTATTCATCCACTCCTGGATGATCTACACCTTCCCAATGGTAGCCCATACCTGCTCTGGACCCATAAGTGCTGACACCCCTGGGCCTGTCCAAAATATAGGTGATCTGCATTGTCAACTATACAAGTCCTCAAACAGTGCCATACCAATGGTGGAGTGATATTTGTTGTTTTACATGTACTCTAGAAAGGGAAATAGATCCTCCCATATGTGGAAAAAATCTAGGATGCAAGTAGAAAGCATGTCCTCTAGTGTCTTAATGGTCCTCTCCATCTGACCATCCGTTTGTGGATGAAAGGAGGTGCTCAAATGTAGTTGAGTCCCGAACACCTATTTTAATCCCTTCCACAATCGGGATGTAAAATGAGAATCATAGACAAAGAAGATTATTGATTTCACCCCATGAAGCCATAGAATCTTCTTTACATAGAGGCATTGCATTCCCTCTATTGATCCCTGCTCTCAGATGGGTAGGAAGTTGGCCGACTTGGTGAGTCAGTCACCAATCTCCCAGATGGAATCATAGCCTTTGGATGTGAGTGGAAAACCTATCATGAAATCCATAAAAATATCATCCCACTTCCACTCTAGTACCTCTAATGGATACGCTAAGCCTACTAGAACATGATACTCGGACATCACTTGTGGACTAGTGAGTCATCGTGAAACAACATATGCCACATCTTTCTTCAACCCTTGACACCATTGCTGACGTCGGAGGTCCTGGTACATCTTTTCCACAACATGATGTAAAGATAGAGGGGACATATATAACACCCTCAACACCTCCTTAGGTAGCACCACTAGTACCGTGGTGTATCCTTGAAGAGTATGACGTGCTCCCCACCTTCAGAAAATCTTTCAGGTGCTTGTCCCATTGATATCTAAGCACGTCGAGCCTCGCACTCAATGTCCCCAAGTTGGGCCTCTTGAACATGATGATGATGTGGGGGAGTCATAGTAATAATCTAGAGGAATGCTACTTCATCTCTGCCCACAAAGGATATTTGCAATGTGACTAACGGCTATGTGGCCTCACTTAGAAATTGTAGACTAAGCCACCTACTGAGTACATCTACTATCACATTCCACTTCACAGGAGTATAGACTATCTCAAAGTCATAGTCCTGGAGGAACATTATCCATCACTATTATCTCAGGTTATGGTCCTTTAATAAGAAGACATACCAAATACTCTTGGGATCCGATTAAACAGTGAACCATTCACCCATCAAGTAGTTCCACCACATCTTTCATGCCAAGACTGCTACTGCTAATTCCATGTCATGGGTAGCATAGTTCTGATTATGATGTATCATCTGTCATGAACCATAATTGATCACTACTTACTCCTGCATCTGGACACCTCAATGCCCGGTTCTTGATGCGTCACAGAATATTACATACCCAACACCCTCTTTTGGTAGCCTCAACACGGGGGCACTCATTTTTCTCTGCCTCAGCTCTAAAAAACTATTCTGGAATCGCTACACCCACACGATGGGATATCTCTTCTTCGTCAATGCATACAAGGGTGTCATAACTCTGGAAATTTCACGTATGAGTCTCTGGTAATACCCAGCCAACCCCATAAAACTCCGCACCTTGTTCACACTCCTGAATGGAACCCAAGCAAGCACAACCTCTATCTTTGCCAGATCCACTGCAACTCCGGCCTATGAGATAATGTTTCCCTGAATGTGGACCTACCGTATCTAGAAGTAGAACATCAAGATATTTCCATAAATATATTTCTCAAGGATAATATCTAGAACTATTTATAGATAATAGGCTTTCTTCTCATCTGATGCTGAGAATATCAGGATTTCATTGATGAAGGCCACCACAAAGAGATCGAGGTATGGCTGAAATATCATGTTCCTGAGTCCTATGAACACAACATGGGGGTGTTGGATACACCGAATGGCATAACCATGATCTCATAATGGACATACCGAAATCTCAAGGTCGTCTCCTGCACATCTGCATCATGTACATTGAGGTGATGACAGTCTGATTTGATGTCTGTCTTCCAATGAGCTCCCTTATGCTAATAAATGTGATCATGAATCATCCAAAGTGGATAATTATTCTTCACAGTCACCTATTTCAAGAGCTGATAATTGAAATAGATCCTCATACTCACATCTACCTTCTTGGGAAACAAAATCAATGATTCCCATAGAGAAACACTGGGCCTTATGAACCCCTTCCTATTCAAGTCCTCCAACTAAACTTGTAACTCATGAAGCTCTGGGAATCCATATGATTTGTTGGTGTAGATATTAGTGTCGTCCTATGGTACAAGTCAATGTAGAATTCCACCTACCTACGATGAGGTAGTCCTGGAATATCATCAGGGAAACCATCAGCATACTGGTCCACCACTACAGGATAGCTCAGACTGTCAACATCAACTGCACTGAGGGTAAGGCTAGCCAACAGATGTGTGATCAGATTCACCCTCGTCCAGGTCTGTCAATCCAGTGATGCAAATGTTCATTTCTCACAAGAGAAGGAAAAATCGGTCCTATAATCATATACACACTGAACATTGTTCCTAATACAGTCAATATAAGCATGGCTGTGGATAACCAGTCCATACCTACGATGATGTCGTAAGGCCTCGACACTGCTACTAGAAGAATCCAGCTGAATCTCTCACCTCTTAGAGTAAGCTCGCACTGCCATCACCAGTTTTTTATCATTTAATCCCATCACATAATAGTTTTTATCCATAATGATCGAGCTAATGGCTCTACCGGAATCTCCGAGTACCAAATGAGGGTCGTGGCAATGGAAGAGTGATTGGAACCTATGTCTATAAGTACTGTATCTAAAGTGGATTAGGCACAGATCGTATATCCAATAATATATGTAGCATCGTGGTCGTACGCCTCAGCTTCCTGAAGTTGAGATCCTCTTTGTCCACCTTCTCCCTGTGGTTGGGGTGGACCACCAGGAGGAGGGGGCGGTAGAACCTCAAATCGCCACCCACCACCTGCCGCAAGGCCAGCTCCACTGACACATCCACTAGCTGCCAAGAGACATCCCCATTAAAATATTTGTCTCTTCTTCAGTGGTCCCTCGACTGAATGTTTTTCATTATGTAGCTGGCCAGTTAGTCGTGAGCCATGTGAACATGCCCTCTTCACATGAAGCACATTATGATCATCTTCTAGCGTGCTCTACCTCATGAGACTCACACCTCCAAACCTATGTCACGGGGCCATCCACAAATTTTTTTGTTCCACTTGGGCCTTTATGTGATCTTCCTACATCCATCGAAAATGACTATTCTATGTGTCACCTTGTTGTGGGTCTCACTGTTGGTGTCTACACAGCAATAAAGCACTCTATCAAGAGTTCTCTCTCTAGAACATCAGTATGCATCGGGATGATGAGGGATATAATTGAATATCTAATCTCTAATTATAGTACCTCTTGAATGGTATGGTCCCTATAGAAATGGTCCCACACCATTTCTGTAGAGTAGCTAGATAGGTCGGTGAACCTCGCTCAGTACTAGGCAACAGTAAGTCTTACCTATTGTAACTGTAGTATCTCTTGTATATGTACTGAGCATAGAGTCGCTGGAAAACACTCCACCATGTATAGGCCCTCAATAACTACCTAGGTCATGGTATCCAAGTTATGTGACTAGAGCGTCTAGATCCACCATCTCCCTATTGCTCCCAGGAAAGGAATGGTAACTATGATCATCATCTGGTCGGATGGTGTTCTAACTAGGCAAAAAAACTCTGTCCACAGTATCTAGCTAATCCTCAGCTGCATGTGGATGCGTATCTCATCGGAACCATGAAGGATTCTACCATTGGAACACAGGAAATGCACTCAGTCAGCGTGCACCATCTGCTAGTGGGGCTGGTGGAAATGGCTATCCATCGAGTGGTACTGCTACTAGTACACCACTCGAAGGTTCTAACACAATAAGTGGGCCCTTCACCGAAGCCTCGTCACGTGGTGGGCCTTCACCGTGAACTGTCTCAGGAATCCTGGATGGCTGTCTATTTGGGGGAATCCTAAATGAAAACAGGTACACCATGGTCAATAAGTTATACCTGGGGATCAGACTCAAAGTTATCAATCTAGAAACATTTCCAAAACACATGCAATCAGTGTTTTTGTGAACCAAGTAATAAATAAATTTTTAGGGTCTTAGTGTCTGGATAGTTCAGCCGCTTCACCAACACTAGACTCCCAAACTAAAAAAGACCCTAAAATCACTTAACATTATTACTCCATTGGAAATATTAGAGTTCTAGTTCTTTGGTAGAACAGACTCTTCTGATACCACTTTGTTACGACCCGTCCCGTGGGGCCTATGTTGTGACTACCCCAAGCCCAACATCTATTGGCCAGGGGTTTGCGACCAGCACCAAAAGTCATATACCTAAAAAATGGGAAGGCAATCCCATTAAATATGTAAAAACGCAATATAAAATACAATGAGCACAAACCACATAGTAAAACTGCAGTGTAAAAAACAACCGTACTGAATGTAAAAAGGGGTGAGTACTATAAGTAAAGGGGCCAAAAGAAAATACCAATATAATGGTTCAACAACAATAGAAATAAATATTCCTAGAATCAAAAACTACGGTTCCTACATGAAGGATAGGTACAACTCACAATCGGTCATCACTACGACACGTCACGTCTAAAGGTCCACCTCCGAGCATTTTCCAGTCTAGGCTCCCATAACTCAGTCAATGTTGTCTGTCGTCTGCACAAGTCACTACAAGGTGCGACCAAAGCCCATGAAGGGGTGAGTATAACAATACTTAGTAGGGGCCAAGAGACCCACAAAGTTCTTCTAGAGTTTCAAAATGGAAAAACCACAATGTACGACCTCAATCAAAATACATGAGGTAATGATTAGATCACACCAACTATAAAATTCAGAGATCTGGAATATAGATGAAAAGTCATAGGCTATATCATATTATTCCATTAAAAAGATCCACCACTGATCCAAAATGTATTTTTTCTATTATTAATCTACTCATGGACGTAAATCATTGTTCCAAGAGGGGCCACTGTAAGGTGGGTCATCGTCAGGTCACACTACTACTGATCCACACAAGGTAGCTAGAATGTTGATCCACACATGGCCCCTGGAATGTTAATCCACACATGGACATTGGAATATTGATCCACGTAGTCTTTCTGGATGCTGATCCACTCCGGGTTGTAGGTGCTGATCCTTAATGGGCCTCTCTAAAACTGGTCCTCGTCTGGTAGCTACTATTTTGATCCGCACATGGTTGTTTTGATGATGATCAACAAAGGGTCGATACATCAATGACAACTGGCCACATGATTCCTTACACTAGGTGTGCTCGAGTTCTAGTGAATATTATCCTGGAAATATCATTCATACCTCGACATCCACTAAGAACTACAAAGGAGTAACCCAAAGGAACGCCATATGGTAAGAGTTCCATTGAGATGGACGTCACATCAATCGGACGCCATGTCTGTGAGTTATAAGCGTTTTAGTACTGAGGGCCCGGTTATATTCAGGTTCGATCCAAAATCGCCAGAACTCAATTTCACCAAAATTTGAGTGGAGTATAGAAAAAGGACGGTTCATCTCCAAGGAACCCAACACTGAAGACTATCGCTCATATGAGTGTTTGGATTTTATGTTATGTCATTTTAAGAAAAACTGGACAGAGATGGGTCTGGGTCCCGTCCGAACCAGTAGATCTTACCCGACCTAGTTCCGGATGACCAGACCTAGCCAATGTCCAAAGCGACTCAGCCTGGGCTGGCTTGGATTGTTTGGGTTGCGGCCTGATGCATAGGGGGTATGGCCTGACCTATAGGGGTGCACGGCTCTGCCCGCAGGGAGGTGCATCTCGGCCCACATGGGGCACAGCCTTGCCCATGGGCGGGCACCGCCCGGCCAGCAGCGGGTGCAGCCCAGCCCACAGGGGGGCACGACTCAGCTCGCAGAATGGATCGAGGCCCACCCTAGCTCGCACGAGGGGGGGGGGGGGTTTAATGTTTCCCCCCATTCTCCATAACAGAAAAGTCGTTTGGGGTTTGGAGTGCCATCGCCATAAGTAACCGCCTGGTCATTGTGGGACCCAGAGGGAGCAGGTCCATCCTCCACTGAGGCCATCTACAATGGTGCGCGAGGGCACACCAATCTGACTCCGCATCCGATCAGTGTCGGCCGTTATGTTTGACCATCGCAGCGGAAATGTCGCATCCTCCTCTTTTGGTGGCGTGTGATGGCCCACCACATCGCCTCCGCGGCCGGCCGGTGCCGGCCACCTACTCGCAGCCATGACCTCCTCCTGCGGCGCACAAAGGTGCGTCACCTCCACCGTGTTCTGCCGGTTCCGACTACCACCATCACCCGTAGGAATCAGTCGACGATGCCACATTGACGGTAATCAATGGGAAACTAGGTGAGCTCTGGTGGTCTGTTTTACCATCTAACTGATCTTACGGGATTCTTGGGTCATCTCCTACACTTCTTAACCCTTGGATTTGGGTTCCCTCTATCACAAACATTTCCCCATGAAGAATGAAATGATAAAAAAGTGGGGGAGGGAACGAGCTCTATTCATTTGGCCCACACCCTCCACGTTAGCATCTTAACAAGGGAGAGGATAATTTATTCAACAACTGTTGAAATTTATACAATGTAAAAACCCTACCATGGTATTTTTTGGAGAATGTATCACGATAGAAGGTGGTTCTTTGTTCGTTGATGCTGAAGCAAGCCTCCAATGATGCCACTAAATGACATTCTTCGGTTTTTTCTTTGTGGATCTGTTTTACGTCAAGGGGCTCCTCAAAAATCTTCTTATCCTTTTCCAACGAAAAGCAAAAACTCTAAAGAGATAGAGGAGAGGGGAGTAATAATTACAACACATAATTAAGAGAGATTAATTAATTGATCCAATTAAGGAACATCCTCAATTGCAAGTAGGAAGATTACACATTTTTTGTGTAACCAAGAATTTAATGTTCTACATTAAATGCCCGACCACCCCTTGTGGTCCCCCCCATATAAAAATTGAAAAACGATGGAGGGTATTTAAAATAAATTAGATTTATTTTATTAATCATCCACTAAAACCACAAAAACCAGCTTCCTCTCTCAACCCATTGTGGTCGTGGATAAGGCTCCCTTTAGAGAATAATGGTGCTGTGAGTTCAACAGTGCCCTCAGATTTCAATTCCAAGCACCAGTTCAAATGTTAGGATTTCCCGCTAGCACCATTACTGAACGTACCACGAGAATATTTAAAATTATGTTCTCGGCACATCGGGAATCAGAATCAAACGCCATCAAATTTTTCTACCTTGGAATAGATCCTTATAATTAAAAAAAATACATGAAAAAATCCATGTATTTAAAAAACCAAATGAAAATCACTTGGAAAATGATAATATTTTTTGGAGATATAAATTAGTTAATAGAATTATTTTTATTATAAGATAGCAATAATATCAAATTTTGATCAAATAATTTCATTTGAATTTTACAACTAAAAAAAATGAATGGAACTAAACTATATTCAATGTAACCCTCTATAATTTATATTCTTTCCTCAGAATAATAGACCTGAAAAAATATTTCAACTAATATTATTCTTTATAATTTTAAAATCATTTTCTATATTTTTATATTTTTATATTAGAGCAATGAATATTTTATTTTAGTTTCACTAGAATTTATGTTAATTATATAATCATTAAAATTAATAAATAACATTCAATGAAAAATAAAAGTAACATATCTACTATATAGAAATTTATATCTGAACATAACTTCTTTGTATCCCTATGTCATAAATTTAAAGATGATATATAAAATGAAATGTCATATTTTAAATTATTTCCATAAAATATTACGAAGGTAAAAATCATGCACATATGAACACAAGAGGTAATTACATCAAATTTCATATGAATATAAATGTAATATAGTCAGCCCAAAAAAATTTATCTATTTTTTTGGTTTCCATGTTGCCATAGACACATTACCTTTACACAAAATTAACTAATTTTAAAATTACCATTACATCCTGATTTTCTATTACTATAATTCATATTGACTAAAAAATGGAGTCGTTTACCAAATTTATACCTCATGATTTAATAAATGGTAACTATTTAAAATCATTCCATTAATAAATGTAGTAGTAATTTATTTAAAATTAAACCATCAAATTGTGGTGAAATCCTATTTTTGAACATTTCCCTTTAAATTAAAAAATATTTTATAGGAAATTAAAGAATAAATTTTTTACAAACACCATAATATTAAAATATTTAAATAAAATATATACAAAAATTTTAAAATTAATTTTAACAAATATTTATTATATTTTTAAATACTAAATTTTAATATTGTTTTTAATAAAATCGTTTTCACTACTTATTATAAAATAATTGTTTTAAAAAAATTCACATAAAATCACTAAAATATAATTTTTAAATATTTATTTAAAAATGGAAAAAAATTATTAATTAGAATTTGTTGTGTTTTAATTAATTCATTATGTTATTCACTACAAAAAATAAATGTTTTTTTATAAAATAAATTTCCATATAATATGACATTATCCAATAATGATGGACTATTTAATAATAATTCATTGGTAAATATAATTTATGTAGAACCTTTGAATATATATTATAATTAATTTTATCATATTCATACCTTCCAATTTAATGGATATATTATAATTGGGATATTGAAATAATAATAATTTATTGTTATTTTGGGATTAGTGTTGTGTGTTGGAGACACAACTGAACAAAAATTTTATTTGAAAAAAAAATTATGGAGTTATAAACAATGAATAAACTATGTCATATTTGAAATTAAAATATTCAAGGATCTGGTACATACACCTTCAAAAGGGATACATGGAACACAATGTGATCATTATTATGTTATGTTGGTAGTCTTAGTAAATGGGCCATTGATCCAACATAATAAATAATCTCAAGATATCAAATGTATGTTGTACTTTTCATTCACTTCTACCCAAACCTCATGAATACCACCCATGTAGATATAAAATGAAACTAATTACCACCAACATCAAAATCATTGTCTCATTGAGGATTATCGACAAATATCATCTATTAAATCAATGATCCTCTAATGTAATTCAGATTATATTTTAACTTCTTATTCATTTCATTATCCAATTAATAAAGAAGAATATGTCAAAAAAATTCTTAATATAATGTTAGAAAACTATGAATATGCCTAAAATTTAAATTATAAGGATCCATCAATAAACATCATTTGAATATATTATCGTATATGAATACAACAAACAGAATATGTGGATTCATATATCATTTGAATTCTATAGTGTAGGTTCCGAGAATAAAGTATTTTCTATTAATTATTCTCTTAGATTAAACAAATATTTTGGGTTGATATTTCATAATGACGTTTAACTCCATGATTAATTAATGTTTATGTCTATTATACATCGTTAAGGTTAAACCATGAACCTAAATATTCATAATAAATTTGTTTCATCCTTGTATCAACACCCCTTCTCTAATATATACCATTTCAATTTGATTAATTAAAAATACATCCCCAATAGTTAAAAAAGAGTGTATTTATTGTTGGATAATCAACTATAACCCATTGGAAATATTTTCATCTAAATATCATTAGAATAACAATGAAAAAATTCCATCGCGATATAATCTAGTTACCATGTCAGTATGGGT
This sequence comes from Viscum album, assembly GCA_963277665.1. Lineage (NCBI taxonomy): Eukaryota > Viridiplantae > Streptophyta > Magnoliopsida > Santalales > Viscaceae > Viscum > Viscum album. The sequence goes on along the minus strand of OY728122.1, from coordinate 1,249,558,292 downwards.
AATGGTTAGATCATTCCCTTTTAAAATAATACATTTTCTTTTTCATGTTACCGTACCAATACCCTTATAAATATTATCAACAATCTCTTTATTCAGTTTTTCCCACCAAAGCTCCTCATATATATATATATATATATATATATATATATTTCTACTACTTCGTTTAATATATAATACTGATTTATGAGAACCATCTAAAATCTATTTAATTATTTTTTCCACAGATGATACAAATAATCATTCAAATAATCTCAAAACATAATCTTTATTATTTTGATCTCTAATAGTTTTTTCTATTATATATAAAATGAACATTTTTTTTATATGCACACATATTCTAGTTTTCATTCCTTAATCATTTCAATAAAATATTTTTGAGAAATAATTAGAGTAATCATATTTTTGTGTCTATTGTGATTCAAATTTTTGTCACATTATGGGGTAAGATTATTGAATCCCTATAAATCAACACTATAGATAATGTTTAAATATATTTTATACATATAGAATATGCTTATATATTTTCATTATTTGGATAGAAAATTATTGAGAATTCATAGTATTTTCCATCTATATCAATATTCATTGATTCATTTTTATATCTCTTTCTGTGAATATATTTTTCAAGTTTATATGATATGTATATATATAAAATTTCTCATCCTAGAGTGTTTTCCCAAATAGAATTCATGTAATAATTTCTACAACCTCATCCAAATCTTATCTCATGTATTTTTATTCATATAACATCTATTTTTGAGTGGTATATGAGAGTAATTAATTATTTCTCATGAGTATAAAAACAATTCCCGTCATGGAAGAATTACTGCATATTTAAATGCAATCACCAGTTATTTGATTTTTTTGTATGTGTGATATGATTAGATTCATATTAAAATCCATGACTCTAGATTTATAATCATACAGCTAAAAATATTCCCATAACCATAAATAATACCAATCTAATCTAACAAAGCTATAAATCACTATTATATATGATCATATGAGAAATTTTTATATTACCCTACATAGTGACAATATTCAATTAAATTAAATCAGTGTAGCATGGGTTAATGATTTCCCATAGAAAAAGTTTATATTTATATATTAATTATTTCCATATCTTTTGTTCATTATTTATTTGTGTTATTACCCACATATAAATACATTAATCTTTGTGTGTTCCCTTGATTCTACTCTCATGATGTAAATCTCAACCAATTTTATATGCATTTATTTAAATATACTTTCTTCCATGAAATTTATGTATATAATTAGTCTTAATTTATGTGTCTTAATCTCCATCACCATAAAAAAATTTATTCCTGATCACTATATCCACAATGAGGATATGTCAAATAATATCTCCATAGAATTTGTGGTTTCAAATAACCAAGGAATATGAATAATTGAGTATATGAATAAAAATATATCATAATCCATTCAATATAGGTTATTAAAATTGTAAAGGGGAACCTTGGATTCCTTATTATATATTCCTCTTAATATATAATTTATATACCCTCCTATTTTTCATCCCTATAGACATAAATTCTATGATTATATGAACCTTGTAAGGAAAAAATATTTTGAAATTGTTTTGCATTAATTATTAAAATTACATATATTTTATTTCATCTATGAACAATATATTTTTGAATAGAGAACACCAATAATCAGATTCAGCGTCTAGGAATATTATGGTCAATAAGAATATCTCATTATTAGGGAATTGAAGAATTGAAAATATCATTTCATTTAAACTAATACATTATTCCATGATCAGGGGTTAAGATGAATAATCAAAACATAAAGTCCATTGTCACATAAACCAACCAACCCCGTAATATTTTTTATTAGGGGAAGTATTTTGATTCAATGGATTTCTGTTATTATCATAAATTTTTTTTGTTGATATTATAAAACCATGAGGTTCTAGACACCTTCCCATATCATTAATTAATGTTTTTAAGGAAATAATTATATGACACATGGAATTTTTTATTGAAATAAATCATCCAAATTCATACAATTTACAATTAAATGAATCATAAGGATAAATGATACTCAACTAATAAACAATTATTTTAAAATAAGGAAAATATAAATATTTATTTATAAATTAATTATACATCCGTAAAGTTGAATTTTATGGTTTCATTCTATGTTCTTTAGTATGTATTTCAATGTATGTTTTCTAATATAATTCTTAAAAATAAAAATACAATGTCTGTATAATACATTTTTTAAACCATATCTCATACATATGATATTAATATATATCTAACATAAATAAGAAAAAAACCACCAAAATATAGTTTTTATTCCCTTTAATATATTAGATATATAATTATTCTTCTCAAAAAATAACTAAATACTTTTTACTACAATGTCTAAAATATAATAAATAACCAAAATTTACATTAATCACTACAACATATATTTTGGTAAAAATATAAACATAAATAGTGATTTTTTAAATTAAAAAAAAATTAATAAGGGAAAATGATAATTAATAATTAAGAACATAAGTACCCTATCATTATGGAAGTTTTAGATAAGATAATATCACATAATAGAATTTCCAATGAATTTTTTCATGACATTGAAAAAAATCATGAATTCTTGATAATGTTGACTATTGGACGAGTATAAAAAAATCATGAATCATAACATGAGAATTTAATTAATCAATAAACATTTCATCAGATCAAAATTAGAGGCTCAGAACCAAGATATAACAACATTCTTTTATTTTCATATTATAACACCATTACATATAACACTCATCTATGATGTATGGGCTTGTGATCTTAATAATGTCTCTCTATATTCTAGTGGATATTAATTAGTTTAATTGGCATGATACATAAAATTTGAAAAATATTCACTTGAAATATATTTATACACATTTCAATAATGACCATGAAATATCCCTAAAAAAATTTAATTATACATAATTTATATGTACACTATCATAATAAATAAACCAAATATAAGCATAAAATCATTCATAAATTATTTTCAAACTATTTAAATCACACAAAATGTATAAATAATGATAGAAAAATGTATTTAAATCTTATATATAACCATAATTGGGTGTTAATATAATCCTGTCTCCAGACGCCCTCAATATTCTTTTGAAAAATCAACTACAGAACATCTTCAATGAACTATAGAAAATATAAAGCTATATAATATCATCATGGAACATATACAGTGAGTGAAAATGAAATCACTATACCTTCTCATGGTTTTCCATTAGAATATACCTTAATATATGGGTATTAGTGAGAAAAAATTAAAATTTCACTGATGCATATGATAAATCATTTGAAAACTATGGCACCCTGATTACACATGTTCTAGTTTTCATGTGATAACTTGGCCAAATGGATAGGTGATCAAAATTACACTCATTTCATTATAAAATAAACCATATCAACATATTCCATCAAACCCGTATCAAATAAAAAACTAGAGACACTACATAGAATCTCAAACCTGACCTATACCTACAACAAAATGATATTACGAATAGTCCTACTTCTAAATCTCATCACAATACCTATTCATTCATAGTATGGTCCTCTAGAGACCCAAATCATGATGTACATGGACATTACATTACTTCTGAGGAAAACATAATACATGACACAAACAGATTCACAATGACCATATTAGTTTAATGTCTTTGGAATCTCATAACATAATCTTCTGATCATGGTTAAAGATCTTCAACATCTACCATAAATATCTTCCCCTTTTCTTTTCTTACCTAAAAACATTATTCATATCTTGGGGAAAAGAAAAAATAAAAAGGGTGAGCTCAAATCCATAGTAAGGGAAAACATGGAGAATATAAAACAACCCATAAACATTTGAATGTAAAAATAGTAACAGAAAACATCAAAATCATGAGTAATGACATAAATCTTGGTAGAATATAAGGCACAGATCATAAAGGAACATTAATTATGATAAAATAGAATGGGAATAAGACATGAAATTCTTAGGAAACCATTATTCACATGATATTATTTCCATAGTATCCAAGGAACTGCTGCCAAGACCATCATAGTCCACAAATTCCAATACAGAACCGGGTTTACATGCCGTTACAGCCCTGTAATACTGAACTAGATTTACATTCCGTTCCATCCATGTATATCTCATGAGATTTAAATCTTTACCCAATGCATTAGAGGGATATATATGTCCCACCCATCTTGTAATGAAATCATTATTTCGTGTGCCACAAAATAAACACAAATCATTCATCATAACCCAAAGAATAATATGGGTTTCCTAAACATCATCCAATCATAATATAATCCAAATAAAACAAATGGATATCAATTAATCATAAAGAAAATAAAAACATGTAAATAATATATACATTATAATTGGAGAATAATCATACTAAATAATGTCATCTTATATGGAAAATAGTTTTGATAAAACACTTGAAATGAATTCTTGAGGAAAATATCCTTTCTTCTTTGAAATCTTTTTCTTTTCACAAAAATGCCATGTAATTTTAAAAGAAAAGGATTTATTTGAAAATAATCATGAAATCACATAGAGGATGCTTAATTAAAATAAAGAATTCTGAAACTGTAAACAAATCTGTTCATTCTGTATAAGTTAAAAAATGTTCTCCTCGTACTTTGGTTGGAAAAGTCAAAAAGTACCTCGTTTGGTAAAAAAATAATGATTAAACCCATAGCATGTGGTTAAAGACACCAAAGGGTAAAATTGACTATAAATATAAATTGAAGAATAGTAAAAAATTTATGAAAACAGTTTTAGAAGACATGGGCATGAGAGATAAATATAACCCCAAAAAATACATACGAATAAATAATCTCAGATAAGAACAAGATTGGAAGAATTATACCTTACAATAGGTCCCATTTCTTCCGTATGTGTCTGAAACTCCTTTATAGTATGTTTAAAAATATTATTAACTAGTAACATAACCATAATAAAATTTATGATATCATGTATTATTCACTTATGAATTTATATTAACCATTATTTTGTCAATTCCATGTTAAAGCACCGTTTTTGGTAAAATCATTTCATTTATCGTACAGGGTTTGACTTGTAATTTTCCATATGACTACTTAGATCATGATTACCTATTTCAAGAATGTAAAATATTATTTATATATAATATATATTCATCATATAAATATATATAATAGATCGATAAATGGAATGAAATACACTGTTCATAGAGATGGTAGGTCGTACGTGCGCATGAATGCTGTTTTCGTTTCCTTATTAAATTGAATGGAAGTAAATGATATATATATATATAAAGTATCATTACTATGTAATATATTTCATTATTACTAATTATATATACTTTATAATCATTCTTGAATGGTTAAAATGGAGAATGGATCTCATCGCATCGTGGAGACAGTAATCCATATGTAAGAATGAGCAATGATATCATTCCCATAATTATTCAATGAAATTTAAGTTGATAATATAATATCTCATAATTGGTATTATGTTATAATAATCATAAATAGTTATTATTTCCACCATTATACCCATCCAAGTATGGTGGTGGTGGGAAAAAAGATTACACCATGGTGTGGAGACGGTAAGCCGTACGTACGCTCGCGCAGTGATTTAATTTTTCATAGGATGGATAGAAGGTGAAATATGGTTGTTTAATATTTATAATAAAATATTTGTATATTTTTATACTGATTTTATTACTTTATAATGAATCAACTAATGTTGAGTAAGTAGAATAATAAAGAAACTTGAAAGAATCTGCAGGAGAGATTACCTCTTCTTCGACGCACCTCCTTTGAAATTTCTCTTAGGTGACTAGATATTGACTTTTGAGAAGACCAGAATCACCAAAATGTTACTAGGGAAGTTGATAAGATTAATTGGTAGGGGTTTTTCTATCTTGAAGGCTCAAAATGGTGTGATGAAGAGAGGGACGAGGTTCCCTTTTATAAGAGAAGAGAGGGGCACTTTGGAGACCTCAAAAATATTAGTTAATAACAAAATCATACCCCACATAAAAATCACAAAAAAAGTCTCAATTTGAATATGATATAAAATAGTGTTGTAATATCATAAACTAATAAAATTTATACATGTTTGTAGTTTATTTTAAACCTTATCATTTTAATTTATCCTTATTTAATCTATTTAATTTTATTAGTAGTAACAATGTTCTAAATTTTAAATTGTTATAAATACTTAATTATGTGTGGTGAATTTTCCATAATTAGATAAATCACTATATTTTTTTACCATATATATTAAAATATTAAATTTTTAAATATTATTGTAATTTTCAAACAGTTTAATAATATGTTATTTTTATAAAATATCAATAGTGTTAGGTTTGACACTATTAAATTATATGAATTTAAATAAAATACACACAAGTGATATATTCAAACCAATATATTTAATAGACTTATAAAATTTCATATTCATCTAAAAAATTCATGGAGCGCATTAATTTGTTCATATAATACTTTAATATTTTTAACACCATTTATTTGAAATTTCTCTTAATAAAATAATTATTACAACATTTATGTATAATTATATAATATACATATTCGTTGCATTAATATAAAAAATAAAATACTATGATTAATATAAATCTAATATATTTAATAATAATAAATTTACTCAAATTTATAATCTTAATATTACAACAATTAAATTGTTATATTTATTAAATTCTGAAGGTGACAACTTTGACATCTTTTAAAATAAAATAAAATAAGTGTCATAATCACTTTAATAATGATCAAAATGGACTAAAATTACCCCATTATATGATTAATGATTAGATATACATGAAAAGTAAGTTTTAGTCAGGTGTTTGGGCCTTTTATGGGTATTATTATTTGAATAAAAACTATATTATTTAATTTTCACTAAATAAATAATTTCTGCATCAATAATGTATACGCTATTTAGGTAATAAACTATTTATGAAATATTAAAACTAAATTTCCATAAAAAAGAAAAAAATAGCTTTAAAATGATTATTTACAATCGAATTTATATTATGTATATCCTTTTATTAAAAATACTTTAATTATTAATGTTTTAGTGAGACATATTTCACTTTCATTTAAATAAAATAAATTAAAGGTCTTAATCAATCCAAGTGGGTTCCAATAAATTCAATTTCTGCCATATTATGTTTTAAGGATAAATATAATAATACAATTATTTTAATACAAGTGTTAGGAAAATTTTATAATATTATTTTTACCCAAAATTACATGATTTACCTTTAACTGTGGTAAATAAAAGTTACAGTAGATACTATTCATAATGCCCAAAAATAAAAAATAGCCTTTTAACATAATTTGGACCTAATGATTCCAAATATTGAATACATTTTTCCAAATTCAAGACACAAAAGTTTCAGAAATTAATTTAAAATTAATCTCATTGTTGAAAAAAACGGGGTTTTGTTTAAAACATTTCAAAGGATTGAACTGATTTTTACATACAATTTAAATGTTAAATTAATGCTAATTACATAAATTATATTAAATGGTAAAAATATATTCTCTTTATAATTTAAATCCATTTACTAATATAATTTATCCATATAAATTATCTTGATGAAAAAAAAATTTAAGTAAAATTTATCATGTTTTTACTATTCATCTAAATAAGAACTTTGTCAGAAAAATATCAAAACATTATCTAATGACAATTTTTATATCCTGATTCAAAATAAAATGTTTATTTTGTAAAATTTTACTAATAAACTTTTCAAAAATTATATTTAAATTAGGTGTGCCATCAAAAGGCGTCAAAGCTGTATTTTTTTAAAAAATACATATTTTACCCAAAAAAATTATTTTTTCTCATACCATGTTCTAGAATATGTGTAGGATGAATGATATTTTTATAAAATTCAAAAATAGGTTTATACTATTAATAATGGATATTTGATAATAATCTTAAACAATATATCATTGTTTAGTGATACTCGTTATTGTGTACAACACATGCTATTGAAGAAGGTCGCTCTTGCGTGCAACAAAAGCCAACAATTGTGTTTGTGCATAATACAAGATAATACGGTGTTGTGTATAGTGAAATCAAATCTTTGTTGTAGTGTACAACATAAGACATCATAGAAATTAAAAAGAATATTTCTCATAAAATCTCAGGGTGTTACATTCTACCCCTTTAAATTGATTTTCGCCATCGAAAATCATCAGGGTTATAAATCATTTACTACTAGAAATATTCTTTCATAGAATCCCACATGGTAAAAAGGAATACTAGAACATAATTTTAAAAATTAATTTATGAAACGTAACGGTTACCCAAATTATCTCATCACTGGGTTTCCACATGGGAGAACATAGGTGAAAACATGGATTGGTAAGAGACATCTATCCATCACGTTTTGAGGGAGAGTGGTGGAGAACATGGCTATGAAAAATCCAAAAATCACAAAGCCATAAATTTGTGATGATCTAAGGTACCATCCAATTCATCTGATATGAGGGTACCTGGACAACATTTTTGGTTTTCAAGATCCTTTCCATAAATTTTAAAATTTTTAATTAGAAGAAATACGTACATGATTTTGGTACAATCTCACCATTGGTAAATACATGAACAATTTCCTCTTCATATCTTAAATAAATGAATTTGAAATTTTCATTCGTGAAGTGTTAGCAGATCATGTGACAGAATGATGGGTCATTCCATCTGTCTCGATCAAAAGGTTAGCATAAGTTATTATTTATACATAAGTCCATATATGGGGATATTAATCATATATGGCTCCAAAAATGGACTCATACTTCATATATCATACAACTTAATAAAACAATAATAATTTCTACAAATCAGGGACTTCATATAGGCCAGCGGTAGGCAATAAAGGCATGTCACACTTCGGTTGTGGGTTCGATTCCTGCATCCTTGACCGACGCGATGGGTTGTCTCCCGTCCTACGGGTTTTACTTTATCTAAAACTATAAATTTATAATATTTCATAAATACTATAAAATATTTCTAGCCTTAAGAAATAATATATGATGTCTAAATTAATGAATTCCAATAATTAAGATTATCCAAAATACTTCTATCCAATCTCATAGTAAAATGAAAAAGATTAATAGAGAGGTCATCTACCAAGAATGTGAATACAATCATTTATCCCGCATATATCATAAGATATATCTTGTTGGTGACATTCCAAACACGTGAATACCTTAATCATGTATTCTCTGGAAACATGAATTACCAGAGAACCTTAGTGAAAATATTAATTCTATCAAAAGTTAACTCTTTCCCTTAAGAAAAATCCAAAAATTTCTATACACTCAAACCATGATATCACTTTGGAATTATGTCACTCATGAGCTTAATAATACTATAAAACATATTTTTTTCTTTATCCATTCATCGTGCGCATATTATCTACTTTCCAAAAATATTTCAATAAATTTTCATGGTCCCCGGTACCATTCAACAAATACTTTCAAATACTCAAGGAAAAAAATAGAGTAACAATCCTTATATTTTTCTTTATTCCATAGTACCATACATTATTCTTGATAAACATGAAATCATTCTACTACCTTCATAACCCATTGACTGAGCTTCATCATTTTATTCCTCAACACTTCTTTCATCTCATATATCATTTGTAGTCTCTTCATCATCAACAACATTAATAAATTCCACACGACCATGCTGATTAACCTCATGTGATTCTCCCTTAGGGCATCGATTTTAATAATTACCAAAAATTCCACATTTAAAAAACATTTTACCACTTTCCATGTCTTAGAAATAATGTTATCCTTTTCCATTATTTAAATGAACCATTTCCTTTTCAATTATTGGCATTGGGTCCTTCTTTTACACACCCAAAACTGCTTCCAGTTCCTTTGAAACATTCTCCTTGATGACTCTTCCCACATAATTTATGAGATGGAAATTGATCTTTCTTTCCTCTATGGTGTCAAGAACCAGCCCAGGTACCTAGGTAACCCAATAACTAAGCCGACCCTAACATAACCCGAAGGGCATTCCCAATACCCGCGGTTCGCCGAATAGAACCTATCATCACACAACATGCAATTGGGAATGATTTTTCCACAAGAATGTGGAAGAAAAAGAAACAAGATAGTATTGATAATAAAAGGAAACTCCACTAGGAGTAATGTACCAGAATAAAAAGAGGCATAAAAAGTCCAAAGTAATACAACCCAAGTACTAAAAATGGGAAAAACAATCCCAATGTCCCTAAGGACACAACTCACCAACACCAGAGATCAACAACTGGATCCACCTCTAAGAGGTCCCTTCCCTTTTCTCGATCCTGGAAGAAGAAAATCTACAAACACCTGAAGGAAAAAGTAGGGGGTGAGGCCATTCCCAGTAGGATACCACCAAAGATTCCATAACAGATTCCAAATATAGAATATCCCAAGGAAAAAGCATTCAATTTTAAAATGAACAGGTTTGGAAATTCAAAAGCATATTCTAAAAAAATACCTTGAAAATTTACAAATGATGGGAATAAATATTTCAACCAATGTCTTTACAAATGATGGAATATTTATAAAACAATGGATTATGTAAGACATTTATATAACATAGTTTTTATAAATTGAGCAGGCATGTAAAGAAGTTCACAAGAATTGGCATACATTTATATCTCAAATATAAAAACACAAGTGAGCAACATGGTCATATTACAAAAGGTACGATAGTATTAACCCATTATAAGATTCCAAACTCTCTATGTGAACATAGAAAAATGTGTATACACACATCCCTATGACACTATCCAAAGGAGACTAATCCCCAACCCATTGGGGGTGTGGCATGCTGCTAGTATTTTTTAGAATGTTGTTGTATCGTAGAGTATATCCAAATAACTCACTAACTACCTATGGCTTGAATGTGCTCTTACATGATGGGAGAACTATTTTAAGAATTCTTAAAATAGGATCAAACCCATTCTTCCATTTCAAAAGTGCCAACTTCATTCCATTTAAAACCATAACAGGTTTTATTTAAAAACATGCCTCTTCCACAAGATAAAACCAATGGGTTTCTATCAAATCATTTTAAGCCATTTTCATAAGTTTGAAATACATTCGAAACCAATTCCATCATTACACAATTCATTTCAACAAATAAATTCAACAATTTAATCAAAATCATTTCCATCAAATCCATAATTTAAATCGAACAATTTAAATTGGCCATTTTCCATAAACATACCCAATTCAATGGAATTGGGGTTTCATTCAAAATTTCCTTGCCAAAACCATTTCAAATACCTTGACTCATAGGAATCAGGTTTTTATCAATTTAATTGAAAGAAAACGTGAGAAATTTAATTTAAATCAACAATTGAAATAAATCAAGAAAATACAATGTCAATCAATTTTGAAAATTGAGACAGAACCACTTACCTCGATTTATTGACGGGTGTCATCCCAAAGAGAATCCCCAAAAACCGAGCGGCACAATGAGGTCGATCAAAAACTGGATCTCAATCCTTAAAAACAAAATTAAGATCAAAGGAATCAAGATCTTGAAAAAATAGATCTAGATTCACAATCCTAGATCTATAACTCAACTCATAGGTTCATATCCCTGGAATAAAATGAAATAATCCATGAAAAGATCAAGGAAATATAGAGGAATAAACAAGACATGCAACAAAATGAAATCCACTTACCAAGAGGAGTGTGTATCTTCAATCCAATCTTTCAATCTGAATGCAAGATGTTCCGATCAACTTGGAATCTCTTTAAGAGGATTTTGAAATACATAAAATGAGTATAGCCTGAGCCAAGGTCTAAAATATGGAAGGCCCAGGCGTTTGGGTGGTTTTATAAGATAATTTCAGAATTAAGAACCGCGCGCACATATTACCAGGGAAGAGGCACACGGTTTCTCAAACCATGTGCACACCATGCAGACCTCATTTTCTAGAGATACATGATCCGCACGGTTTGGTCGAATGGTTTGTCAAACCGTTCACACACCGTGCGTAGCTATCTATCTAGTGCTTCTTGGATGGCATGGTTTGGTCGCACAGTTTGTCAAACCTTGCTCAAAATGTCCCCAAGCCATTGCCCTTTTGTTTTACATAACAGTTCACCCAAACGTACCCCCAAGACACTGCTCCAAAATAGAGGTTCATAGAACCATCAAAAGTACCTGGAAACGTAACGTTATGTTACAACCTCCCCACCATAAGATCTTTCTGTCCCCATAAAGCCTATGAAGAAACCTCCACGTCAAAAGGATGAGGCCGCTTCTCTCTCATTACTGCCTCCATTTCCCATGTCTCATGAGAATCAGAACCATGCTTCCAAACCACACAGACTAGGGGTATCGTTCTCCCATGAAGTACCTTTGTCTCAGAATCAACAATCCTGACTGGTCGTTCAGTAACAGATAAATCTGGATCCATCTCATGATCACTCCACCTCACGACATGAGATGGATCAGAGATATACCTTCGCAGCTGCGATACATGGATCACGTTATGTATCGACTTCAGTTGTGGTGGTAGAGCTAAATGGTAAGAAACATTCCCCAAAGGACAAATAACCTCAAAAGGTCCCACAAAACGAGGATAATTCTTCACCTGCCTCCCAAGACGTTGATGACCCAATCGGGGTGAAACATTCAATAACACTTGGTCACCAACTGATAACTCTAAAGGTTTATGATGATGATCAACATAAGACTTGTACCAACTCTGTGTTGTCAACATTCTCTGACGAATCAACTAGATCGTAGTTGTCGTATCTTGGACCAAACTCGGTCCTACCAAAGAGTACTCACCAATCTCCGACCATCGTAAAAGAGATTTACAAGGACGACCATAAAAAGCAAAAAAATGAGCCATTTTGATCACATACTAATAAATGTTGTTATAAGAAAGATCAACTAGCCCCAGATGATCATCCCAAGACCCACCAAAGTCAAGAACACATGCGTGTGGCATATCCTCAAGGATCTAAATACCTCTCTCTGTCGGGCCATCAGACAATGGATGGTAGGCCATGCTCAAATGGACCTGAGATCCCAGTGCCTCTTGAAGGCTTCTCCAAAATCGAGAAGTAAACCGAGGATCCCTATCAGAGACTATAGCAGATAGAACTCCATGCAAACGAACAATCTCTTTCACATAGATATTTTCCTACTCCTCAACTTTTGTTGTATCTCGTATAGGTATAATGTGAGCCGACGTGGTCAGTCTGTCGATCACCACCCATATTGCCTTCATCCTTTGGGTTTGAGGCAACCCAAACACAAAGTCCATAGATATTTCATCCCACTTCTATGTAGGGACTACAAGTGGTTGAAGCAAACCCGATGGTTTATGGTGCTCGGCTTTCACCTGCTGGCATGTATAGCAATGAGATACAAACTCAGAAATGTCTTGTTTCATACCTGGCCACAAGAACTATCGCCACATGTTATAGAACATCTTCGGTGTTCCTGGGTGTACAACCCACTCAGAGTTATGGAAACCCCCCATCACATCCTTTATTGCTGCAACCGGCACAACATAACAGTTTTGATAACATAGAACACCCTTTTTGGAGAACTACCACAGAGTGTTGGTCACCCCACAATAAAGAGAGTCCCTAATGCTACAGAACTCATCATCCATTTGTTGTTCCTGAAGAATTAACTCAAGGAGGGAATATGTCAACTGGACACTGGCTTAAGAAACTTCATTTCCCTTCCACTGACCTCCAATATGAAACTGAGAAAAAACGTCCATCCAACTCAACTCTTCTGAAGATTCTTTCATAGCCCTTGATGTATTCTTCCTGCTTAACACATCTGCAACTACATTCCCTTTCCCTAGGGTATAGGCAATTTCAATGTCAAAATATTGTAGGTACTCCACTCAATTCCGTTGGCGGAGATTCAAATATTTGTGAGAGAAGATATAACTAATGATCTTGTGGTCTGAATACAAAGTAATCCTTTCTCCATAAAGGTAATGTCTCTAGCACTTAAGTGAGTGCATTACATCTACAAGTTCAAGGTCATGGGTAGGATAGTTATTATCATGAGGCTTAAGATGACGAGATCTATAGGTAACAACATGATTATCTTGCATAAGGGCACATCCCAAACCTAAACCCAATGAATCACAGAAGACAATGTAACCTATCCCTGCCTCAGGAAGAGTTAACATCGGTGTAGTATTCAAAAGAGGCTTTAGCTAATCAAAAGAACTCTGACATTTATCATTCCAGGAAAACATCACTCCCTTTTGAGTCAGATCAGTCATTAGAGAAACTAACATTGAGAAGTTTTTAACAAACCAGCGATAATATCCTGCCAAGCCTAAGAAGCTCTGAATCTCGAAAACATTTCGTGGTGGTTCCAAAGTCATAACCACCTTCACCTTTTTAGGATCATCAAATATTTTTTGTCCTGAAATGACATGTCTAAAAAATTTCACTTCCTGAATACAGAAATCGCACTTCGAGAGATTGGCATAAAGTGGGTGATTCCTTAAAAGAATTAGAACTGATCTTAGATAATGCACATGATCCTGCTCAGACATGGAGTAGACAAGAATTTCATCCACATAGACTGGCAAAAAAAGTATCTCGATACTCAAGGAAAACCGTGTTCATCAATGTCATGAAAACTGAAGGAGCATTTGTTAAGCCGAAGGGCATAAAAAGTTACTCATAATGGCCATACCTACTCCGAAAATTGGTCGTAGGAATGTTAGATTCCATTATCCTCAACTGATGGTCACCAGATTGAAGATCAATTTGTGAAAACCACTTTTCCCCTTTCAATTGAAAAAAAATATTCAGTTCATGGTAATAGATATTCGTGCTTTATCGTAACTCGATTGCACTTTCGATAATCAACACATATGCGAATAGAACCATCAGCCTTCTTGGAAAAGAGAAGAGGTGCTTCCAAAGGTGACACTTGGGCATATAAAACCATTCATAAAGAAGATCTTCTAACTAATAATTCAGTTATTTTAGTTCTACTGGAGCCATTCGGGAAGAGGGAATATAAACCGGTTGAGTACCAAGTAACACATCAACAGAAAAATAAACCTCTCTTACTGGTGGAAAACAAGAGAAGTCAGAAGGAAACACGTCCGGAAACTCATCAACAACTGGAGGGAGATCACCACACAATGATTCTCACTCTAGATCAAAAGTAAACACTGATATAAAATTCCCCAACTCTGGATAAAAGGGTCCGACACTGCTTGAACATGGGTCCCATTCTCCTTGATAAAAAGGGGCACACCACATGGTGTAGTACAGTAGACTCGTCGAAGATAACAATCGATCCGGGGTTTATTGGAAATGATCCAATCCATCCAAAAAAATGTCATCAAAAGATTTCATGTCAAGAACCAAGAAACTCCAAGCATGATCAACATCTGATAGAGAGAAGACACAACCAGGACTATAGAGACCCTTCTGTCTCATTGTACCAAGGGGTGTAGTAATATCCATCGTAGAAGATAAAAGATCCATTGGAAGATTAAGCATATTAACAAGATGGGTTGAAATAAAATAGTGAGAAGCACCAGTATCAAAAAGAGCTATCACTAAAGACGATGCTATAGTAATGGAACCTTTCACAGTTGCAAGAAGCTGTAATAGCTACCTATGGAGACTCTTCCACTGCGTGAAGATTCCTCGTTCCGGATGCCTATGGATGGAATCCTTTTGTACGTGAAGCATTTGATTGCCCCGTAGTTTTTGGGGGTGTTGATGATTCTATTCCACCATGTGGAGTAGAGAAGTGATGGCATAGTCTCTGTAAGTGCCATAAACGTCTGCATGAGCTACAGTTCTTGGGTGCCTCATTGCAAAACCACTTAGAAATCCTTGGCTTCCCATACTGATATAAAGTCAAATAATCCCTTCCTGGTGCTGCCGAGGGTCTGGGATGACTCTACAGTCAATAATTACCAAGGGAAAAGTCATGCTTCAGTTTTTCTTTAAAGGATCCCACACTGCCACTAGGAGGGAAAAGAACCTCCTTCAACTCTGACTTTCCAACCAAGTGCATCTCAACCGTCTTTGCCCTATCCAACACATCAGCATAAGTGGGTAGATTCAGTAGGAAAACCAGATAACAGATATCTAATTGAAGTCCCAACTCGAATTTTTGAGCCTTCATCCTCTATTTAGATACAATCTCTTGAGAAAATTGTACCAGCATAGAAAAATGATTTGAGTAGTCAATCACTATTTTTTTGGCCTACTCAATCCTGAGAAACAACACAGGCTTGGCCAACACCATTGATTCTTGATAGAATTGGTTTGTGAAATGAACCCTAAAGTCTTTCCGCACCAGACCCTCATGTTTCCCATCTGTCACCATTGTGTCCCACAATCTCCTACTTGGTCCCTCCAGTACGAAGGTGGCACACTTCACCTTGATCACCTTAGGTGTCTCCAAGAACCCAAACAGATGTTCAATCATACCCAACCATTCCTCAGCATGTTGAGGGTCAGTGGAACCTTTGAAAACTGGTGGCTTCTGGCGTAGAAACTCTTGGGAATGACTTAAAAGAATATAACTATGAGGATCTATAGTCAGATTCTGAACAGGAAGTGGAGGTGGTGCCTATCCTAGAGAATAGACAGTGAGAACAATCACCTCAACCAGTCTCGAATCCATAATAGGACTTGCTTGCTGAGGTTCTGCAGCCGCCTCTTTTTGGATCTGAGCTCCACGTCTTCTCAGAGGAATGATTCTACACAGCATAAAAAGAAATATATTAACACCCAAACCGAGTAATAAGGAAAACTATTCTTAATAGAAGGGATTAACAAGATTTGGATTCCATTCTATCCAAAACAAAACAGGGAAAGTACTAGAACTAATACACAAGTCGTATTTCCCTAACCAACCCTAGTGACTTAAGGTTCATTGTGGTCAGAGCTGGCCAAGATCTCAATCACACCCAACTCCTACATCCAGAAAAGAAAACACAAATGCATATTGTCATCAATTCAAGATGCTCAACCTCCCTTTGATACCACTTTGTCCCGAACCATCCCGAGTACCCTGGTATCTCGATAACTGATCCGGCTATGACATAGCCCGAAGGGCTTTCCCGATTCCCACGGCTCGGTGACTAGCACCATGCATCACACAACTTGCAAGTGGGAACGATTTTGCCACAATAATGCGGAAGCAAAAAAAAAAGATAGTATGCATAACAAAAAGAAAATTCCACTGGGAGTAATGCACCAGGATTCAAAGAGGAATAAAAATCCCAATGTACAGAAACCTAAGTATAGAAAAGGGAAAAACAATCCAAAAGTCCCTAAGGACACAACTCACCAAGACTAGAGAACAACAACTGGATCAAAATCTAAGAGGTCACTTCCCTTTTCTTGATCCAGGAAGAAGAAAATCAAAAAACACCAGAAGGGAAAAGTACGGTGTAAGCCTATGCTCAGTAGGTTACCACCAAAGATTCCATAACAGATGCCAAATATATATTATCTAAAGGAGAATCTTTCAATTTTAAAATAAAAATGTTTGGCCATTCAAATTCTTATTCTAACAATGTACACTGAACATTTTCAAATTATGGGAATAAATATTTGAAGCAAAGGCATTACAAATGATGGAATATTTATAAAACAATGGCTTATTTATAAGATTTATATAAAATAGTTTTTATAAATTCATCAGGAATGTAAAGTAGTTTACAACCATTGACAAACATTTATATCTCAGATATAAATAAACAAGAGAGCAACATGGTCAGCTGCTAAAAGGTATGATAGTATTAACCAGTTATAGGATTCTGGACTCTCTATGTGAACTCAGCAAAATGTGTACACACACGTCCCTATGAAACTAGAAAAAGGATACTCGTATCTAACCCATCGGGGATGTGACATGCCACTAGTATTTTTTTAGAGCATTGTCGTAGTGTAGAGTGTATCCAAATAACTCACTAACTACTTAAGGCTTGTATGCACTCTGAAATGATGGGAGAACTATTTTAAGAATTCTTAAAATATGATCAATTCCATTCTTCCATTTCAAAAGTTAGAACTTCATTCCATTTAAAACTATAACAGGATTTATTCAAAAACATGCGTCTTTCACAAGATAAAACCCATGGGTTTATATCAAATCATTTTAAGACATTTTCATAAGTTTGAAATCCATTCAAAACAAATTCCATCATTACAAAATTTATTTCCACAATTAAATTCAACAATTTAATAGAAATCATTTCCATCAAATCCACAATTGAAATCCAACAATTTAAATTGGACATATTCCATAAACATACCATATTCAATGGAATTGGTGTTTTCTTCCAAATTTCATTTTCCAAAAACACTTCAAATACCTTGATTCAATGGAATCGGGTTTTTATCAATTTAATTGAAATCAAACTTGAGAAATTGAATTTTAATCAAAAATTGAAATAAAACAATAAAATACAATGTTAATCAATTTGTAAAATAGGGATGTTACCACCTACCTTGATTTATTGATGGGAGTTAGCCAAACGAGAAACCCCAAAAAATGAGCAGCTCAACGACGTCAACCAAAAACTGGATATAAATCTTTAAAACTAAAATTAATATCAATGGAATCACGATCTTGAAAAACTAGATCTAGATTCACAATACTAGATCTATACCTCAACTCATATGTTTAGATCCTTGTATGAAAAGAAAATATTTCATTAAAAGATCATGGAATGATAGAGTAATAAATGAGATACGCAACATAATGAAATCCACATACCGGGAGGAGAGAAGATTTTTAATCCAATCCTTCAATATCAATGAAAGTTGTTTGGATCACCTTGTAATCTCTCTATGAGGCTCTGTAGAGACCTAAAATGAGTCAATCCCGAGCCAAGGTCGAAAATATGGAAGTACTGGGGGTTCGGGTGGTTTTAAATGATAATTTTGGAATTAAAAACCGTGCGCATGGTTTACCTGGGAAGAGGCGCAAAGTTTCTCAAACTGTGCGCACACCGTGTAGACCTCACTGTCTAGAAGTACACGGTCCGCACAGTTTGGTCGCATTGTTTGTCAAAAAGTGCGCACACCATGCTTGCCTCTCTGTCCAGTGCTGCTTGGTTTGCATGGTTTGGTCGCACAGTTTGTCAAAATGTACACAAACCGTGCACTTACCGTTGCCCTTTTGTTTTACTTAAAAGTAAACAAAAACGCACCCCCAAGACATTGCTTGAAAATAGAGGTGCTTAGAAACATCAAAAGTACCTAGAAACGTAATGTGATGTTATATATGGTCATCATAAAACTCCATCTTTTCTTATTTTCCGAGTCAGAAAACTTACCAAAGTTGATATTATTGATCATATTATGAGATTAATGATTAGGCTTAATAATGTTGTTTCACCTTCCAAATCTCATTTCATTAGGTTTCTCATGAAGAAAATCATTCCATTTTCCATCATATTATCTATTAACATTAATCTTCCTGTTTCATCCATTTTCTAAAACCCAAAAAGAATAGTGTGATAGGAAAAAATCATACTATATAAACAACATAATCAATGGGGAGTACTTTAAATATCTAACATCTTAGGTATAGTCCTTTTTATTCATGGTCGTTATCATAATTCTAGGACTATAACCTATACTTATACTTGACCTTATAGACATCCCTAGACATACCTTAGAAAAACTTCAAAGGATGTCACTAATGTTTTTGCATCCTAGTTTCTTGATGTTAACTAAAACTTCACTCTAATACCAACCGTAGAGACCCAAAGTTTGATTTACATGTACATTTTGATACTTTTGCTGAAAAAATAATACTTTACACAAATATATTCCCAATGATCGTATTAGTATAGGGTCTTTAGAAACTTGGAACATAATCTTCTAATCTTGGTGAAAGATCTTCCAAATCTCTATAAAGATCTTCCCCTTTTGATTTATTACCTAAAACCTTTCTTTATATCCTGGGGAAAAGAAAACATAAAAAGGGTGGGCTCAAATTTTCAGTAAGGGAAAACATGGAGAACATTAAACTACCCATAAACATTTGAACGTAAAAACATGAATAAAAATCATTAAAATCATGAGTAATGACTTAAATCTTGGCAGTACATAAGGCGTAGTTCATAACGGAACATTAATCATGATAAAACAGCATAGTAATAAAACACGTAATTGTGGAAAACCATTAAGCACATGATATGATTTCCATCGTATCCAAGGCATTTCTACCAAGACCATCAAAGAGGACCAACTCCATTACTGAACCTGGTTTATTTGTTGTTCCAGCCCTGTAATACTAAACAAAATTTACTTTCCATTCCAGCCATGTCTATCTCAAGAGATATAAATATTTAACCAATGCATTTGAGGGAGATATAGGTCTCACCCATCTTATAATGAAATCATTATTCCGTGTGCCACAAAATAAATATAAATCATTAATCAGAACACAAAGAATAATATTGGTTTCATAAACATAATTCTATCATAACATAATCCATATAAAACAAATGGATATCATAACATCAAAAGAAAAATCAAACCATGTAAATAATACATGAATTATTCTTGAAACATAAACATACTAAATAATGTCATCATAAATGGAAAATAGTTTTGATAAAACACTTGAAATGAATTGTTGGGGAAAATATCCTTTCTTCTTCAAAATGATTCTCTGTTCACAAAAACTCCATGAAGTTTTAAAAGAAAAGGATTATTTTTAAAAATAATCATTAAATCATGTAGAGGAATATTCATAAATATAAGGCGTTATGAAACCGTAAAAATCCATTCATGCCGTATAAGTTAAAACAATTTCTCCTCGTACTTTTTCCGAAAAAGTCAAAAAGTACCTCGTACGGTAAACAAAAGAAAGATTCCATACATACCATGTGGAAAAAGTCTACATAGGGTAAAAATGAATTTAAATATACATTGAGGAATAATATACATTTTATGAAAATATTTTCAGAAAACATGGATATTGATGATAAATATAACCCCAGTAAATACATATGAATAAACAATCTCAGATAAGAACGATATTGGAATAATTATCCCTTACCGTATGTCCAATTTCTTCCATATGTGTCCAAAACATTTTTATAGTTTGTTTAAACATATTATTAACTTGTAACAGAACCATAAAAATATTTATAAAATCATATATGATTCACTTATGACTTTATAGTACCGGTTCTTTTGTCACTTCCATCTTAAAGCATCGTTTTGGGTAAAATCGTTTCATTTACCATACATGTTTTGATTTGTAATTATTCATATGATTAATTAGATCATGATTACATATTTCCAGAATGTAAAACATGATTTATATATGATATACACTCATCATAAAAATATATATAATAGATCAATAAATGGAATGAAATACACCGTTCATGGAGACAGTAGGCCGTACGTACGCATGAAGGGTGTTTTCATTTCCTTATTAAATTGAATTGAAGTAAATGACATATATATATGTATATATCTAGTATCATTATAATGTAATATATTTTATGATTACTTATTATATATACATTATAATCAGTCTTGAAGGGATAAAATTGAGAATGAATCTCTTCGCATCATGGAGACGGTAATCCGTACGTACGCACGAGCGATGATATCGTTCGCATAATTATTGAATGGAATTGAAGTGAAGGATATAATATCTCAGAATTAGAATAATTTTATAATAATAATATATAGTTATTAATAACACCATTATACCCATCCAAATATGGTGATGGTGGAAAAATAGATTACACCATGACGTGGAGACGGTAACCCGTACGTACACACGTGCTGTGATTTCATTTTTCGTAGGATGGATAGAAGCTGGAATAGGGTTGTTTCATATTTATAATTACATATCAGTATATTAGATATATCGATGTTATTACTTTATAATGAAACAATAATATAAGAGGAAGTATAATAATAAAGAATATTGAAGGAATCGACAGGAGAGATTACCTCTTCTTCGACACACCTCCTTTGAACATCCACTTAAGGGAGTAGAGTAAGTCTATTGAGAAGCCCAAAATCTCAAAAATGTTACTAGGAAATTTTATTAGATTAATGGGTAGGGGATGGACGAGCTTGAAGGCTCAAATGGTGTCAATAGGAGAGGGATGAGGTTCCCTTTTATAATAGATGAGAAGGGATCTTTTTGAAACCTCAAAAATATTAGTTAATAATAAAAACAAATCCCACATAAAATTCTACAAAAAAGACTAAATTATAGTATGAGATAATATAGGGTTTTAATATAATCAACCTTTAAAATTTATACATGTTTTATGTTAATTTTAAGCCTTATCATTTTGATTTATCCTTATTTAATATATTTCATTTTATTTGTGGTAAAAATATTCTAATTTTAAAATTGTTATAAATACTTATGTATGTGTTGTAATTTTATATAATTAGATAAAATATTACATTTTCTACCATATAATTATCTATTTGTATTTTTTAAATATTTTTGTGATTTTCAAACAATTTAATAATATTTTTTTTATAAAATATCAATAGTTTCAATTTTGACAGTATTCAATTTTTTGAATTTAAATAAAATTCAAACAGATGATATATCTGAACAATAATATTTAATATATTCCTACTATGTCATATTCATCTAAAAAATTCATGGAGCACATTAATTGTTTCATATAATATTTAGTTTAATGTTTTTATGACCATTTATTTGAAATTTCTCTTAATAAAATAATTATTACAACAATTATGTATAATTATTTAATATACTAATTTTTTGCATAACAAAAATATAATACTATGATAAAGATAAATCTAATATATTTCATAATAATACTTTTACTTGAATTTATCGTCTAGAAATCACAAAATTAAAATTTTTATATTTATTAAATTATGAACGTGATAACTTTGACATCTTTTAAAATAAGAAAATATAAGTGTCACAGTTGCTTTTTTAAGGCCCCAAATGGTCCCAAATTATACCATTGGATGCTTAAGTTTTATATATACATGAGAAAAATGTTTTGGTTAGGGGTTTGGGATTTTATGGTTTTTATTATTTGAATAAAAACTATATTATTGATTTTTCTCTAAATAAATAATTTATGAATCATTAATGTATAATAAATTTACCTAATTAAATACATATTAAAAATTAAAACTACATTACCATAATAAATAAAAAAAATTATCTTTCAAATGAGTACTTATAATTGAATTTATCTTATGTATAACCTTATATTAAAAATACGTTAATTATTAATGATTGAGTGAGATATATTTCAATTTCTGATAAATAAAATAAATTAAAGGTATTAATCATATCCAAGAGGGTTCAAATAGATTCCATTTCGACCCAAGTATGTTTTAAGGATAAATATAATTATCCAAATATAATAAAACAACTTTTAGGATATCATTATAAAATTATTTTTACCCTTAATTACATGATTTACCTTTAACTGTGGTTAATAAAATTTAACATAGATACTATTAATAATGACCAAAAATAAAAAGTAGTATATTTACATAATTTGGAATTACTGGTTCAAAATATGGAATCCATTTTTCCAAATTCAAGAAATAGAAATTTTAGAAATTAATTGAAAATTAATCCCGTTGTCGAAAAAATGATGTTTTTGTTTAAAACATTGAAAAAGATTGAATTGATTTTACCTACGAATTCAATGTAAAATTAATTCTAATGAGATACATTATATTAAATGGAATAAATATATTCTATTTATACTTTAAAACTATATACTACTATTATTTTACCATATAAATTATCTGGATGAAAAAAGTTTTTTTATGTAAAATTTAGCGTCCTTTTACTATTCATCAAAATAAGAACATTGTCAGAAAAATAACAACACTTTATAAAATGTAACTTTTTATATTAAGTTTTAAAATAAGGAGTTTATTTTGTTAAATTAAACATATAAACTTGTAGAAAAATTATATTTAAAATGGGTGCGCCATAAAAAGGGGGCAAAACTGTATTTTTTTAAAAATACTTATAATACCCAAAAAAATTATTTTGTTATCATGAAATGTTCTAGAATATGTGTAAGATGAATGAAATTGTTATAAAATTCAAAATTAGGTTATTATTATTCATAATGTCTTGTTCATAATAATTTTATAATAATATATCGTTGTTAAGTGCAACTCGATATTGCGTACAACACACGCTATTGAGAAAGGTCGCTCTTGCGTGCTACACAAGCCAAGAATAGTGTCTGTGTACACTACAAGATAATACGATGTTGCGTATAGCGCAATATAATCATGGTTTAGTGTACAACTAAAGACATCAGAGAAATTAAAAATAATATTTCTCAAAAAATCTCAGGCTGTTACAGGTCCATTAACTATATGCCTCTAAAATACCTTCCACTATAACTTGATATTGATAAAGTTTCATTCAAAAACCTACTCATTGAAAATTTCAAACTATAATCACATGTAGATACCATCTTACTCATTGTATAGTATTTATAATCTTCACACACATAGGAATGTAATATCTCATAATCCTCCTCACAAAGTATGTTTGTCACCTATAATAAGAAGAAAGTCAATGAGTCATATTAAATAAATAATAATACATTTATATCCCATAACATAAGATCATCCGAACTCCACATTGGTTGTTATCATCTAAACTAGATATATGTTAAACTACATCATATATCCCCCATTAAAGAACCTAGTCTGACCCCTATGTATGTAACACTTTTTTCACATTGGTACCATATCATACACATCGCCTATCATTATAAAAAAATCCCAACAAATTATCCTTCCGAAACTTCAATGATAAACCCATCCCGATAAAAAATCTAAGTATATCATACCCCACAACCTGGGGATCATCACACCCTATCTCACTCTCTATACATTGGAATCTATATACTAATAACTAACTCATTTATATGTCTCAATCATAGGTAACCTCTCACATTACATAAAGTTAATATATCAATAACTTTTTTATGGATGACATCACTCTCTATCAATCCCTATCATATCCAAATGGATTCATTCATTTAAAAACAATGAAATATTGTCAACTCATCCCCAGGAGGTTTGTAGTCATCCAGATTGATCTTTATATTTATCTCCGTCATCTTGTAATTACTAACCATTTCCCATATACCCCACAACACTAAGGAAATATCCTACAAAACCCTAAAGTATATCACCTATAGATACCTACATATGTTCTCTCAAGGGATGGACCAATGTTCTCTCCTTTTGAGAACATTGTTTTGAGGTGATCACAATTCATACATGTTGTAAACATAACCTAAGTTATGTGAAGCATCCTCAAAAAAATCATATATCTCATAACCATGGAACACTTAGCCCACATTAATCTACTCACACCCATGAAGTATGAATATTGGAAGGAGATATTTCATATTTAGAAATAAGATATTATATTATAGGCACCCAAAATCACTAAAAAGGTGTTACATCACATTAAATACTCTATAAACACATACACAGTCCATCTGAATCCTTATCTAAGCTCACACAACAAAAAATGATTCTATCAAAAGACATAAAATATAAATAAATTTTTATTAATTTATAATTACTTATTCAACTAAATTTAATGAGGAATATTTTGCAATAAATTCACCATGCATCACTGTGTTAGACAAACCTCAAAAAACCAAATTTATAATATCTATTTCATAACCCAAACACCATATGCTGAAAAATAATGAACCATATATACCCATAAAATTTATATTTCAATACAATTTAAAAAATATTTATTAATTTGAGACATGTTTTACATGAATATTTATAGTGAATGAAAATATATAATCATCCCCCATGGTCAATATCTATTTAAGAAAAAATAAATCTCTAATTTTCACATAAGCTTTAATCATTATATTTTTGAAATTATAATGAAATCCTATGTAATATTATATAAATAAGTGGAATAAGAAAAAAATTAAAATATAGCGATATAGAGGGATGATATTTGAAAAAACAAATATATCAACGATACATATCCCAAAACATGGACATCAATATGTGGATGTGGGGGAAGATTGCATGATGAAATTACGTCCTCTCAGAAAATTCATCATTGAAACCCTAATAGGGATAACCCAAAAATGTTGGAATAGTCCCTATATTAGAAATAGACTCATGTATTTTGGTTTTGGGACAACACCTCCCAATATATTGTTTATTTTATGACATCAATTTTTTCATAGATAAAAAATGGGGTTATTGAATTGAAACCTAGGAAGAATGTCAACATTTTTGACCATCTCCATAGAAAATGACCTCAATTTATTCAACGGTGGGACAAATCAATAATTTATATTATAGAATAACCATGTGGACATGGTTTGATTCATCATAGAAGCATCATTTCATCAAGGTGTCATGACATTTCACAATCAAACTTATGATTAACTACAATTACATGTACAGAAATATTGTTTTTATATATCCAAATGATCATATTACAAATCAATAATAAAATTATAGAATTGGTATTTGCTCCAATGAAAAATGAATCTTACCTGGAGATCCAATTACCTTTTCTTTCAGGGCTAATTAAAAACTCTAAACTATAACTATTCTCATTTATGAGATGTAATGGATATATTGAACCATAATTACTATCCAATATATGTTATTAATTTAACAATTAATCAACATTTTCAATAATTTTATGGTGACTTGAAATCCAGAGAGAAACCCCAAAACTGTATTCCACATTCCTCTAGAATTTAGGCCACCATCTCTCTTGTAAGGAAAACATTGAGATGACTCTCAATGAACCTATAAATCTGGATCCCCAACAGTGACTTCATATAATCCTCCAGAATATATTATTTCTCCCCATCATAAGGATACATAAAAATAGGACACTATACATCTATGGGGATATCTAAATTATGAATCATCAGTTAGTGCACGTTTTCCATGATGCAATTACATATTTGATGTGATTTTTAGATAACAAAAACGAAATTCCCTATAATATAAATTCTTTGGTTTTATCTATTTGTAATATCCTAGAAATTTTTTTTATCCAAATAAGTGTCACAGTACCACATCACCCAATTATGATGCTTTAACTCCTAGAGGTATTGCAGGATCATCCAATTCCCCCCACAGATGTAAAAACCTAATATATAATGTAATTTTTATATAGAAAACCGAACACTTATTTCCCTAATAACTATTTCTCTACATACATGGGTATTCCCTATATATTACTAATTCATGAATTATATAAATATCATACTAATCTCTATGAAAATATCCTAACACCATGTCACACAGTTTAACATTTTGAACATTATATTACCAAATAATCTAGACATTGTTATATTTTAGCCCAAACAGAAATCATGGTGTCACCATAACTATCCAAGGACTGGGCTAACTATATTAAAAACCCTACATAAATTAGGATAATATAGATTCCATTGTTGTAATGATCCTAACCCTAAATGTATCATAGTTATTACCCACAAAAAATGAAACCTAATCTTCATGGACCCAAATTAATCTATTATAGAATGTAATAATCAAATATTGTTATCTAGATCAATAATGTGTTCCCATATACAACAATACATGTTACACATTCTCACCACACAAATATCACCATAATTTATATTCATCAACCCATACATAACAACGATCATGAATTATAACATTAATTAGTGCATTATACAACATTTTGATTCCCTAACAATACGCCATGAGAACTGAACCAAACATGTCCCAACACCACTCCAACCAATTTTGAATCCATGAAAATGGATAAAACCCCATGTCTATTATTTCCTCATATGGCCAAAAATAAATTTTCAATGGAGTTATTTAAATCTTCATTTTGAACCCAAATAAGTCCCCATTCACCCAAACATTTTCTATTCATAGATTTGTGACAAAAACTATCACGACATGTACCTAGAATTCACCATTCTATTTACACTTTGACATTACAAAAATATATTACAAATTATAACTGCAAACCATTAATATATTAATATAACCATGAAAACCTTTCAAGATATCATACAGAATCAATCATTATCTCACCTAAGCCAAATTGTTGAACTCTTTAAGAATGTGTGATCTCACAAACCAAACTAAAAACCACCTGAGAATTTCCTTTTTTATCATAGGATAGTGTGCCAAAACATATTATCATGGTCATAACATATGTAAATAGCAACTACACAACAAACCCATAGTTCCACCATCCTAGTAGGAAGGAGGAATCTCAGTCATATAAGGGCCAATTATTTGACAACCCATTTTGAAAATAGTAAATCAATAACATGATAGCCCACCCACTTTTCCACTACACCACAAAAAGATTATCACAACTCAATTATTTGAGGCCTATATCTATTAATTACCTCATAGACATTCATCTATGACATAAATTATATTATTTTTTCATATGTCAAAGGCCTATAAAAATTCAGAAACTAATCCTTAACCATCACGTTCTATTATTTATAATTCCACTAACAAGAGATATAAAGACACACTATATGGGTTGTTATTTACAATTTATGTAACAACATATGATGTATTCACACATATGCATTTCATTCCGAATAGTCTCCTTCAATTAGTACTGTATAAAAACAATAATTCAAAACACCAAGAATAATATATAATTAGAACTAAATCAAATCATTTTAACAAAAATAAAAAAATAATATACACCTTGTAATTAAGAATTCTCATTTGGAAGGTGTTCAGGAATCATCAATTCATGGAAAATTACAAGAAAATACATTTTACAAAATTACTTATATACTGAATCACAAAATTGCTTGATAATTAAAATGCCCAGTTACCAAAGGTAACACATTAAACCAAAACTCACATCTATGTCTGTGGTATATGTGGTTTTTTTCATGTATTCTCATTGGTTAGATGCTTAAAATTAGTTTTAATAGAGAAACACAAAAAGTGGATATACTATTCCCATGAATAAAAGTCAATAACAGATTGTAAATAAATAATATACATCAATTATAAAAAATTTAGTAGGTTTGATCAATTAAAAAAATGTGTTAAAAATTACAAATATTAATGGATAAAATAACAGGTCAAATAGTTTCAGGAAATCCCATTCACATTTTCAAAATAAAAAATGAAGGAAATGTATAAGGACATATGATTTCAATTTAAATAAATAACACAACCAATTCTAACCACATCCAAATGTTTCTCAATCAAATTAAATTATAATACCTATAAAATTACTTTTAAAAATGATATACAATCTAAAAACACTAATATAATTTTTTATGTTTTTTAAAAACATATACAACTAGGTTCTCACAGTTCTCTCATTGTATATATCATTATATACATATATTACATGTGATAAATAATCATTCCATGCAAGAATTTTAGACATAATGTGATAACCAATCCACCATGACTCCATGGAAATTAGATCATCATGTATATATGAGGACAACAAAAACACATCATACTAAAATTGTTACCATGATGGAGTACACATCAACACCTTTTGTAATTGAAATCGTAATATAAAATGTTCTGATTGATTTAGGGTAGATAATTTTCCATGATCAAGACTAATTAAAATAAAGTATATGGTTATGCCTTACATCCAAATTCAGACAACCTTAATCCTAACAAAATTTATTGGATATTGTGTAAAAGTCTCATATCATCATGACCCAACCCTCTTACTATTAGGGGTCTGTAGTCATCACCCATGCCTACATAAGGAATGGTCAACATTCTTGACCAGGTCACACTAAATACATGTTTCAAAATTCATGCATATGGGGACTCTGCCTCACCATTAAAAGTCCATCCAACATCATAAAACCAATAAAGGTTCCAAAAGTCAATATACATCTCCCCTAATTAGAATGTTTAATAAAAAAATATCACACTCATCTATATTTTTAAAATTCCCAAATATGGTATGTAACCTATCACATAATCTCCCTAACTACATCCTTGGAAATAGCCACTCAGAACATGCCTCATATCCAAGAACATATATTATCTCCATATAATGTATATGATGGGTCCTGATGAGATGATACAATCTTTTCACATTGGTAATAATTTTATCACTTCATACATCAAGGAAAACATTACCTTCAGGTACATCAAACTGAGACGTCAAGGCCCGATCTATCTTATTTAAAAAATTGAACACTCCTCCTATAACTACATATGGAAATTACCATGATATATATATAAAATCCTCTTATAAATACAATTAATTGTTTAAAAAAATTCTCCCAACTCAAAGCAAGAACAATTGTAATAGAAAGAAAATTATATTTACTATATCATCACCAAGTGTTAACAAAATATAAGTCGATGAACATTTCATCATGGATGTTTCAACACACCCACATCACTCAAAATCCAACATCCTGCACTATGGTGGGTGTCTCTATGCTATAATGTGATGTGAAACCATATAATTTATCCATATAAATGAATCCCCTCCTTCCAACCACATATTACATCAATATCTCATATTTGATTCTTATATCATTAACTGAATCGAATGAACTACCAATGGTATATATTAAATTTTATAAAAACACTCACCTCATTTAACCATAGTATCGTTGTGATCCAAACACACTAATGTGAGAACATGAAATCAATTTATGAAGATAAGGACCAATCCATCGTATATATAATTCCAAAGGAAATATTTGTACATTTCTTTCATCTTGGTCGCTTAAAATATAAAGGAATTAAATATATAAAACATAAGTAGTCATATGAGAATATTTTTTAGGAACTGTATTCCCTCAAAACGATGTTCCCACCAAAATAATAATATCCACACATGTTTATTATAACATAAATTCCTTTACAAAATTGTACAAGCACTCATGATCTTACCTCAAGGCATAAAATAGTATGAAATACATATAAAAAATTATAATTATTTATAACCTATAATAAAAAGGTGTATCATGAGGAAAAATCATCTAGTTTAACTAATTAATGGAAATATTATCGAAAAAACGTGGGGAATTCCATAACATAGAAACAAAAAAATCCAAATAAAAATACATTTCTGCATAAACACAATAAATAGATGATTTTGTAATTGAATAAAAATGTGTAAATTGGTATTATATAATTCATCTAAAATAAGGAAAGGAAATGTTTGATCATCTTCAGTAGTTCTCTTATATCCAATCATTAAAAATACTAAAATTTTCATAATTGATTTCACCATACATTTATTAAACCATGTTCAAAAAATTATCATATGTTTACAAAATAATTGGATAGAAAATGGAAAATATTCTAATATGAGATATATCTAACAATGTTCCAAAATCTATCATATAATTACATTTAAAAAAAATCCATCAGCATTGGGAATAATTGTTTGGAAGAGGGAGTATCATATATTTAAATTTCATCCTGTCAATCCCGTGGTCCCTAAAATCACTAGGGGTTAACAATAAAATAACATCTATGAAACTAACTAAAAAATAATTTTTAGGTTTTTTTAAGGTATGACCAAGAAGGTTGTAGTGTAATTGCCCTGAAGTTTGGAGAAATCCCCAAGCCATCATGTTTTTCATACATGAATATGACATTATGATGTGTCCACCATGTAATAATATATTTAATTTTACATTTTCCTTTATGAATGATATATCATACCATTAGTGTTCTCATTCGTCTTTTTAGTTCATCACTATGTGGCCACAATGATATTTTAGTAATCACCACTACAATGTCTTATTAATAAGGCCATTGGGATGTTCTATAATACCCCTCATGGTCCTCGAACCATCACTATGGGATTATAACTCTTCTTGAAATATCTACATGATATTTCCAATGAATAAATTCTTGATTTAAACCCCACTTAATAAAATGTCCCTTAAACAGAGATAAAAACATGATGACACTATGAAAAATAAAAAATTCTAAATTTCAACATCATTAAACTCTCTTATTATGAACAATAAATAATATTTTATGATAATTACAAATTATCCAATTGATATAGAATATGTACATTTTTATTCACAATAATTACATCATCATTTATAATGAATATGAGTGACCCACATTGTAAACTGGATAGACAATGAATAATCATGAACATCAATGAGAAGTAATAAGTTTGAAAATTTTTATGATCTTCCAAAATCAATACCATATTAAGGTGGAAAATCAGTTGAGTTACTAATATAGAGGAATTTTATAGTACATTTCTATATATAAAAAAGTAAATGTCTCTATTATAATATTATAAAATTTTATATTAAGTGATTATATAGTATAAAAATATTTACCACTTATTGGGTTAAAATGTGATCATATGTAGTATGTATATGAAAAATAAATAAATATAAAAAAAATAAAAAATTAACTCGATAAATTATAAAATAATGTATTTTAATATATGTAAACTTATTCTTATGTAAATATTACTTCAATAAATGATTAGATTATGTTTTAAATTTTTTTTAACATCATCTCAATGGTTTTGTGGTAAAATGTGTTTACACATTTTATTTAGATGAAAAAGAGATATATAATAAACCAATATAAAATTTAAAATTTGTGAAATCCAAATTTAAAAAATATGAACATTTTATTGAATAACATAATTGATATGAATCCAAAATATCATAAGAAAATATATCTCCAAAATTATTTATGACATATTTTTATTTAAATAAATTCAATCTCTTTAGTAACATGAATAACCATTAGTGCTGAGTTTATCTTGTGTTTCATGCAACACTGAGTTTAAATGAAATGTAACAAATCATTTTAATATTAATATTTAATATAATAGTTATCTCCAATCTAATAAATATGTAGGTATAGATAGTAATAAATAAACTATAAATTTTCTTGTTATTTATTGTTTATAAAAAATATCAGAATTATTTGTATGAAAATTAAATTTTTTATAAAAATGATATATTTCTAAAATAAATACTTAACATGATTTTCACACATAAATTAAAATTTATATTTAATATTTTTTAAAAAATAATTTTATTTAGTTATCTAAATTTTTGAAATTATCGAATCCATATTTATTAGGGTGATGTTTTTGAATTATAATGAAAATTGTCATTTTTTTATGAATAGAAAAAATTGAATTAAAATCAAAAACTACATTTTAATTTAAATAATTTATAATTTATAATTATATTTTAAATATGTTTAAAAGTAATATTAGTTTACTTTTTTCAATTAATACGATTTAGTTTATCATAATAATTTTCATATTTAATATTTTTATAAATACATTGTAATCTTGTGGATATTTTCAGTTTAATAACATGCATTCTCATTGCGACTGTGGGAGTAAATTTTAAAATATATTTTCCAGTTAATATAATTGAATTTTAAAAAATGGATTCCATATTTAGATTCATAATAATTTATATATTTTGATATTATAAATAGAAATATTTGACAAATTGGATAGCGAAATCAGTAAAAATTAATTACCATAGTTATGTTAAAAATAGATTTATAGTGGGTAAAACTAAGAAGATAAATTCAAATAATGGCCAGAAAATATTTCCAAAAACCATTATTTTGAGATATTTAAATAATTACGTATAGGTTTTATAATCCCACATTGTATAGGCTTTTGGATATACAATAATGTTATAAGGATAAAATATTTTAAAAAATTTACAATATTGTCCCTCTCTTAACATAAAATATTCATATAACTCTCTTATTTTCTTCAAAATATAAAAACATTAAAGTAAATTATAAAATAAAAAACCAAATACTAAAATATAATAAAAAATGCATAGTTTTTCTATTAATCCATCATATGAAGGCATGTGGTGAAATCATGTTTGGCATACTTGCAGAAGTGGTAACGTTATATAATTAGTGTTCTTATTTATTCTATAACACACACAATTATTATAATACCATGTTTATTTTAAAATAAAAATATATCCAATATTATTAGAGTATTTTATAATATGTGAATCAACTTCAATAATTTTTACATCTGTCAAATGGTTAAAGGAATCATAATTCTTGTATACAATAGACTACTACCACGCGAACAGATTTCATTCATTTTTCCGTTAGTAACTCTCTCTATTTTCAATGATGATACAATTAGAATATAAATTTTATATTTATCACAAAATTATATGTATGTATTACTTATTCCACATATAAATTGTTTACACTTTAATCTGTAGTTGATACAATAACATCGTTCATCTCTATGATAGACTACTGCCTCCTAATGTGATGTGATTCATATGTTAGTAACTCTTTACATGGAATTTGATAAGGATAATATTGATTATTATATGTGATATAAATGAAATAATTATGATATTGAAGAAATATATATAATTTTTAGATGATAATAATTATCATTTTCTTTCCTATCTTTTCACTTAATGAATGAAGATAACATCATTCATGTATTTGTTGACTGCTGCCCTCACAAAATGATGTGACTCTTTTATAACCACCACACCACATGGATGGTATATAAAAGTATATTTAATTTAATAATATGTTATTCATTATATTATGATCATTCTATAATTATAATTCATTAATTTAATTCTTTTCAAAGTGATCATTGTAAAATTGAAGCATTATCAATACGTTTGTACTCCCTTTCATATCCATGATCGTATCCAACATCATTTCTCAAAACATTTAATCTAGATTTGAAATAATATAATAGTTGTTATATAAATATGATAATTGTTTCATTATAATTGTTACAAACATGAGGAAACTATTCATTTTTTTGAACCAGATGTT
This sequence comes from Viscum album, assembly GCA_963277665.1. Taxonomy (NCBI): domain Eukaryota; kingdom Viridiplantae; phylum Streptophyta; class Magnoliopsida; order Santalales; family Viscaceae; genus Viscum; species Viscum album. The sequence goes on along the minus strand of OY728122.1, from coordinate 1,249,523,409 downwards.
TTATGATAAACAATGCAAGAGAAATCAAATAAATAAACAATCAAAACAATGAATTTATTGAAATATTATTAATAAACATGTGATAATATATATAAAAATGAAAAAATATTATATTATAAATGTTATTATTGTTCATTTTAAAATTAATAATATTTTTAAAACCACTATTAATTTTTTTAAACAATTTTCAATCAATAAAAATCATATTGAATTGGATTTTCAACTCACTTTTTAATTTTGTGACATACATTCCATCTTCTCCACCAATTTCATTTATGTGGTGTTTATAATTCAAAGGAATATAATTCATGATTATTCTGAAAATAATTTTTGGGATTTAATATTCAATTTTATGATATCTATATCATAGAGCTTTTGTGTTATATCTGAACTTTTCTAAAGTTTCCTTTTTCTCCATTTTATGTATTGCTTTATCATTTTAGAGTATATCACGGTTTGGTTTTCATTGGGGATATTTTGGATAATGTTATAAATCATTTCAGTAATAAGGGTATATTCACAACTGTCCGATGGTTATGGAAAATCCATGTGGTTTCCCTATAAATTGTGTCTCAATTTTCAGAGGTAGAAGATTTGTCGCAAAGTTTATCCAAAGCATGTAAATAACCTCCCCAGACCATGAACCATAAAAAATAAAGGTATTTTTCATGGTTATTTTATTTTATGTCAAAATTTATGTGAATTATGGGAAATTATGTTCCACATACATAGAGGGAACAATTAATGTGCACAGTTTTGGGAAATTATGACCCCCATCCTATGAAATCATGGAAAATAGTTTTTAATCCCTAAAAATCTTCATTAAAATTCATAAAACCCTTATTAAAAAACATAAAGATTCTTTTTTTTCACATCCCAAATTTCGCCAATTTCGGATGCTCCCAGTAGAAATCAAATGTTATTCAGACCCATTTCTAAGAAAATAAAATATTTTATTAATGGATTGAATTCCCTTTGGATATATAATCACATCTCTTTTTAATTTTCTTTCACTATCAGTTTTTCATGTCATATTTTTTAGAAATATTTCTTAAATTGGGTGATAGATTTTTATCAATTTATTTATGCATCTTAATCCATTATATATTGATCTTAGGTTTTGGCCCTATATCTTTCGCATAGTTGTAACTTTGATCCAAATTTATAAAATTAGGGATTTTAGTTTGTTGACGGTCCGTATATAACCTTAAGGCATGTTATATATTATTTCAAATCCCATTATTTTTATTATAATTCCATGTATGTAATTATTCCACTTCAATTTCCATGTTGGGAATTTTCATTCATAATATAATTAATTTAATGATTTATTTTTTCACATGATAAATAATTTGGAAAAATATGTGGTCATGAATGTGGTCAATAATTAGGTTATGAAATTGAATGATTTGTTTTTTTGAAATTCACTCTGGCCCTTGATGTTTTTTATATCAATTAAATTATTCTTGACAGTTAATTAATGGATTTAAAATGAATTTATTAAATAGATTAAATAATAAATTATGTAAATGGTTGAAAATAAGATGAAAATGTTAATCCACAAGACATGATATTTGTGACTAAATTGTGGGAAATGGAGAAAAAATAAAAAATAAAAAAGTCATGTTGTTCTACTATTCCACGCCCTAAATATATATTTATATATTGGGATCACCGAGCTGTGGGAAAATTAGTACTACTCCAAATACCTACGAGGTTCCAAACTACTTCTATAGGCCCCAACTATATGGATGTGAAATTGGCATTAAATAATTATGGAAATCCATAGTGTAATGTAAGGTGATATCATATATAGATTGTTTAGATTCTAGCTTGGGATGAAGAAGGATTTGATGGTTATTGTGACATCATGATCATCGAAATTTATTCATTTAATAAGGAACAATTTAATTTCAAAAGTATTTACTTTATCTTTTAAAATTTATTCTTTATAAAACATGATACACCATTATTGAATATATATTATTTTAAATATCCTCGGTGATGGCCTGTTGAGTTTTACTCACACCCTACAAGGGTTTCATGATCCATTCCTGATTATACATTATAGTTGCTAGAATTTATATTTTTAAGATACTTATCTTACATGGTTGAGTTGATATGGATAATGGTTGAGGGAACCATACAGGGTGTTGAATCTTACATGGGTGTTTTAGAGTGTATTTATTTTTTGTCTCCATTTGAATCTTGAAATAGTAAAGGCATTGAATGTCTAATAAATTGGTTTTTGATACTGTTTTACTATTTTGGGATCACCATTGATGTTGGTATTTATTTTAATTTCTTTATTCTGGTTATTATTTATTACTATCTGGATACTGGTTATATACTTTAGTTATTGGTATTCTTTTATATAGTGGGTATTATCTCCCCATGAGATATATAAATCACCCTCACTACTAGTTGGAAGCCTCTGGTGTATGGGGAGGCAATCGTGAGGTCACATAACCAACTGGCTCAAGGAACTGATATGTGGCTCCAAGGTTGAGAAATTACAATGTGGCATCAGATTGGTTTTATTATTCTTATATTTTATTACAATTTTGGGAAGGTTTACTAGATAATATGATGATTCATGCCTCCTTTAAGAGCTCATGCATATGATTACTCACCCCGATATGGGTGAAAAAAACCATACGTGGTGGGATTGATGTTCTTTATCTTTAATATTATGGTTGAATATTATTTATTATTTAGTGATACACTTTTTGTGTGATGTTATTGTTATCTAAAATATTAAATGTGTCCTTCAATAGAATGGGTGTTATGTATAAATGGATTATTTCAGGCACTCTGGATTTTATGACACATGCCACATTTTTTCAATTAATGGAAAATAATGTTTTTGTGAGTTGTTAAAATGACATGATATTCATTTTTTGACTTATTTCACCTAAAAATGTGCCTAAAATTAATTACTCTGTTGATAATTATGCTAAACTTGGTAAGATGATGTTGATAAATGGGTGTATAATGGGAAAATAATACAAATTGAAGAGATTAACCAATGATATACATGACCTAGATGAGTGACTATTAAGGTTGTGATAGTTCATAAATATCAACATTGTAACATGATATGATGAATGAATTCATATGTGTTTTTCTAAATACTTCATGTTAAAATGTTTTAATTATCAATTATTTAATATAAGAAGTGTTTATGGAATTTTAGAGATATTCCACAAGGAAAATGATTTCTAATAGGATGACATGAGGATATGGATGAAAATTTTCCTCAAGACATTGAGACATGGGCACTGATAGTTCTAACTGATGGATTTGAAGAACAATTTTGTGAGATTTTTTCACTCTTCATGAATTTTATATAAATATGACATAGGTGGGTTCTATTTAATTTGTATGACCTAACATGGGTGTTCTAATTACATCACCTAAGGACATTCACAAGAGAGGGTAAACATGAGGAAATTGAGTTCTTTATGGAGCCTTTCAAGAAAATACTAGACCATTTAAAGGATCCTCATTAAAATTGTATCATGTTGGAAGTTTACATGTTACTTCTTCAATCGACGAATTTTTGGAAAATTCAATCCTAAGATTAGAAGCAGGAGATTTTGGAGAGGATATATATTTAGAAGATGTTTCTAGTGATCTTTTCCCCTATGAATCATAGGCATGACAGCGTAGTAAATATTATAATGTGTATCTAAGGAAGATTTTCAATGATGGATTACACCATTCTATTCACGAATATTTATCAATTTGTTGTAGCATTGGAAGGTGATGACTAAACTAAGGTGAATCATTTTTTATGGGCTTCTATGATATATTAAGACCCACCACAACATCTTTATACTGATGATGTTTTCTGATGTTGTGAATCAATATTTCATTTCTAGTATATTGATGAAAGAGGCATCTAGTGGGGGCGGGTGATTTATATAGGATGGACATGAGGTATGTCATCCAGGATTAGGAAGAATATATATGATCATTTCATCCATATTGATGGTAAAAAAATGTTTCCAAGGATGAGTATCAGTTACTCAGAGTAGTAACAACATATAATACAAATAGTGTGGTATGTTGTGTCCCCAAACACCAATGGAATGCCAATTTTTCAATAGGCTGGGTCGCTTATAGAGGTATTTCAGAATCCCTTGATCGATTGGTAGTGAAAGACGATCCAGGGAGAGCTAGGTCACTATAAGGGTGTATTCTACCCTGTATCAGTCATGAAATTTGTGTTCTACTAGCTATGGTGTTTGAATAAATATACATGGTAGATGAGGGAATAGAACATATATCATCATATTTGTGAAGCTTAGAGAAATTAGACTACAACATGGGGATAAGGGGCTAGACAATTTCATAATGTTCAGTCATTATTGATGGATAGCCTAGATGCATAATTGATATAATGAGGTATTGTTGTTATATATAATATTATTTCTAGTACCTTATCGGAAATATGAGCCTCTTATTCTTTTATATATACAGAACATGGGAATAGTTTCAGTCTTCTAGGGGAGTTTGTGACTGGGGAAAAGATGATCCATACACTATTGGGAATGCCGTAGAGAAACATTTTATTATGCAAGGTGTGTACTATTTAGGATTATGTGTATCATTTTGGATGGGATAATTAAATAAATGAAATTTTAGGATTTGACATGCATTTGGGTATGAATTTTTTGATATTATATAGATCCAATATTGATTGTTACCATATGCTTGTTTCATTTATATCTATCAAGGGGGGATGTTATGTTCATCAAGGGGAGTTGGATGTATAGGAAGGACATGCAGGTGCAATTCATTATAAACAGGTTGAAATCACCACCCTAGTGGTAAGTATATTTCTAGATAACATGGGTGTGACACCTGATGTCTTTATATCTATAGTAAACTAGTTTCAGGATGTGTTTCCTGAGGATTTATCATTTCTTATACCACATAGGGATGTTGATTTTACTATAATGTTAGTCCGAGAGATGAACCAATTTCTATTCCAACAATAATAGCACCAACATATCCTTTAGAAATTCAAACCAATATAAAAGAGTTCAAGGATAAGGGATTTATCCATCCGAGTATATCTTTTTAGGCTTCTCCAGTTTGTTTTTATAAAAATAATAAAAAGAAATTATGTTTATGTTTTTATTAATGTATTTTAAAAATTATGACATTAAGGAAACAACATCCCCTTCCTCATATCAGTGATATCAGGGAATAATTAATATGAACTTGCAGTTCTAAATGATTGAATTGAGATTATGGTGACATCATTTGAAAGTTAGACCATCTGATATACCACATTCTACATACAAATGCTTGTATATCTAATATGATTTCTTCATGATGTCATTAATGATAATGAACTCATCAAAAATTCATATGGTCTTAATTAACTGAATATTCCTTCCCTACCAAGATTTTTTAATGATTTTTTTATGATGAAATCTTGGTGTATTCTAAGCCACATTAAAATCATTTTCAACATAGTGACATCGTCCTGGGTACACTAAGAGATCATATTCTGTATTAAATGTTATCTAACTATCAATTTCAGATCAACAAGGTACATATCAGGGGTCAAATCATTACTAATAATGGTGTGTTAGTAAACAGGGATAGGTTGCATCAATTGGATTCATGGGAGCATTTCTAAGGAGAATTTGACATCTATTTATTTCAACGGTTGAAGTGTTATTATCTGAGGTTTGTGAAAGTATTTAACAACATGGATGCACCACTTTCAGGCTTGAATAATGAGGGTATTATGATTGAATGGTCTGGAGAATGAGATAATACTTTCATGGATTTAAATAGGTGTTTCTAAACTATACTTAATTTTATCACTCCCTAGTTGGGTGAGGAATATATTCTTTTCTGTGATGCATATGGGATATCACATAGAGTATTGTTGATTTCATGTTACCGATTTAAGGCATATAGGTAATTACAGTCTAGGTCACATAAACATAAATACAAAACACATGATATTGACATAGCTACTGTGCATTATTCCTTGATGTTTGGTCACATTATCACTTTGGAGAAAAGATTATTGTGTATACAAATCAAAAGCGTTTAAGGTACGCATTTTAAAAGTGATTATTGAATCTCTAATTGTGGAGATGGTTTGGGTATGTATAATATTTATATTTTGAAATATCATATAAAATGTAAGTGGGAAGATTTTTTTCTAATGATGTGAGTAGTAATACATAGTTTCAGAATGTTCAGATGTTACATTCTAAGTGGATGATGATTATATTGCTGGATGAGATTCATATTGTAGTTTTGAAGGCCAAGAGAAAATGAATCTCATATCAGTATCAGTTGAATACATATTTCTATTTCCAATCATGTAGATACAATATGGTAATCTATAGTGTTATTTATTATGGTAAAGCCTTGAGGGTGTGGTGTCACCTATTATGGGTCTATAAATGATGTCGAGATAACCTATGTCAGGGGACGCATTCTTATTCAAAACTATATATGGGAGGATCTGATGCATGAGATTCATACCTAACTTTTGTTAGGGAAACATTTTTTTACCAAAATGTTCCAAAAACTAGATAGATTGTATTGTATTGCACCCATAAAAAACGTTATTTCGGATTTTGTGACACAAAATACACACTATCATAAGTGAATGGTGAGAATCAATGATCAGGTGGTTTACTACAACAATTTACCAATATTTAATGGAAGTGGGATGGTTATACCATAGCCTTCTTGGTGGGTGATAGTAGGATACAACGGTTTAATTGATCTATATGGGTAATTGTGGACTTACTAATTAATGTACTCTATTTCATTAATATTCAAGAGATCTTCAAATTAGATCATTTGGGGGACATGTATGTTTCAGAGATATTCTATTTATACAGGTTTCCATAAAACATAGATTCACAAAATGAATCCTGATTTACATTATGCATGTTGCAATGATTATAGAATCCATTTGTTTCCCATGTATTTCTATGTGCGTCTTTCCACCAGCAGAGCGTTCAGAAGTTAGAAAGTAATTTTCTTGTACTTGAATATCTCTGATGGGTGTGGGTTCTAGATAATGTTTTTCGGATATGAAATTGTAGATCATTGAGATTTAAAATAATAATTTTTATTAGGTTTATAGTAATTTGTAACTATGTGATAAACATTATGGTATATTACAACTATAACCTCTAATAAATATATAAGTAGGCGAGTTTCAGTTGATGGGACCATTTCTCATGAAAGAGGCATTATATAATGTCCTGGTTATTCAAAATCATGTGGCCATTATTAAATGTAGGTAGTAGTTTTATTTTGATCATCATTTTCAACCCTGTGAGTTTATAATGGGTGATTATTTATTCCTTCATGTTTTCCCAAGATTGGGTAACCATAGGATTCATTTGCAGGGCATGTTGTCACACATGATGGTTGGGGATTCTGAGATTTTAGATTGAATAGGTAAGGTGACATATTGATTGGATCTTATATATAGATAAATTTCCTATGAATGATGTAATTAATAATTCATAGATTTAGTAGTACCACCCCCAACCATTCCCATTTACTAAATATTCATGATGTTAATAATGAGGGTGTTTCATCATTTGAAGGGCATCTTAGTTTTTTATCGATCATATTAAGAATGTGATGTTGGGAAGTATCATTCCAACACTTTGAGTATTTTGTAATCATAGATAATTTAATGTGGAAACATTAGAGAACGAACAAGATATGTGGGTTCTGTGAAATGACTTTTTTACCTCAAATCATAAAAATTATTAAGACTATAGCTTCAGGAAGACCTATTATAAGGTCGGGATATTGAATGATAATGACCTCTCTAGAGATATTTATTCTAATTTTTACGAACTCCATTTTATTTTTCAGATTATAACTTGGTTGGGTTTTTCATAGGGTTGTTTTGTTATGCTGAAGAAATTTGGATTCCTAATCCGAATTTCATTTTTCGAACATGGTTTTTTAAAACAATGATGTTTTCCATGGAAATAATGTTCCCATTTTTGGAGTCACATGAGGTGTAACACCCCATGCTTCAAATGTATGCTTCTCTTTTAATAATACGGTAGCGTGTGTTGTGTGTAACTTCGAGTTCAAACACACACCACAACCAATCAAACTATCCATTATGAATAGTAATATCCATTTTTTAAAATTTTATAAAGTTTATATTTCAAAATGGACTTTATTTTTTGATTCTGAATATCGAAATTATCATAGGGTGAATTTTTGGTACTCTTCTGAAAAGTTTCAATTTTTGATGAATAGTGAAAATTAAAACTTTTAATTAAAAAAACTTTTTTAATAGAAATACTTAATAGTGATAAATTATGAATTTGAGTGGTTTTAATCTATATTTAGAAGATATTTTTACCATTTAATACAGTGTTGGTCATTGGACATAATTTCACATTTAAACCGGAAATAAACAAGTGTCAATATTTTGATAGTTATTATTTCTTAAAAACACGCTTTTTGTTTTGACATCTTGAATTAATTTTATATTAATTTCTTCCACTTCTGTGTTTTGATTTTAGAAAAATGGATTCCTTATTTAGAATCAGGAGGTCCAAGTTGTTTAAATAGGTAAATTTTATTTTTAGAAATTTGGAATAATTACTTCGGTAAATATTTTATTTACCATGGTTAAAGGGTAAATCCGGTAAATAAAGGGTAAATATAATATTATAATAATAATAAATTACCCTAAAACATGTCCTAACCCTATTGGTTGATATATTTCCGACCATGGGCGTATTTGGGTCGATTTTGGGACCCCATGGATCTACATGTAAGTGATAATGACACTTTATATTAATTTAGATAAAGTAAATAAAAAAATGACATGAGCATATATCTTTTAGAAAAACAATTTTTACATATAGTTATATATGTTATATTTTAGACTATAAATATTAATTATAAATATAAAAAGATTTAATACATAATGGTATTTTATTTATTATTTTTAGACATTTAATAATTAATGTTATTTATGACACAATAATGATGTTGTATTTTCCTTATTAATGAAAGAATTAAATAATTGGTATTATAAATATTAAAATAAATATAATTTAAAGTCATGATGCCATAAAATAAATTTATTAGTTAGTATGACATGTTAATATTTCTTAAATTAATTTTTTTCGAATTAATAAAGTGTTTAAGACTTTAACAAAAATAATTTATTAAATATTGTCAAAATTGAAATAAATGAGTTTTTTAAAAAATATTATATGATTAACTGATTTTCTATTCCTAAAAATATAAGGTTCGGCCAAATGACTTATATTGTTATAGGTGTGTTATTAATGGACCACTAGGGGGTCTCTTGGTAGTATATAGTAAATTTTTTAACCATATATTATAAAAATAAAAACTAACATGGAAAATGTCAAACTATTTAACTAAGAGTTACATATAAATGATAAGGTTCATATAGTTACCCAAACCAATCTAAAATTTATTGGATGAAAGGTTTTCGACCCATAACCACCATATACATTTATTAATCCGAATTGGAGCCATTAGAAACTGAATATGAATTTATTATAAATTAATACTTTCAGTTTTTTCTAAAGAGCCCTTCCTACCCCTTATAAAAGGACACCACTTCTAACCAATTATTCATACCTTCAAAGCCTTTTGGTTCAGAAAAACTCTGACCAAATACCCTCTCAACTATCCTAAATTCATCATAGAGGTGTTATTTTAGTCATAAAGTCAACCTAAGGAGACATTTTTATCAAATCAAAAGGAAGAACCCGAAGAAAAGGTAATGTTTTCACCACCCTTTTTCAAGGTCCTTTCTTCTTAAACTTCTTCTTTCTTTGTTATTTACTTTATAAAATAATAACACCAGTATCTTCTATATACTATGATGTTATTATAAATATGGTACAACAATATTCAGTATTCCATCCATCCTTTGAATAACATGTCACCATACGTGCGTACGTACGACCAACCGTCTCCACGTCATGGTGTAATTATTTCAATACATTATTATTTGGATGGGTATAATAATGATGTTTAATTCATGTGAATAATAAAACTAACATGTTAATGATTCTTTATATATGATATATCATCCAATTATATGTTATTTTAATATCAAAAGAATGATATTGTCGCTCATGCATACGTACGGACTACCGTCTCCACAAACGCGATGAGATTCATTCCCCATCGTATCCATTCAATTATAATTCTCATTTGATGATTAAAAATAAATTTTAAGGACTTGATATCATTCTAGATATAAATAAGATACAAACTATCCATAACAAACACATCTTATTTAAAAAAATATATAAAAGAAAATGAGTAAGTTAACACCCAAAATGACGATAATACTAAGTTATTATTAACAAAGAAATGTTAAAAGATCATATATATGATATAATATTAATGTATATGATTCTTGTATAATTTACTAACAATTATTTCACCATTATACTGGAGGTTAACCTACCCTCAACCAATGAAAAGTACAAGTTAAGTGGTTATTTCACAATCTCTCAATTATCCGAGGTTGTTTATACGTAATAATCTACTGGGACCCCTTTATCATCCACATCCATGTTTCTTAAATATGTATTTCAAATAATTATTAATATTTTATAGACTATGGGTTAACATCATTTATACAATTTTTGACTTTCTATAATATGTTTATAGAGGAATATTTTCGTCGCTTTCCAAACTAGGTTCTTTTTAACCTTTTTGACAAAATAAAGGTAAGAATGTATTTTTTTAACTTATATGAAAGGTGCGGCTATTTTTTTCCATTATAAACTCGTCAAGGCTTCCCTTACAGGATTATAAGAATATTTTAAAATTAAATGTTTTATTTTATAATTATGTGAATCTTAAAAGATTTCAAAATAGAAGAGATATTTCTCTAAAAAGAGTTTTGATTTAATCTATGTCAACATCCTTTGATGGATTTTAAGTTTATTTGGAGTTGATTTATTATGATACACAACATCCATATTTTATTGAAGGTTTTGTGATATTTTTTAGTGTGAATGTGCTATTTTTTACCATTCATGATTAATGGTTAAAGTATTGACATTTCGTATGCTATTTTTAATAAGAATGTTTATGATATGTTTAATCATTTTCATATGAGGAATGTATTGGATGTAGTATGTGATGGGTGGAGCCCTCTATATATCCTCGATGCATCAGTAGGTCTCATGAGACATCTAGATGTTGAATTGGCCAATTCCCTTTTCCAATTTGATTTATGGTTTTGGCTGAGGCCTTAATCATTTTTTGACGTCTGGGATGAGGCCTTGACTAAATGTTTCAGTATGTCCGACATTATACATTCCCTCATTATGAAAATAAAATTGATGGTTCATGTGGTCATTCGACTAGTATAATACCCCTGATTATGTTTTATTATGGCATGGTTTACTCTGCTCATATTCTTTCCATAAAAGAATTCATGTTTATTATTTGTAAAGGCATGTGGTTTCAGTTATTTACCATGCTTAATATTTATGTCATTTTCTATTGTATTACTTACCCTTGCTGAGGATTTGAGCTCACCCCTTTATTATGTTTCATTTTCCCAGGATATGAAGAAGTTATTAATGAGTGAAAAATAGGCATAATCTAGGAGGCTTGGATGTTTCTAATGAAATATATTTGTGTTGTATTTGTTTCCATGTTGTGAATTTGAACTTAGGTATGAATCATGCTTCCAATAATACTAAATTGATCAGTCATTCGAGACATTATTTTCTTATGATCATGCCAATGTTATGTAATAATACACCGACTCTGGGTAACTGGGGTTGGTGTGTTACATTTTGTATCAGAGGAAATATTGTACAAACCTTGGAAACATTATTTAGATAAACATTGATTCGATAACATAGACCTAAGATAGACTTTGAGGATTAGTATAGAAGAAATTCCTCGAATTTTGGTATTGTAGAATTTTTTTGAGTTTTCAGAAAAATACGTCTGTATTTTGATACGAGTAGGTAGAGGTAGATCTGGCACAGATGTACGTAGGGGTAAAACCTGAAAACATCACTTTGAGATAGACTCGAAGGGGAACTAGTGCACGACAACAGGCCTTACTGCACTCTTGGTTATGACACTCCTGGGAGATATGCTTAGGATTATTCTCATTTTATTTACAAACCATTATGAAGGGTTCATGAGTATATATTTTCTCAAAGAAAACATTTTTATGATTATGGATTATATCCATAAACTATTCAATTTATGTTAAGTGTTTTGCAAGTTTGGATTTATGTGTTGCGATTCATAACCTAATCTTGTGTATGCCATTGTTTAGAAATGGCGCAGAGTGGAAGAAATGGAAACCATATTCATTCATGAACTCCATGTAGGTATTTCAATCCTTCTCAAGATAATTATAGTGGAGCTGGTGATGCAGCTGGTACTGATCGGATAATCACCATACTGGGACAACTCACTGAAGTTATGAATAATAACCTTACCCGTATGGAGCACCCTGATCCACAGCGTGGAGGATCAATGTTAGATCTCTTTATGTGGAAACAACCACCAACAATCAATGGGAGTACAAATCTCATAGTAGTTGAGGAATGGATTAATTCCTTAGAGAAAATATTCCTTGCCTTGGGAAGTAGTGAAAGGGAAAAGGTTATCATGGTAGTTTACCGCCTCACTGTAGATGTTGATCAATGGTGGTCATCGATTAAAAACACAAAGGAAGATGAATAAGTGTCAAATATGCAATGGAGGGAGATCAAAGATCTTTTCTTAGATAAATTCTTTCCTGTGACCATCGAGCAGATATGGAAAGGCAATTTCTGAGTCTGAGGCCAAAGGAGGATGAGAATGTTGCAAATTATGAGGCTAACTTTACAATGTTAGAAAGATATGCTACAGATTAAATACGTAACCCAAGAAGTAAGATTGATCATTTCACTGATGGGTTAAACCCATTTCTCCATCTAAAATTAGTATCACAATCCTTCTCATTATACAAAGATATTGTCTCGTGTGCTATCAAGACAGAAGAGGAATTCTCTATGTCTTATGACTTTAAATCAAAGCAAGAGAAGCAGAGATCTACTGAACACTATGTGAAAGGAAATAAAGAAACAGTGAAGAAGGGGGGAATTTAATTTCCACCCTGTGATAATTGTGGAAGGAAGCATCCCGGTGGCTATCTAAAAGGAAAAGGGGTATGCTACAAATTTGGAGAGAAAGGTCATCTAGCTTCGGATTGTAATGGAAGGAAAGATGGTACCAATGTTCAATGCTATAATTGCAGATAGATGGGACATTATGAAAATGAATTTCCTAATCATCATGGAAACATAACTCAGAAAATGCCAAGGGATCAAGGCCAAGATTATGCAATCACTACTGCCGAGGTTCAATCACTGAAGACATGGTGGAAGGTAATTTAATGTTTTCCTCAAGATTAGAAAATTCTTTATTTGATTCTGGATCATCGCATTTTTTCATATCTTCCCAATTTTCTTACCAAATTAGATATTTCCAATTTGATTTAACAATGGAGTTGTCAGTCAACGCTTTTAAGGAAATTATCATTGTAACAATGTTTTGTGAATCAGTCCCCATTAGAGCACATAAATCTTCATTATCTGCGGATATCATCGTCATACCTATGATTTAATTTGATATAATCCTCGCTATGGATTGTCTTTCGGACCATGATGCAAAAATTTATGGTATGAATAAGAAGGATAATATTTTTGATGATGATGATAAGGAACACCTTATCTTTAGAGCGTAATCATCACCCCCTAATTCTTACCTAGATCTACCCCCAGTATCTCAACTAAATTCAATTATCGGGGAGGATGATAATGAAATAATTGTGGGTGATGAAAAGAATGTTCATATAGAGGATGTACATATTGTGAGGGAATATGATGATTTGTTTCTGGAATATTTACTTAGACATCCTCCAGAATGAAAAATTGAGTGTTCCATTGATTTAATTCCCGGTTCAAGGCCTATATCGAAGACATCTTATAGAATGGACACTGTGGAATTAGTTGAACAATAGAAACAACTAGAGGAATTGAGTAATAAGGGATATATTAGCCCTAGTGTTTCTCTTTGGGGAACCTCTTTCCTTTTTGTTAAGATGAAAGATGGATCTATGAGGTTATATATCGACTACAGGGAAATCAATGCAATAACAATAAAGAACAAGTATCCCCTACCTCTCATTGATGATATATTTTACCAACTGAACGGAGATCAATACTTTTCAAAGATTGACCTTCGATCTAGACACCATCAGTTGTGTGTGAATAAGGAAGACATTCCGAAGACATCATTTTGAAAAAGGTACGGGCATTACGAGTTTACATTAATGCCTTTTCGATTGACTAATCCTCCCTCTGTATTCATGGATCTAATGAATAGAGTACTCACGGAATATCTCGATGATTTTGTAGTGCTATTTATTGATGATATAATGGTATACTCCAAAATCTACGAGGATCATGAAAATACCTTGTGCATTATCCTAATGACCCTTAGAAGACATGAATTATATAGGAAAATTAGTAAGTGTGAATTCTGGCATTAAGAGATTTCTTTTCTTGGCCATATTGTCTCTACGGATGGAACCACTATTGATCCTACTATGAAAAAGGGAAATTCACGAATGTCCAGCACAAATGAGTATAACCAAGGTATGTAGTTTTATTGGCTTAGCAGGTTATTATCAGTGTTTCATCCAGAACATTGACCGATTGGCTAACCCATTAACATAGCTCAAACGTAAAGGGGTTAAATTTGTTTGAAAAAAAGAGTGTGAATAATGTTTTGAAGAACTGAATAGAAGATTATTGAATTCTCTTATTTTGACTCTACCATCGGGAAATGATGGGTTTGTTATTTATAGTGATTCATTGAAGAAAGGACTTGGTTATGTCCTTATGCAGAATGATAGAGTTATTTCCAATTCATCATGATAGCTGAAAATTATGAGGAAAACTATTCTACTCATGATCTTGAGTTAGCTTCTATAATCATTGCTGTGATGACTTGGAGACACTATCTCTATGGTAAAAAATGTGAGATTTATATTGATCACAAGATTTTGAAGAAAATTTTCTCACAGAATGAACTCAACATGAGGCAAAGGCGATGGCTTGAACTACTCAAGGATTATGAATGCACGATACACTAAAACCTGGGGAAGGAAAATACGGTGGCAGATGCTTTGAGTAGAAAAGATCATGGAGTTTTGAACATGATGATAATTGAAATGGATCATATTTTTATGGATCTAGTAAATATGGATTTGGGAATTACCATGGAAGGTGAAACATCGATACTTTTTCAAATGGTTTCCAAACCATATTTACTAGAAGGGATAAAGAGTTCTCAGACTAGTGATGAAGAGTTTCAAAAGAAGATTAAAGCTGTGAATGATGGGAGATTGAGTGTCTTTGTGTATGAATATGGAATATTGAAATTTGGGAACAGACTTTGTGTTCCCAATATACATGATCTAAAAAAGAGATTTGTTGGATGATGATCATAGTTCCAATTTCTCTATACACCCTGGGAGCACTAACATGTATAGATATTTGAAGAAACATTTTTGGTGGGACAACATGAAGAGGGAGATTACTGATTTTGTGTCAAGATGTATGGTTTTTCAATAAGTGAAACCTAGAAGGCAACAGCCTGGAAGAGTCACGCAACCTCTTCCCATATCGGAGTGGAAATTGGATAATATTATGATTGACTTTTTCATTAGACTACCAAAGACTCCTAGAATGAAGGATGCAATATGGGTCATTGTTGGTCGTCCTACCAAGTCAGCACATTTTCAAGCTATAAGAGAAGATCTACCACTTGAACGTCTAGAAAGACTACATATTAATTATGTTGTGAGGCTTCATAGAGTTTGTGAAAAAAATAGAAATGTAAAAAATGAAGGAAAATTTTTAGTATGTGAATAATCTAGAAAAATTATTTTTTAATTAATTATTTAAACTCAAAATAGTATTTTGTATCCTAATAAATCAACTTTGCAGCCCAAAAAATAACACACTACATTGACTAAAACATATTAAGGATAAAATAAAATGCCAAATGGTGTCTTTAAAGTAATTATTAAATCTTGAGGTAATTTTCATGAAGTCATACTTTTTACTGATTATAAGTAAAAAATAATTTCATATAAACATAAACTCATTTAATATACATGTGAAATAAAAATATTTAGGAAAAAATAGAAATCATAAATAAATAATGAGCTAACTAGAGAAAGCAACATCATTTTACACATACACATGAAGTAACCCTCATCGTAAAATATTGAATAAACCTCATTGTTAAATATGGAATTTCCATCACTATTATACTTGGAATAACCCTCAATATCTATATAAAAAAACAAATATTACACAATTAAATAGAGGGATGTCATGGACTCTCTTATATAGGGTTTATAATGAAACAAACCACACATAAAAAGATTCCATATAAGAAATAAATAATTATAACACATTTATTATTGCATCATAAAAACATGCCATAACAAATTATAAATCATTTTGGAATAAAAATATATTCCATTTCCTAAAAACACAATAATCAAAATTATAATTCAGAAAATATAAATAGAAGTTTTATTTTATTTTAAAAATACATAGAATCTATTTGTGAATATAATGTATAAAATATATTTTATAGAGGCGAGAATTCTCTTTACTGTTGTATATGTTAAAATTGAAAATACTTTTTTTCTTTTACAAAGTAGAAATAATATTCTATATAAAATATGGAAAAAGATATTCTTTTGGAATCCCATTAAAAATGTTTAAATGAATTAAAATTTCTTGTAAAGATTATTTATTTCTATATAAACACATCAAAAAAAATTATTGAAAATTAAAGAGAATTGAATATTTTAAAGAAGATATTTAAAAGAAATTACATTTACATCATGTTCGACTCATCCATTATGTATTTTTCATATAGATTAGAAACATTATTCTTATTATAGTCTTGAATATGAATTTTTTTATCATTTCATTTATTTTATAAAATTCATTTTTATAGACTATTAATTAATCTATTCAGTTCACATTAGATGTTTTTATAATATTCAGATAATTTTTCAAAACTGGATTTGATATGTTTAATATTGAAAAATTGTTTTTTACTACATCATCTAAATAATAACAATAAATAAATATTCATCTTTTTTAGACATCAGTTATAATTTTCATAAAATCCATGAATTGTGGTAATAAAAAATGAACTACGGTATAATCATAGAGACAGTAGGTTGTACGTATGTATGAGAAATGTATCCATTATTAAATGATCATTATCGAATGAAGGAAATTATTATTTATTCGCTATAAATTTATTATGGTATCATAAATACAATTTTTTAGTGTAATATGAATAGATTAATAAACCATTGGATTTGGTAGTGAGAAAATAAACACATTACATTGTTGAAGATATAGTCCACACATATTCAAAAAACATGTTATCATTTTTCATTTAATCGAATGACATTAAATTTAATGATATATTATTATTTCATAATGACTATTTTTTCATAATTTTCACACCCCAATATTTAATTCATTTTTATTTGTTTAATTCCTGGCCTCGGGTTCTCTCACCATGGTCCTGGTTATGTCCTGGTTTAAAATTTGTTGATGTTTAATGTTTTTTCTGGGTTTTAGACCCGTGCCCGGTCACCACGTGGTTTGTTATAACTGTGAAACCGGCCCTAGTGTCGTGCAGTTACTCAATTTTATTTTTGTTTTCATAATTTTTATTATAATTATTTTTATTATTATTAGAATTCTATATATTATTATTTCTATTATTAATGTTTATTATTATTATTATTATTGTTGTTGTTTATATTATTGTAAATATAGTTTTTTTCTTAATAATAATAATATTATTATTATTAGTATTATTATTATTATTATTATTCTATTTTTTTATTATCATTATTATTATTATTATATGAAAAAATCATTAATCGCTACACGCACCCCCCCCCCTCGTTCCCATGTTCCACGTCATGGGCTGCACCCCCCCATAGATTGTGCTATATTGGTATCCCCCCACCCACCACCACCTCATGCCTTCTCCCCTCCCAAACCCATGATCCCAGCTTATCGACCAGCCCCAGCGGCCACTACCGCCTCACCCAGTTGCCTTTGCCTAGTGTCTGTCACGCCCTGCCTCTTTGCTTCTTCCTCGCCTCAATGCACCAACCGCCTCCTGCAACCTCACCTCGCCTACACCACTCTTCCCGACTGCCTCCCATCTGGTAAGGATGTGCCCCGGCCTCCCACGGTCTGACCAACCCACTTCTAGCCTACAACCTTTCGGAACCCCCCCCTGACCAGCACGCTTCGGCCTGCCATGTCATCGGCCTCCCTTACTCTCACACTCTGCATTACGCCAGCTAGCTGCGCACCCGGGAATCGGTGCGCGGCCCCTTGGTGGTATCCCTTTAGGGCACACACCCATGATCACAACCCCCTACTACAGTTTTCTACTTTACACTTTCTATAAGGTGTTTTTCTTCAGGGTTACCAGAACATAACGTTTCGGGAGTTGGTTTGGGAGTTTTTTAGTTGTTGTAGGTGTTTGGTCAGCCCGCAGAGCATTTCTCCACATTCAATTGATGTTTCACCACACACACCCTTGCATTGAGGTAGGCGAACACAACTTTTCCTTTTATGATTAAATCCATTTTATTCATGATTTATTTTAGTTAAATCATTTACCTATTCCGCAATCTCTCACTTCAATTAGATAATATGTTATAGTTTTTTTCAATTTATTAGGTTTTTCTAGAAATAGTTTTGAAGTATTGTTTTTAGTTAAATTTATTTGTAATTATGAAGTTGTGTTCTATGGATATCAGAAGGTATTTTGATAGTGTTTTTAATAGGTAAATCTTTTTCACATTTCTTTTGTATAGTTTATCATAGAGTTTCCTATATTTGGGTACCTTGTTTGACATAATAATAGAATCATTAACAAATCATGTGGTTTGCTTATATAGGTTATTTATGAATTGTTTGGACTGTATATGAAAATTGTTTATAAATCTATTTTCATTTTCATACAATTATTTGTATTCTAGTTCAGTCATGGAAGCATTTTATAAATTTTGCAGTCGGTTTATCAAATTGTGTGGAAGTTCTGAATCATATTTTGTTATGTCTTTGGTTTTCGTTTTCTTTTGATAGAAAATTTTGAGTGTTTTTACATTAGTGGTTATGGAATAGTGGTTATGTGAAGATATTTTGAGAAGGGATTGATGTTTCCAATATGAGGGTTGGTGGTATTTCAAATAAGTGGAGTGGATGATTTGGATTTTTAAAGATGGTTCTAGGATCCCAAAGGATGGAGGTACTATTGTGTGTTTCCAATGAAGTGGTTTAAAATGTGTTCCTCATGGATTTTTCCCATTTGGATTTATAAATTTAAAAGCGGTACTAGTAAGATTATTTGGCTAAATGGATTTAGACATGTCCACTCGAAGGCCCATTTGGAACTTTCAATTCAAAGGTGATGTTTGGGTAATGATTTTGGATGCTTTGGACATAAAGGAATGTTTGGCTCTTCCTATTCATTGGTGGAGTTGTGTTAATATTTATAATGTTTTGTGTTTGGTTGTTGTGTGTGTCTGGTCGGAGTTTTAAATGTTTTTAGAGAAATTATTTCGACCTGGATGTAACGTGATGACCTGTTTGGCAATTTCAGCATTACTGTAATGTTTGTCTTCATTCTTTGAAGTGATGAAGTTTTGATTACAATATGCCCATTAAAGAACATTTATATTTTGAAAGAGGTATTAAATGGTTTTAATGATTTCATGGCATGAAGGCCCGGTTGGATCCTTTGATGATATGATATATATATATATATATACATATATACATACATATATTTATATATATATTGGGCACCTCTATAGGGGGGATATCCCTTATGGGTTATCATATAGATTGACCGTTTTTTGGGGTAGACAAGTGTGGTGAGATGAGTCATGAATGTGAGGGCCTCCTACTTACACAATATTATTATAAACACCATGGGTTCTTGGGAAACCTTTAGATGCTCGAGTGAAGGTTTCTAACCAATCCTGATTAGATGGGTTGGTACCCCTAGATTTTTTGTTTTTATAGGAAGGCTTTTCCAATGGATTGGTAATTTTAGAGTAGCTAGTTGGTTATATACATAGGCGCTTCACCATATGCTTGCATGTGGTTTATAAATACAGTAAATTAGGGTGTCTTATAGGGATGTTTAGGATCACCCATGGTTACTCATTTACTTATATTTCATGATTAGTTTTTTGTCGTACTATTTTGTTTCTAGTATTACTTATTTACCTGTATTATTTTAGCCCAGTATTGGTATCTTTTGTTTTGGGTTCTGTTTATAAAATTAAAATAACATTTTATGGAAATTTCATGTAGCATCTACTGGATTTATGAATGAGAAAAATCATGTTTCTTATTTTAAAATGATAAAACACTATATTTATAATTTTATTTCAATCATGTGTTTATGGATTGTTTTGGGAAATGAGATGTTGGATTCTGTGGTTAATTTTGGCATCCCTACTAAGCATATTTATGGCCATGCCAATTTTATCATTTCAAGTACATGGTCCCTTTGATCTGGATTTCTTGGCTAGATTTCTCATTATTACAGTGAGATCAGACACTGGATGAGTGGTGACCTGGAAGGTCACAAGGATACATCTTCAGTTTTATTTCTTTTTCCACTGCTAATGTTCAGTTTTTTTTATTTTCATTATTCATGGTTATTTATTTATATTTTTGGTCCAAATCAATCCCAACAATTAGGTTTTGTTTCCCAACACCGGTTGCTAGCCCTTGGGGATCGGGAACGCCCTTCGGGCCATGTCACTAACTTGCTCGGGTGAATGGTTTAGGGTCGACCCAGGTTGGTTTGTGACAAAATGGTGTTAGAGGGGGCCTTGTTATCTTGGGTGTCCAGTAGATGGAGATTAGGACTGTCGGGACTCGATTGGTAGGTATGGGAAGGGCATCAATCACAATCGCACGTTCTGAACATCGAGTCTCCAGGGTTAGTCTTATAATTGAGTCCTTTTTTATAGTTTTCATTTGAATGAGGGATGACAACAGAGGAAAGATAACGTCACATTGTGATTTAACATGGAGTAGTGACCCTTGTGGTGTCCAATTACACAATTTAACTTTCCCTTAATTGTTGTTTCTTACTTGCGTCATCGACCACTACAAAGTTTCTAGGTTAATCATGATTACCAGTCTCTCACTTCATTAATTTGATGCATTTTGTGTGTTGTCGTGGTTCTTATGGGTGTTAGTGCACTTTTGAAAAGGAAAAAATGTTTTTGAAATTATAACTATTTATTTTAAATCGAATTAAATTTGTGAAAGGGATTTGTAAAACTGAATGCACTTGGTCTAAAAATCTGGTGGTTTCTTGGAACTGGTAGAGATATGGTTTGGGTGTAACCTCGGGTACTCCTTAGGAACATGGTCACATGTGAGGTAATTCATGGGAAGTACATGTTGGTGTGTACAAATGAAGTCAAATGAAGACAAGTGGAATAGTTCATGGGATTACTGGGTTGTGCGCTTAGAATTAAAGGGTTGGCCTTGTTTTTCTAAAGTGATTTGAAAAAGGGGAAATGATTTTTGGGAAAATTGAATTTTGTTTGAAAAGGAGGTTTCATATTTGGAATGTGGGCTTGAAAGAAGGCGGTTTTGAAATGTTAAATGAAAAACTGAGTTTTCTTAGTTGAGTTGGTATTTTCTAGTTCCTTTTGAGCTGGTTATTTTGGATGAAGGTGATTTTTTTATGTTTCTTAGGATTGATATCAATTTTAGATCTATGTTTTATATGTTTTTCAGAAAATTCCACCAAGAAAGGTCCCCTTGATTTTTTATAAGTCGTGCCCAGTTTTTGGTCCTCCTCGTACATTGCATGCACTTTACAATGATTAAGGTCCGTTAAAGGATGCATAGTGGCTTGAATAGGTCGAACGCATATTCAGGGTATTAGAACTCTCGAGGTGGTCAGAGTGTGTGCCATTTTGGATATATTTGGTGGACCAGCTCTGAACAATTGGGAGTTGGATGATCTGCCATAAATGAAAGTTGGGATGACCCGGGATGTCGTTAAGTACATCTCCATCTGATGGATTATACCCTAAGTGGAGAAGATGATGAAAATGGAAGAACCCATTTGTATTCAATAAGGACGACAAACAGAGAAGACTTATATTGACCATTTCAAGGTACTTGTTTCCTTTTCTCTAGAGGCTACGTTGTATGATTAGATGAAGACTTCTCTATTAATCAAGGGTCTTCTTCTAGAGATCAAGGAGCATGTCCTTTTTTCTAAAGAACATCATTTCGTGAAGCTGGTGGATGAGGCATTCCTAGATGAATTGGTCTTTTGAGTGTAGGTTCTTGGAAATCTAGTGAGTCTAGTTGCTCATGAAGTTTCCCAATCTAGAAAGCAGGGTGAGCAAGAGGGACCCATTTCTAAAGAGTCCACTATAGCGGTTATAGCTTCCAGTTTGTTGGACCGTTTAGTGGTGTGCCACCAGTGTGGCCGGTTCGGGCACATAGAGCTGTCAAGTCACATCCCTTCAAAGACATGCCATCGTTGCAGCTATCTGGGTCATCAAGAAAAGTTATGTAAGAAGTGTCGCTTAAAGAAGATGCTATGACCGGAGGAATTTTTTTACATGACTATGAGATAGGGGATTCTTCATCCATCAGTGTCACAACTAAAGGTATTGTGGTGAAGCTTACACACAGTCAGGAGATGCCGGGGGTGTGGAGCCTATGTTTGGGTTTTGAGTTCCATGTTGGCAGTGAAACATTTCAAGTCTTTTCATTCCCATTTTTCTATTTATAATGTTTTGACATTGGTGTATGTTCATTTTTTATCATGAAGTTATTATGTAATCATCCTATTTTTAATCCAAGTTGTCATGGTTGTGTGAATGTTGTTTTCTTAATTGTGCGTTTTCTTAAAAGTGTGTTCGGACCATCTATGTGTTAATCTCTGCAAGGTTGTGTTTCTTTTTAGATTTAACTGTTTTTGGAGGAATCGATGTTTCTGGTTATCAATGGATTCATTGTTTAGTAACAGCTTTCATTGGATGTTTTCTCTAGTGTTGGGGGTTTCTGGTCCAGATCTAGAGTTTCAAGTTATAGTAGAGTTTTTGTTCACTCATTTTATAAAATTTATTTTCGATCTGTTGGGAGTTCTCATGTTTCCCCGCCCCCCTTCACGGGGTGTTATGTTTTAGTGTTAAATTTCCAATTTTTTTGAATTCTTATGGTGGGGAGAACCCTCTCGTGTTCTCCGGTCCTCTTGTGGTGTGGTTTGTTTCCATTTAAATCTGGAATTGACTCTTGTTTTGTCTATTTTTCGGTCGAGTGACTTTCTGGGGGCATAAAGTTTCTATGGTGGGGAGAATTGTCACACCCTGACATTTAAATAAATTTTATTTAATTAATTCAAAGCCCCATGTTCTCACAACATGGTCCTAGTTGGGTCCCGGTTTAAAATTTGATGATGTATATTGTTTCTACTGGGTTCCTGATCCATGTGAGGTCATCGCACGGTAGGTGGTAGCCGTGCAACCTTCCCTAGTTTCATGCAATTGTTAAATATTAGTATTATTATTATTTTCATTATCATTATTTTTATTTTTATTATTTTTATTATCATTATTATATATATTATTGTTTCTGTAATTATTGAGTTATTATTATTTTATTACTATTATTATAGTTTATATTATCGTAATTATAAATGTTATTTTTAATATTATTATTAATATTCATCGTATTATTAATATTATTAATCTATAGTTTTTGTTATTATTATTATAAAATAAATAAACCCTAATCGCAACCCACACACCCCCTTTCCCCTTTTCCGCACCGCAGGCAGCACCACCCCCCTCCCTGATCGTGATGTTTGGGTACCCCCCCCCCCACCACCACCTCCTGACTTCTCCCCTCTACACCTCACACTCCCAGCCTGCCGACCATCCCCAGTGGCCACTTCCACCGCGCTCAGCTTCCTTCGTCCAGTGTCGGCCTTGCCTCGCCTCATTGCTTCAGCCCCGCCTCACCGCACCAGCCACCTCCAACAACCCCGCATTGCCTACGTCACGCTTGCCGACTACCACCCCTCTGTGAGAGGTCGTCCCTGACCTCCCATGGTCCGTCCATCCCACCTCTATCCTCCAGCCTACCGTCCGACCCACCTCCGACCAGCCCGCTTCGACCTGACATGTCTATGGCCTCCCCTACCATCGCCCTTCGCCTTGCACCGGCCAACAGCACACCCGACAGTTGGTACGCAGCCCCATAGTGGTCTCCCTTTCTGGCGTACACCCCTACTCATGACCCCTACCACGGTTTTCTCCTTTTCACTATATTTAGGGTATTTTAATTCATGGTTACCAAACACTAATATTTTGGTTGTGGGTTTGGGAGTTTTTATAGTTGTTTTAGTTGTTTGGTCAGTCCACAGGGCATTGCTCCTCATTCCATTGATGATTATTTGTGTCCACCCTTGAATTGTGGTAGGCAAACCCAAATTTTCATTTCCGATTAAATCCATTTTATTCTTGATTGATTTTAGTTAAATCATTGACCTGTTTCACATTCTCGTACTGCAATTAGTTAATATGTTATAGTGTTCTTCAATTTATTAGTTTTGATAGAAATATTTTTGAATTATTATTTTTTAGTTAATTTTATCTTTACTTATGAAGGTTGTGTTTTATTTATGTCAAAAACTATTTTGATATAGTTTTCAATATGAAAATATTTTTCACATTACTCTCGAATAGTTTATCATGGAGTTTCCCCAATTTGGGTAAATTGTTTGAACTAGTTATTGAATCCTTAACTAATCATGTGGTTTTCTTATATATATTATTTATGGTTTTCTTGTCCTGCTTATGAAAAATGTTTATAAATTGGTTTTCTTGTTCATAAAATTATTTTTAAACTGGTTGATTCATGGTATAATTTTATAAATTGTAAATTTGGTTTATCTAATTGTGTACAAGTTGTGAAATTTATTTGGTTATGTGTTTGGTGTGTGTTTTCATTCAAAAAAGGATTTTGAGTGTGTTTACTTTGGAGGATATGGCATAGTAGTTGTGTTATGATATTTTGATAAGGGATTGATGTTTCCAATAGGAGGGTTGGTGTTATTTCAAATAAGGTGAGTGGTTGATTTTGATATTTAAAAATGGTTCCATGATCCCAAAGTATGGAGGTTCTTTTGTTTTTTTTCCAAATAAGTTATTTAAAATGTGTTCCTTATGGATTTGAACAATTTGGATTTATAAATTTAAAAGCATCATTGGTAAGATGTTTTGGGTAAATGAATTTACACATGTTGACTCAAAGTCCCATATGGAACGTTCAATTCAAAGGTAATGGTTGGGTAATGCTTTTGGATACATTGGACAAAAAGGCCCATTGGAACATCCAATTCATGTGTGGAGCTGTGTTAACTTTTAGAATTGTTTGTGTTTGGACATTGAGTGTGTCTAGTTGGAGTTTTGATTGTTTTTAGATAAATGATTTCAACATAGATATAACGTGATGATTTTTTTTGGTAATTTCAGCTTTAGTGTAATGTTTGTCTTGACTCATTGAAATGAAGACGTATTGATTACCATATTCCCATTTAACAGGATATATATTTTTAAAGAGGTATCAAATGGTTTTAATGATTTCATGGCATGATGGTCTGTTTGGAACCTTTTTTGATATGATATATATATATATATATATATATATATATATATTTGGGTCACCTCTATAGGGGGATTTCCCATATGGGTTATTGTATAGAGTGTCCGTTTTGGGGTAGGCATGTGTGGTGAGACGATTAACTCATGTGGGGGCCTCCTACTTACACGATATTATTATAACCACCATGAGTTCCTGGGAAATGTTTACATAATCGAGTGACGGTTTCTGACAATTTCCGATTAGATGGGTCGGTACCCCTAGATTTTTTGTTAGTCCAGGCAGGCTTTGCCACTATATTGATCAGTTTAGGGTGTCCAGTTGGTTATGGACTTAGGATCCTCAATATACACTGAAAGTGGGTTCAGAAACCGAGTACATCTAGGTGTCTTATAGAGATGTTTAGGATCACCCCTAGTTAAACATTTAATTATATAGCATTTATAAATTCTGCCGTACTATTTTGTTTCTAGTATACCTTATTTACCTGTATTATTTTAGCCCATTTTTGGTATCTTTTGTTTTGTGTTTTATTATAAAATGAAAATATTGTTTTATGGAAATTGCATGTAGCATCTGCTGGATTTCTGAATGGGAAAAATCATGTTGCTTATATTAAAATGTTAAAACACTATATTTATAATTTTATTTCAAACTTGTGTTAATGGATTGTTTTGGGAAAGGAGGCATTTGATTCTGTGTTTATTTTGGAATCCCTTTTGATAATCTTCATGCTCACGTATATTATATCTTCTCAAGTGCTGGTTTCCTTGGATCAGGTTTTCTGGGATAGATTTCTCATTATTAGGGTGAGATCGTCCTTTTGCTGGGTGGTGACCTAGATGGTCACTATGAGGTATCATTAATTTTATTTTCTATTTCGCTGCTAAAGTTCATTTTTTTATTTATTTCTTTTTCATTTATTTATCTTTTTGGGTCAAATCATTCCCAGCGATTAGATTTTGATGCCCGACCTTGGATGCCAGCCCGTGGGGATCAGGAACGCCCTTCGGGCCATGTCATGGATCGATTTCGGTGACTAGTTCAGGTTCCACTATGGTAGGTTCATGAAAAAATGATGTTAGAGGAGGCCTTGTAATTTGGGGTGTCCGGTAGATAAGTATTAGGACTTTCGGGACTCGAGGGGGAGGTACGAGAAGGCCATCATGAACCCTCGCATGTTCCAAACCTCAAGTCACCAGGGGTAGTCCAGGAATAGAGTCCTTGTTTCATTCTAGTTTTTATTTTATTGAGGGATGACAATGGAGGAATTCTGATGTCCCATCGATATTTAACACGAACTATGACCCATGTGGAGTCCGAGTACATGGTTTATGTTCCTACAGATTGTTGGCGTTTACTTGGGGCATGGCCCACTACCATGTCTCCAGGATAATCTTGATTACTTGTCCCTCAATTCAGTAATTTTATTCAAGTTGTGTATTGTCTTGGTTCTTGTAGGTGTTAGTGTACTTTTGAAAATGATAATTTGTTTTTTCAAATTTTAAGGATTTCATTTAAATGGAATTAAATTTGTGAAAGATATTTTTGAAACTGAATTCTCTTAGTCTAAAAATCTGGTGGTTGTAAGGAACTGGTAGATATATATTTTTGGTGCAACCTCGGGTAATCCTTATGAACATTTTCACATGTGTGGTAATGCACGGGATTTACGTGTTGGTGTGTTTGGATGAAAGATGATAATAACAAGTTCATTAGTTCAGGGGATTACTAGGGTTTGCGGTTGGAATTAATGGGTTGACCATGATTTTATAAAGAGATTTTAAAAAGGGGAAATAATTTTTTGGTAAATTGAATTTGGTATGAAAAGTGGTTTTTTTATTTGGAAATATGGCTTGAAAGAAGTCAGTTTTGAAATCTAAAATGAAAAGGGGATTTTTTTAGTTAAGTATGTATTTTATTGTTTCTTTTGAGCCGGCTATTTTGGATGAAGGTGCTTTCTTTGATGTTTCTTTGGATTGATATCGGTTTTGAATCTATGTTTTATATGTTGTTTAGAAAATGCTGTCCAGAAAGGTCCTCAATGTTTTTGATAATTTCTGCAAAGTTTTTGGTCTTCCTTAGTCATTGAATTTATTTTACAGTGATCAAGGTCCGTTAAAGAAGACAAGTTGGCTTCACGAGGTCAGATACGTCTTGAGGGTATTGGGAACTACTGAAGTTGTCAGAGTGTGTGTCGTTTTGGGTTTATTTGGTGGTATATCTATGGACAAATGGGATTTGGTTTCCCCACTATCAATGCATGTTTTGATTATGTGGGATTTAATTACATCCTTCATCATCCGATTTATTATACACGTTGAGGTGAATACGAAGAAAAGGTAACAAATCATGTGTATTCAACAAGGACGACAGACAGTGAAGACTTATGTTGACCATTTCAGGGAACTATTGTCATTTTCTCCAGTGGAAGCGTCATAGTATTTGATGAAGAATTCTATCATCATAAGGGTTCTTCGTCCAAAGATCAAGGAGCAGGTCCTCTTTTCTAAAGACAATCGTTTCACGAAGATGGTAGAAGAGGCATTCCTAGCTGAATTGGTCTTCATAGCACCGGTGCATGGCTATCCAATGAGTCCATTTTCTCATGATGGTTCCCCATATGGCGGGCAGGATGTGCAAGAGGGAACCATTTATAAAGATTCTACTATACTGGTTCTGGCTACCAATTCATTGGACAGTTCAGTGGGGTGCCACCACTATGGTCGGTTCAGGCACACGAAGATGTCATGTCACATCCCTACGAAGACATGCCATCGTTGTAGCTATTTGGGCCATCTAGAGATATTTTGCCAAAAGCGTTGCCTAAAGAAGATGCTATTCACAAAGGAATTTCAGTACCTGACTGTGAGATAGGGGATTCTTCAGTCATTAGTTCCCCAGCCATAGGTCATGGGGTGAAGCTCACGCATAGTCAGGAGTTGCTGGGAGTGTGGTGCCTCAGTTTGGGTTTTGTGTTCTGTGTTGGATGTGTAACATTCAAGTGTATTCATTCTCATTTTTCTATTGTTAAATTTTTATGTTGTTTTATGTTCAATGTTTTTTCATGAAGTTATGATGGACTCATCCTATTTTTAATCTAAGTTGTCCTCGTAGTGTGAATGTGGTTTTTGGAATCGTATGTTTTTCTTAAAAGAGTGTTTAGACAAACTGTGGGTTAATCTCGGCTTGGATGTGTTCGTTTGGTGATTTAAGTGTTTGTGGTAGAATCTATGTTTCTGGTTATTCTTGTATTCATTGTATGTGTTATGCTTTCCACACAATTTTTCTCTAGTGTTGGGGTTTTTTAGTCCAGGACTAGAGTTTCGAGTTTTAACAGAGGTGTTGTTTTCTTGTGCTATAAAAGATAGTTTCGATTGGTTGAGAGTTATCTTATTTCCCCCCACCGCTTCCCTATGTGTTATGTTTGTGTGATAAATTTCGTCATTTGTTGAATTCTCGTGGTAGGGAGAACCCTCTCGTGTCCTCTAGTTCTGTTGTGATGTGGTTCCTTTCAGTTTCAGCCAAGCATGGCCTCTTTTTTTTTCTATTTTTCAGCCGTGTGACTTTATAGGGGCATAAAGTGTCTATGCTGGGGAGAAGTTTCACACTCCGACATTTAATTCATTTTTATTTAGTTATTTCATGGCCCCAGGTTGTCACACCAAGGTCCTAGTTGGGTCTCGATTTAAAAATTGATGTCATTTAATGTTTTTACTAGGTTTCTGAACAATGTGTGGTCACTGCGTGGTTGGCGGTAGCCGCGCAACTGGCCCTAGTTTCATTCAATTGTTTAATATTATTTTTATTTTTATTTTTACTATGATAATTTTTATTATTTTTTTTATTATCATTATTCTATATATTATTATTTCAATTATTATTGTTTTATTATAATTTTATTAATATTATTGTTGTTTATATTATCATAATTATAATTGTAATTCTTAATATTATTATCATTATTATTGTTTGTATTATTAAAATTATTATAATTATGTCGTTGTTGTTATAATAATAATTATTATTACTACTATTAATATAATAAAATGAAAAAAACCTCAATCGCTACTCGCACCACCCCTTTCCCCTATTCAACGTTGTGGGCTGCACACACCCTCTTCCCCAATCGTGCTGTAGAAGAACCCCCCCTACCATTTCCCGTCCGCACCCCACGCTCCCAGCCTGCCGACCAGTCCCAGCGGCCACCGCCACACTGCCTAGCCGCCTTCCCCTAAAGCTGGCCTCACTCGACCTCCTTGCTTCGGCCCCACCTTTCCGCACCAACCGCCACTAGAAACACCGCCAATCCTACTTCGTGCATCCCGACCGTCGCACCTCTGGAAAGGTAATGCCCTGACAACCCGCAGTCTGACCAGCCCACCTCCGGCCTCTAGCCATCCGGCCAACCGACCTCCGACCTACCCACTTCACCCTGCCATGTCTCCGTCCTCCCACACTCTCTCCCTCCTCCTTGCGATGTCAAGATGTGAACTCAACCATCTGCTTGCGGCCCCCTTGTGGTCTCTATTTCTAGTGCACGCCCCTGCTCATGACACCCCTATCACGGGTTTCTCCTTTTCTCTAGATTTTTTGTGTTTTTCTTAATGGTTACCAAACCCTAACATTTCGGGAGTTGGTTTGGACGTTTTTCTAGTTGTTTTAGGTGTGCGGTCTGTCTATAGGGCCTTGCTCCTCATTCTATTGAGGTTTTATCATGCTCGCCATTTCATTGAAGTTGGTGAACCCAAATTTTCCATTCTAATTAAATCCATTTTCTTCTTAATTGATTTGAGTTAATTTTTTGACCTGTTTCACAATATCACACTGCAACTAGTTATTATTTAATAGTGTTTTTCAATTTATTGGTTTTGTTAGAAATTATTTTGAAGTAATTTTTTCATGTTAAATTTATCTGTACTTATGAATGTTTTGTTCTGTGGATGTGAAAAACTATTTTGACAATGTTTTCCATATGGATGTAATTTTCATATTACTCTCGAATAGTTTAGCATGGGGTTTCCATGATTTGGATTACTTGTATGACTTGGTTATATAATAGTTAGAAAATTGAGTGGTTTTTTAATACAAATTATTTATGCATTGTTAGGTTTTCTTATGAAATTTTTTTTACAAATTGGATTGGTTATTCCTAAATGCATTTAAAAACTAGTTGAGTCTTGGTAGCATTTTATAAATTGTACAGTCAGTTAAGGAAATTGTGTGGAAGTTTTGAAATTTACTTGGTTGTGTATTTGGTGTGTGTTTGCTTTCTAAAGAGGATTTTGAGTGTGTTTACATTTGTGCTTATGGTATAGTGGTTGTGTTAAGAAGTTTTGAGAAGGGATTGATGTTTACAATAAGAGGGATGGTGTTATTTAGAATAAGGGATGTGGTTGATTTTGATATCTAAAAATTGTTCTTGGATAGCAAAGGATGGAGGTCCTTTTGTGTGTTTTCAAAGAAGTGGTTTTAAATGTGTTCATCGAGGATTTGGCCCATTTTGCTTTATAAATTTAAAAGAAGCACTAGTAAGATGTTTTGGGTAAATGAATTTAGACATGTTGACTAAAAGGACCATTTGGAACTTTCAATTCAAATGTGGTTTTTGGGAAATGCTTTAGGATACATAGGACTGAAAGGCTTATTTAGCTCTTCCATTTAATGGGTGGAGTTGAGTTAACTTTTAGAATTGTTTGTGTTTTGAAGTTGTGTGTGTCTGGTCAGAGTTTTAATGGTTTTTTGAGAAATGATTTAGACATGGATATAACATGACGGCCTGTTTGGCACTTTCATAATTACTGTAATGTTTATCTTGATTCTTTGAAATAAATTTTTTTTATTACTTTATTCCCATTTAAAAACTATAATATTTTGAAAGAGGTATAAAATAGTTTTAATGATTTCCTGGCATGAAGGCCTGGTTGGAACCTTTAATGATATGATATATATTATATTTTTGGGGCACCTCTATAGGGGGGATATGTAACAACCCGATATTTTATGATAAGTATTCTTTTTAATTTATTTTATGTCATGTGTTTTATGCTACAACAAGGTTATCTTGTGTTATATTCCACACTGTATTATCTTTAAGTATACACAACACTATTCTTAGATTGTGTTACACACAATTTCAAGATCGTTTTATAATAGTCATTATACGAAACATTGAGTGTGTATATATATATATATTCAATGTATAAATGAAATATGGTTGGATTATGTTATACAAAACAACAAAGAAGTCTTTCACTACACGCAACCCTGACTTGGCTGGCATTACACGCAATCACGACCTTCCTCGATAGCGTGTGTTGTACGCAATATCAAGAGTCACTAAACAACGATATATGGTTATAATATTATCACGAACTAGACGTTATGAATAGTATTAACAACATTTTGATTTTTATAACATTATTATTCATCTTACACATTTTATAGAACATGTTATGAGAACAAAATAAACTTTTCGGGTAAAATAAGTTTTTTTAAAAAAAAAATGCAGTTTTGCCGCCTTTTGATGGGGCACCCACATAAATCTAGTGTTTGACAAGTTTATAAGTTCAATTTTAAAAAATAAAATTATTATTTGAAATCAGGATATAAAATTTTACCTAGGATAAAATTTTCATATTATTCTGATAACTTTTATATTTTAATGAATAGTAAAACCACGCTATATTTTAATTAATAACAACATTTTTCATCGTAATAATTTATGTGGATAATTTATAATATTTAATGGTTTTAAAATAAAAATAGAATATATTTTTACCATTTAATATAATGTATGTCATTATCATTGATTTTACCTTGAATTCGTATGTTAAATCAATTCAATATTTTATAAAGTTTTAAACAAAAACCCATTTTCTTTCGACAACGGGATTAATTTTAATTTAATATCTGCAACTTTTTTTTGAATTTGGAAAAATGGATTCCATATTTGGAATCAGTCGTTCCAAATTATGTCAATAAGCTACTTTTTATTTTTGGGCATTATGAATAGTAACTATGGTAAATTTTATTTACCATAGTTAAAGGTAAATCAGATAATGAAGGGTAAATATAAGATTATAAAATTAAACTAACACCTAACAAAATTCTAATTTTTGACTAAAAGTCATCCTATATCACCTAAGGGTCAGTTTAGGTTCATTTTATGGTATTTTGACAATAAAAATAATTTAATTATTATTAAAACCAAAGAAAGTGACAACATGCCACTCTCTTAAATCTTATAAGTATATTAATTTTAATTTAGGGATAAACATCATGAAACATCTTACATTAATAGTCTCCAGAAAGCTAATAAAATTATCTACATCATATAAATTTATTTATAATTTTTAGGGATTAAATAATCGTCATTAATTGTGACACAATAGTGATGCAGAAATTGTTTATCTAGTGAAAAATCAAGAATATAGTATTTATTAAACTAATAGTGAGCATAAAAGGCACAGAACCCTGACCAAAACTTATTTTTCATGTAAATTTAAACCATAATCATCCAATGGTCTAATATTTGACCATTTGGAGCCTTATTAAAGCGATGATGACACTTATATTATATTATTTTAAATCATGCCAAAGTTGTCAACTTCATAATTTAATAAATATAAAAATTTAAATATTGTGATTTTAAGATGATAAATTCTAGTAAATGTATTAAGGTGAAAGGAAATCGATTTATGTTTATCAAAGAATTTTATTTTTAATTTTTATGAAACAAATATGTATATTAAATAATTATACAAAAATGTTGTTGTAATTATTTTATTAAGAGATAAACCAAATAAATGGTTTTAAAAATAATAAAATAAATATTATATTAACTATTTAATGTGATCCATTAATTTTATAGATAAATATGAAATTTTATGAATCTATTAACGCTTTTATTTTGAACATATCTTCTGTATATATTTTATTTAAATTCAAATAAATGAATAGTGTCAAAATTGACACTATTTTTATTTTATAAAAATAACATATTATTAAATTGTTTAAAAATCACAAATTTTTTTAAAAATTATAAATTGAAATTTATATAGTCTAAAATTTCATAAATTATCCAATTATAGAAAAATAACAACACATAAGTGATTATTTATTACCATTTAATATTTAGAATTTTATTACCACAAATAAACATAAATAGATTAAATAAGGATAAATAAAAATGATAAGGTTTAAAATAAGATCAAATCATGTCTAAATTTTATTATTTGGTGATATTACAACCCTATCTCATCTAATATTATAATTGAGTCATTTTTGGAGGTTTTTATGTGGGGATTTAATTTATATTGAACTAATATTTTTTAGGATTCCGAAGG
Source organism: Viscum album (assembly GCA_963277665.1). Classification (NCBI taxonomy): domain Eukaryota; kingdom Viridiplantae; phylum Streptophyta; class Magnoliopsida; order Santalales; family Viscaceae; genus Viscum; species Viscum album. The sequence goes on along the minus strand of OY728122.1, from coordinate 1,249,489,220 downwards.
TGCCCCTCTCCTCCCTTATAAAAGGGCATGTCCTCCCTCCCCTCATCACACCATTTTGAGCCCTAAACTCAGAAAAACCATGCCCATATCACTTTCCCACTTCCCTAGAAACATCCTAGAGGTCCTGGTTTTCTTCTAAGACCTATTTTATTTCCCCAAGAGGAGATCTCAAAGAGGCGCTTCCAAGAAGAGGTAATGTTTGTTACTGATTCTTTCAACATTATTCCGTCTTCTACTTCTTCTTCTTTAGTTGTTTCATTATAAATTAATAACATCATTATCACTAATATAATGATATGTTATTATAAGTATGAAACAACCCTATTTCACCATCTATCCATCAAGCGGAAAATGAAATCATCGCGCGTGCGTACGTACAGAATACCGTCTCCACGGCGTGGTGCAATCTGTTTTTCCACCAATACCTTACATGGATGGGTATAATGGTGTAATGAATAACTATATATGGTCATTATAAAATCATACTGATGCTGAAATATTATACCATCCTCTCCAATTCTATTCAATTATTATGGGAACGATATCATCACTCGTGCGTACGTACGGACTACCGTCTCCACCACGCGATGAGATTCACTCTCCATGTTAACCATTCAAGAATGGTTATAAAGTATATATAATAAGTAATCATGAAATATATGACATAATAATACTATTGGATTTATGTATATATATATATATGTATGTCATCTACTTAATACCATTCAATTCAATAAGAAACAAAAACAGCGTTCATGCGTACGTACGGCCTACCGTCTCGATGAACGATGTATTTTTTCCATTTGTCAAACTATTATATATATGTATATTCTGAATATATATTATATATAAATCATGTTTTAAATTATGGATGTATGTAATCATGATCTATGTAATAATATGAATAATTTCAAGTTAAAATACGAACGACAAATGAAATGATTTTACAAAAAATGCTACTTTAACATCTATTTTCAAAAGAATGGGTAATATAAAGACATAAGTGAACCATATATGATATAATAACAATGAATATGATTCTGTAATAAGTCAATGAAATTATTTAAATCATTATAAAGGTGGATTGGATAGGTACGAAGCATATCAGACCTAAGGTAAGGGACAGTCTCGCAATCTCAATTTTTATCTGAGATGGATTATACTTCAGAATTTACTGGTGATTATTTATCAAACACATCCATGTTTCCTAAATATGTAATATTATTTATATATTCCTATAATTTTATAATTCCAATTTTACCATTCGGTGAGTTTTTAGTAAAATATATGAAAGGAATCTTCTTTCATTTTTCGTACGAGGTACTTTTTGACTTTTCTGATAAAAGTATGTGAAGACTGTCTTTTAACTTATACGGCATGAATGGATTTTTAGAAAATTATTTCCAAGAATCTTCCTTTACATGTTTTCCAATTTATTTTTAATCAACTTCTGTTAGTTTAAAATTGTATGGCATGTTAATAAAGGAAAAATGTTTTTCATGTTGAAAGTATATTTTCCTCAAGAATGGAGTTCAAGTGTTTAATCATAATTATTTTCCATCAAAGATAATATAGGGTTCTATTTGTATCCCTATTATTACAATGATTTGATTATATTGTGATGGAATTTTTTTTCTATTATTTATTTTATCTTATATGAATTGTTTTATGATGTCACGATGTTTAAGAATCCCATTTTTATTACATGGGTTATGTAATTGTGTATGATTTAATATTTTTGGAACACATAAGAATGGTATCATTATGAGATGGGTGGCACCTATATCTCCCTCCAATGCATTGGGTAAAGATTTATATCTCGTGATGTAGACATGGCTGGAACGGTAAGTTAATCTGGTTCAATGTTACAGGACTGAAACGAAGAGTGAACTCGATTCAGAAAGGGAATTTTTTCCATTAAGATGGGCTTGGCAGCAATGCCTTGGCTACCATGGAAATAATATCATGTGCTTAATGTTTTTCCACATTTAAATTTTTTATTCCCAAGCTATTTTATCATGATTGATGTTCTATTATGATCTATGCCTTATGTACCTCCATGTTTTATGTCATTGCTCACGATTTTGATGTTTAAACATTATGTTCCTGTTTTTATGTTCAAATGTATATAGTTTGTTTTATTTTCTCCATGCTTACCCATACTGAGCATTTGAGCTCACCCTTTATATGTTTTCTTTTCCCCAAGATATAATGAATGTTTTTAGGTAAGAAAACAAAAGGGGAAGATTTTTATGGAGTTTTTGAAGATCTCTCACCACGATTAGAAGATTATGTTCTATATTTCCAAATACACTAAATTATTATGGTCCTTGTGTGTCTGATTTTGTTATGAATTAATTATTCCGAAAAAGTAATGTTATTTCCATGTACATCAAGCTTCGAGTCTCTACATTTGGCGTCGGAGGAAAGGTTTAGTTAACCTTTGGAAACTAGGATGCAAAAACATTTGTGAGATCCCTAGAGATATTTTTAAGGTATGTCTAGGGATGTCCCTAAGGATAAGTATAAGTATAGGTTATAATCCTAGAATTTCGGTTACGATCTTAGAATTAAACCTAAGATGTTATATATTGAAGGTACTCCCCCTTTATTATATTGTTTTCCTAGCATGATTTTTCCTCTCACTCTATTCTTTTTGGGTTTTAGAAAATGGCTAGAAACAAAAAGATTCACGATAATGGAGGATATGATGGAAAATGAAATGATATTCTTCATGAGAAACCAAATGAAATGGGATTTATAAGTCCAAACATCGTTATTATTCCTAATCAACAATCTCATTCTATGATCAATAATCTCAACTTTGGTAAGTTTCCCGACTCAGGTAATAAGAGAAAGATGGAGTTTCATTATGATCCTAGAGGAAAGAAAGTTCAATTTCCCTCATGTAAATCATGTTGGAAGGGGAATCGGGGAGATTGTTTCAAAGGAACTGGAAGATTCTTTGGGTGTGGAAAAGAAGGACACAAAGCCAGTAAGTGAAAAGGAAAAGGTTTAGTTAACACCATGGACAAGGATAATGGTGTTGCTAAGATATCAGCAATGATTAGATGTTTTAAATGTGGAATCTATGGGCATTATGCAAACCAATGCCCTAAGGGAAAATATCATGAAGATAATTAGCATGGTAATATAAGTAGTTTTTATGTGGATGATGATGATGAGACTAAAAATGAAATATGAGATGAAAGAAATGATGAAGATCATTCATTGGTTTAAGAATTTAGTGGAATGATTGTGTGTTTATAAATAATAATGTATGGTACTATGTAATAAAGAATCATATAAGGATTGTTACACTATTGTTTTTCCTAATGTATTTGAAAGTATATGTTGAATAGTACTGCTAACCATGGAAGGTTATTCAGAAAGTAGATGATATGCGCATAATAAAGGGATAAGAAGATAATGAGATGTTTGATTGTATTCATGAGCTCATGACTGATATAAGGACCAAGTGATATTATGGATTGATTATATAGATTTTTTTTGGGATTTTGGTATGTGGAAAGAGTTAATTTTTGATAGTATTGATGTTTTCAATAAGGTTCTATGGTAATTTATGTTTCAGGATAATATATGAATAATGTATTCATGTGTTTGGAATACAACCAACAAGATATATCTTTTGATATATGTGGGATAAATTCTTGTATTCACATTCATGGTAGATAACCTTTCTAGTAATTGTTTTCTTTATATTGTGAGCTTGGACCGAAGTATTTTGGATAAGACTAAAGATTGGAATGGATTATGTTGGACATAAGTTATTATTGTTTAATGATAGAACTTTTTTCGATATTATTGATGGGATGTTATAGTAATGTAGTTTTAGAAAAAGGACAACCTGCAGGACAGGTGACAGCCCATCACGTCGGACATGGCTGTGGGAATCAAACCCACATTTGAAGTGTGACTGGCCTTTATCGCATACCAATGGCCTACAGGAAGTCCCTAGTCAGTAGAAACTAGTTTTATTTTATTAAGCGGCATGATAGATGAAGTATAATTTCATTTTTGGAATTGTATAGGATTAACCTCACCATAGATGGACTTATGTATATTTGATAACTTTTGCTAACCTTTTGTTTGAAACAGATGGAATGACCCATCATTCTATCACATGATATGTTAACACTTCACAAATAACAAATTCAACTTCATTTACTTAATAGATGAAGTGGAAATTGTTCAAACCACGAACAACAGTGAGATTGTACCAAAATCAAGCAAGTATTTCTTCTAATTCAAAATTTTGAACTTTAGGGAAATGATATTGAAAACCAAAAAAGTTTTCCTAGTGCTCTTATATCCGATGAATCCGATGGTACCTTAGATCATCAAAAATTTATGGCATTGTGATTGTTGGCTTTTTCATAGCCAGGTTCTCTTCCACTCTCCATTAGAACATGCTGGTTAGATTTCTCTTCCATATCCGAATATTTTCACCTATGTTCTCCTATGAGGAAACCCAGTGATTAGTTAATTTGGGTAACCGTTACGTTTCATAATTTAGTTTTTAAGGTAAAGTTTTGGTATTTCATTTTACGATGTGGGTTTCAATTAAAGATATTTTCAAGTAGAAAACCATGTATAACCCCGACGAATTTTGAGGGTGAAATTCATTTTAAGGGGGTAGAATGTAACAACACGATATTTTATGATAAGTATTCTTTTTAATTTATTTGATGTCATGTGTTTTATGATACAACAAGATTATCTTGTTCTATACACCACACTGTATTAGCATGAAGTATACGAAACACTATTCTTAGATTGTGTTACACACAATTTCAATATTGTATTCTAATAGTCATTCTACGCAACATTGAGTGTATATTTATATATAAATATATTCAATGTATAAATTAAATATTATTGGATTCTATTATACAAAAAAAAAAGTCTTGCACTACACGCAACCCTGACTTGGATTGCATTACATGCAATCACGACCTTCCTCAATAGCGTGTGTTGTACGCAATACCGGGTTTCACTAAACAACGATATATGATTATAATATTATCACGAACTACCCATTATGAATAGTATTAACTACATTTTGAATTTTATAACATTATTATTCATCTTATAAATTTTCTAGAACATGGAATGAGAACAAAATAAATTTTTCGTGTAAAATAGGTATTTTTTAAAAAATGCAGTTTTGCCGCCTTTTGATGGCGTACCCACATTAAATATTGTTTTTTACATGTTTATAAGTTCAATTTTACAAAATAAAATTATTTTTTGCAATCAGGATATAAAATTTCACGTTGGATAAAATTTTCATATTATTCTGATAATTTTCATATTTTAATGAATAGTAAAAACATGCTATATTTTAATTAAAAACATCTTTTTTCATCGTAATAATTTATGTGTTTAAATTATTTTATTTAATGGTTTTAATGTATAAATAGAATATTTTTTACCATTTAATATAATGTATGTCATTAGCATTTATTTTACCTTGAATTCGTAAGTTAAATCAATTCAATCTTTCGCAATGTTTTAAAAAAACCCGTTTTCTTTCGACAACGAGATTAATTTTAATTTATTTTCTGAAACTTTTGTGTATTGAATTTGAAAAAATGGATTCCATATTTGGAATCAGAGGGTCCAAATTTTGATAATAAGCTACTTTTTATTTTTGGTTATTATGAATAGTAACTACGGTAAATTTAATTTTCCATAGTTAAAGGTAAATCGGGTAATTAAGGGTAAATATAAGATTATAAAATTACCCTAACACCTGCCAAAATTCTATTGGATGGATAAACGTCAACGAATATAACATAAGGGTCGGATTAGATTCATTTTAGGGACTTTTGACAATAAAAATAATTTAATTATTATTAAAACCAATGAAAGTGACAACATGTCACTCTCTTAAATCATATAAGTATATTAATTTTCATTTAGTGATAAACATCATGAAAATCTGAACATGAATAGTTTCAAAAAATATAATAAAATTATATACATCATATGAATTTATTTATAAATTTTAGGTATTAAATAATTTTCATTAATTGTGACACAATAGTGATGCAGAAATTGTTTATCTAGTGAAAAATAAAGAATATAGTTTTTATTAAACTAATTGTGACCATAAGAGGCAGAAAAACCTGACCGAAACTTATTGGTCATGTAAATTTAAACCATATTCATCCAATGGTCGAATATTTGACAATTTTGAGCCTTATAAAAGCGATTATAACACATATATTATTTTATTTTAAATGGTTCCAAAGTTGTCACCTTCATAATTTAATAAATATAACAATTTTAAAATTGTGATTTTAAGATGATAAATGAGATTAAAATTATTATTGTGAAAGTTAATATATTTATCATTATAATAGGATTTTATTTTAAATTTTTTTTGCAACAAATAAGTTTATTAAATAAATATACAAAAATTATACAGTAATTATTTTATTAAGAGATAAACCAAATAAATGGTTTTAAAAATAATAAAATAAATATTATATTAACAATTTAATGTCCTCTAATAGTTTCCTAGATACATATTACATTTTATTAATCTATTAATTCTTTTAGTTAGAACATATATTCTGTATATATTTTATTTAAATTCAAATAAATAAATAGTTTCAAAATTGACACTATTCTTATTTTATAAAAATAACATATTATTAAATTGTTTAAAAATCAAAAAAATATTTAAAAATTATAAATTGAAATTTATATAGTCTAAAATGCCATAAAGTATCCAATTATGGAAAATTAACAACACATGAGTGATTATTTATAACCATTTAAAATTTATAATTTTATTACAACAAATAAACTTAAATAGATTAAATAAGGATAAATCAAAATGATAAGGTTTAAAATAAGATCAAAACATGTCTAAATTTCCTTTTTTATGAGATTACAAACCTATATCATCTAATATTCGAATTGAGTTATTTTTGGAGGTTTTTATATGGGGTTTGAATTTATATTAAACTAATAGATTTGAGGATTCCAAAGGTGCCCCTCTCCTCCCTTATAAACGGGAACCTCCTCCCTCTCCTCCTCACACAATTTTGAGCCTTGAAGCTCGGCCAACCCCTACCCATTTCACTTACCCACTTACCTAGAAACATCCTAGAGGTCCTGATCTTCTTCAAAGACCAATCTTAGTTCCCTAAGAGGAGGTCTCAAAGAGGCGCTTCAAAGAAGAGGTAATGTCCGTTACCGATTCTTTCAACTTTATTACTTCTTCTACTTCTTCTTCTTTAGTTGATTCATTATGAAGTAATAACATCAAGGTCACTCATATACTGATATGTTATTATAAGTATGAAATAACCCTATTTCACCATCTATCAATCCTACGGAAAATGAAATCACCGCACGTGCGTACGTACAGAATACCATCTCCACACCGTGGTGTAATTTGTTTTTCCACCAAAACCATAAATGGATATATATATATAATGGTGTAAAGAATAAATATATTTGGTTATTATAACATAATAATGTTTCTGATATATTATACCATCCACTCCAATTCTATTCAATAATATGAGAACGATATCATCGCTCGTTCGTATGTACGGACTACCGTCTCCACGACGCGATGAGAATCACTCTCCATGTTAACCATTCAAGAATGGTTATAAAGTATATATAATAAGTAATAATGAAATATATGAAATAATCATGCTACTGAATTTATGTATATATATATATATATATGTATGTCATCTACTTAATTCCATTCAATTCAATAAGGAAACGAAAACAGCGTTCATGCGTACGTATGGCCTACCGTCTTCATGAACGGTGTATTTATATCCATTTATCAATATTTTATATATATGTATATTCTGAATATATGTTATATATAAATCATGTTTTACATTCTGGATTTAATTAATCATGATCTAAGTAATCATTTGAATAATTACAGGTTAAAACACGAACGACAAATGAAACAATTTTACCCAAAACACTACTTTAACATGAATTTACAAAAGAACCGGTAATATAAAGTCATAAGTGAACCATATATGATATAATAAAAATGAATAAGATTTTTTAATAAGTTAATGACATTATTTAAATCATTATACAAGAGTTTTTGATACGTACGAAGCATATCAGACCTAAGGTAAGGGACAATTTCGCAATCTCAATTTTTATCTGAGATTGTTTATACTTCAGAATTTACTGGGGAATATTTATCATCCACATCCATGTTTCCTCAATATTTAATATTATTTATATCCTCCTACAATTTTTTAAATACAATTTTACCCTTCCGTGATGTTTTAGTAAAAGATATGAAAAGAATTTTTTGTCGTTTTTTGTACGAGGTACATTTTGACTTTTCCGACAAAAGTACGAGAAGAATGTTTTTTAACTTATACAGCATGAATGGATTTTATAACATTATTTACAAGAAGCTTCCTTTACATGTTTTCAAGTTTATTTTTAATCGACATCATTTAGTTTAAAATTTTATGACATGTTAAGAAAGGAAAAATGTTTTTGAAGTAGAAAGGATATTTTCCTCAAGAATGGAGTTCAAGTGTTTTATGAAAATTATTTTCCTTCTAAGATAATATACGGTTCTATTTCTATCCCTATTATTAAATTGATTTGATTATGTTGTGAGGGAATTATTTTTATGAATTATTTTTATCTTATTTGAATTGTTTTAGGATTTCACGATGTTTAAGAATCCCATTTTTATGACATGCGTTATGCAATGATTTATGATTTATGATTTTGTGGAACACATAAGAATGTTTTCATTATGAGATGGGTGGGACCTACATCTCCCTACAATGCATTGGGTAAAGATTTATATCTCATGAGATAGACATGGATGGAATGGTATGTTAATCCGGTTCAGTGTTACAGGACTGAAATGAGGAGTGAACTCGATTTAGAAAGGGACTTTGTCAACTAAGATGGTCTTGGCAGCATTGCCTAGGATACCATGGAAATCATATCATGTTCTTAATGTTTTTCCACAATTAAATTTTTTATTACCAAGATATTTTATCATGATTGATGTTCTATTATGATATATGCCTTATGTAATACCATGTTTTTTGTCATTGCTCATGATTTCGATGTTTAAACATTATGTTCATGTTTTTATGTTCAAATGTATATGGTTTGTTTTATTTTATCCATGATTACCCATACTAAGAATTTGAGATCACCCTTTATATGTTTTCTTTTCCCCAGGATATAAAGAAATGTTTTAGTTAAGAAAACAAAAGGGGAAGATTTTTATGGAGATGTTGAAGATCTTTCAGCATGATTTGAAGATTATGTTCCGAGTTTCAAAATACACTTAACTATTATGGTCTTTATGTGTCTGATTTTGTTATGTATTAAGTATTCCGCAAAAGTAATGTAATGTCCATGTACGTCAAGCTTCGGGTCTCTACAGGATATCCCTTGTGGGTTATCATAGAGAGTGTCTGTGTTTGGGGTAGGAAAGTGTGGTGAGATGAGTCACACGTGCGAGGACCTCCTACGTACACAATATTATAATAACCACCATGGGTTTCTGGGTGTCTTTTAGATGATCGAGTGATAGTTGCTGGACAACCCAGATTAGACGGGTCGGTACCCCTAGATTTGTTGTTCAGCCAGGTGGGCATTTCCACTGGATTGGTCAGTTTACAGCTGCCAATTTGTTATTGACATAGGATCTTCACCATACACTGACAGGTGGTTCTGAAATTGAGTACATCTAGGGGTCTTCTAGGGACGTTTAGGATCACCTATGGTTACTCTTTTACTTATATTTCATGTATACTTTCTGTCATATTAGTTTGTTTCATGTCTGCCTTATTTATCTGTTTTATTTTAGAACAGTTTTGGTATCTTTTGTTTCAAGGTTTTTTTATAAAAGGAAAGAAACTAATTTATGGAAATTTCATGTTGCGTCAGTGGATTTCTGAATGGGAAAAATCATGTTTCTTATTTTAAAATTTGACAACCCAAAATTTCAAGTTGGATTTCAAACTTATGTTAAAGGATTGTTTCGAGAAAGGATACAATAGAATCTGTGGATTATTTTGGCATCCCTACTGAGCATCTTTATGTTCACGCCTCTTTTATCTTCTCAGAAGAAGGTTCCCTTTTCATAGGATCTCTTGGTTGGATTTATCATTATCAGAGCGAGATCGACCTTTGGTTGGGTGGTGACCTAGAATGTCCCAAGGAGGTATTTTCAGTTATATTTTCGTTTCCACTACTAAAGTTCAGTTTTATTATTTTCCTTATTATTGGTTATTTATTTATCTTTTTGGGAGAAATCATTCCCAGAGATTAGGTTTTGTTGCCTAGAACCGTTTTCCAGCCCGTGGGGATCGAGAACGCCATTTGGGACATGTTACGGACCAGCTTAGGTGACTGGTTCAGGGTCTACCTGGGTTGGTTTTTGACAATGATTATAATATATTTAAAATAAATTAATCATTAAAACAATCCTTAGGATGATGACATGAAAGCTAATTACATAGTTTAGTTAGGTGGTTGTCCGCTGTACAAATGAATGACTATTCGATTTCTCTTGAATGGAAAAAAATATTGATATATGATATTCCATTAACAGAATTGAATATTAGTATGTGAGAGAAATTGGTGAAAATATTTCTTCCTATTGTAAAAATATTTTCTCAATCTATAAAAATTTTCAAAATGAATATGATTAGTTAGGAACAATAACTGTTCGTTAGACATCTTATTAATATTTACTCTAAAATCATTCCTATGGTGGTTTTATTATAAAAGAATTTAATAGATAAAATGGGATGGTATTTTACAAATTTCTTTTAGTCATATAATGAATGATAGAAATTTTTTATAAATTATAGTGGAATGATAAGAAGAGGACCCCTTCTATAAGGCGGTATAGGGGCAGACATGGAATTTCATAAAATAATAAATTTATAAAATTGAATTTTCATATTCAAAAGGAACCAAAATAAGTAATATTATAATATATGATTATTTCTAGTCTATAACCTCTAATATAATTAATAGTGATCAATTATTAGTTACTTCTTTTACCATTATGTTGTTTTTTTCCAATGGTATCGATTTCCTCAATTACCATTGTATTAATGATCTTTCTATTTAGGGGTCATTTATGTTACTATAAAAGAAAAATTGGAAAATAAATTTACCATAGATAAAATAATAATCAATATATTAATAAATTTTTTGAACATTTGTTTTAAAAATAATTTATTGGGAAATTAATTATTATAAAATAATATTAATGTAATTTAAACAATTCTTTTATTTTACAAAAAAAATTAAATTTAAAAAATTGGAATCTGGATATAATGAATTAAATTACCTAAAATTTTTCATTTTAATTTTTGAAAACTATGTTACATAAAAATTCATTGAAATAATATTACATTTACATTTTCTAAAATCATTTATTATATTTTTATTTTATTAATTGAATAGATATTATATATTAGATAACTTTTAAATTTAAGGGGATAATATCATTACCAAAAAATTGAAATAATTTATTATGATAAATAAAAATATTTTATATTTTACATAAATATTAATAACAAAACAAAATTTCTTTTTATCCCTGTCTAAAAAATTAATGTTAACCAAAAAAAGAAAAAGATATTTTCACCTTTATTTTCATAAAATGAAGCATAGGTCATAATCAAGGATACATTGAATCAAAATGTAATAAAATTTAATTTTGGATAGTTATTTAAGAAATATAAATATTAGGTAAAAAAGTAATGTGTTGGTGTTAATTTATTTTATTTATCAAAATATATTTACCATTAATTAGTAAATTTTTCTTTTACAATAATATAAAATTATTCAATTATTTCTATTCACAATGTACACTAGTAAATGTTATATATTATAAAAATTTATGAATCCTATTTAAGAATATGAAATAAAATTTTAAATCAAAATAATAAAAATGTTAGTGTATTTAAAATAAAATTTACCATAAAAATTTGATGAAGTGCATTTTTCTAAAAAATTCATTTTTTTGTAAAAAATTGATTTTATTGGAAATTAATGAATAAAATTAATTTCAAAACAAATAAGTGGATTATAATTATTCAAAAGACTCTAGTTAAACTTTAATAATAATTAGAATTATATTGTGACATTATATATATATATATATATTAAATTCAAATATAGTTTAAAAATTATTTATTTTTTCACTATTCATTGGAAAAAGAATCCTTTTCAAAAATGAAATAAATGTATTGTTCGATACAATTCACATGATTATTTAAAAATTAATATACATTATATATAAAAATATCTAAAAAATAACAAGAAATTTATTATAATATTAAATCATAAAAATAATTAAAAATCATTTTTGATTAAAAGTTTTTTTGATCAATTAAAAGATGCAACCAAAATTTTAGTGATTACTCTTTATGAATTTTTTACTACTTTTATATTAAGTATGAAATTTATATATATGTTTTAAATTAATTTATACTAGTTATAACTCCTAAATTAATGTATATATGTAAAAATATTTTTTAGATATTAACATTTCAACATTTTTCTAGGATCAATGAGGATTTTCATTTATGATACTAATATTAAAATTATTTTTTTTAAAAAAATAAAAAGGTAATAGATTCTCCCCCACATACTAACTAGTAAATTAATTTATAATATTTTTCTCATTATCAAGATAATCAATTATTTTTAATATAAAAATTACATTCTTTAAATATGAAATCGTAAAAACTATAAGTCATATTTCTTCTTGAATATAAGTGAAAGGGAAATATGAATATAATTAGTAATAATAGATTACTAGATTCCTTATTGGATTAAATTAGTGGGAAATGTAAATATATTCAAAGATGAAAATCCTAAATTCCAACTAATTAAGGTGAGTGATATAGATCATTCATCACAATATTTGAATAGTCACGGGAATGTTAATGGTTAGAAAACTATAAACTAGAGGGGTGTGAAAAGGTCGACAAATACATCTGAAATAATTGTAATATAATTAAATTATTATTTCATGAACCATTTATTACAATTTATTATTAAAATTGGAATCAATAAGAATAACATAAGGAAATATTCTTACATTATAACATTAATTTCATTATTTATTAAATTTCATCCGTCATCCTATATTTTTCATTGAATGATGACTATTAATTAGTATTTTTTAATACTTGGGAAATTAAAATATAATTTCATGGAATATTATACTTCAAAAAATGAAAAACATTTATTTATCTATTATGAAATCATTATCCAAAATAAAAATATTTAGTACAAGGTATGATAATTCAAAAATTGTATAAACAATTATGTGAAATATTAATACACAAGTAGTGATAATTCAATAGTAATACCCGAGTTCAATCAAATTCATTGAATATAAAAATTATTTAAAATAGACTAAAAAAATATAATATAATTAATTTACTTCATATATTAATAAAATTAATCTCTAAATATGTTCAATCACTTATAAATTATCATACAAAGAATATTTACCACGTATTCATACAATCTCATTGATATGATAATTATTTTTATAAATGAAATGAATGACCGTAAAACCTCATCCCAATCACATTTAATTTTTTAAGATAAAAAATAATATCCAAATCAATTAAACATTATCTATAAAATAATTTTATTTAATATAAGTAAATTCATACTAATAAATACATTAGGTCGGTAAGTGGTAGGCATTGCATTATTTTCCCAATTCATTTGTGGGTTCAAAACCCATGGACTTAACAGATTATATATGATTCCACATTGTCTAAAAGTTTAACTTTTTATAAAACATTAGTATTATAATTCATATAATGTTCCCCAAAAATAACTCTTTTCCACCATAGATCATATAATATATAGTTGTTATCAATTCCTTTAACATTTATTCCACAAAATGAATAATATGTCATCTGAAAGTAATTTCACAATTTATTGAACATAAGGGTAGCATGTACATAAAAAAATATCAATTTCCTATAATTATATCCAAAAAAAATACTTCACATAAATAATTAAATATTTATTAATTCAATTTATTATATTATCAGCATTAAATCTATATCAACTTCATTACTCTTGAATCCCAATATGTAGACACCTTATTCATTAAAAATTATTTGTAATAAACTAACCATATTCTTATTCCTTATCCTTAACACAAAATTATTAAAAATACAGAAAAAATTAATTATGATTTAACAATTTCAAAATATGAGACAATATATAATTCAAATATTATATATATAATTTGACTATTTATCATATTTCACTATAATTATATTACACATATCAAGTCATTTAACTATTTGGTATTGTGGATATCATTCATAAGAATTCAACATAAGAAAAATTATAAAAAAATTCCAATACTACCCACATTTTAACATTGAATTTGATTAATTGGAAATAGATTTATTATCATATATTGAATTAATTTATTAATTCATTTTTCCTTGGAATATTTTAGTATATTCAATCAATTAATACATACAAGATATCTTCATGATTGTAAGACACATTCATAGGTGTCCATTCAAAAATTTACAGGTCATAATTCATTGAATTCATTTAAATTTATGATATCAATGTCATTAACTAGAATAAATATACATTTCTACCTAATTTTCACTGTTAAAAATGCACCTTAGATCTTATTCATAATCATGATGGTCGATAGGTAGTTAGTAATAACAAAATGTGTTTTCACAACATCTCTGATTCTATTCAGTTTATTATTTAGACATCTAATAACATTTTTTGTACATCCATAATTATGTCCATTCAAGATGGATATACACATTTAATAAAACAAAAAAAAAATAGTGTAATTATATTAGAAAAATAATAATAAATCATATTTTGAGGATGATAAATGATTTAATTTCCATAACTATTCTATCTTCAATTCATTCAATTAATCGAATAATTACTATTATTTTAACAAACAGTCTAAACATTGTGGTAATAGAATAATTTTATCATATTATCAAATAAAAAACTAGCATCTAAAGACATATAATTATATTATATCATACAAGTTATAACTACCATGTCAAAAAAATATAATATTTTATTTATGAAATATTTAATTTCCATGTGTAAACAAATAATTTTAGGTATATCATATTATTAAATATTTTTATCCTCCATAAAAAAATATGTATTACTAAGAAGGTGGAAACTTTTACATAAATTTTATTTTTTTCACAAAAATTGATTCTTAAGAATATAACAAGTTTCCTTTTCATTGAAAATATAAAACATTTCTGTAATGACATCCTCTTTAGACATCAAAAACTATAAATCCATGAGAAAAATTACATTACAATGTATGATGAGAAAAATTATCTACGTAAGGGGAATAATGAAAATGATATGAAACCATAAGCCCAAGGATACTCAATAATGTTTCCTTATAAAAAATATATTTTTGTAAAAAAAATAATTTATTTCCCATGAAATCAAATTTCTCCCTAAGGTATTTCAAAACTCATTTCATAAGAAATATTTATTGAAATTAATAATCACAATGGATTCTTTGAAATAACGAAAAAAAATTGAAAATTATTTCATACAATTATAATTTTCACCCATAAGAAGTACAAAATTATTTCCTTTGAACATAAACTCATTAAATAATAATGTGAAATCATAATATTACCGTAGAAAATAAAAATCCCAAATAAAATATTTAATTAATTTTTCAAATAATTTTTTTGTTAAAATTATATATAAAGTGTCCTTCATGGTTAAAAGTGAATAACCCCTGTAGTTACACATGTAAAATATATCAGTGTTATCCATGGAATATCCCTCATCTTCAACCATATAATCAAAATCATATACAAAAAATTAGTGGGATATCATGGAATCAGCTGTAAAAAATTTAATTGACCTATTTATCATTAAAAAATATTCCCATGAACCATAAAATAATCATAACATATAAATATTATAAAAATAAAGGTATATATTAAATTATTTTTTTCATTCTGGAATTAAATGTTTAATTTCAATATAATTTTACAATGAAAAAATTATTTTTATATAAATTAATGAATTTTTACTAGTGGAATAGTATCATGAACTTTTGAATAGTAACATTACCATAAGGAATAATAATATATCCAATTGAATATTAACCACAGCTATGAGTATATAAATAAAATTTAAGAATCCTATAAATGAAAATATGATATAATAATATCGAAGTGTAAGTTTATAGATGTTTTAAAAGTGCTAATTATTTGATGGTATTATTCTTAAACATAAATGTTTACAAATAATGTTAAAATTATTATAAATATTTTTTTTTTCATAAAATAGAATTATAAATTAATAAATATTTTTTGATTAGTCAGAGATAATTTTATGAGCCCTTATGTAATTTTTCAACCTGTTAAAAAATTAATTATAATTTTAAAATTGGAATTTTTTTTTAATAAATGGGTTTTTAATTAAACTATAAATTTATTATATTTTAAAAAATATTTTCATAATATGATGTCCATTTTTGAATTCTACATGTCTAAAATTTTAATTGGTGAATTATTTGGATCTTTCTAAAATAGTTTATTTTTTATGAATAGTGAAATATGATAGTATACAATATTTAAAAAATTTAGGAATTATTGATCCAGAAACTACATATGGATGATTTAAGTAAAAAACTAAAAATCTATATCATTATTATAATATATTTATTAATATTTATAAAAATATTCACTTCATTGAAAAAAACTATAAACTAATGAATAAAATATTAAAAAAAACACCTTTCCTCAACTCTAAATATCACCTCTTATCCTCACACATCAAAACCTTGTTGGTTGTATAATTTAATCCCAATTCCATTACTAATACTTTTCCCCACATCCATGACCTACAGGTCTCACCAAAGAAGAAAACCATGTTCTTTAATGAGTTTCTAAAGTAGAAGAAATTAAGAATTAAAATCCTCTTTCATTTTTCTGTTATTTTCATTCCCTTTCTCATGTCTTCTTATTCTCTCTTCACCTTCTATAATAAAATTTGAATGGAAAATCGATTATATTATATATACTATAATTTAAACATGATTATGGGAAAATTGATCATTAATATTATTCCCCTCAAGCTTTTTTTTAAATGTAAACATCATTTGTAAAGTGTCGATTTACCGCTATCATGGAAGATACACGTTCATTCTTAATTATTTTCTTTAATTATGATCATAAAGTCATTATTATTGTTAGATAATATTTTATTATACATTTTCTATGTTATATAATGTTTCGGGACCATTATATGATCATTATAATAAATAGAATGATTTACACTTGGGTTAGTCATTAAAAATTCGAAAATAAACTAATTCATTTTCATTGTTGTCTTATATAATGATTCATCCTCATATCATAAAATAACATTTTATATTGAATCATTTAATATTCTTTAAACATACTCATAAAATTTAGTTCATTTTCTATTATTTTAAATCCTTTTAAAAAGAAAATCCATAACTAACTAATCATGGAAACAATTAAAAGAACTTAACAAAACAAGGAAAATAACAAAATATTATTATGAAATAGATGTAATGATGTTATAATATAGTAATATAAAATATTAGAAAAATTATTATAGTCCAATAGAATATTAATAACACTCCATTGGCCATTATAAAAGAACTTTTAACTCATATTATTTAATAAGCACCTAAGCTAAAAGACATTTCATTAAAAACCCTATTTAAAATTTATATTCATAAAACATTAAAATGAAATAATATTATGATTCTAGTATTCATGTTTTGGGATTATGATATGAATCATTGGAATTTGTTATGATGAAGGGTTTGACATATATCTCCCTTTAATGCATTGGGTATGTTTATGTTGGATGATGGTAGTAATAGTTATTCTAAGTGTAACTATGATGGTTATATCAAAAGGTATCCATGAGGCTCACATCATATGGTAACCTTGATGGTTAAAAATAATATTATAGATTTGATAGTTAAAATATTATGGAACTGATTCCTCATATTTCATGGATGGTTTTATATATTTTTTTCTATGTTTTAATAAATCTATAGATTATACAATGTATATATTTAATTATTTGTGGTTGAGAAGTTTGTCTTTGTGAAAATTATTTAACATGTTTATAAGTATTCATGGAATATTGGTTTCATTAAGTCGTCTTGTTTCTCTTACTGATATTTTTTCCAATCCCATTTTTTAAATTTTTTTCATATGTTATATTTATTTGTAAGAGAAAAAAATATGTCAAGACAAATGTTTTGAAGAAATTAATTTAAATGAATTCGTGTCATTTTAAACATTTTTTTATGATGAATGAAATGTATGTAGTTATATTAGTACCCATTTTGTAGGATTTTGTCTTGATATGTATTAATTATTTCTTAATTATGTAAAACTATAATATAAAATAATATTTTTGAATGTATGAATGTAATTTATAGTTGAATTAACATTATATTTTTATTATTGAAGGATAGTTTCATATAGTTGGTATTAGAGAATTATTTTACAAATTTTATGGAATAGGAGGATCTTAATAAAATTCGATATTTGATTGTTTCGTTACTTTTATGTTGAAATTGTATTTTATTTTTGATTACCATATCGCTTCATCTAGGATATGTTTGATTAGAATGGTTTATCATAGAAGATACAATATAGCTGATGATGGAATTCATTGAGATGATAATATCTTTCTGAATCCATATCCTGGAATGGTTGGAATTAGAACTGAGTAGTTTGTGATAGTGATGGCTCAATTGAAACAGGATATAAATGTTGGTGACATCCATGAAATATAATAGAAAGATCTACCATAATAGAACATGAGTTTATTCGAACATTAATGTGATGAAACACCCTCCATTAAGTGGATCTTCTGACGAGTGGTGGATAAAGTATGGATTAAATCCTTTGAAATGATATTCAATTTTATGGGGTTTTTAGATAATTAAAAGGTTATTTTTTCTCTTAATAAATTTGAAGTTGAATATAACTAGTAGTGGTTAATGGTAATTTATTTCGTAGGAAGAGATTTGGTCAATACCTTGAACTGGGAAGAAGTTAAGAATATTTTCCAAGAAAAATATTTTCCTATGGTTGTTCGACAATAAATGGAATATCAATTACTTGAACTGAAAGAAAAGGAAAACGATTCATTGGATATATATGAAGAAATAATCACACAGTTGGTTAGGTATGTTAGAAATATTTTCTTATCTATTGATAGTATAATCAATATTTTTTACATTGGATTGAAGAAAAGATACCGACGGGATTTAGAAAAATATAAATTTAAAATTAATGAGAAACTTGTTCAATGTAGTGGGAGGGTAGTAATAGATTCTTATAATGATCATATGTACATTGAATGAATTGTTACTAAAAGACCAATATGGTATGAAATTTTTAGGATCAAAGCATATAAATATAGATGTAATAATTTTTATATTATTGTTTGTGGAAGGTGTGGTAAAAAACACCATGGGGATTGACTTAACAAATATAGGATATTTTATCAAAGTTGTAATATTGAACATATGGACTGAGTTTGAAATGAAAATGACTTTAGTGATGGTATATTTAATTCTGATAAGATAAATATAAAGTGTTTCAAATGTGGTGAGATGGGTTAATATGAAATTAAATTACAAAAGAAACATCTTAATGGTGGGATTCTTCCAGTTAATAAGCCCAAAGGATCAGTGAAATACTTTTTGACTATATCAGAAGATGTTGGGACATCCACTAAAGTGATATTTGGTATAATTTTTGTGTACTCAGATTTTTCTATTATCATGTTTGATATAAGGTCTAAAAATTCCATTAGTTCAAAAAAAATATAGAAAATTAGAAATATAACCTCAAGAAATGAAATTGGAAACTATGGTAGAATCACTTAAAAAATTTATAATAATAACCATGTTTTTATATGTGTAAAGATGTTACCTAGAATCCTTTTGGTATTACCACTAGTAGAGATTAATGTTACTCTGGGTATTGATTGGTTATGAATTTTCCTTGATAATATTGAAAGTAGAAACAAAAAATATGTATTTCATAAATATTTTTTTCTTTTATACATTAATTATCTCATACCATTTATTACATGTTAGGATGATGAGAAACTATTATAAGACGTAATTGATACTTATTGTGCTCATATTATTGAAAACAAGGGGAGTGTTCTGATTAATGATATGACAGTGGTAAAGGAATATATGGACCTTCTTCAGGATGATTTCCTCATTTTTATAACTACTTGGGATGTTGAAATTACAATTAAAAAATTTTATGATACTGTGAAAATTTTTAAATCCCTATATCGAATGCCTCAAATTGAACATTCAGAATTTAAAATACAGTTTCAATAATTTATTGATTACGGTTTCAATCATCCTAGAACATCAAAATAAGATGGTCATATTTTTTTGTTAAAATTAATGATGGTTACATGTGTATGTTCAATAATTAAAGAAATTATAATAACATTAATGTTAAGGATATGTATCAATTACCTCCTATCAAATAAAATTTTGGAAAGCTCCAAGGAGGTCGTTAATTTTACAAGATTGACTTGAGATATGTTTACCATCAACTACAGGTTTGTGAGGATGAAATTTCTAAAACAACTATTAGTTAGATATATATGTATTATGTGATATTTTTTATTCAATTTTGTTAGAAAAATTAACTAACATTATTTATGGATATTATGAGTACAATATTTGGTGAATATTTTGAATTTTTTTATTGATAATATGTTGGTGATTCTTAAAATCCACGAAGTATAAACACCTTAATCATTATTACACACTAAAACATGATTTATTACATAAACTCTTAACCTAATACATCATTGAATATTGGGAGTTCTAGTGTCTTTGGTGCTTTGGAGCATTACATAAAAACTTATAACATAAAACACAAACATCTTATTGAAAACATCCATTACATGACCACACCATTCTCTTTTTTTAATGTTTGGGGATGAAGCCTCATTTATTATTAAATAATATAAAATACCTCTTTTAACTATGTAGAGGGAGACCCATTACAATACCTGAAGGCCCATTAGGCATTTATCCCATTACATGTCCCGTAGGCCCAAAATTTTGGCCCAAAGCCCATTCTGTGAATATTACTACTACAATACCTTCTTGATATAGTACCACAAAATACCCTTCCACCGCTACAATACTTTGCCACCTCTATAGTCTCTTGACGCTGTTGTAGTGCCCACTATTTCTATAGTGAAGTCGCTGCTACAGTACTCTACAATACATCTACAGTAACTACACCTGATGGGTTTTGAACCCCCATACATAGCATTACATGGGATAACCTGAGGACTTGCATTAGAAACAGGTGAGATATAAAGCCTAATATGGGAGTAATAAATTCATAACGTGAATAATACAATACATGTTGGGTCTTATGCTTATCAATTGACCTAAAATAAATATCTTCATAAAGGCATGATAAAGCATGATTTTCATAACATGGAAATGGGGCAACACCACTTAACATGGTATTAGCATGAGGAAAGGACCATTGGACGTGGACCATGTGTATACCCTCATTGTACATGAATTAGAATGATAAAATCCACATTGAACATGAATTATCATGAGTAAATACTCATTGCACTTGACGCATCATGATACTAATCATTACCCAAAGAATTAGAGCACTACCAGGGCACACCATTCTTAAACATTTCTTTTCATACATAAGTGTGCAACAAGATCATACAACAATGATTCATAAAACGTTATCATATAATAAAAGATAATGAAATGTGTAATTTTTACATGAAACTCTTCCATATATAATTAAATGTTCATAACGATTAATACCCTTGATAGAGAAGTGGACATCATATTCATTAAAAAATGATTTTTCCAAGGAAAATTTCGGTACAATTTCGGCAACATAATGGAATGACATAAGACATAATAAATATGGATGATGAGAGAGATATGGGTGTCTCATCATATTTACATGAAATTGATAGTAAGTGGGTCGTATAGATATGTGTCTCAACATATTTATTATAATTTATGTTCATAATACAAAGGAATTTCTTGAATGTAATGAGGGGAGAGAAATTCCTTACGAAATTTCATCTTGGTAACGAGTATACATGGAAGCAATTAATGAAAGATAATGGGGTCACTCTTCATTAAAAACATAAAGATATAATTATATGGTAGTATTGAAATCATACTCCCAAATTTATAATTGATAATTAAAGGGGAAAACAATATTAAGAATCTTTGACAAAATTTGAAAGGAAGGAATTGCTTACTTGAATGTGTGATCCCAATGTCTTGGTAGTGGATTTAGAAAATTATGAAAAATTAAACTTTTGATAATTTCTACATCTTGATACCCAAAAAAAAAATTTTATTCTAAATAATTTCTTAAATATGTGTATTTTTACTTTTAAAATAAAAACTAACATTTGTCAAAAATTAATGGATTTTGACAAAAAAACAGCATTCAAAACATAAAAAATTCACAATTTCATTCATAATAATTATAAGGTCATTTATATTTAATAAAAAGTTATTTAGTAATAATATTCAATTAATATATTATTTATTTCAAAAATACTTTAACTCATCAAAATAGATTTCTTAATTAACTAAAAATGATATTTTTTTCATTAAAAACAATTTACAATGTATCATTAATAAAATGAAAGTATATTCTCTATACCAAAATAATGTACATAATTATAGTACTAGGGTATTGTTACATAACCCCTTATAACACCCACATATGATTGAAGGGTAAGGTTTGCGATGGTGAAAGACTCTTGGGGTGGCACTGATAACATCGACCGAGTTATAAAATCTACCAAATTCCACTTCCCTCGTAGGTGGTTCCATTCAAGTTTCACATGTTAATGATCGGGTTAGGCTTGGTCAATTTAGAATCACAATGATGACTCCTCTTTTCTGATCTTCTATAAATGGGGTTCGTATATATAAATTCTACTAGATGACTCAATTTATTCCTTTTTTTTTGAAAATTTGATTTGTTATACCCTTATATTTATACTAATCATTTGATCATTGTTCCAGGCTATATTAGCAACGGTAACAATTTTTAATAGTATTATAAAATCCAAAGACATAATACCAAGGAATTTCACATGTTATATAACCATTTACATAATAGGACATTTAATTATATCACCAAAAATTTCCCTTAATAAAATTTATGGTCTTTATAATCTTCCCCCTTAAGAAATTACCCCCTCGAATATTTCAATTCCCATACTAAAACAGATGTTGTTAACCCCACTTCAACACTTTGTCTGATTCCCAGATATCTTCATCAAACATTTTTTTTCACTATAACACCTTGACAAGGGGCATTGTCTTATTTCATAAAAAAACTTCCCAACGATATATGATTTTCAATGTATTCACTTCATAGGAGAGATCATTCCCCAATAGTACCACCTCTAGATTGAGTACATGCTATTAGTTAGGTATATACTTCCTCGAGAGTGATACATGGAATACATCATGTACTTTAGATAGGTTCGGTTGGAGTGCTAGTAGATAGGCCACTTATACAATTTGATCTAGTATCTCAAAAGGGAAGATGTACCTTTGACTAAGAATTCCCTTCATTTGAAATGTAATTGCTCTCTTTTAAGCTGATATGCGGAGGAATACCATGACTCCAACATCAAACTATAGGTCTCGTCAATGATTTTTAGCTTTTCTCTTTTGTTGAATCCGAGCATATTTAACGCACAACTTGTCATCATAACCTTCCCCACCATTTCATCAAACATCTCCAAACCTAGAATTTTTCGTTCCCCAAATTCATCCCACCATGTTAGTGATTTGAACCACTTCCCATGAAAGGCTACATAAAGATGCATTTGGATGAATGAGTGGAAACTATTATTGTATGAGAACTCAAAAAGGGAAGATGTTGAACCCATACTCCTTTGAAGTGCATTGAGAATGACCTCAACATGTCCTCATGTGTTTTGATAGTCCGCTCAGATAGGCCATCAGATTAAGGATGATAAGTCTGTCTGATGTTCATATCTATATCCAGACCATGTTGAAGACACTTACAAAACATAGAGGTGAATGTTGGATCACGATAGGATACAATCGAGAGTGGTACTCCATGCAGCCTTACCACATCCCTGATGTATATCCTTGCATGTTGATCCAGTGTGAAATCCTCCTAGATTTCAATGAAGTTATAAGTCTTTGTAAGATTATCCACAACAACCTACATAGCATTATTTTCATTTGGATGACTTCGGTTGTCTGGTGACAATGTGTATGGTGATGTTATCCCATTTCCATTTTGGTATGGTTAATGGTTTCATGATCCCCTCAGACATCTGTATCTCAGCCTTCACATTCTGACACACCAGGATGTTTGATGTTTATTTAGCTATCTTCTTCTTCATTTTAACCCACCAATAATGCTCTTGTATATCCCGATACATCTTTTTTTTCCACGGTGAATGGAGAAATATCAACTATAGAATCCTCCAAAAGATCCTTCTTTAGCTCCAGACATGATGGAACACATAGCCTTTTTCCAAATCAGACAATTCCTTCTTCATTGACATTGAAAACTAGGGATTTCCCTTTTCTAATAGTTTCCACCTTCTTCTGAATTCTCACATTATTCTTTTGATCATCGTTTAACCTTTCAAAAAAACACGGTTGAGCGATTATTTGGGAATGGATTGATGATGTTCCCTTCTTTATGATTCACATTTACATCTTCATCAAATATTAGATGATTGGATCCATCTACATTTTCACCTATGATAGAATTTATGGGACCTTTCTACTCAGAGCATCTGCCACCTTGTTCGCTTTCCTAGGGTGGTAAGGGATTGAACAGTCATAGTCTATTATCAGATGTAACCATATTCATTGGTGCAAGTTCAACTCTTACATTGTTAATATATACATGAGGCTTTGGTGGTCTGTATATTTTTCACAATTCTCCCCAGATAGATAATGACGCCAAATTTTTAAAGTGATGATCACTTCCTCCATATCCAGATCATTCATGGGACTACCTTCAGGAATAGGTAATGACTTTTCCTTTTTTATCTCAAATTCCATCAAAGGGATCATTATAAAATTTTCAATAAGAACATTCCCAAAAACATCAACATGTGGTACACCGCTTATAGATGTTGTTTCATAATTATTTAAAATCATTTCTGATAGAGAATCAATTTTTTTAAAAATCAAAAAAAGATATACTAATAGAACATGAATTGAAATACATTATATCATACACTATTTTGATGTAGTGGTTACATGTAATTTATTTACTATTATACATCTTATCATTGGAATTCTCGTTCTTCCTTGATCAAGGAGATTGTGGGTGTTCATCAAGCTTCTCAACACATTAAATAGAGCATCATTTTGGATAATTCTCGAATTCTCCACATTAATGACATTGAACCGTGTAATATGCCTCAGATGTTGGTTTTTTTCCATCCATCACATTTTCCACTATTTCATGGTAATTGGATACTTTGTTCCCTTCCATTACACACTTAAAGAATCTCATAGTCCCTTTGTGACATATCCCTTGGTGCATCATTCCGCATTTATTGCACCAAGGAAATTGGGTCTTCACTCCCTTATCACCTTTATCAGATGGACTTTCATGAGATTTCATATTCCTATTCTTTGACATCCTTGGGCATTAAAAAAATTTCCAATGGTTTGTTCTGATTTTTGATTACTAGATTGAAATAATCACATTATTTACAACATTACCTCCCTTTTTATTGGGAATCTCACTGGGACATTCATCACATTACCCATCACATCAGTTGTTATTCAAAATCCTCATATTACTGGTCATTGGCTTGAATTAATGGAAATTGTGGGTAACACATAAAGGGTAATCCAAAGTCAAAAATAGATGACTTATAAATTAATTTTATTTCCTTTACATATTAATTTGTATGCTTGAATCTATGATATCGATGATCTACTTAACAATATTTATTCATATGGGAATTTTTCTTATTCCCTAAACAATGGTTCATACTAATATTTTCAATTTACAAAAGCATATCCCATGGGAGTTTCATAACTAAGAGTGTAGCAAGGCTCATTATCGTGTACCACGACACCCCTGGTCAAGCATGAAACTCCATGTTGGAGTTTTCCCTCCAAGGTACATCTATGCTAGAGCCGCCTCTACCTGCTTGTATCCAGATAAGGATTTATTTTCTTGATAATACGCTTACTCAGCACTCACCAAAACATAGGGATGTTTTTATTATCATAGTTATATACCTAAGTCATTCACTAGTATTTTCTATTTCGGATCTCAAAAATAACTAAACCTATCCTCTAATACCAATTATAACAACCATGTTGTTTATTACACACTTAATCATGATTTATTACACGAAATCACCACTTGATTAAACATTGAATATTGAGAGGTCTAGTGTATTTGGATCATAGGAAAATTACATAACAACTTAAAACATAAAATGAAATATCTTAATGAAAACTTCCTTTAAAATACCACTATATTCCCTCGTACATAACATTGCATGGGATAATCTGAGATCATGAAAAAGAAATGGGTGACCTATAAATCCTATTAATGGAGTAAAAAAGGCATAAAATGAAGAATAAGATACATGTTATGTATTAGTAATATCAATGGATAATAAACGAAACATGAACATAAAGACATGATATAGCGTGATTTTCACACCCAAAAATATGGCAACAACACATAAAAAGGTATTATCATGAGCCAAGGATCATTGCACATAGAGCATGAGTGACCCCTAATTGCATATGAAATAGCATTAATAAATCATCATTTCAAATTAATTATAATCAGTAAATCCTCATTGCATATAATGTATCATGATACTAATATTTACCCAATCAATTGGAGCGCTATCAGGGTGCACCCAACTTAACCATTTCATTTCAAGCATAAGTGTGCCACAAAATCATACAACATACATTCATTAAAATTCATAATTTATTCCACGATAATGTAATGTATAATTCATACATTAAACTCTTCAATAAATAAGTAGATGTGAATAATAGTGAATACCCTTTATTTAGAAATGGGCATGGTATTCACTACACAGTGATTTTGGCATGGAAATTGCGATACAATTTTGGCAGCATAATGGCATGACCTAAGACTTCATAAAAATGGTTGATTAGAGAAAACGTGGTGTATCTTCATATTTACATGAAATGGACCGTAATGGGGTATTATAGTTATATTTAACAGCATAATTAATGGAATTTTGATTCATAATACAAAATATTTTGTTGAATGTGAATGAGGAGAGATAAATTTCTTTTGGAATTTCAGCATGGTAACGGGTATTAATGAAAGGCATCAATGAAAGAGAAAGGGTTATATCATCATTAAAACATAAATAGAACAGTATAGGGGAGGTGAGAAATCATACAAAATCATTTATAATTGATAGTAAAAGGGAATAACAATATTAATATCCTTGGATAAAATGAGAATGGAGGAATCCCTTACTTTGAGTTGTTACCCAAAAGGCATTGGAGGGGATAGAGAGAGGCTTATTTGGAGCTTGGGATGCCTTGGGCGGAATCAATATATAAGAGGGAAGAGGTTTTATGATCTCCGAAGTCTTTTAGTTAAGAGGATGTGGGTGTTTGGGTGGGTTTATATAGGAAACGAAAGGAAATTATTTATAATTTATGTTTGGGACACCACACATTAAAAAAATCAAAACCACAAAACAACCCATGGTTTTTGCCCAGGGTTTTTTCCAACAGATAGTGGAATAAAATATTTTATATTGGAAATGGCCTAAGATCATAAAATAAATAGGGTTGATTATGTGGAGGTGAGTCACACTATTAAGGAAATCATTTTAAAAAGATAAAATGTTTTATAAGTCTTGTAGGGTCCACTAATGCATTGAAAAATAAATCAAACTGACCAAAATTACATTATATTAATATTAGAACACATATTGGACGGAAATAATATTTATAGTAATTTATTACATCACTATTGGGTCATTATGATGTCATAAAACACATTATATATTTTAACGGTATTTAATTTTTACTAAAAAATTCAACTATCAGAAAACTATGAAAAAATTACCATGGGATAATTTTAACTTCCTTAATTGAATAATATAATTAATTTTATATAAGTAATTTTCTATGTATGTGAATTTTTACTTTTCAAATAAAAACCTAAATTTTTTAAAAAGTCATGGGTTTGAAAAAAAGAAGCTTCTAATCATTAATTAAAATCACCATTGTATTCATAATATTTATATGGTAATTTATATTTAATAAATTTTAATTTAGTAATAATATTTAATTAAAATATTATTTAATTCAAAAATCCATTAATTAAATAATATAGCTTTTTTAATTAACATAAAATTCTTTTTTTCTTTAAAAACTATTTACAAAGTAACAATAATAAAATAAAAGTATAATATAAATACAAAAATAATGTACATAATCATAGTACTAGGGTCTCATTACATAACCTCTTATAACAATCAAATAGAACTGATGGGTATGGTGTGCAATGGTGACAGACTCTTGGGGTGGCGCAGATAACATCTCTATGATTGTAATCTCTATCAACATCTACTTCTCTCATATATAGTTCCATTCAAGCTTCATGTATTGAATCTCAGCGCGGTCTTGGTCAAAAGGGAAGCCCAATGATGTCACCTCCTTTCTGAGCTCAGAAAAATGGGCTTTGTAAATAGACATTCTACTGGATGATGCCACCATTTCCTTTTTCAAAGTAAACTGGACTTGTTAAAGCCCTATATTTATATTAATCATTTGATCACTATTCAATGGATATATTAGAAATAGTAACAATTCTTAACAGTATTTTAAAAACCTAAAACAAAAATCCATGGAATTTGATATTTTATATATCCATCCTACATAATAGGACATTTAATAAGATGAATATTAATTTCCATTAATAAATGTTTGTGTCGTTACATGAATATCATGATTTTTTTGGGATTTTCATAAAAATAATCAAAGAGATTAATTAATACTAGAAATATAGAAAATATGATTTTTGGTTGCAACATATTCCTTTTCATGGGAACATTGTATATAGGGATGACATATTAGTTTATCCCACCCAAAGAAATGTGGACAATGAATGTCCATGACATACAAATGTTAATGAGATTCATAGTTTTATGGGATTAATAGGTACTTACTGATAGTATTGTAAAAATAATTCACTTCTACGTACACCTGTAACTAATTTATCAGGAGAATTGTGTTAAAATATTTGAATTGAAGATTGTGATTATAGTTTTTAGGAACTAAATAGAAGATTACTGAATGATTTATATTTGGTCCTACCTCCCCCTAGTGCATTATTGATGGAAATTTGATTCAGTTTGATTCAGAATAATTAGGTAAGTTCTTATGCTTCAAAAAAACTAAAACATCATAAGTTAAATGATACTACACACAATTTTGAATTATAAATTTTTTCCTTTTATTTATAAATTTAGATTCATCATTTTTACAAGTCCATATTTGAAGTATGTACACAACATAAATGATTTAAGTATATATTTACTCATGGTGAATTGATCATGATGAAAATAAGATGGATGAAACTGATAATGGATTTGGATTTCATAGTCAATTACAATAATGTTAAAGAAAACAAAGTGGAGAATTACTTGAGTTGAAATCATCCTGCTGTATTAACCATGTTATATTTGAACCAAACCCCTTGATTAAATATTTAATGAATTTTTGAAAGAAAATTGTTGGTGTTGGAAGTTCATCTGTTATCATTTAGTTAATAGGGTAGTTGACTTTATTAGATAGAATTAATTATTCATGAAAGGAATATATTGAGCTACAAAAAAGGTATAATTGGTCAAGGATGGTAGGTATCCATAATTTTACAATGATAATTTTTTTACATGATTTGGGAATATATAATGGTCTATCATTTTACTGATGATATGTTATGAGTGTACCAAATATTATTTACCCTAACGAGTATAGTACAGGTAAGGGGTTGATCCGCCAAAAAAAATAAGATATTTTTGCCTTTCTTATCTAGTTTGTATTTTTTTCATAGTGAATTATACTGAATTTAGAGTCAATTTTTTGATGTTTGGATATAAAGAGTAATTGGATTTAATTTTCTCATAAAAAATTACTTAAAGGAATAAAAGAAAGCACATGAAAATTGATTTTGATGATAATAAGGATAGAAATGCCTTGGGGGTGTGGATTCATAAGTGGATTTTTATTAGATGGAATTGCTTATGAAGTTGTGTTTTATATAATAACCCTACACTCTGGGTTTCAATTTGTACGAAAGATTCCTTTTTCCAGTAAACTAATGTTATGAATTTATGATACAAACTCCTTGGTCCAGTTTTCAGTGTTTCACATATCATTATTTTCTTTAGTCTATTTTGAGTCGATGAATACTTCCAATGATCAGGTAAATATTTATCTTTATTCTTCATTTGAATCCCTAAAAAATATACCCTTTTTTAGGCTCTGAAATTTGAATGATAAGATGAAGTGATTTAAGAAGAGTAAGAATAAGTTAATAGAACCAACACATTCATAAAAACTAATCTAAATTATAACTCATCATCTCTCAGAACCCCAAGACAACGTGTATTTAGCTACCCATATAGAAAGAGATAAAAATATAACCCTCGATACCTGATGTGTTCATCATAGAAACATTGATGAGAGTGTGGCTCTTTGGTAGTATGTTAGAGTGGAGAATTAGTTGAATGGTTGTTGAATGGAAGCATAGATTATTTCCATCAGACCTTCACTTCTTTCTCCAATCTCTTGAACTGGAGGCCAAGGCCTCAATTTATAGAAAATAAAATTACCCGGTGTGTGTCCAATGTACATGCCGTGTAGTATTGTCAATGTGGTTTTTCAATCTTTCTCTCCACCGGTGGGTGGCCTAACATGATGTCCTTCACATGGATCATGGTGCCACCTGGTAGGTGGATGTACAAGGTCTGTCGCACCACCACACATGGCGTGTACTCTCTTTAATAATCCACCAACCACTTCTAGGACAATACACATGGTGTGAAGATTGTGTAGATGGCATGTAATCATCTCCTCTCCACATGGGCGTGTAGAATTCTTATCCACCACCAACCGCTTCTAGAAGACTATACACGGCATGCAGTTGTAGTGAACGGTGTGTATGTGCTTTTGGTAACTTGGGAATGTACTTTTCCTAGACAATATCCACCTGAGTCTGAATGTAAACAACGTGTATATATGTAGATGTTGTGTAGTTGTAAATTTTCATCAGTTTTCCCTCTGGTTTGTTTGTTTGGCCAGAAATCATCTGAAAATGAACAAGCTCAAAAAAATCAAGGTATTTTTATACTAACAATTTGGTATTTTTTGAAATCATGTTCTTATTTTCAATAATGTTTGTGAAAATATATACACAAATCGGGTGCATAAAACTCCCCCATACATAGTCATTTTCTTTCCCTCATGAAAATATCAACATCTAATTAAATAAATCTATATTTAAAAGGAAGTATTTCAGTTAATAAAAAATGTAAATGATACAGTCACATGAGAATATTCTAAAAAGGTACAAATTAGTTCCAATTTATATAATATTCTAAT
The DNA here is from genome assembly GCA_963277665.1 of Viscum album. Taxonomy (NCBI): domain Eukaryota; kingdom Viridiplantae; phylum Streptophyta; class Magnoliopsida; order Santalales; family Viscaceae; genus Viscum; species Viscum album. The sequence continues at coordinate 1,249,457,428 of OY728122.1, read as the reverse complement.
CATGACTCGTTTACAATTCCATTAACTATTTTCATCTTACATTAAACACATGTTTCAACGTTTCAGAAATAAGCAATCCACTTGATGATCTACCTCACAAATAATATAATCCACACTCAGTATATTTTAAATCAATGTTATCCTCAATCAAAGACATATACACTCTATCCATAGGTTTGCAAGAAATATGGTTCTCTACATTAGAAAATTGATTTACAAAAATAATGAGGGATTTTCAATAAGGATCAGATGTCTTTCTGGCTAAGGTTAGGTATATAATGATGTGAAAAATTACCCTTAGGCATGAAAAAGGAGGCTAAATTCTTTAAATAAAAGTTCATGATATTAAAAATTATTCTCGGTGAAAAAAAATCCTCATCAAGCTCTATAAAATGATATCATCTCCACCATCTCTTATAGTTATGTAGGATTCCCAAACCAAAAAGTGACTTTAAGGTTCTGTTGTCTGTTTATTTTAAACAAAGGGGGCATTTTATAATTACCCCAAATAGAGGTTTGTAACCCTTTTTTTCCAAAATGATCATGAGGAACTCCACCATACTTAATTTCATGACAATTCACAAAAATTTACCATTTGTTAACAATCCCTTCATTTAAGATCAAGTGAATAATCATGAAAAATCATAAAACAATTATGGTTGGAATGAAAAAAATATTGTAATATAGCTACCTATAAAGTTTGTTCGTGGTTTCTAGGGGCTTCACGAAGATCAGATGTAGGGTATTTTTCTAGATAAATGGGTAAAAACAATCTAATGCCTCAATCATTTTAATGTATGTCCAAAAGTCTTCATGTTTTGAAAAGCGAACTTGAAAATTCTAGTAGTTATGTATATCTAATTAATCTCTAATGAAAACGGGTATTATGAAGAAAATGAAAAAGATTTTAGAATACAAATCTAGATATGTAAAAACAAATAAATAGACAATCTGGTCGTGACATGTATATAATTGATTAGTCAAAGCAGTTTCATAATCCAAGGATATCATGTTGCAATTTTTCACTATATCAATAATCATTTTAAAACACTTATGAATCAAAGTAAGCATGCAACTTTTAATAATTTCCCACATTTAGCATTATCATTTAGATATATTAATAAACAAAGTTTCTACATGTTTTCAAATATATATTCTAATAATGATGTCCCCTAGATGAGGATAAGGGAAAAGACTAAATTGGTCAAGTGTCGCTCCACCATACTGAATATCTCACATGGTCCTCCAAGTGTCACATAAAATGGAGAATGGAATGGGGGAACCAAATAAGGGACAAGAATGTGGGTATGTAAGGAATGAAGTAAATCGTGAAAGAAAAAGGAAATAACAGAGAATCTAAAAAACAATAATCCCTTCATATCTAGGTGAAGAAAGATGGTAAGTGGTGGAGAAGTACTTCTTGAAGCATTAAAGGGAATCAATGATGATCGATGAGAGAGAACACTAGAGGCATGCACAACATACATAGGCAAAAGATATCACAAATATATATAAAAAAATATATTTCCAAAAACTAGTCAGGGGGTCACCTCAGAAGAGGCATCCTCTGGTACAGAAACAGCAGGGAGAGAAGGATTAGGAGCCATGGAAACCAGAGGCTCAAGATAGTCCCTTGGAAGAGAGGCCATAAGAGTTAGAACTACTTGAGTTGGGCTCGAAATAGGAAGCTGGATAGGGATCCCTAAACCAGCAGCAGTAGTGGTGGCATTTGGGCCCATAGTGGAGAGGAGAACTGAATCTGTGGCCTGTGTAGTAAATGGTGGTGGAGCTATGGATGAAAGTCAATGTGTCGAGGCATGGGCATGTAGTTGGGGTAGTAGAATATCATAATGCTGAGGAAGGAGACACAAAAACTTCTCGAGTAGGTCATAATTTCGATCAAGATGAACCATGTGTTTATCCACTGTGTCTAGGTAGAGGGAAAAGTGAAGATCGCCCGAGGGTGAGAAGGTAGGGGTAGTGGAGGGAAGAGAAGAAGGAAGGTCAGAATGAAGATATGGGGTGGGGTAGCCGGAAGGGGTGGGGAAGGAGGAGCAGGGGAATCGGTGGGGAGTTTTAGGATCAACAGGTGTTCGGGGGGTGCCTGGGAAAGGACATAAGAGCCCCCTTATTCCGGAAAAATCCCATGTGAATAATCATGAGAATGATTATCCGCTGGGGGAACCTAGTTGAAGATAGACCAGTTACGAATAAGGAGAGATCGGGTGGAGTGGAAGCCGGTGGGGAAGAAAGGGTGGTGCTCGGAGGCACTGTGATGGATGGTGGAGGTGTGACTGTAATTGGACCAGCCACTTCTGGAAAGAAGGGTGGGGGAAGGATGGACAATGGAGGAGGCTGGTACTATGGAGAGTTTGGAGATGGTAGCATCCCGGGCCGGAGTCATATCTAGCAAAAAATGGTCCTCTCAACCTCAGTGGAAGAGGCGGGCCACTTCCCATCCGAAGGGTCTTTTTCAGCCATATCATAAAACAGAAATAAAGACCAAACAAAAGAAAAAGAAAAAGAAAAAAGAAAAAAGAAAAAATAAAATGTGAGAAAACTGTAAAAAAAATGTACACAGTGGGTGTATCCAGAGTACACGACGTGTAGTGAAAGCGAGTTAACATCCCATATTCTCTGGATAGACATTCCAAGGGAACATGGGATAGATCAGGGAAGGATACACGGTGTGTAACAAACATACATGTCGTGTTCTTGGAAATTGGTCCTGGTCATGTTTCAGAAATGACATGTACACCGTCAAGTTGAACTAAAAATACAGGACACGACGTCTGAGAGGACAATAGGACGTGTTATTGAGTCGAGGATAAACGGTCTTGTGAAGTGCTAGACCTGGGTAGGCTGAAAGATTTGGTATACACGGTGTGTACTAAATATTAATGTCATGTCCCTGAACATGGAGTGCGAGGATGTGTGAAAAAGGTTCCCAAGCATGATGGGGTTAGGTGCATGGTATGTCCCGAACATACACTCCATGTATTTACAAACCATGAATCATTCAATGTGTTTTCGTGTACAAAAGTATACAGTCTATGTGATTCAATTTGTGCCCGTGTATCGCAGAAAATGAACGGTCGCCCGATCCACAAATCACCCTTAACGCCTTTGAAAACATGAAATAAAGGGTGTATAATGGTGTACCTGTACTGAGGATCACAATGCAGAAGAAATCTGAAGCTAATACACCAAAATCAGCAGATTTGGGAATGGGGAGGCCTGGAGGCGTATGGGAGAAGAAACAGGGATAGGGGAGGGTTCCGCGCGACCTATGCTGATGCCGGCTGGGGTGCTGCTTTTATAGCCATGATACAGGGCATGTAGTCTAATGATTCATGCCGTGTACTACATTTTTGAACATATATACCAATATTCGTATATAATTATTATATCAAATATATAATAATAAATATTAATAATTAAAATAATATATATATATATACATAATATATCAAAAATAAAACTATGCATGTAATGTATCAATAAATACATGTCGTGTTTTCTAAATATGGAAAAATAGAAGAACAACCTTTCGTCTAGTACATGGGGTGAGGTTCAAACTAGCAATTAGTTGTTTCGAATGGAAGCCCTCAACCACTATAGAAAATGTTGTACTAATGCTTTTATTTATTATTTAATAATATTTAATGTATAAGGCCTATACTACATGGGAAAAAGTAAATGCACGATATCTGGTTTTAATTATACAAAAAGGGAGGAAGTAGGGAGAATAGCGGAATTCAATCTCGGGTCCTTTGGATCTAGTTCTTAGACTCTAAAATTCTTCCAACTTCACCTACATGTATTTCCTTTATGATAAAAATCCATTTAGTTTAGTAATGAAAACATGGAGTGATTGATGTATACTGAAAGACACACCATGTTGTCTTATTAAAAAAATGATGGAAATGGGGAAGTTTTCAAGATTCGAACCTGGGTCTTTTAGAACTGGTTTATGACCCTTGCCAACCGATATATCCCCATCATGGGTTTTCTTATGAGAAAATATTTATATGATGAAAAAATATCACACACACCATGTAGGAAAACACTATGATAAAAAGGAGGAACCCCGTGAGGTAGGTAGGTCGTGAGGGATTCGAACCGGTGATGGCTCAGATAAACTCTTGTGACCTTACCATCGGCACCGTCATCATTCACATTTATTACTTAGGTAGACTATATATTTATAATAGTTAGAAGATAAAGGAAAAGGAAACGGTACATGTAGTGTAGAATGGTGGAACACAGTGTGTATCCTCTCAGTTGTCTCCCAGGAAGCGCCTTTGTTTTTAGGTCATTGGCTCGACTGACTTACCTCTTCTTTACCTGAGATTAATGGTGTATAATGTTCCCACCATGTCCTACATGTGATTTTAAATCATCAACTGCTATTTTTTCACCTTGAATTGTGGACCATCCTCTCCAGAAATTTCTCCCACCCCATGATGGAATACTCGTATTACATTGAATGGTCCCGACCATCATGTCTTTAACATCAATGGGAATAATCAAAGGCGATAGTTAAAAATGAGTACATGATCACCAGGTTGGAAAGATTTTGATGAAATCATATGATCATGAATTGCTCTCTTCATCTCCATGTAAAACATGAAATTCTCATACACCTCTAATCTAATTTCATCATGTTCAAACAGATGAAGCATAAACTTCTCTTCATCTACCTTTAAATCAAAATACAGGGCCTTGATATCCTAGTAGGCATTGTGCTCCATCTGTACTGGCAGATGGAATGGCCTTCCATAGATGTGTATGAATGGGGACATCCCCACTGGTGTTTTGAAAGCAGTTTTATAGGCCCACAAAGCATCATCTAGCTACTTGGACCAGTTTTTCTTGAAGAGCTTACTACCTTCTCGAGACTCTGCTTGAGGTCATGGTTGGAGAGCTACCATTGTCCACATGACTGGGGATGATATGGTGTCCACATATGATGCATCACGTCTTTCTTTTACAGTATTACTTTCATCAATTTGTTGTCGAAGTGGATCCCTCTATTGCTGATCAGTACTCATGGAACGCCAAACCAACTAATAATATGTTTCTTTAAAAATCCCATGACTAACATGGTGGTATTGTGTGTCGTAGCAGCGGCTTCCACCAATTTGGATACATAGTTGATGCAGACCTGGATGTATGTGTCCCCAAAAGATGGGGGAAAGTGTCAAATGAAATCTATGCCCCAGAAATCGAAAATGTAGACCTCCAGGATGGGGTTCTAGGGAATCTTATCTCTATACCCCACATTGCTTGTCCTCTGGCACCGATCACAACGGGAAACAAAGGCTCTTGCATCTCTATGCATGGTTGGCTAGAAAAACCTAGACTGTAGGACCTTTTCTACCGAAAGGTCATTTCAATGATGGCCCCCAATTGGCGAGGGATTAAGGATTTCTAGGATTCAATGAACATGAGTTTAAAAAATTCAATTATAGATCATCCCATCTCTACAGGATCAGAACAGAATAATATCATCCCAGTAGTACCTCTTGTCATTAGAAATAAATATCTTCCTTTTCTGGAAGCAGAGGTTGGGGCGAATGAGATCTATAACCAGAAAAATAGCAATATTAGCATACCAATGCCTAGGTGTTTCGTTAATTTGAAAGAGGTTCTCATCAGGGAAATCCTCTATGATCTCTTGATCTTCCTCCTTCTCCAAATGAGTCAGCTCTAGGAAGGAGAGATGTTCAGCAACAATGTTTCACTCCCTTTATTGTCTTGTATCTCCAAATATGATTATTCTTAGAGAAGTACCCATCAATTTAGTCTTGGATTTTCATAATTCTTGTTCAGTGGGTACTTTACTACTACTTCGTCAGTATAAAAAATACCTTTAGATATCACTAAGTAAGAACGTAACATGTCTAACATGAAAACCCACTGCAAGCATAATCTTTTCTGTGTTGGTGTAGTTGATTCATGCCTCATTGAGTATCCTACTGGTATAATAGCTGGGTCAGAAAATCTGTTCAATCTCCTGGCCCAAGGCTACTCCTACTACATAGTTGCTGGCATAACAATTCACTTCAAATTTTTCCACCCAGTTGGGAGCAATCATCTCTAGATATTCCACAAGGAGTTGCTTCAGTTCCTCTAAAGGTATGGTGCATGGCTCGTCCAACAGAAACACAAAATCCTTGTTCATAAGATTGGTGAGGGGCTGGGCTATTTTTAAGAAGTCACAGACTAACCGCCTATTGAATTCGGCATTCCCCATGAAGTTGTTAATGTATTTGATAGAAGATAGAGTAGGAAGTTTTGTTATGACATCAATGTTTTCTAGGTCTATCTCTATTTCTTTTTCTGAAATTCTATGTCCAAGGACGATGCCACTTTGCACCAGGAAATGACACTTTTCCAAGTTCAAAACCGGGTTAGTGTTTTCGCATATTTTCAGAACTAGCTCCAGGTTTCGCAAACAAGTGGTGAATCATTTTCATTAAACAGAAAAATCATCCCTGAATACCTCCAGGATATGTTAATCCATGTCATGGAAAATATCATGCATACAACGTTGGATGGTGGAGGGGCATTGCACATGCCAAAGGACATCCTACGGTACAAAAACATACTATAGGGACATGTTAATGTGATATTTTATTGATCTTATAGAGAAATGGAATTTGATTGTAGTCGTAATAGCCTTCGAGGAAGTAGTAAAAGTTGTTCCCTGGTACTCTTTCTAGCATCTGATCCATGAAGAGCAGGGGGAAATGATCTTTCCTCATGGTATCATTCAGATTCTTTTATTCTTCACTAACTCTCCAACCTATGACAGTGCGTGTGGGGATGATCTCTTTCTTATCATTTTAAATCAAATGGATACCCCCATTTTGGGTAAAACATGTACGGGACTCTCCCACCGAACATCAGAGATGGGATAAATGATGTCTTCATCCAAAAACATAGTCACCTCGTTCTTTAGAACCTCATTCATAGGGGGATTTAGGTGTTGTTGTGGTTGACCAGATTTCATTAAACCTTCTTCATGAAGATCCTTGTTGGTTCAAATAGATGGGATAATGCCCTTCAAATATGAATCTTTCCACCCAATAGTGTTCTTCCGCTTTTTCCAATCATTCATAAGTTCATCATCCTACTCATCCGAGTGTGCTATAATAAGTACGATACATAATGTTTGGTTTTCTCTAAAATGAAAATACATTAATGAAGATGGAAGATGCTTCAGTTTAAGTTCAGCTTGCATTAGAATCAAAGGTACAAGTGGATTCACTTTTTCCCACTTTAAAATATAGGGTATAACTGCACGTTGCTTGTAGTGGCCGCCCTGGCCTTCTACGAATTGCAGTTCCTCTAGTTCTTCATTAATTATAAGGTCTTGAAACACTATGTTATCTGACTTAAAAAACATAACCGAGTATCAGTTTATTTTCTCTAGTGATCAACTATGGTAGTCACTACATAATTTCTCTCAGTCTCTGAAAATGATACATGTTTGACAGATTTTAAGACATTGTAGGAGACTCACTCATCTCCTACCCAGAAAATTATCTCTCCTGGGTGCATGTCAATCAGTACAATCCCCGTGGAAAAGAATGGTCATTCCAATTTGGGAGGTGCCTCTTTGTCATCTTCCATGTTGAGGATGATGAAATATACAAGGAGTATTAGCCTACCCACATTGACCACCATGTCCTCCAGTAGCCCTTTCAGATATTTTATTGATCGGACATCATGTTGAAGGGATGCTCGGGTAGGATTTTTATTGTTGAGTCCTAGCATCTTAAAAACTCTCAGGGCATGAGGTTGAGACTGGACACTAAGTCGTAGAGGGACTTCCCAAACTCACATGGTCCAATAGTGCATGGAATAGTAAATCTACCTAGATCCTAAACATTAGGAAAAATCGAATGTTGGATGACTACTAAACAATAATTTTTCTAAAGGTTGGGGATGAAGCCTAAATTTATTATTAAAACAAATACCTCTTTTAAAACTAGGTAGAGGTAGAACCATTACATATCCTAATGTCCCAATGCCAAGGGGCCTGAATATAAGGCTTGAAATCCCATTTTTTGACCCAAAGGACCCCTCGGTGAACTATAACTTTGTCACTGGTGGAGGCAGTAGGTGCACCTGGATAAGCTAGTTGGTTCTATTGGATCTACCTTCCACTCCATAGTGTGATGACATGGGCCTCCTCACTCGGGATCTTCTCAGTATTACCCGATAGTGTTGCGGTTTGCCTCACTGAGAGTCGGTTTGCAAACTGGCCAATTTGGTTCTCCAGGCCTCGAATGGAAGTATCATTATTCTGGAATCTGATCTTAGTAGTAGATTTAAGTTTTTTCATGAGGATCTATAACCTCGAGATGTTCTCCTGCTTAGGTGGTTGTGAAACTAGTGGTGGTGGTGGTTATCGTGGCTCTTGTGTGTGAGGGTTTTTATTCCCTTTCTAGTGATAAGATCCATGATGGGGTTGTAACTTTCTTAGGTACTTGTGATGATAAGGAAGATGACCGTAGGAGATTAGTCATTAGGCTAGAGGATTCTACTATTGTTGGCCCTAGCATGTGTTTTATTGATCACGCCATACCAGGTTCTGGTACTGCTGGTACTGGTTTGGCCATCAGTTTTGGGAAACATAACTCTCATCGCATATCGAAGGCCTGCCTGTAAAACTCGTGAATTCTCCCCTGTTGTGGTTATCACCACATTCACTACACGCCAGATGGTTTTCTACATGTAATTGGGATGTGCCCTTCCGATTGAGTGTGCCAAACGTTTTAGACACGTCATCCAACTGGGGAGAGAAAAAAGTAGTTGCATCAATGTTATGCATACCTTGTTTTTGTGTTCCCCGCTCTGAATTCCACAGGAAATTGTTTGCAGACATGTTTTCTAGTAGTTCGAAAAGTTTTTCAGGGGACTTCCTCATAATGCTACCTCCAGCAGAAGTATCTTACATGGACTTTGTATTCATCATCATCTCTATGTAAATGGTTTTGACCTACATCCAAAGTGGCAGTCTGTGGTGTGGGCATTTTCGCAACATCTCCTTGAAGAACTCCAATGATTCATACAATGACTCTGAGTCATGCTATTGGAAGTTGTGTATTTCATTTCACAAATTCATCATCTTCTAAGGTGTGAAGTATTTAGAAAGGAATGCCTAAGCTAGCTCTTCCCAAGTGAGGATATGTTATTATGGAAAGTCATTAATTTATAAAATCGCCTTATCCCTTTGAAATAAGGGGAAGAGGAGAAGAAAAATGGAATCCGTGTACACTATGAGGTAGAGGAACGTGTCACAGACCTCCCGAAAATTGGAGAGATGGGCATTGGTGTCCGTACTGGGAATGCCACCAAACTGAACGGTTTTTTGGATCAGCTTTATTATAGTAGGCCTGATCTCAATGTTTTGGTCATACACCGGTGGACGAACGATGCCCGTGTCAGCTCCGTGAATAGAGGGTAGGTCATATTCCATTAACGTATGACGTGGAGGAAGTTACTGATGGTGTAGAGGAGGCATGTATTTTTGTTACTAAAAGCAAAAGTATAGCCCCTATCTTAGATGTAGAAAAAGAATTCACTCTGGTCGGAACTATTGGAGATGCTGTAGGCCATACCCTAGTTCTAGTGTAGCTTTCTAGTTCTGGTTATCCTCCTAACCAAAAGGATTTCCAACTCCTGGTGTAGTTGATGGTTGTTTTTTTCATTATGTGCCATTTGATTGTTTTGGTTATACTGTTCCATGAGTGTATCTTGTCTATTCAAAAGAGTCTATTCAATCTCAAGGTCAAGTGGGAAAACCCCCAAAGGCTCAGCATTCTTGAACGAGTGAGGTAGCTTCTCATTCACCTCTAGACATGCACCAGACAAAACTCACCAATTTTAAATGATGAAGAAGAGAGATAAACAGAAATGAGAATAAAAAAAAGGAATTTTGGGGAATTTATAATTTTTTTCCTACTAAAATTTGATAAAAAGCTAATTAAAATATGTAAAAAAATAACTTTTCACTTCTCCACGGAGACAACGCCAAAATTTGGTCAGTAATTTTACAGAAGGTATGTTATCGATGTCCCAAATTTTTTTTACCCTAACATGTATAGTACTAGTAAGGGGTTGATCCATAGGGAAAATGAAGTTTTTTTTTGTATTTCATATCTAGTTTTTATTTTTTTTTGCGATGTTTTCTGTATTTAGAGTTGATTTTTTATGTTAGGATACAAAGAGTAATTGGATTTATGTTTCATTTAATAAATTACATTACAGAATAAAATAAAATACAAGAAAATTGATTTTGATGCAAATAAGGAAGGAAATGTGTTGGGGATGTGAATTATTAAGAGGTTGTTTATTAAAATAAATTGGTTATGAAGTTGTGTTTTCATAATAACCCAACACTCTGGGTTTCAATTTTTAACAATGTTTCCTTGGTTCGGTAAAGATATGTTCATAGTGGTGGGAACTAACTCCTTAGACCAGTAGTAATTGTTTCATAGTTCATTATTTTGATTAGTCCATTTTGAGTGGACGAATACTTTCAATGATCACGTAAATATTCATCATTATTCTTCTTTTGTCTCCCTGAAAATAATGCCCTTGGTCTTTCTCATAATATTCAGTGATTATATGAAGTTATTAAATAATTTTAAGAAGAAGTTAAAATAACAAACCCATTCATAACTGCTAACCTAAATTATAAATCATCATCTACCACAACCCTACACATGGGGTAGTTAGTTACACAGATTGGAAAAGTTAAAAACAAAACCCTTGATACCTTATGTGATCATCGCAGAAACATTAAGGGGAGCATGGATCTTTGGTAGAACGGTATATATGTGATGTATTTGAATGGTGGTAGCATGGCTACCGAGCTTCATTCCTTCGGAACATCACCTCTTTCACCACTCTCTTGAACAGGAGGCCAATGACCCTATTTATAGAAAATAAATGTACACTACGTGTGTCCAAATTACACATCGTGTAGTATTGTCAATGTGCTTTTCCCCTCATTTTCTCCACCGGTCGATGGCCTAACACGCCTTCATTGACATGAACCACGATGCTGCCTAGTAGGTGGATGTACACGACATGTAGCACCAGAAAACATGACGTTTAATCTCTTTTATCATCCACCAACCACTTCTAGAACACTACACATAGCATTTATATTGTGTACATAACGTGTCTCCATCAGCTAACCACATGGGTATGTAGACTTCTTCTCAACCACCAACCTCCTATAGAAGACTATACACATAGTGCAGTCATAGTACATGGCGTGTGTGTGGTTCTGGTAAGTTGGGCATGTACTTGTCCTAAACAGTTCATTTTTGAGTCTGAATGTAAAGGTTATGTATATATGTACACGTCGTGTAGTTGTAAATTTAGGACATTTTTCCCCTGGTTTGTGTGTTTCTGCAGAAATCACTGGAAAATGAACAAGATCACCAAAATCAGAGTATTTTGTTTACTAAGTAGTTGGTATTTTCAGAAACCCTGTTTTTATTTTCAATAATTTTTGTCGAAATTTATTTACAAATCGGGTGAGTCAATAAATTATTCCATTTGAAACACTAATGAAGAAATAATTATTAAATAAAGCATATATTTCACAGTTTTCAGTTCACTAATGCACCACAATGATCTACAAAGACTGTCATGACTATTACTGGTGGGATGGAATGAAATGAGATATTTCGGATTTTCCCAGGAAATGAATGACATGCCAAAATGTTAATGTAGTAAGAAACTGCCAAAGGGAATGCTTTAGCCTATTCCAATGATAGAGTAAAAATGGGAATATTTATCAATACACTATTGGGTGGGACTGCCAATATCCTCTCAAGGTAACAAATAGATTTGGGTTAGTATTGATCGACTGTAAAAATCTAAATTTTTTCTTCTTGTTTGGGATACTCTGTCTTTAGATGAAATTTCTTGATTTTACCTCCAATATATTTTCCGGTTTCATATATTACCTACTGCCATTTTATATGACTATGAAACCAGTATCAATTATAACTATTTTAAAGGACTTCAAATGCCATTTGAAAAGGAATTAAATTTCAGTACATCCTTTAAATCTCTATACGATGGAATGATAGAGATGGAAATACATAAATTTGAAGAAATATTATGTTCTGGTTCAATATATTTCCAATGAATTTAGGGTCAACATATTTCTTTAGTTTATTTTTCATATAATATAATTTTACATTCCAGTAATCAAATGGAAACTTTTGAGGCATTATATAGAAAGCAGTGTCCAGCACCTTGCATTTTTGGATGATATCAGAAAATGGAAGTTGATTATTCGAGAATTAGAAGATGATGTGGATGATAAAGTGATTATGATCATGAAATACCTATGGATACCTCATAGTAGGAAAAATTTTTTGAATATAACTAGAAGGAATATTTTTCTTTCAAGTTAGGTTATCATCTTTTCATTAAAATCTATCTGATGAAAAGTATTTATCTTTTCTTGTAAGAAAGGAATGCTAACTAAACAGTTCATTCATCCATTCAAAATCGTAAAGAAATTAGGAACAGTATTATACCAAGTTTATTTTCTCTTCAGTTTCTCTTAATTACACAATGTTTTTTAATTTTCATTCCTAAGAATGTATGTTCCAGAGTCATCTCATGTTTTGAGGCCAGATTTAGTTCAGTAGGAGGAGATCCTTTATTAAAAATATAAACCTATTAAGATTATTTTTAATATAGAGAATTTATTATGAAATAAATAAATTCCAAATGAAATGGTTTTTTGGAGAATCCAAATGGTTGAAGAAGAAACACAGTTATCTAAAATTTTATTTGGGATCTGTATCCCCAATTGTTCAATAAGTAAATGAAAATAACTAAGACTCAATTTCTGTAAGGGGGATAAAGAAAAAAAGTAGTAATAAAATAAAAATGATTCATACTATAATTAAATAGTTAAATTAATTTCAAATATATAATTATATAGGCGTAATTTATAGAAATTAACGAATTTATACATATGGAATTGAATCATGACCGAATGAATAATTACATGACCATTAGGAATAATAATATGAAATATAAAATAGTAACCTCACCAAAAAAATATAAATAAAATATTACCATCATAAATATAAAAATTTGATATAATTAAATCTATGAATGCTTTAATAAATGTTTTAAAAATGAAAAATTCAGTGTTGGAATTTTTGTAAAACATAATAGTTTATTAATAACTTCATAAAAAATTATTGGATTTAAATAAAATTTATATTCCAAAAATTAAATAATAAATTAATATTTTCTATCTTATAATTATAATTTACTTTTATGATATCTTAATTAATATTTCATTTTTTTATAAATTCAGTTATAGTTTTAAAATTTTTATTTTTTGAATAAATGAATATTTAAATTAAAACTATAACTAATTTTCTCACATCACCACCCTTTATGATAATATTTTATCACATCACCTCCCTTTATCTAAGTTGAATCAAATCTCTAGTATCATATATATAAAATACATTTATCTTACTAAAGGAAAAAATCATCATCAAACTCCTTCTCATCTCCCCTTTATTCTAAAAATATGAACATCGTATGTATTGTGTTAATTTACCACCATAATGGGTGACACAATTTAACTTTTCATTAACATCTTAAAGGATGGATATAAAACCATTATTGTAGTTAAATTAGATTTTATTTTAAATACTATATGTTTAAAATTTTCTTGAAACGTTTTATAAACAAGATATTCAATAAAATTACATATGTTTTTTCTTTTCGTATAAACCTCTAAAATAGTGTAAAAATCATTTCGTTCTATTTTATCCATTGATTCATCCTAATATTAAGAAAAAAAGATATATGGAAACATTTAAAATTATTGAAATATATTAATACCATTTGGTTTATCTTTAATATTATTCCATCCATTCCAAAAGAAAATTCATAACTATCTGACCACACAAACCATAAAAAGAATACACCCTAAACAATGGAAATAAAAACATATTTTTAACAAATGGATGTAAATTTGAAATAATATAGTCATATATTGTATTATAAATATGATTATATTTATGTATTAAATTAATAAAACTTTTCATTAAATTATAAAAAATATTGGAATACATATTCTGTAATATGAACTTGAGATAAGAGAATTAACTTTAAAAATCTCATTTAAATTTATATTCTTAAAAATTTAATTTGGAATGATTTTATAATACAAAATTTCATGCTTTATTCTTATGTTATGGTTCATGGAAATGTTTTATAATTAATGGTTGGACTTATATATCCCTTCAATTATTTTGGGTATTTTTTATTTGGCATTGACCTTAATTGTCATTCCATGTGTGACTACGATGATTATATAATAATGTAGTTGTGAGGGTTAAATTTTAAGGTACACATGAGAGTTGAAAATAAAATGGTAGATGTAAGAGTTAAAATCATATGTAAGTGATTTCCCTATTTACATGAATGGTTTCATTTATTTTTTCAATAATTTTATGGAATATTTTGTTTTTACATAGTATGTATATGATACTTTATTAGTGAGATGTATGTCTTTGTGAAAATGATTTAATATGGTTATAAGTATTCAAGGAATAATAGTTTCATTACTCATTTTTAAGTCCCTTACTGTGTTTTTGTTCTCATCCCATGTTTTTAAAAAATATCTATAGGGTTTATGTACTGGTAATAGAAAGAAAAAATCACAGATGACTATTGGGAAAAATTATCATGATATATATTCATGTATTATTATAGAATTTTATATTATAGAAGAAATGTATAATTTTAAATAGTACATACTTTATATGCTTGTGGGTTGATATGTATGAATTTATTCCTAGTTATCTAAAACTCTAAAGTAAAAAGGTCTTTCGGAATGTAAAAAAATTATTTCTAGTTCAATTATCAAGATTATGTAATGTTTGAAGATTGAACCTTTTATATCTTGCATCAAAATATTATTTCATACAACCATAAAGAATTAATTTTTTAAATTAATATATACATTACCTTTAAAACTGAATTTTAATATCAAAATAATGAGTATATAAATGATAAAGTTGGCTTTCTTCAAAATAAATTGAATTATATAATTAATTTCAAATATAACAATTATTTATGGTATTGGGAATGTTGTTATCACCAAATATGAAAAAATAAAACATAAATTTTGTATTTAATAAATATATTCACACATTTCATATGAAATATAGACAATTTTTCAATTTGAACACCATTGAATCAATTTAATAAGATATGGAAGCTATAAACCAAAATTTATTAATTTATATACAATTAAATCCAAAATATAAATCTTTCTTAAGTACATGGGATAAAATGTTTTTCAAGGGAAAAATTAAAATAAGATTTTGAAAATAAAGTCTCTTTACTCAATTCCAACACTTCATATATAATCTTAATCATCATATATAATAGACATTTGTAAATTAATATCATTCATGATAAATTACTTCATGTTGATTATAATTTTGATTTTATTTAATACTGTGATATATACAATTGATTATTCAATTATATTCACGTCAGATGTTTTGATGATATAATGCTAAAATGTAAAAACAGATATCGATATGTTCTATGTGGAAAAAGTTTTAATTATTCCATTATTTACTGAATAATATTCATTAAATAATTATAATTTTCTTTAATTTATTATAATATTAAAATAATTCATGAGTTGTGTTTATTAAATATGAAATAGGTTACAATTATGGAGATGTTATGTTGTAAATACACATGATTAAAGCTTCAATTTTCCTTCTATAATTATAGAACAAGTTAAATGTAATATCTTATCATTGAATAATTATAATTATACAATAAATTTAATTTTATATATTTATATAATATATATACATCATGGATTTAGTTTGTTGATGAAAAATGAATCACATCACTTCTTTGAGGGGGTAGACCACACGTCCGTATGAATGAAATTCTTATCATTTAGTAAATGTAAGGGTTATAAATTAAATGATATATTATAATTCCACAATGATAAATATGTATTGAATAATATATACATACATATATATATATATTAAATATTTATTTTTACCCAAAAATAAGAGGAAGTGATGGAAAATGAAATACATTGGTTCACAATCAATGGTAGTCTAGTTTTCTATTGGATATAAGAGGGGGTGGATATTATAAATATGATTAATATAATAAAATATGATTAAATGTGAGAAAATTCTATGTTTTTTTAGAGTAGATTATGGTTATTTAATCTTGTTAGAAAAAAAAAAATATTAAATTCTTTGTTGAGACCCAAAAATTTCATTATAAATTGATTTATGGTTTACAAAAGAACCCTTCAATGGATGATTTTATATCATAAAGGATTATAGAAAATGGATAGGGTTGCTAATAAGAAATTTCAAAATGTCATGGTTGATCCAAATATTCATTTTATAAGAAAAGAGAAGAAGATATTCACCATTAAAAAATATTGGTGGGTAAATCAAGATTTTATCAAATTATTTTATTTATATAAATTCATAGTGAAATTCAAATGGTTCCAAATATATATTATTAAAATTTAATTTAATTTTTTGTATAGAGAACCTCAAACTAAATAAAATGGACATTATTTTTGTAAATTTCTCACGATAATAGTTTGATTTTATCCCCTCATAAAACATCTATGAATTTTATAAATTAGTAATGTTTTTTAATTTTGGGGTCATCAAAGATTCTATAAATTTTCAATTTGAAAATAAATTGATAATAATTGATATGCTAATATTTTCACAACCTGTCTCCCTAGGCCCGTGATGGGAGTACCCAAAAACCCACCTTCCATAGGTCAGGGGATGGATACTAGCACCAAAAGATATATCCCTGAATAACGGGAAGGAATTTCCTTTAAACCAGCAAACACAGAGTCTAATAATACAACTGAAAAAATGCACATAGTAAAACTTAATTAGAAAAATATGAATACTGAATGTAAAAAAGGGGAGATTACTGTAATTAAATGGGCTAGAATACAAGCCCAACTGAAATGTACAATAGTAATAGAAAAACTGCTTCCTGGAATCGTCCTCCATGGTTCCTACCTGAAGGGTAGGTACAGCTAATGGTCAGTCGTCACTACGTTACATCACTTATAAAGGACCACCTCTGAGCACTATCTAGTATTGGCACCCAATCGGCGGTCAAAGTTGTTATTCTTCTGTATTAGACACAATAAGGTTCTGGCGAACCTCATTTAGGGTTGAGTATAACAATACTCGGTATGGACCCCGAGACCCTCGAATGAAAATAAGACTTCAAAAAAAGAAAAACCAAAAAGAAAGACCTCAATCACAAATCACAAGGAAATGTTCCACTCACCCCAGGTATAAAATTCAAGGTTCAAGAATATATATGATTATCCTTAAGTTATATCATTTTATTCCATTCATAAGTTCCACAACTAATCCACAATGAAGTTGTTTATATATCAATCCACTGTAGGATTCGAATCATTTTTCTGCGATGGGCCATTGTTTTGTGGGTCCTCATTGGTTCACGCTACTGTTGATCCACACAGAGTCTCTATTATTCTAATCCACACAGGGTCGTTGGAATGTTGATCCACATAGGGTTGCTGAATGATGATCCAAATAGGGTCGCTTGATGCTTATCCACTCAGGGTCCCAAGATGATGATCATTGAAGTGCCACTCAAAAAAAACGGTCCTCTTTTGATAGCTAATATGATGATCCCCAGATGGTCACTATGATGATGATCCACATAGGTTCTCAAATTCATTGAAATCCAGCCACTTGATTCCTCACACCCGTTGTTCTCCCTTTCCATAGAATCTATTACTCGAGATTTCGGTTACACATCAACTACCACTATGCTCCCCAAAGGAGTATCCAAAAGGAGTATGATGTTGTAATGGTTCTAACACTACAGACGGCGCATCAGTCAGATGCCCGGTCTATGTGTTATAAGTGTTTTCGTACCAAGGGCCTGGTTGGATTCATGTTCGACCCAACCCGGCCGTACTACAACATTCACAAAAATTTTAGTGGATTATACTAATAGGGCCATCTCGCACTAAGGATCCATGCGCTATAGAAGGTTATTCAAACGAACATCTAGATTTCATTTTTTGACATTTCAAGAGAAACTGGGCCTGGATGGGTCCGAGTGTGATCGAACACGTCGCCCGACCCGTCCTAACCATAACTGGGCCGACCCGACCCTGTTCGGGTCGCTCGCCCAGCCCGGGTCTGACCCAGCCTGGGCCATGGTGGGCTCAGCCCATTGGGACGCGGTCCGACCTGGACCACAGGAGGCTTGGCCCGACCCAACCCTGTTCGAGTCGCTCGCCCAGCTCGGGTCTGGCGCAGCCTGGGCCATGGTGGGCTCAGCCCATTGGGACGTGGTCCGGCCTGGACGACAGGAGGCTTGGCCCGATCCGTAGGGGGATCAGCCCAGACCGTTGGGGCGCAGCCCAGCCTGCGGGGAGGCGCAACCCGACTCACAGTGGGGTGCATCCCCGCACAGAGGAGGGTGTAGCCCGACCCCCAGGGGGCACGACCTAGCCCAAAGTGGTGTGTATCTCCATCTGTAGGAGTGCATGGGGCACACCTTAGAGAGTCCCTCCTCTATCGCGGCTTTGAGCTGAAACATTCTCCAGTAGTGCATGATGGCATGCCACTCCACCTCCACGGCTGGCTGGTGAGGGAATCCTTGTTCCACCATAACCGTTGAAAATCCATGGCATCCTCTTCCTACGGTGCGTGGTGGTGCGCCACACCGCCTCCGTGACCAGCTTGTGTCGACCACCCTACTGACTGCTACGACCTAGTGTCCAAACCTCATCCTACGGTGTGAGACAACACAATGCCTCCACCGCAGTCGGCCGGTGTCAGCCTCCAGCATCACCTACTGGCATCAGTCACTAGTGCCGCCATGCCGGTTCCACACCTGCAACCTTCCACAGGCCACCAGATGTTCTCCTGTGGTCAATTTTTCCAACTGATCACCCCTACAGGAATCCTGGGTCATCTCCTTAACTACTTGACCATTTGATTTGGGTTCCATCTATCCTGAAATATTCTCTGAGGAAGAATGAAATGATATATTAGTGGCAGATGGACCAGCCCTTGTAGCATTGGCATGTGCCATCTGTGTTTTCATCTTAACAAATGAGAGGATAATTGACTGAACAATTGTTGGAATTTATACAATATTAAAACCCTACCTTGAGTGTTGTTAGAGAGTTCCCTACATTTGATGGTGGGTTGGTGTTCATTGACCCCGAATCAAGCCTCCAATTATGCCTCTCAAATGACATTCTTAGGTTCCTACTTGGTGGATCCATTATTAGTCAAGGGTATCCTCCCATATCCTCCTCCCATATGCCAATGGAATAAATCTTCAAAGAGATTGAGGAGAGGGTCGTAATAATCACAACACATAATTAATAGTGATTCATTAATTAATGAAATAAAGGAACCTACTTAATTTATTGTAGAATGGTTAAACATTTTTTTGAAACTGGGTATTTATTGTTCTGCATAAAATGCCTGAACAACCACTTGTGGTCCTCACCACTAAAACCTAAAAAATGGTGGATGCTATTTAGATTAAATTAGATATATTTTATTAATCCTCTATGAATAAATAAAACACCAACTTCTTCTCCCAACCCACTATGGTTGAGGTTAAGGCTCTCTTAAACATACCCTAAGAGATAACTTCCCACCCCATCCAAATGTCTGGAATCCTTGTCGAGGTGCGACCCATAAGAATACAAGGTCTCCCCCCTCAAACTCCAATGGTCTCTATCTACTGTCAGTATAGGACATCTACCTGCTCCTTAAATTCTTCATCTGCTCATGGATGATCGTCAACTTCTCAGTGGTAGACTGTACTATCTCTGGAACCATAATTGTTGACTCCCTGAGGTCTGTCCCGCATCGTGGTCATCTGCAAGGTTGACTGTATGAGGCCTCAAACAGTGGCATACCAATGCTGGAGTGATAAATTTTGTTGTACGCGAACTCCACCAAGGGAAAGTGATCCTCCAAACTCCATCCAAAATCTAGGATGCAAGCCCAAAGCATGTCCCCCTCTGTCTGAATGGTCCTCTCTATCAGACCATCCATCTAAGGATGAATGTTGGTGCTCAATATTAGTTGAGTCCCGAACACCTTATATAATCCCTTCGACAATAGGTATGTATAATATGCATCATAGACATATACGATCAACGATGGAACCCCATGAATTCCTACAATATTTTATATGTAGGGGCATCAGAAGCTCTCTACTAATCCGTACTATTAGATTGGTAGGATGAGGGATGACATGATGAGTCGGTCAACGATCACCCATATGGAATCATGTACAATAGATGAATTTTTTATCCATTTCACGAAACCCATGGAAATACCATCACACATCCACTTTGGTACCTCTAATGGTTGTGCTAAGCCTATTGGAACCTGATGCTTGTCCTTCACATTCTATCAAGTCAGGTATCGTGAAACAAACTCTTTCACTTCTTGGTTCATCATTGACCACCAGTATTGATGTTTGAGAGCTTGGTACATCTTCGCGACACCAGGATGTACTTCCAGAGGGGACGTATGGAACTCCCTCAACACCTCCTCCCGTTGAACCACTAGTACCATGGTGAATCCTTTGAAGAAGATGACATGCTCCCAACCTTATAAAAATCCATCAGGTGCCTCTGTTGAGGATATTTGAGCAGGTTGAGCCTCACAGTCAATGTCCCCAAGCTGTTCTTTCCATACATGCTTAAGAAGCGGGGTAGTG
The DNA here is from genome assembly GCA_963277665.1 of Viscum album. Classification (NCBI taxonomy): domain Eukaryota; kingdom Viridiplantae; phylum Streptophyta; class Magnoliopsida; order Santalales; family Viscaceae; genus Viscum; species Viscum album. The sequence goes on along the minus strand of OY728122.1, from coordinate 1,249,436,581 downwards.
ACCGTTATAGATTGAAGGTAAACTCATCCATTCCTATCCACAAAGTGTATATCCAATTATCCTAGCTTCTATGTATCCTCACTCATCACCTATAGTCCAGACCACCTACGCAGTCCATCGGCTACCACATTCCCTTTCCCAAGAATATAGAATCTCTTAATGTCATTATCCTGGGGGAACTATATTCATCTCCATTATTTCAGTTTCAAGTCCTTATGTGGGAAGATATACCTAAGAACCTTGTGATTAGAGTAAATAGTGAACTATTCACCAACCAAGTAGATCCATAACATATTAAGCACAAAGACCAATACTACTACCTCTAGGTCATGGGTAGCATAGTTCTTCTAATTTTTCTCAGCTATGGTGAACAATAAGTGATCAGGGATCTCTCTTGCATTAGGACACATCCATGTCCCATCCCTGATGCGTCGCAGTGGACTACACACCAAAAACCCTATTCTGGAAGCCTCAACATGAGGGAAATCATCAGTCTTTGCCTCACATCTTAAAAACTCTTCTGGAATCTATCCCTTCACACAAAGGGTTTTCCCTTTTTTGTCAATGCTGAAAAGGGTGTCAAAACTCTAAAAATGTCAAGTACGAATTTTTGGTAGTACCCCACCAACCCATGGAACCAACACACCTAGGTTACACTTCTTGGTGGCTCCAATGAACGAAAAGCCTTGATCTACCCTGGATCCACTGCATCTCCAACCTCTGAGATAATGTGTCCAAGAAAGTGGACCTCCCGTATCCAGAAATGGCACTTTGAGATCTTACCATAAATATGGTTCTCTCATAGCGTTTCCCGAAAAATCTGCAGATTATAGGCATGTTCCTCCTATGATTTCGAGTATATAAATATTTCATTGATGAATACAACCATTAATTGATTGAGGTATGGCTGAAATATCTTTCTTATTAGTCACATGGACACTGCAAGGGCGTTGGATACACCAAATGGAATATCAATGAACTCATGGTGGCCATACTAACATCTTAATGTAGTCTTATGAATATCCTTATCTCATAAATTGTGCTGATGATATCATGATCTGAGGTCTACCATCGAAAACTAGGGAGCTCCATTCAGCTGGTCAAAGAGATCATGAATCCTTGTAATTGGACACTTTTTTTTCACGATCACCTAGTTTAGGCGCTGAAAATTCACACACAGCCTCAGACTCCCATTTTCATTCCTGGGAAACAAAATAGGGGCTGCCCATGGAGAAACACTAGGCCTTATATACCCATTCCTCTACAAGTCCTCCAACTGTACTCGTAACTCACTATGCTCTACAGGAGCCATCTGATATGCTGGGGTAGATATCGGTGATGTCCAATGGTTCCGGTCAATGTAAAAGTCCACCTATCTACAAGGAGGTAGTCCCAGAACAACATCAGGGAAGATTTCAGAATACTATACCACCAATACAGGATATCTCGGACTCTCAACATCAACTTCTCTGAGGATATGTCTAGCCAACAGATGTGTGATCGGCTGAAACCTCCTTCAAATAAGGATATCATGTGCTGAAATGGTTCCCTTCTCACCAGAGAAGGATAACCTGGTCCCATCCTCACGGATACACCACACATTGGGCCTAATACTTCCAATATGAGCATGTTCTATGAATAAAAAGTCCATATACCAGATGAATTCGGAAGGCCTCGACGTATCTACTAGAAGATCTCAGCCAATGCATCTGGCCCCTATTGGAAGCTCGCACTGTTAGCACTGGCATGTAATCATCGAATCCTCTCCCGTAAGAGTCTCTAGTTGTAAGTATCTATCCAACATCTCCACCGGAATCTCTGAGCTCTGAACGAGGGTCGTGACAATGAAAGAGTGATTGGAACCAATGTCTATAAGTACAGAAGCTAATGTGGAGTAGACCTAGATCATACCTTGAATTATCTATAGAGCATTTTGGTTGAAACCCTCAGCTACTTGCAGATGAGCTCGTCCATGTCCACATGGTCCATGTGTTCAGGGTGGACCACCTGGAGGTGGTGTCGGTTTATCCTCAAATAGCCACCCACCGCCTAATGCATGAATAGATCATTCGCCACTTCCTCCGTCTACCTTCATACCTCCCCAATCAAATATCTGTCTATACCACAGTTATCCCTTGACAATCTACTGGTTGTCAGTATGGTTGGTCAGACATTCACGATCCATGTGACCCTTCCTGCCACACTTGAAGCACAATCTGGTCCTCTTCTGGCCTGCTCTACCTCTTGATCATCACACCTCTGAACCAAGGTCCCAGGGTCGTCCTCAAGAAGGACTGGTCCATTTGGACCTCTGTGTCATCTGCATACTACCAGCTGCATAGACTCTTCATCGTGTCACATGGTGGTGTGTATCGGGGTCAGTGTCTACTCAGCAAGATTGATCTCTACCATGAGTGCTCTCTCCAACACTCCATTATCCGTCAGGATGCTGATAGATACCATCGATACTCTAATCTCCCATCAGAGTCCCTAACCGAAGGTACAAGCCCCCATGAAAGGGTCTTACACCATGTCGGTAGAGTAGTGCGAGAGGTCCCTGAACCTTTCCATGTACTAGACCACAGTCAGGCTGCCAACTATAATTGTGGCATCAACTATATACGTACTGAGCGTAGTGTCATTGGAATGAACTCCAAATTGAAGAGGTCCTCGTAAACCGCCCAGGTGAGGTTTGCCTCATAGTGTGACTTGAGCATCAGGGTCCACCATATCCTTAATTTTCCCTATGAATGACTTGTAGCTAGGATCACCATCTGGTCGGCTGGTGTCCCAACCAGGCAAAAAACTCTGGCCGCAACCTCCTTCCAGTCCTCAGCCTCTTTTGGATCTATCTTGCCTCAGACCATCAGAGGCCTTTGCTACTGATACTCATGCAACACGCTCAGTTGGCATGCCCCATTTGTTGGTGGGGGAAGATGTCAAAGGCTTCCCAAATGGGAAGTGGTGCTGCATGTACATCACCTGAAGGTGGTAACACAGTAAGAGGGCCTAGTACGAAAGCACATTTTCTCGTTGGGTCATCTTTGTGTACTCTCATGGGAATCCTGGATGGCTACCTATGTTGCGGAATTTGGAATGAAAACTGGTGCGCCACAATTAATATGTTATACTAGGTGAGCATACTCAAAGAGATCAATGTAGAAACTTTTCCATAACACACTCAATATGTTTTTTTGTAACCTGAGTCAGAAATTAGAATCCATGTTCCTGGTGTATAGATATGTTGGCCACCGCACCTATAATAGACTGCCAAAACTGAAAACCACACTCAAAACACTTAACACTATTACTGCATTTCAAAAATTAGAGTGATAGTTCTTTGGGAGAAATTAATCCTCTAATACCACTTTGTCATGACATGTCCCCTAGGGCCCATGTTGTTACAACACCAAGACCACCTTTCAAAGGCCATGGGTTGGTGATTAACACCTAAAAGCATATCCATAATAAATGGAAAGGCATTTCTGTTGATCCTGCAAACACACAATCCATGAATACAATGAAAACAACCCATGTAGTAAAACTATATTAGTATAAAGATGCATACTGAAAGTAAAAACAGGTGAGTACAATAATTAAAGGGGTCGGAATACAAGACCAATTGAAAGGTATGACATCAACATAAAAATATCTTCCCAAAATCGTCTACCAAGGTTCCTTCCTGAAGGGTAGGTATATCACATTGTTGGTTGTCACTATGGCATGTCACATCTAAAGGTCCACCTCTGTGCATTTTTTCAATCCTGGCTTCGAACCCTCATTCAAAACTACGTGTCATCTTCGCAAGATAGAACAAGGTGCAGGCGAAGCCCGTGTAGGGTTGAGTATAACAATAATCAGTATGGACCCTGAGACCCCCAAAGGTCTCACAGATTTCCACATTGAAAAAACCACAAAAACGATATAAATCAAAAATCATGTGGAAATGGTCAGCTCACACTGGGTATACAGTTATGAGATCCAGAATATAGATGATTTGTCTAATGTAATATCATATTACTCCATTTAGATGTTCCACAACTGATCCACAAAGATGTTGTTCTATTATCAATCCACTCTTGGATGTAAATTGTTGTTCCATGATGGGCCACTCTGAGGAGGGTCCTCATCGGGTCATGTTTCTACTGATCCACACCGGGTCACAAGAATTCCGATCCACACTAGGTCAGAGGAATGCTGATCCAATCTGGGTTGTTGGAATACTGATCCACATAGGGTCACTAGATGTTGATCCACTCTGTGTCTCTAGGTTTTGATCATCGATGGGCCACTCTAAAAATTGTCGTCATTGGGTAGTTATATTCCTGATCCACATAGGGTCTCTATGATGCAGATCCATAGAGTGTTGCTACATCAAAGACCACCAGCTAAAGGATTCCTTGCACCTAGTGGGCTCATGTTCTATAGATTTTTGTCCTCGAGATATCAGTCATACCTAGACTTCTACTAATCTCCCTAAAGGAGTAACCTAATGGACTTGCATTTCGCAAGGGTTCCAACACGATTGACGGTGCATCAATTGGATGCTCAGTCAGTGAGTTATAAGCGCTTTATTACCGAGGGCTCAGTGGGATTCGGGTTCGATTCAACCTTTTTGTACTCCTACATTCTCCAAAATTCGAGTGGAGTATACCAATAGGACATATCGCTCCAAGGAACCCAATGCTATAGACTGTTCATCAAACGGACGTCTGGATTTCATGTTACGATATTTTAAGCCAAACTGGGCCTGGATGGGTCCTGGTCCGGCCCGACTCAGTCAGACCGACTCGACCCATATTGGTGGGACCACGGCGGTCTCACCCCACTGGATCATGACCCTACTCGTAGGGGCATGACTCATCCCGCTAGGGGGCACGACCTGACCTGACGGGATACGGATCCCAGCATGCCGTGGGGCACAGCCCCGCCCATAGAAGGGAACAACCCGGGCACGACCCAGCCTGTAGGGGTGCGCGGTATAGCATGCAGGTGGGTCTAGGGCCTGCCTTAGCTTGCATGATGGGGGGGGACATTTCCCCTTTCTTCGAAATGGATATGTCATTAGGGTTCCGGAGTGGCGGTGCCACGTGGTGCCCTTTAGTCATTACGGGACCCAAAGGGAGAAGTTACCTCTTCCACAATGGCTTTGTGTCACAGACATCTCTAATGGTTCACAACGGTGCACTGCTCTACCACCTCGGTCAACCACTGTTGGCCTTCTTGTTCGACCGCTATAGCTAAAAAGCCACAGCCTCCAATTCCTAGGGCGTGCGATGGTGCACCGCATCGAATCCACGACCTACAGGTGCTGAACGAACTGCTAACTACTAGGACCTACTATTTCGGCCTCCGCCAATGATGTACGACAGCTCACCACCTCCCCCATGGCCAGTCGGTGCCAACTGCTGCATTCAATTGGGGGAGTTGGTTGTCGGTGCTGCCCTGCCGGTGCTGCGCCAACTGTCTTCCACGGGCCAACGAGTGATCTTTAGTGGTCCATATTTCCATCTGATAGCACCTAAAGGCTTCTCGAGTCACCTACTTTGATTTTTAACCCACCTATTTGGGTTCCATCAAACCTGATAAATTCACCCATGAATAAGGGAATTATAAACAAGTGGTGGATGGTTCAAGCCTTGTTCATTTGGCCTGCACCCTTCTCGTTTGTGTATTAAACATGTAGAGGATAAATGATTCAACCACTCTTAAAATTTAAACACAGTAAAAACCCTACCTTGAAAGTTTTTTATGAGTTTCCTGTGTTTGATGGTGGGTATTTGTTCATTTATCCTGAAGCAAACCTCCAGTGATAATTCTTAAATGGTGTTCTTCAGTTATTTCTTGGCAGATCCATTTATCATCAAGGGGATCCTCCAAAATACTTCTATCCTTTTCCAATGGAAAAAATAAACTCAAAAGAGAGATGGGATATGAGAGTTTTAATGAAAACTCATAATTAAGAGAGATTCATTAATTGATGCAATTAATGATCCACCGTCATTACATGTAGGATGGTTACACATTTTCATGTAACCAGGTATTTAATGTTCAACATTAAATTTCTGACCACCCCTTATGGTCCCCACCTAAAAAACCTAAAGATAGGTGAAGGGTATTTAAAATAACATAGATTTAATTTATTATTCCTCCATGAAAACTGAAAAAACGAACTTCCTCTCTCAACCATCTATGGTCGAGGTTAAGCCCCCCTTAAGTGAATCACGGAGCTACGAGTTAAATAGTGCCTTCATATTTCAATTCTAAGAAATATGTAAAAATTTAGGATTTCCCAATCACATGTTTACTGAGCGTACCTTAAGAAAGTATAAAATTCAGTTTCAGGCACGTCGGGCATCAAAATCAGACACCATCAAATTTCGTAGCCTCGGAATAGTTTCATATAATTAAAAAAATTACATGGATATATATGAGATTATACATTCTCACCACCTTAGGGATTTTATTTTCTGAAATCCATAACATATACTATAGAAATTAGTGGAGGTACTGAGAATAAATTTGAGGCTCCTACTCCCATGTTCTCTCTTCGAGGTCCCTGTGCGGCAAGTGAAGGAACACCAGAGGTATAGATCATCCCCAAAGTACCCGCTACTATAAATCCTCAATATCCACTAAAACATCCGTAAACGTCGCACCATCATTAATGTCTAGCTCGCCCCACTCGATAGTGTGCAATATATCACTCACTTACATCAACAACTGTGACTTGTGGAAGACATTATGCACCTGATACATCTTTAGGGGAAGAGTAAGGAGATACGCCTCCTCTCCATCTATGTTAGGAACCTGAAAGGGTAGGATCAACCTAGGAGATAACATGATGCCCCATCCTAATCTATGCAATCCTAATCGAGGGGAGACCCATAGGAAGACATGGTCTCCCTCCTGGAACACCATAGGTCTCTATATCCTATCAGTATAAGACTTTTTTCTACTTTGTGCAGTCTTCATCTGCTCCAAGATGATCTACACCTTCCAAATGGTAGCCTATACCTGCTCTGGACCCATAAGTGCTGACACCCCCGGGCCTGTCCAACATAGAGGAGATCTGCATTGTCAACTATAAAAGGCCTCAAACAGTGCCATACCAATGGTGGAGTGATATTTGTTTTTTTACATGAACTCTATCAAGGGAAATAGATACTCCCATATGTGGAAAAAATCTTGGACGCACGCAGAAATCATGTCCTCCAGTGTCTTAATGGTCCGCTCCATCTGGCCATTTGTTTGTGGATGAAAGGAGGTGCTCAAATGTAGCTGAGTCCCAAACACCTCTTTTAATCCCTTCCACAATAGAGATGTAAAATGAGCATCACATACAATGACGATTCTCTATAGAACCCCATGAAGCCTTAGAATCTTATGTACATAGAGCCATTACATGCCCTCTATTGATCCCTGCTCTCGGATGGGTAGGATGTTGGCCGACATGGTGAGTCGGTCAAAAATCTCCCAGATGGAATGATGGACTTTGGATGTATGTGGAAAACCTATCATGAAATCCATCGAAATATCATCCCACTTCCACTCTAGTACCTCTAATGGCTACGCTAAGCCTACTGGAACATGATACTCAGACATAACTTGTGGACTAGTGAGTCATCGTGAAACAAAATATGCCACATCTTTCTTCAACCCTTGACACCAGTGCTAACGTCGGAGGTCCTGGTACATCTTTTCCACAGCATGATGTAAAGCTAGAGGGGACATATAGAACACCCTCAAAACCTCCTCAGGTAGCACCACCGGTACCGTGGTGCATCCTCTGAAGAGTATGACGTTCTCCCCACCTTCAGAAAATCTTTCAGGTGCTTATCCCATTGATATCTAAGCACGTCGAGCCTCTCACTCAAAGTCCCCAAGTTGGGCCTCTTGAACATGATGACGAAGTGGGGGAGTCATAGTCATTAAGTAGAGGAATGCTACTTCATCTCTACCCACAAAGAATATTTGAAATGAGACTAACTACTATGTGGCCTCACTTAGCAATTGTAGACCAAACCTCATGCTGAGTACATCTACTACCAAATTCCACTTCACATGAGTGTAGACTATGTCAAAGTCATAGTCCTAGAGGAACATTATCCATCACTATTATCTCAGGTTCTGGTCCTTTAATAAGAAGACATACCTAATACTCTTGTGATCTGATTAAACAGTGAACCATTCACCCATCAAGTAGTTCCACCACATCTTTCGTGCCAAGGCCGCTACTGCAAACACCATGTCATGGGTAGCATAGTTCTAATTATGATGTCTCATCTGTCGTGAACCATAATTGATCACTGCTTTCTCCTGAATCTGGACACCTCAGTGCCCGGTTCTTGATGCATCGTAGAATACTACATACCCAACACCCTATTTTGGTAGCCTCAACACGGGGCACTCGTTTTTCTCTGCCTCATCTCTTGAAAACTATTCTGGAATCACTACACCCTCACGAAGGGATATCTCTTCTTCATCAATGAAGACAAGGGTGTCATAACTATAGAAATTTCACGTATGAATCTATGGAAATACCCTACCAACCCCATAAAACTCTGCACCTCAGTCACACTCCTGAATGCAACCCAAGAAAGCACAACCCCTATCTTTGCTGGATCCACTGCAACTCCAGCCTATTAGATAATGTTTCCCCGAGTGTGGACCTACCATATCTAGAAGTAGAAGATCAAGATATTTCCATAAATATATTTCTCTAGGATAATCTCCAGAACTATCTACAGATAATAGGCATGGTTCTCCTCTGATGCTGAGAATATCAAGATTTCATTGATGAAGGCCACTGCAAAGAGATCGAGGTATGGCTGAAATATCATGTTCATGAGTCATGTGAACACAATAGGGGGTGTTGGATATGCCGAATGGCATAACCATGATCTCATAATGAACATACCAAAATCTCAAGGTCGTCTTCTGCACATCTGCATCACGTACACTGAGCCGATGATAGTCTGATCTGATGTCTATCTTAAAAAACCAACGAGCTCCCTTATGCTAATCAAAGTGATCATGAATCATCCAATGTGGATAATTATTTTTCACGGTCAAAAATTTAAGGAGATGATAATTGATACAGATCCTCATACTCACATCTACCTTATTGGTGAACAAAATTGATGATTCTCATAGAGAAACACTGGGCCTTATGAACCCGTTCCTATTCATGTACTCCAACTATACCTGTAACTCATGATGCTCTGGGGGATCGATATGAAATGTTGGTGTAGATATCAGTGTCTTCCTGTGGTACAAGTCAATGTTGAATTCCACCTCCCTACGAGGAGGTAGTCCTGGAATATCATCAGGGAATCCATCAGCATACTGGTCCACCACTACAGGATAGCTCAGACTGTCAACATCAACTGCTCCGAGGGTAAGGCTAGCCATCAGATGTTTGATTGGCTGCACCCTCATCCAGGTATGTAAATACAGTGATGCAAATGTTCATTTCTCACCAGATAAGGAAAAATCGGTCCTATACTCATATACCCACTGGATATTGTGCCTAATACAGTCAATCTAAGCATGGCTATGGATAACCAGTCCATACCTACGATGATGTCGTAAGGCCTCGACACTGCTACTAGAAGATTCTTGCTGAATATCTCACCTCTTATAGTAAGCTCAAACTTCTAGAACCAGTGTTTGATCATTGAATCCCCTCACATAAGAGTCTATATCCATAAGGATCGAGCCAACGACTCTACCGAAATCTCTGAGCACCAAACGAGGGTCGTGGCAATGGAAGAGTGACTAGAACCTATGTCTATAAGTACTGTATCTAAAGTGGAGTAGACACAGATCGTACATACAATAATCTATATAGCACCGTGGTCATAATCCTCAGCTTCCTGAAGTTGAGATCATCCTTGTCCACCTGCTCCCTGTGGTCGGGGTTGACCACCAGGAGGAGGGGGCGGTAGAACCTCAAATCGCCACCCACCACCTGCCGTAAGGCCAGCTCAACTGACACATCCACTAGCTGCCAACAGACATCCCCATTAAAATATTTGTCTCTACCTCAGTGGTCCCTTGACCGTATGTTTTTCATCATGTAGGTGGCCAGGTAGTCGCGAGCAATGTGAACATGCCTGCTTCATGGGAAGCACATTCTGATCATCTACTATCCTGCTCTACCTCATGAGCCTCACACCTCCAACCCTATGTCATGGGGTCATCGACACAAATTTTTGGTCCACTTGGACCTTTATGTGATCTTCCTACTACCAGCCACAATGAATCTTCTATGTGTAACCTTGTTGTGGGTCTTGCTGTTGGTGTCTGCACAGCAATAAAGAACTCTACCAAGAGTTCTCTCTCTAGCAATTCAGAATGCATCGGGATGATGAGAGATACCGTTGAATATCTAATCTCCAATTAGAGTACCTTATGAATGGTCTGGTCCTTCAAGAAATGGTCCCACACCATTTCAGTAGATTAGCTCGACATGTTGGTGAACCTCTCTCAGTACTAGGCAACGGTAAGACTTACCTATTTTAACTGTAGTAGCTCTTGTATACGTACTGAGCATAGAGTCACTGGAACAAACTCCACCCTATATAGGCCCTAAATAACTACCTAGGTCATGGTATCCTAGTCATGTGACTAGAGCGTCTTGCTCCACCATCTCCCTGTTGCTCCTAGGAAAGGAATGGTAACTAAGATCAGCATCTGGTCGGATGTTGTTCCAACTAGGCAAAAAACTCTGTCCACAGTATCTAGCTAATCCTCAGCTGCATGCAGATCCGTATCTCATCCGAACCATGGATGATTCTACCATTGGAACACATGCAATGCGCTCAGTCAGCATGCACCGTCTGCTAGTGGGGATGGTGGAAACGATTGTCCATCGAGTAGTATTTCTACTAGTACACCACTCGAACGTGCTAACACAATTAGTGGGCCCTTCACCGAAGCCTCGTCACTTGGTGGGCCTTCATCGTGAACTCTCTCAAGAATCCTAGCTGGCTGTCTATTTGGGGGAATCCTGAATGAAAACAGGTGCGCCATGGTCAATAAGTTATACCGGGGTATTAGACTCAATGTTATCAATCTAGAAACATTTCTAAAACACATGCAATCAGGGTTTTTGTGAACCAAGTCATAAATCAAATTTCAGGGTCTTGGTGTCTGGATAGTTCAGCTGCTTCACCAACACTAGACTCCCAAAATAAAAAAGACCCTAAGAACACTTAACATTATTACTCCATTAGAAATATTAGAGTTCTAGTTAATTCGTAGAAAAGACTCCTCTAATACCACTTTGTTATGACCCGTCCCCCGGGGCCTGTGGTGTGACTACCCCAAGCCCAACTTCTATAGGCCATGGGTTGGCGACGAGCACCAAAAGTGATATCCCCAAAAAATGGGAAGGCAATCCCATTAAACCTGTAAAAACAAAATATAATATACAATGAGCACATACCACATAGTAAAACTACAGTAGAAAAAACAACCGTACTGAATGTAAAAAGGGGTGAGTACGGTATGTAAAGGGGCCAAAAGAAAAGACCAATATAAAGGTTCAACAACAATAAAAATAAATATTCCCAGAATAGAACACCAAGGTTCCTACATGAAGGATATGAACAACTCACAATTGGTCATCACTACGGCACGTCACGTCTAAAGGTCCACCTCTGAGAATTTTCTAGTCCAGGCTCCCAAACCTCAGTTAATGTTGTCTTTCGTCTACACATGTCACTACAAGGTGCGGCCAAAGCCCATGCAGGGGTGAGTATAACAATAAATAGTTGGGGCCAAGATACCCACAAAGGACTTTTAGAGTTTCACAAAGGAAAAACCACATAGTAAGACCTCAATCACAATACACAAGGAAATGATTAGCTCACACCAACTATACAATTCATAGATGTGGAATATAGATGAAAAGTCAATGGCTATAGCATATTATTCCATTAAAAATTTCCACAACAGATCCAAAATGAATTTTATCAATTATTAATCTACTCATGGACGTAAATCGTTGTTCCAAGAGGGGCCACTGTAAGGCGGGTCATCGTCGGGTCACGCTACTTCTGATCCACACAAGGTCGCTAGAAGTTCATCCACACAAAGACCCTATAATGATAATAAACACAAGGACGTTGGAATGTTGATCCATGTAGGCTTTCTTGATGATGATCCACTTCGGGTTGTAGGTGATGATCCTCAATGGGCCACTCTAAAACTGGTCCTTGTCTGGTAGCTACGATGTTGATCCCCACAGGGTTGTTATGATGCTGATTAACAAAGGGTCGATACATCATAGACAACTAGCCACATGATTCCTTACACAAGGTGTGCTCGAGTTCTAGAGAATATTATCCTGGAGATATCATTCATACCTTGACATCCACTAATCACTACAAAGGAGTAACCAAAAGGAACTCCATATGGTAAGAGTTCCATTGAGATGGACATCACATCAATCAGACGCCATGTCTGTGACATATAATTTTTTTAGTACTGAGGGCACAGTTATATTCGGGTTTGATCCAACATGGCCAGAACTCAATTTCACCAAAATTTGAGTGGAGTATACAAAAAGGACAGTCCAACTCCAAGGAACCCAACACTGAAGACTATCGCTCATATGAATGTATGGATTTTATGTTATGTCATTTTAAGAAAAACTGGGCCAAGATGGGTCCGAGTCCCTGTCCGAACCAGTCGATCTTACCCGACCTAGTTCAGGTTGACCTGACCTGGCCCATGTCCAAACCGTCTCGGCATTGGCTGGCTTGGTTTTTTGGGTTGCGGCCTGAAGCATAGGGGGTATGGCTTGACCTGTAGGGGTGCACGACCATGCCCGCAGGGAGGTTCAGCTCGACCCATAGGGGTCACAGCCCTGCCCATGGGCGGGCACCGCCCGGCCAGCAGGGGGTGCAGCCCAGCACTCAGGGGGGCACGACTCAGCTCGCAAGACGGATCGAGGCCCACCCAAGCTCGCACGAGGGGGGGTGTAATGTTTTCCCCCTTTCTCAAAAACAGAAAAGTCGTTCGGGGTTTGGAGGGCCACCTCCATGAGGAACCACCTGGTCATTGTGGGAACCAGAGGGAGCATGTCCATCCTCCACCGCGGCCAGCTACAGTGGTGCACGAGGGCACACCAATCCTCCTCTGAGGCCGATCAGTGTCGGCCATTCTGTTTGACCATCGCAGCTGAAATGTCACATCCTGCTCTTTTGGTGGCGTGTGATGACACACCACATCGCCTTCGCGGCCAGCCGGTGTCGCCCCCCTACTGGAAGCCATGACCTCCTCCTGCGGAGTACGAAGGCGCGTCACCTCTACCGCGGTCGGCCAGTTCTGACTACCACCATCACCAGCATGAATCAGTCGACGATGTCGCGTCGACGGTAATCAATGGGAAACTAGGTGAGCTCCAGTGGTCTGTTTTACCATCTAAATGATCTTATGGGATTCTTGGGTCATCTCGTATGCTTATTAAACCATGGATTTGGGTTCCCTCTATCACAAAAATTCCCCCATGAAGAATTAAATGATAAAAAAGTGGTGAAGGGACCGATCTCTATTCGTTTGGATCGCACCCTCCACGTTAGCATCTTAACAAGGGAGAGGATAATTTATACAACAAATGTTGAAATTTAAACAATGTAAAAACCCGACCATGGTAGTTTTTGGAGAATGTCTCACGATAGAAGGTGGTTCATTGTTGGTTGATCCTGAAACAAGCCTCCAATGATGCCATTAAATGAAATTATTTGGTTTTTTCTTTTTGGATATGTTCTACCTCAAGGGGCTCCTCAAAAATCCTCCTCTCCTTTTCCAACGAAAAACAAAAACTCTAAAAAGATAGAGGAGAGGGGAGTAATAATTACAACACATAATTAAGAGAGATTAATTAATTGATCCAATTTATGAACATCCCCAATTGCAAGTAGGATGATTACACGTTTTTTTTGTAACCAAGAATTTAATGTTCTGCATTAAATGCCCGACCACCCATTGTGGTCCCCACCATAAAAGAATTGAAAAATGGTGGATGGTATTTAAAATAAATTAGATTTATTTTATTAATCATCCACTAAAACAACAAAAACCAACTTCCTCTCTCAACCCATTGTGGTCGAGGATAAGGCTCCCTTTAGAGAATAATGGCTCTGCGAGTTCAACAGTGCCCTTAGATTTCAATTCCAAGCACCAGTTCAAAAGTTAGGATTTCCCGCTAGCACCTTTACTGAACGTACCATGAGAATATTTAAAATTATGATCTCAGCACACCGAGAATCAAAATCAAACACCATAAAAAAATTTTACCTTAGAATAGATCCATATATTTAAAAAAATACATGAAAAAATCCATGTATTTACAAAACCATTTGAAAATCACTTGGAAAATGATAATATTTTTTTGGAGATATAAATTAGTTAATAGAATAATATTTATTATTAGATAGCAATAATATCAAATTTTGAACAAATAATTTAATTTCAATTTTAAAACTAAAAATAAATAAATGGAATTAAACTATATTCAATGTAACCCTCTATAATTTATATTGTTTCTTCAAAATAATAGTCCTGAAAAACTATTTCAACTAATATTACTCTTTAAAATTTTAAAATAATTTTTTATATTTTTATATTCGAGAAATGAATATTGTATTTTTGTTTCACAATATTTTATGTTAATTATATATTCATTAAAATTAATAAATAACATTCAATGAAAAATAAAAGTAACATATCTACTATATAAAAATTTATATCTGAACATAACTTCTTTGTATCCCTATGTCATAAATTTAAAGATGATATATAAAATGAAATGTCATATTTGAAATTATTTCCATAAAATATTACGATGGTAAGAATCATGCCCATTTGAACACAAGAGGTAATTACATAAAATTTCGTATCACTATAAATGTAATATAGTCAGCACAAAAAAAATTATCTATTTTTTTGGTTTCCATGTTGCCATAGACACATTAATTTTACACATAATTAACTAATTTTACAATTACCATTACATCCTAATTTTCTATTACTATAAATCATATTGACTAAAAAATGGATACTTTTACCCAATTTATACCTCATGATGTAATAAATGGTAACTATTTAAAATGATTCCAATAATAAATGTAGTAGTAATTTATTTAAAATTAAACCATCAAATTGTGGTGAATTTTTTTTTTGAACATTTCCCTTAAAATTAAAAAATATTTTATAGGAAATTAGAGACTAAAATTTTTACAAACACTATAATAATAAAATATTTAAATAAAATATCTACTAAAAATTCTAAATTAATTTTAAAAAATATTTATTATTATTTTTAATATTAAATATTAATATTGTTTTTAATAAAATAGTTTTCACTTATTATTATAAAATAATTTTTTTAAAAAAATTCACATAAAATCACTAAAATATAATTTTTAAATATTTATCAAAAAAAGGAAAAAAATTATTAATTACAATTTGTTGTATTTTAATTAATTCATTATGTTATCCACTACAAAAAAATAAATATTTTTATAAAATAAATTTTCATATAATATGACATTATCAAATAATGATGGACTATTTAATAATAATTCATTGATAAATATATTTTTTTGTAGAACATTTGAATATATATTATAATTAATTTTATCGTATTCCTACCTTCCAATTTAATGGATATATTATAATTGGGATATTGAAATAATAATAATTTATAGTTAGTTTGGGAATAGTGTTGTGTGTTGGAGACACAACTGAACATAAATTTGATTTGAAAAAAAAATTATTGAGATATATACAATGAATTAACTATATCATATTTGAAAATAAAATATTCGAGGATCTGGTACACACACCTTCAAAAAGGATACATGGAACACAATGTGATCATTATTATGTTATGTTGGTAGTGTTAGTAAATGGTCCATTGATACAACACAATAAATAATCTCATGATATCAAATGTATGTTGTACTTTTCCTTCCCTTATACCCAAACCTCATGAATACCACCCATATAGATATAAAATGAAACTAATTACCACCAACATCAAAATCATGGTCTCGTTGAGGATTATCGAAAAATATCATCTATTAACTCGATGATTCTCTAATGTACTTCAGATTATATTTTAACTTCTTATCCATTTCATTATCCAATTAATAAACAAGAATATGACAAAAAAAACTTAATATCATGTTATAAAACTATGAATATTCCTATAGTTTAAATTATAAGGATCCATAAATAAACATCATTTGAATCTATTTTTGTACATTAATACAACAAACATAATATGTGGATTGATATATCATTTTAATTATATAGTGTAAGTTTTGAGAAAAAAGTCTTTTCTATTAATTATTCTCTTATATTAAAAAAATATTTTGGGGTGATATTTCATAATGACAATTAACTTCATGTTTAATTAATTTTTATGTCTATTATATATCCTTATGGTGAAACCATGATCATACATAGTCATAATAAATTTGATTCATCCTTGTATCAACACACCTTCTCTAATATATACCATTTCAATTTGACTAATTTAAAATACATCCCCAATAGATAAAAAAGAGGGTATTTATTGTTGGATAATCAACTCTAACCCATTGAAAATATTTTCCTCTAAATATCATTAGAATAAAAATGAAACAATTCCTTGGAGATATAATCCAGTTACCATGTCATTATGGGTAATGGTTAGATCATTCCCTTTTAAAATAATCCATGTTCCTTTTCTCGTTACTATACCAATACCCTTATAAATATTATCAACAATCTCTTTATTCAGTTTTTTCCACCAAAGTTCCTCATATATATATATATATATATATATATATATATATATTTCTACTACTTCGTTTAATATATTATACTGATTTATGAGAACCATCTAAAATCTATTTAATAATTTTTTCCACAGATGATACAAATAATCATTTAAAAAATCTCAAAACATAATCTTTATTATTTTGATCTCTAATAGTTTTTTCTATTATATATAAAATGAACATTTTTTTATATTCACACATATTCCAGTTTTCATTCCTTAATCTTTTCTATAAAATATTATTGAGAAATCATTGGAGTAATCAATTTTTTTGCCTATTGTGATTTAAATTTTTGTCACATTATGGGGTAAGATTATTGAATCCCTATAAATCATAACTATAGATAATGTTTAAATATATTTTTTACATATAGAATATGCCTATTTATTTTCCTTCTTTGGATGGAAAATTATTGAGAATTCATAGTATTTTCCATATATATCAATATTCATTGATTCATTATTATATCTCTTTATGTGAATTTATTTTTCAAGTTTATATGATATGTATATATATAAAATTTCTCATCCTAGAGTGTTTTCCCAAATAGAATTAGTGTAATAATTTCTACAACCTGGTACAAATCGTATCTCATGTATTTTTATTCATATAAAATCTATTTTTGAGAGGTATATGAGAGTAATTAATTATTTCTCATGTGTATAAAAACAATTCCTGTCATAGAAGAATTACTGCATAATTAAACGTAATCACCAGTTATTTGATTTTTGTGTATATGTGATATGATTAGCTTCATATTCAAATCCATGAAGATATATTTATAATCATACACCTATAAAAATATTAATCCTTTCAGATTATTCATTGTTATTGATAATGATAATAATTAGAATATTCTCATAACCATAAATAACACCAATCTAATATAACAAAGCTATAGATCTCTATTATATATGATCATATGGGAAATTTTTATATTACCGTACATAGTGACAATATTATATTAAATTAAATCTGTGTAGCATGGGTTAACGATTTTCCATAGAAAAAGTTTATATTTATATATTAATTATTTCCATATCCTTTGTTCATTATTTATTTGTGTTATTACCCACATATAAATACATAAATCATTGTGTGTTCCCTTGATTCTACTCTCAAGATGTATATCTCCCCCAATTTTATATGTATTTATTTAAATATACTTTATTCCATGAAATTTATTTACATAATTAGTCTTAATTCATGTGTCCTAATCTCCATCACCATAAAAAAAATCTATTCATGATCACTATATCCACTTTGAGGATATGCCAACTAATTTCTCCATAGAATTCGTGGTTTCAAATAACCAAGGAATATGAATAATTGAGTATATGAATCATAATATATCATAATCCATTCAATATAGTTTATTAAAATTGTAAAGGGGAACCATGGATTCCTTATAATATATTACTCTTAATATATAATTTATTTACCCTCCCATTTTTCATCCCTATAGACATCAATCCGATGATTATATGAACATTTTAAGGAAAAAAATTTTTGAAATTGTTTTTCATTAATTATTAAAATTACATATATTTTATTTCATCTGTGAACATTATATTTTTGAATAGAGAATACCAATAATCATATTCAACATCAAACAATATTATGGTGAATATGAATATCTCATTATTAGAGAATTGAAGAATTGAAAATATCATTTCATTTAAACTAATAGCTTATTCCATGATTAGGGGTTAAGATGAAGTATCAAAACATCAAGTCCATTGTCACATAAAAAAACCAGCCCCATAATATTTTTATTAGGGGAAGTATTTTGATTCAATGGATTTCTGATATTATCATAAATTTTTTTTGTTGATATTGTAAAACCATGCGGTTCTAGACACCTTCCCATATCATTAATTACTGTTTTAAAGGAAATCATTATATGACACATGGAATGGTTTACTGAAATAAATTATCCAAATTGATACCATTTACAATTAAGTGAATCATAAGGATAAATGATACTCAACTAATAAACCAATATTTGAAAATAAGTAAAATATAAATATTTATTCATAAATTAATTATACATCCGTAATTTTGAATTTTATGGTTTCATTCTATGTTCTTTAGTATGTATTTGAATGTATGTTTTTTATTATAATTTTTAAAAATAAAAATAAAATGTTTGTATAATAAATTTTTTAAACAATATCTCATACATATGATATTAAAATATATCTAACATAAATAAGAAAAAAAACCACCAAAATATAGTTTTTATTACCTTTAGTATATTAGATATATAATTATTCTTCTCAAAAACTAACTAAATATTATTTACTCCAATGTCTACAGTATAATAAAAACCTAAAATTTACACTAATCACTACAACATATATTTTGGTAAATATATAAACATAAATAGTGTTTTTTCAAATTAAAAAAATGTTTAATAATGGAAAAGGATAATGAATAATTAATAACATAAGTACCCTAACATCATGGAATTTTTAGATAATATAATATCACATAATAAATTTTCCAATGAATTTTTTCATGAAATTGAAAAAAAATCATGAATTCATGATAATGTTCACTACTGGACGAGTATAAAACAATCATGAATCGTAACATGAGAATTTAATTAATCATTAAACATTTCATCAGATCAAAATTTGAGGCTCAGAACCAAGATATAATAACATTTTTTTATTTTCTTATTATAACACCATTACATATAACACTAATCTATGATGTATGGGATTGTGACCTTAATAATGTCTCTCTATATTCCAGTGGATATTAATTAGTTGAATTGGCATGATACATAAAATTTGAAAACTATTCGCTTGAAATATATTTATACACATTTCAATAATAACCATGAAATATCCATAAAAAATTTAATTATACATAATTTATATGTACACTATCATAATAAATAAACCAAATATAAGAATAAAATCATCCATAAATTATTTTGAAACTATTTCAATCACACACAATGTATAAATAATGAAATAAAAATATATTTAAATCTTATATATAACCATAATCGGGAGTTAATATAACCCTGTCTCCAAACTCCCTCAACAATCTTTTGAAAAATCAACTACAGAACATCTTCAACGAACTATAGAAAATAAAAAGGTGTATAATATCATCATGGAACATATACAGTGAGTGAAAATGAAATCACTATACCTTCTCAAGGTTTTCCATTAGAATATACCATAATATATGTGTATTCGTGAGAAAAAATTAAAATTTCACTGATGCATGTGAGAAATCATTTAAAAACTAGGGCACCATGATTCCACATGTTCTAGTTTTCATGTGATAACATGGAAAAATGGATAGGTGATCAAAATTACACTAATTCCATTATAAAATACACCTTATCAACATATTACATCAAACCCATATCAAATAAAAAACCAGAGATTCTACATAGAATCTCAAACCTGACCTATACCTACAACAAAATGATATTACGAATAGTCCTACTTCTAAATTTCATCACAATACCTCTTCATTCATAGTATGGTCCTCTAGAGACCAAAATCATGATGTACATGGAAATTAAATTACTTATGAGGAAAACATAAAACATGACAAAGGCAGATTCACAATGACCATATTTGTTGAGTGTATTTGGAATCTCATAACATAATATTCTGATCATGGTTAACGATCATCAACATCTACCATAAATATCTTCCCCTTTTCTTTTTTTACCTAAAACCATTCTTCATATCCTGGGGAAAAGAAGACATAAAAAGTGTGAGATCAAATCCACAGTAAGAGAAAACATGGAGAATATAAAACAACCCATAAAAATTTGAATGTAAATATAGGAACATAAAACATCAAAATCATGAGTAATGAGATAAATCTTGGCAGAACATAAGGCATAGATCATAAAGCAACATCAATCGTGATAAAATAGAATGGGAATAAAACATGAAATTCCGGGGAAACAATTATGTGCATGATATTATTTCCATAGTATCCAAGGAACTTCTTCCAAGACCATCATAGTGCACAAATTCCATTACGGAACCAGGTTTACATGTCGTTACAGCCGTGTAATACTAAACTAGATTTACATTCCATTCTAGCCATGTATATCTCATGAGATTTAAATATGTACCCAATGAATTGGAGGGAGATATAGGTCCCACCCATCTTTTAATGATATCATCCATTCGTGTGCCACAAAATAAACATAAATAATTCATCATAACCAAAGGAATAATATGGGTTTCCTAAACATCATCCCATCATAATATAATCCAAATAAAACAAATGGATATTAATTTATCATTAGGAAAATAAAAACATGTAAATAATAGATATATTATTATTGAAACATAAACATACTAAATAATGTCATCGTATATGGAAAATAGTTTTGATAAAACACTTGAAATGAATTCTTGAAGAAAATATCCTTTCTTCTTCAAAGTCGTTTTCTTTTCCCAAAATTCCATGCAATTTTAAATGAAAAGGATTTTTTTTGAAGGTAATCATGAAATCACTTAAGGCATGCTTAATGAATATAAGGAATTATAAAACTGTAAAAAAAATATGTTCATTCCGTATAAGTTAAAAAAATGTTCTCCTCGTACTTTGGTTGGAAAAGTCAAAAAGTACCTCGTATGGTAAAAAAAATAATGATTCCTTCCATACCATGTGGTTGAAGACAACAAAGGGAAAAATTGACAATAAATATAAATGGAAGAATAGTTAAATTTTTATGAAAATAGTTTTAGAATACATGGACATGAGAGAAAAATATAACCCCATAAAATACATACAAATAAATAATCTCAGATAAGAACAAGATTGGAATACTTATCCCTTACCATAGGTCCCATTTCTTCCATATGTGTCCAAAACTCCTGTATAATATGTTTAAAAATATTATTAACTATTAACAGAACCATAATAATATTTATGATATCATTTATTATTCACTTATGACTTTATATTACCCATTCATTTGTCAATTCCATGTTAAAGCAGCGTTTTTGGTAAAATCATTTCATTTATCGTACATGTTTTGACTTGTAATTATTCATATGATTACTTAGATCATGATTAAATATTTCTAGAATGTAAAATATTATTTATATTTAATATATATTCAACATATTAATATATATAATAGATCGATAAATGGAATGAAATAAACAGTTCATGGAGATGGTAGGTTGTACGTACAGATGAACACTGTTTTCGTTTCCTTATTAAATTGAATAGAAGTAAATGACACATATATATATATATATACAGTAGAATTACTGTGTCATAGATTTCATTATTACTCATTATATATACTTGATAATCATTCTTGAACGGTTAACATGGAGAAATAATCTCATCGCATCGTGGAGACGGTAATCCATATGTAAGCCGGTGTAGTGATGTCGTTCCCATAATTATATAATGGAATTTAAGTGGATGATATAATATCTCATAATTATTATTATGTTATAAGAATCATAAAAAGTTATTATTTCTACAATTATACCCATCTATGTAAGGTGGTAGTGGGAAAACAGATTACACCATGTTGTGGAGACGGTAAGCCGTACGTACGCTCGCGGAGTGATTTCATTTTTCATAGGATGGATAGAAGGTGAAATATGGTTGTTTAATATTTATAATAAAATATATGTATATTATTTATAATGATGTTATTAATTTATAATGAAACAACTAATATTTAGTAAGTATAATAATAAAGAAACTTGAAAGAATCTGCAGGAGAGATTACCTCTTCTTCGGCGCACCTCCTTTGAAATTTATCTTAAGTGACTAGATATGGACTTTTGAGAAGACTGGAATCTCCAAAATGTTACCAGGGAAGTTGAGAAGTGTAATGGGTAGGTTTTTTCCAATCATGAAGGCTCAAAATGGTGTGAAGAGGAGAGGGATGAGGTTCCCTTTTATAAGAGAAGAGAGGGGCACTTTGGAAACCTCAAAAATATTAGTTAATAATAAAATCAAACCCCACATAAAAATCACAAAAAAGACTCAATAAGAATATGAGATAAGATATTGTTGTAATCTCATCAACTAATAAAATTTAGACTTGTTTGTAGTTTATTTTAAACCTTATCATTTTAATTTATCCTTATTTAATATATTTTATTTTATTAGTAGTAACGATGTTCTAATTTTTAAATTGTTATAAATACATAATAATGTGTTGTAAATTTTACATAATTAGATAAATCACTACATTTTTTACCATATAAATTAAAATCTTAAATTTTTAAATATTATTGTTATTTTCAAACAATTTAATAATTTGTTATTTTTATAAAATATCAGTAGTGTTAGTTTTGACACTATTAAATTATATGAATTTAAATAAAATACACACAAGTGATATATTCAAACCAATATATTTAATAGATTTATAAAATTTCATATTCATCTAAAAAATTCATGGAGCACATTAATTTGTTCATATAATACTTACTTTAATGTTTTTAACACCATTTTATTTATATTTCTCTTACTAAAATAATTATTAAAACATTTATGTATAATTATATAATATACTTATTCATTGCATTAAAATAAAAAATAAAATACTATGACAAATATAAATCTAATAGGTTTAATAAGTATACATTTACTCAAATTTATCATCTTAATATTACAAGAATTAAATTGTTATATTTATTAAATTATGAAGGTGACAACTTTGACATCTTTTAAAATAAAATACAATAAGTGTCATAATCACTTTAATAACGATCCAAATGGTCTAACATTACCCCATTGGATGATTAAGGATTAGATATACATGAAAAATAATTTTTAGTCAGGTTTTTGGGCCTTTTATGGGTATTATTATTTGAATAAAAACTATATTATTGAATTTTCAGTAAATAAAAAATTTCTGCATCAATAATGTATAATCTATTTAGGTAATTAACTATTTCTGAAAAACTAAAACTAAATTACCATAAAAAATAAAAATAATAGCTTTAAGATTATTATTTACAATCGAATTTATATTATGTATATCGTTTTATTGAAAATTCTTTAATTATTAAAGTTTGAGTGAGACATATTTCACTTTCCTTTAAATAAAATAAATTAAAGGTCTTAATCAATCCAAGTGGGTTCCAATAAATTCCATGTTGGGCATATTATGTTTTAAGGGTAAATATAATAATACAATTATTTTAAAACAAGTTTTAGGGCAATTTTATAATATTATTTTTACCCTAAATTACACGATTTACCTTTAATTGTGGTAAATAAAACTTACAGTAGATACTATTCACAATGGCCAAAAATAAAAAATAGCCATTTAACATAATTTCGACCTACTGATTCCAAATATGGAAACCTTTTTTCCAAATTCAAGACACAGAAGTTTCAAAAATTAATTTAAAATTAATCTCATTGTTGAAAAAACGGGTTTTTGTTAAAAACATTTCAAAGGATTGAACTGATTTTTACATACAAATTAAATGTAAAATTAATGATAATTACATACATTATATTAAATGGAAAAATATATTCTATTTATAATTTAAATCCATTTACTACTATAATTTATCCATATAAATTATCTTAATGAAAAAATTTGTTTTTATGTAATATTTATCATGTTTTTACTATTCATCTAAATAATAACATTTACAGAAAAATATCAAAAACATTATCTAATGTCAATTTTTATATCCAGATTCAAAATAAAAAGTTTATTTTGTAAAATTGAACTAATAAAATTTTTAAAAATTAGATTTAAATTAGGTGTTCCATCAAAAGGCGGAAAAACTGCATTTTTTTTAAAAATACATATTTTAACCAAAAAATTATTTGTTCTCATACCATGTTCTAGAATATGTGTAGGATGAACTATATTGTTATAAAATTAAAAATGAGGTTAATACTATTAATAATGGCTATTTAATAATAATCTTATAACAATATATCATTGTTTATTGAAACTCGGTATTGCGTACAACACATGCTATTGAGGAAGGTCGCTCGTGCGTGCAACAGAATCCAAAAATTATGTTTACGCATAATAAAAGATAATACAGTGTTGTGTACAGTGAAAGCTAATCTTGGTGTAGCGTACAACATAAGACATCAAATAAATTAAAAAGAATATTTCTCATAAAATCTCAGGGTGTTACATTCTACCCCTTTAAAATGATTTTCGCCATAAAAAATCATCAGGGTTATAAATCGTTTAATACTTGAAATATTCCTTCATAGTAACCAACATGGTAAAAAGGAATACTAGAACATAATTTTAAAAATTAGTGTATGAAACGTAACAGTTACCCAAATTATCTCATCACTCGGTTTCCAAATGGGAGAACATAGGTGAAAACATGGATAGTAAAGAGACATCTAAGCATCACGTTCTGAGGGAGAGTGGTAGAGAACATGGCTACGAAAAATCCAACAATCACAAAGCCAAAAATTTGTGATGATCTAAGGTACCATCCAATTCATCAGATATGAGGGTAACAAGACAACATTTTTGGTTTTCAAGATCCTTTCCATAAATTTTCAAATTTTGAATTAGAAGAAATACATACCTGATTTTGGTACAATCTCACCGTTGGTCAATATATGCAGAATTTCCTCTTCATATCATAAATAAATGAAGTTTAAATTTTCATTTGTGAAGTGTTATAAGATCATGTGACAGAATGACGGGTCATTCCATCTGTCTCGAACAAATGGTTAGCAGAAGTTATTATTTATAAATAAGTCCATATATTTTGATATTAATCATATATGGCTCCAAAAATGGACTCATACTTCATATATCATACCACATAATAAAACAATAATAATTTCTACAAACCAGGGATTTCATGTAGGCCAGTGGTAGGCAATAAAGGCCTATCGCACTTCGGTTGTGGGTTCGATTCCTGCATCCTTGTCCAACGCGATGGGTTGTCGCCCGTCCTACGATATTTAATTTATCTAAATCTATACATGTATAACATTTCAGAAATACTTTATAAAATTTCTAGCCTTAAGCAATAATATCTGATATCTAAATTAATCAATTCCCATAATTAGTATTATCCAAAATACTTCTATCCAATCTCATAGTAAAATGAATAAGATTACTAGAGAGGTCATCTACCAAGAATGTGAATACAATCATTTATCCCCCATATATCATAAGATATATTTTGTTGGTGACATTCCAAACATGTGAATACCTTAATTATGTATTCTCTAGAAACATGAATTACCAATGAACCATAGTGAAAACATTAATGCTATCAAAAGTTAACTCTTTACCAATAGAAAAATCCGAAAATTTCTATACAGTCAAACCAAGATATCACGTTGTCATTATGTCACTAATTAGCTCAATAATACTATAAAACATATTTTTTTTCTTTATCCATTCATTATGCGCATATTATCTACTTTCGAAAAATATTTCAACGACTTTTCATAGTCACCAGTACCATTCAACAAATACTTTCAAATACTCAATGAAAAACAATAGAGTAAAAATCCTTATATTTTCTTTATTCCATAGTACCAGACATTATTCTTGATAAATGGGAAATTATTCTACTACCTTCATAAACCATTGACTGAGCTTCATCATTTTATTCCTCAACACTTCTTTCATCTCATATTTCATTTTTAGTCTCTTAATCATCAGCAATATAAATACTTCCCATATGACCATGCTGATTATCCTCATGAGATTCTACCTTAGGGCATCGATTTTAATAATTTCCATAAATTTCGCATTTAAAAAACATTTAACCATTGTCCATGTCTTAGAAATATTGTTATCCTTTTCCATTATTTAAATGAACCATTTCCTTTGCAATTATTGGCTTTGTGTCCTTCTTTTGCACACCCAAAACAGCTTCCAGTTCCATTGAAACATTCTCCTTGATGACTCTTCCCACATAATTTACGTGATGGAATTTGATCATTCTTTCCTCTATGGTGTTAGGAACCAGCCCAGGTACCTAAGTAACCAAATAACTAAGCTGTCCCTGACATAGCCCGAAGGGCATTCCCAATCCCCACGGGTCGACGAATAACACCTAGCATCAGACAACAAGAAAGTGGGAACGATTTTTCCACAAGAATGTGGAATCAAAAGAAACAAGATAGAATTCATAACAAAAGGAAACTCTACAATGAGTAATGTACCAGAATACAAAGAGGCATAAAAAGTACAAAGTTCTACAACCCAAGTACTAAAAAGGGAAAAACAGTCCCAAAGTCCCTAAGGACACATCTCACCAAGACAAGAGATCAACAACTGGATCCACCTCCAAGAGGTCCATTTCATTTTCTCGATTCTAGAAGAAGAAAATATACAAACACCTGAAGGAAAAAGTAGGGTGTGAGCCTATTCCCAATAGGAGACCACCAAAGATTCCATAACAGATTCCAAATATAGATTATCAAAAGGAAAAAGCTTTGGATTTTCAAATGAACAGGTTTGGCAATTAAAAAGCATATTCTAACAAAATACGCTGAAAATTTTCAAATGATGGGAATAAATATTTCAAGAAATGTCTTTACAAATGATGGAATATTTATAAAATAATGGATTATGTAAAAAATTTATATAAAATAGTTTTTTTAAATTTATCAGGCATGTAACGAAGTTTACAATAATTGGAATACATTTATATCTCAAATATAAATAAACAAGAGAGGAACATGGTCATCTTCCAAAAGGTACGATATTATTAACCCGTTTTAGGAATCTGCACTCTCTATGTGAACATAGAAAAATGTGTATACACACGTCCCTATTACACTGTCCAAAGGAGACTCGTCCCCAACCCGTCGGGGATGTGACATGCCGCATGTATTTTTTAGAATGTTGTCGTATCGTAGAGTGTATCCAAATAACTCACTAACTACCTAAGGCTTGCATGCACTCTTACGTGATGGGAGAACTATTTTAAGAAATCATAAAATACGATCAATCCCATTCTTCCATTTCAAAAGTACCAACTTCATTCCATTTTAAACCGTAATAGGTTTTATTCGAAAACATGCCTCTTTCACAAGATAAAACCACTGGGTTTCTATCAAACCATTTTAAGCCATTTTCATAAGTTTTAAATACATTCAAAACTAATTCCATCATTACACAATTCATTTCCACAATTAAATTCAACAATTTAATTGAAATCATTTCCATCAAATCCACAATTTAAATCCAACAATTTAAATTGCCCATTTTCCATAAACATACACAATTCAATGGAATTGGGTTTTCGTTCCAAATTTCCTTGCAAAAACCATTTCAAATACATTGATTCACAGGAATCAGGTTTTTTATCAATTTAATTGAAAGAAAAAGTGAGAAATTTATTTTAAATCAAAAATTAAAATAAATGAAGCAATTACAATGTTAATCAATTTTGAAAATCGGGATAGAACCACCTACCTCAATTTATTGACGGGTGTCAGCCCAAAGTGAAGCCCCAAAAACCGAGCACCACAATGACGTTGATCAAAAACTGGATCTAAATCCTTAAAACGAAAATTAAGATCAAAGGAATCAAGATCATGAAAAAATAGATCTAGATTCACAATCCTAGATCTGTAACTCAATTCATAGGTTTATATCCCTGGAAGCAAAGGAAATAATCCATGAAAAGATCAAAGAAATTTAGAGAAATAAACGTGATATGCCACGAAATGAAATCCACTTATAGGGAGGAGTGCGTATCTTCAATCCAAGCTTTAAATCTGAATGAAAGATGTTCGGATCACCTTGGAATCTCTCTAAGAGGATTTTGAAAGACTTAAAATGAGTACAGCATGATCCGAGGTCTAAAATATAGAAGTCCCATGGTTTTGGGTGGTTTTAAAAGATAATTTCAGAATTAAAAACCGTGAAGATAGATTACCAGGGCAGAAGCCCACGGTTTCTGAAACTATGCACACACCATGCAGACCTCACTACCCAGAGATACACGGTCCGCACAGTTTGGTCACACAGTTGATCAAACCGTGCACACACCGTGCGTACCTATCTGTCTAGTGCTTCTTGGTTGGCATGGTTTGGTCTCACGGTTTGTCAAACCTTGAAAAAAACATGCACAAGACATTGCCCTTTCGTTTTACATAAAATTTCACCCAAACATACCCCCAAGACACTGCTCCAAAACAGAGGTTCTTAGAACCATCAAAATTACATGGAAATGTAACGTTATGTTACAACCTCCCCACCATAAGATCTTTATGTCCCCAGAAATCCTATGAAGAAACCTCCACGTCAAAAGGATGAGGCTGCTGCTCTCTCGTTAGTGCATCCCTTTCCCACGTCTCATGAGAATCAGAACCATGCTGCCAAACCACACAGACTAGGGGTATCATTCTCCCATCAGTACCTTGGCCTCAGAATCAACAAGCCTGACTGGTCATTCAGTAACAGATAAATCTGGATCCATCTCAAGATCACTCCACCTCACAACATGAGATGGATCAGAGATATACATTCGCAACTGCGATACATGGACCACGTTATGTATTGACTTCAGTTGTGGTGGTAGAGATAAACAGTAAGAAACATTCCCCAAAGGACCAATAACCTCAAAAGGTCCCAAAAAATGAGGAGAATGATTAAATTTCCTCCCAAGATGTTGATGACCCAATCGGGGTGAAAAATTCAATAACACTTGGTCACCAACTGATAACTCTAAATGTTTACGGTGATGATCGACATAAGACTTGTACCGACTCTGTGAATTCATCATTCTCTGACGAATCAACTGGATCTTAGCTGTCTTATCATCGACCAAACTCGGTCCTACCGAAGAGTACTCACCAATCTCTTACCATCATAAAAGAGATTTATAACGACAACCATAAAAAAGCCTCAAAATGAGCCATTTTGATCATAGACTGATAACTGTTGTTATAAGAAAACTCAAATAGCCCCAAATGATCATCCTAAGACCCACCAAATTCGAGAACACATGCATAGTGCATATCTTCAAGGATCTAAATAGCTCTCTATGTCTGGCCATCATACAATGGATGGTAGGCCATGCTCAAATGGACCTGAGATCCCAGTGCCTCTTGAAGGCCTCTCCAAAAGCAAGAAGTAAACCAATGATCCCTATCAGAGACTATAGCAGACAGAACTCCATGAAAACGAACAGTCTCTTTCATATAGAAATTTCCCTACTCCTCAACTTTGGTTATATCTCATATAGGTATAATGTGAGCCGACGTGGTCATTCTATTGATCGCAACCCATATTGTGTTCTTCTTCCTATGGGTTTGAGGTAACCCAAACACAATGTCCATAAAGATTTCATCCCACTTCCATGTAGGGACTATAAGTGGGTGAAGCAAACCCGAAGGTTTCTGGTGCTTGGCTTTCACCTGCTGGCATGTATAGCAATGAGATACAAACTCAGCAATGTCGCGTCTCATACCTGGCCACAAGAACTATTGTCGCATGTTATAGAAAATCTTCAGTGTTACTGGGTGTACAACCCACTCAGAGTTTGGGAAACCCCCCATCACATCCTTCATTACTGCTAACGGCACAACATAACAGTTTCGATAACATAGAACACACTTTTTGGAGAATGACCACAGAGTGTCGATCTCCCCACCATAAAGACAGTCCCTAATTCTATGGAACTCACCATCCATTTGTTGTTCTTGATGAATTAACTCAAGGAGGGTAGATGTCAACTAGACACTGGCTTAAGAAACTTCATTTCCCTTCCACTGAACTCCAATATGCAACTGAGAAAAAACATCCATCAAACTCAACTCTTCTGAATATTCTTTCATAGCATGTGATGGATTCTTCCTGTTTAACACACCTGCAACTACATTCCCTTTCCCCAAGGTATAGGCAATGTCAATGTCAAAATATTGTAGGTACTCCACCCAATGACATTGGCGGAGATTCAAATATTTTTGAGAGAAGATATAACTCAAGATCTTATGGTCTAAATACAAAGTAAACCTTTCTCCATAAAGGTAATGTCTCCAGCACTTAAGTGTGTGCATTACAGCAACAAGTTCAAGGTCATGGGTAGGATAGTTATTCTCATGAGTCTTAAGCTGACGAGATCTATAGGTAACAACATGATTATCTTGCATAAGGAAACATCTCAAAACCTAAACCCGATGCATCACAGAAGACCATGTAACCTGTCCCTGCCTCAGGAAGAGTTAAAATTGACACAGTAGTCAAAAGATGCTTTAGCTCATCAAAATAACTCTGACATTTATCATTCCAGGAAAACATCACTCCCTTTTGAGTCAGAGCAGTCATTGGAGAAACTAACACTGAGAAGTCTTTAACAAACTAGCGATAATATCCTGCCAAGCCCAAGAAGCATTGAATCTCAAAAAAAATTCGTGGTGGTTCCAAAGTCATAACCGCATTCACTTTTTTAGGATCAACAAATATTCCTTGTCCTGAAAAGACATGTCCCAAAAATTTCACTTCATGAATCCATAAATCGCACTTTGAGAGCTTGGTATAAAGTCGATGATTCCTTAGAAGACTCATAACTGTTCTCAGATGATGCACATGATCCACCTCAGACATGGATTAGACGAGAATTCCATCCGCATAGACTACCAAAAAATTATCTAGATACTCACGTAAAAACTGTTTTCATCAAAGACATGAAAACTACAGGAGCATTTGTTATGCCAAAGGGCATAACAAGGTACTCATACTGGCCATACCTACTCTGAGAATTGGTCATAGGAATGTTATATTCCACTATCCTAAACTGATGGTAACCAGATTGAAGATAAATTTTTGAAAACCACTTTTCCCCTTTCAGTTGATAAAAAATATTCAGTTCATGGTAACAGATATTTGTGCATTATCTTAACTCTATTGAGCTTTCGATAATCAACACATAAGCGAAGAGAACCAGCAGCCTTATTGGAAAAGAGAAGAGGTGCTTCCCAACGTGAAACTCTCAGGCGTATAAAACCATTATAAATAAGATCTTCTAAGTAATACTTCAGTTCTTTTAGTTATGCTGGAGCCATTCAGGAAGGGTTAATATAAACCAGTTGAGTACCAGGTAATAAGTCAACAGAAAAATAAACCTCTCATACTTGTGAAAAACTAGAGAATTCTGAAGGAAACATGTTGGTAAACTCAGCAACAAGTGGAGTGAGATCACCACACAATGATTCTCACTTTAGATCAAATGAAAACACTGATATAACATTCCCCAACTCTGGATAAAAGGTTCCGGCACTACTTGACCATGGGTCCCATTCTCCTTGAAAAACAAGGGGCACACCACCGAGTGTAGTATGGTAGACTCGTCGAAGATAACAATCGATCTGAGGTTTATTGGAAATGAGCCAATCCATCCAAAAAAATTTCATCATAAGATTTCATGTCAAGAACAAAGAAACTCCAAGTATGATCAACATCTGATAGAGAGAAGACACAAGAAGGACTATGGAGACCCTTCTCTCTCATTGTACCAAGGGG
Source organism: Viscum album (assembly GCA_963277665.1). Classification (NCBI taxonomy): domain Eukaryota; kingdom Viridiplantae; phylum Streptophyta; class Magnoliopsida; order Santalales; family Viscaceae; genus Viscum; species Viscum album. The sequence continues at coordinate 1,249,404,277 of OY728122.1, read as the reverse complement.
TGTAGTAATATCCATCACACATGATAAAAGATCCATTGGTCGATTAAGCAGATTAACAAGATGGGTTGTAATAAAAGAGTGAGATGCACCAGTATCAAAAAGAGCTGTCACTAAAGACAAAGCTATAGTAATGGAACCATTCGCATTTGCAGAAGCTGTAATAGCTACCTATGGCAACTCTTTCACTGCGTGAAGATGCCTCGTTCCAGATTCCTATGGCCGGAATCATTTTGTACGTGAAGCATTTGATTGCCCCGTAGTTTCTGGGGGTGATGATGATCCTGTTTCACCATGTGGAGTAGATAAGTGATGGAATAATCTCTGTTAGTGCCCTAAACGTCTGCATGAGCTACAGTTCTTGGGTGCCTCATTGCAAACCCTCTTAGAAATTCTTGGCTTCTGACACTGATAGAAAGTCAAAGAAGCCCTCCTGGTGCTACCAGAGGTCTGGGATGACTCTGTTGTCGATAATTACCAACAGAAAAGTCATGCTTCAGTTTTTCTTTAAAGGAGCCCACACTGCCACTAGGAGGGAAAAGAACCTCCTTCAACCCTGAAATTCCAACCAAGTGCATCTCAACCATCAATGCCCTATCCAACACTTCAACATAAGTGGGTAGATTCAGTCGGAAAAATAGATAACAGATATCCGATTGATGTCCCAACTCGAATTGTCGAGCCTTCATCCTCTAATTAGATACAATCTATTGAGAAAACTGTATCTGCTTAGAAAAATGATTTGAGTAGTTAATAACTATTTTGTTTGCCTACTCAAGCTTGAAAAACAACACAACATTGGCCAACACCATTTCTTCTGGATTGAATTGGTTTGTAAAAAGAACCCTCAAGTCTTTCTGCTCTAGACCCTCATGTTTTCCAGTCATCACCATTGTGTCCCACAATCTCCTACTTGGTCCCTGCAGTACGAAGGTGGAACACTTCACCTTGATCACCTCAGGTGTCTCCAAGAACCCAAACAGACATTCAATCATAATCAACCATTCCTCAACATGTTGAGGGTTAGTGGAGCTTTTGAAAACTGTTGTCTTCTGGCATAGAAACTCTTGGGAATGACTTCAAAGAATATCAATATGATGATCTATAGTCGGAGTCTGAACAGGAAGTGGAGGTGGTTCCTATCCTAGATCTTGGACAGTGAGAACAATCACCTCAACCAGACTCGGATCCACAATAGGACTCGCTTTCTGAGGTTCAGCAGCAGCCACTTTTTGGATCTGAGCTCCACGTCTTCTCGGACGAATGATGCTACACAGCATAAAAAGGCATAGATTAACACCCAAACCGAGTAACAAGGAAAACTCTTCTTAATAGAAGGGATTAACAATATTTGGATTCCACTCTATCTAAAACAAAACAGGGAAAATACTAGAACTAATACACAAGACGTATTTCCCTAACCAACCCTAGTGACTTAAGGTTCATTGTGGTGAGAGCTGGCCAAGAACTCAATCGCAACCAACTCCTACGTCCCGACAAGAAAACACAAATGCATATTGTCATCAAGGAAAGATGCTTAACCTCCCTTTGATACCACATTGTTATGAACCAGCCTGGTTACCCTGGTAACCCGATAACTGATCCAGCTATGACATAGCCCGAAGGGCATTCCTGATTCCAAAAGCTCGGTGACTAGCACCTCGTATCACACAACATGCAAGTGGGAACGGTTTTTCCACAATAATGCGGAAACAAGATAGTATGCATAAGAAAAAGAAAACTCCAGTAGGAGTAATGCACCAGAATTCAAAGAGGCATAAAAATCCATATGTACAACAACCTAAGTACAGAAAAGGGAAAAACAGTCCCAAAGTCCCTAAGGACACAACTCACCAAAACTAGAGAACAACAACTGGATCAAACTCTAAGAGGTCGCTTCCCTTTGCTCGATCCAGGAAAAAGAAAATCAACAAACACCCGAAGGGAAAAGTAGGGTGCAATCATAAGCTCAGTAGGTTACCACTAAAGATTCTATAACAGATTCCAAATATAGATTATCCAAAGGTGAAGCTTTAAATTTTCAAATAAAAATGTTTTTCCATTCAAATTCTTATTCTAACAATGTACGCTGAATATTTTCAAATGATGGGAATAAATATTTCAATAAAAGACTTTACAAATGATAGAATATTTATAAAACAACGGATTATGTAAAAGATTTATATAAAATAGTTTTTATAAATTCAGCAGGCATGAAAAGTAGTTTAAAAACATTTGCATACATTTATATCTCAAATATAAATAAACAAGAGAGAAAAATGGCCAGCTACCAAAAGGTACGATAGTATTAACCAGTTATAGGATTATGCACTCTCTATGTGAACTCAGCAAAATGTGTATACACACATCCCTATGACACTAGCCAAAGGAGACTCATCTCTAACACATCGGGGATGTGACCTGCCAGAAGTATTTTTTAGAACATTTTCATAGTGTAGAGTGTATCCAAGTAACTCACTAACTACCTAAGGCATTCATGCGATCTTACATGATGGGATAACTATTTTAAGAATGCTTAAAATAAAATCAATTCCATTATTCCATTTCAAAAGTTCCAACTTCATTGCATTTAAAACCATACCAGGTTTTATTAAAAAACATCCCTCTTTCACAAGATAAAACCCATGGGTTTATATCAAATAATTTTAATCCATTTTCATAAGTTTGAAATCCATTCAAAACAAATTCCATCATTACAAAATTCATTTCCACAATTAAATTCAACAATTTAATTGAAATCATTTCCATCAAATCCACAATTTAAATCCAAAAATTCAAATTGGACATATTCCATAAACATACACAATTCAATAGAATTGAGGTTTTCTTCCAAATTTCTTTTTCCAAAAACACTTCAAATACCTCGATTCATTGGAATCGAGTTTTTATCAATTTAATTGAAATCAAACTTGAGAAATTGAATTTTAATCAACAATTGAAATAAATCAAGAAAATACAATGTTAATCAATTTGTAAAATAGGGACGTTACCACCTACCTCGATTTATTGAAGGGAGTTAGCCAAACGAGAAACCCCAAAAACTGAGCAGCTCAATGACGTCGACCAAAAACATGATACAAATCATTAAAACCAAAATTAAGATCGAAGGAATCACGATCATGGAAAACTAGATGTAGATTCACAATACTAGATCTATACCTCAACTCATAGGTTTAGATCCTTGTAAGAAATGGAAATCAATCATTAAAAGATCATGGAATGATACAGTAATAAATGAGATACGCAACAGAATGAAATCCACTTACTGGGAGGAGAGAAAATTTATAATCCAAGCCTTCAATCTCGACGAACGTTGTTCGGATCGCATTGGAATCTCTCCATGAGGATCTGGAGAGACCTAAAATGAGTCAAGCCCGAGCCAAGGTCGAAAATATAGAATTCCTGGGGTTTCGAGTCGTTTTAAAAGATAATTTTGGAATTAAAAACTGCACGCACAGTTTACCTGGGCAGAGGAGCATGGTTTCTCAAACCGTGCACACACCGTGCGGACCTCACCGTCCAGAGGTACACGGTCCCCACAGTTTGGTCGGATAGTTTTTCAAAACGTGCGCACACAATGAATGCCTCTCTGTCTAGTGCTCCTTGGTTTGCACGGTTTGGTCGCACGGTTTGTCAAACTATGCACAAACTATTCACAAGCCCTTGGCCTTTTGTTTTACTTAATAGTTAACCCAAATGCACCCCCAAGACACTACTCCAAAACAGAGGTGCTTAGAAACATCAAAAGTACCTAGAAACGTAATGTGATTTTATATATGGTCATCATAAAACTCCATCTTTACTGATTTTCCGAGTCAGAAAACATACCAATGTTGATATTATTGATCAAATTATGAGACTTCTGATTAGGCTTAATAATGTTGTTTCACCTTCCAAATCTCGTTTCATTTGGTTTCTCATGATGAAAATCATCTCATTGTCCATCATATTCTCTATTAACATTAATCTTCCTGTTTCATCCATTTTCGAAAACCCAAAAAGAATTGTGTGATATGAAAAAATCATAGTAGAAAAACAAAATAATCAATTGGGAGTACATTAAAAAACTAACATCTTAGGTTTAATCCTTTTTATTCATGATAGTTATCATAATTATAGGAATGTAGCCTATACTTATACTTAACCTTATAGAAATCCCTATACATACCTTAGAAAAATTTCAAAGGATCTCACTAAAGTTTTTTCATCCTTGTTTCCTAATGTTAACTAAAACTACACTCTAATACCAACTCTAGAGACCCGAAGTTTGATGTACATGGACTTTATTTTACTTTTTCGGAAAAAATAATACATTACACAAACAGATTCCCAATGACCTTATTAGTATAGGCTCTTTAAAAACTTGGAACATAATCTTCTAATCATGGTGAAAGATCTTCCGCATCTCTATAATGATCATCCCCTTTTGGTTTCTTACCTAAAACCATTCTTTATATCCTGGGGAAGAGAAAACATAAAAAGTGTGGGCTCAAATTCACAGTAAGGGAAAACATGGAGAACATTAAAAACCCCATAAACATTTGAACATACAAATATGAACAAAAAACATTAAAATCATGAGTAATGACATAAATCATGGCAGTACATAAGGTGTAGTTCATAAAGTAACATTAATCATGATAAAATAGCATAGAAATAAAACAAGTAATTGTGGAAAACCATTAAGCAAATGATATGATTTCCATCGTAGCCAAGGCATTGGTGCCAAGTCCATCATAGAGGACCAACTCCATTACTGAACCATGTTTATTTGTTGTTCCATCCCTGTAATACTAAACCAAATTTACTTTCCATTCCAGCCATGTTTATCTCATGAGATATAAATCTTTACCCAATGCATTGGAGGGAGATATAGGTCCCACCCATCTCATAAGGAAATCATTATTTCATGTGGCACAAAATAAACATAAATCACTAATCAGAACACAAAAAATAATATTGGTTTCATAAACATAATCCCATCATAACATAATTCATATAAAAAAAATGGATATCATTACATCCTAAGAAAAATAAAATCATGTAAATAATAGAGGCATTATTCTGGAAACATAAACATACTAAATAATGTCATCATAGATGGAAAATAGTTTTGATAAAACACTTGAAATGAATTATTGGGAAAAATATCCTTTCTTCTTCAGAATCATTCTATTTTCACAAAAATGCCATGAAATTTTAATAGAAATGGATTTTTTTTGAAAATAATCATTAAATATTGTAGAGGAAGCTTCATAAATATAAGGCGTTATGAAACTGTAAATATCCATTCATGTCGTATAAGTTAAAAAACTTCTCCTCGTACTTTTGCCAGAAAAGTCAAAAAATACCTTGTACGGTAAAAAATGAAAGATTCCATACATACCATGTAGAAAAAGTCAACATAGGGTAAAAATGACTTTAAATATACATTGAGGAATAGTAAAAATTTTATGAAACTATTTTCATAAGACATGGACTTTGATGATAAATATAACCCCAGTAAATACTTATGAATAAACAATCTCGGATAAGAACAATATTGGAATAATTATCCCTTATCGTATGTCCAATTTCTTCTGTATGTGTCCGAAACCTTTTTTATAGTTTGTTTAATCATATTATTAACATGTAACAGAACCACAAAAATATTTATGATATCATATATGATTCACTTACGACTTTATAGTACCTGTTCATTTGTCACTTCCATCTTAAAGCATCGTTTTTGGTAAAATCGTTTCATTTACCATACATGTTTTGATTTGTAATTATTCATATGATTACTTAGATCATGATTAAATATTTCCAGAATGTAAAACATGATTTATATATAATATATATTCATCATAAAAATATATATAATATATCAATAAATGGAATAAAATACACCGTTCATGGAGACGGTAGGCCATACGTACGCCTGAACAGTGTTTTCATTTCCTTATTAAATAGAATGGAAGTAAATGACATATATATATATATATATATAAATCTAGTAGCATTATTATGTAATATATTTCATGATTACTTATTATATATACTTTTTAATCATTTTTGAAGGGATATCATTGAGAATGAATCTCATCGCATCGTGGAGATGGTAATCCGTACGTACGCATGAGCGATGATATCATTCCCATAATTATTGAATGGAATTTTAGTGAATGATATAATATCTCAGAATTAGAATTATTTTATAATAATCATATATAGTTATTAATACCACCATTATACCCATCCAAATATGGTGGTGGTGGAAAACTAGATTACACCACGATGTGGAGACGGTAACTCGTACGTACACACGTGCGGTGATTTCCTTCTTCGTAGGATGGATAGAAGCTGGAGTAGGGTTGTTTCATATTTGTAATTACATATCAGTATATTATATATACTGATGTTATTACTTTATAATGAAACAACAATATATGTGGAAGTATAAGAATAATGACTATTGAATGAATCGACAGGAGAGATTACCTCTTCTTCGATACACCTCCTTTGAACATCCACTTATGGGAGTAGAGTAGGTCTCTTGAGAAGACCAGTATCTCAAAAATGTTACTAGGTAATTTTAGAAGATTAATGGGTAGGGGATGGCTGAGCTTGAATGCTCAAAATTGTGTCAATAGAAGAGGGATGAGGTTCCCTTTTATAATAGATGAGAAGGGCACTTTTTGAAACCTCAAAAATATTAGTTAATAATAAAATCATATCCCACATTAAAATCTACAAAAAAGACTAAATTATAATATGAGATAATATAGGGTTGTAATATAATCAACCTATAAAATTTATACATGTTTTATGTGAATTTTAAGCCTTATCATTTTTATTTATCCTTATTTAATATATTTAATTTTATTTGTGGTAAAAATATTCTAATTTTAAAATTTTATAAATACTTAACTATGTGTTGTAATATTCAAGAATTAGATAAAATATTACATTTTCGACCATATAATTTTCTATTTGTAATTTTTAAATATTTCTGTGATTTTGAAACAATTTAATAATATGTTTTTTATAAAATATCAATAGTTTAAATTTTGACACTATTCAATTATTTGAATTTAAATAAAATTAAAATAGATGATATATTTGAAAAAAAAATATTTAATATATTCCTAGAATGTCATATTCATCTAAAAGATTCATGGAGCACATTAATTTTTTCATATAATATATAGTTTAATGTTTTTATGACCATTTATTTTCTATTTCTCTTAATAAAATAATTATTACACAATTATGTATAATTATTTAATATACTTTTTTTGCATAAAAAAATATAATACTATGATAAAGATAAATCTAATATATTTTATAAAAATACTTTTACTCGAATTTATCATCTAAAAATCACAAAATAATTTTTTTTAATATTTATTAAATTATGAAGGTGATAACTTTGACATCTTTTAAAATAAGAAAATATAAGTGTCACAATTGAATTTTTAAGGCCCCAAATGGTCCAAAATTATATAATTGGATGATTAAGGTTTATATATACATGAAAAAAATGTTTTTGTTAGGGGTTTGGGATTTTATGGGTTTTATTATTTGAATAAAAATTATATTATTGATTTTTTTCTAAATAAATAATTTATGAATCACTAATGTATAAGAAATTTACCTAATTAAATATTTATTAAAAATTAAATCTAAATTACCATAATAAAGAAAGAAAATTATCTTTCAAATTAGTATTTATAATTGAATTTATATTATGTATAACCTTATAATAAAAATATGTTAATTATTAAAGTTTGAGTGAGATATATTTCAATTTCCTTTAAATAAAATAAATTAAAGGTATTAATCATATCCAAGATGGTTTAAATAGCTTTCATTTCGACCCATGTATGTTTTAAGGATAAATATAATTATCCAAATATATTAAAACAAATTTTAGGATATCATTATAAAATTATTTTTTCCCTTAATTACATGATTTACCTTTAATTGTGGTTAATAAAATTTAACATAGATACTATTAATAATGCCCAAAAATAAAAAGTATTATATTTAAATAATTTGGACCTACTGATTCCAAATATAGAATCCATTTTTCCAAATTCAAGAAATATAAATTTCAGAAATTAATTGAAAATTAATCCCGTTGTCGAAAAAAACAGGTTTTTGTTTAAAACATTGCAAAAGATTGAATTGATTTTACCTACGAATTCAATGTAAAATTAATTCTAATGAGATAAATTATATTAAATGGAAAATATATATTAAATTTATACTTTAAAACTATATACTATTATAATTTTACCATATAAATTATCTCGATGAAAAAAAGTTGTTTTTAAGTAAAATTTAGCATCCTTTTACTATTCATCAAAATAAGACCGTTGTCAGAAAATTAACAACACTTTATCAAATGTAACTTTTTGTATTTTATTTCAAAATAAGAAGTTTATTTTGTTAAATTAAACATATAAACTTGTAAAAAATTATATTTCAAATGGGTGCACCATTAAAAGGCGGAAAAACTGTATTTTTTTAAAAATACTTATAATACCCAAAAAAATTATTTTGTTCTCATGAAATATTCTAGAATATGTGTAAGATGAATGAAATTGTTATAAAATTAAAAATTAGGTTAATATTATTCATAATGGATCTTTCATAATAATTTTATTACAATATATCGTTGTTTAGTGCAACTCGGTATTACGTACAACACACGCTATTGAGAAAGGTCGCTCTTGCGTGCTACAAAAGCCATGAATAGTGTATGTGTACACTACTATCTAATACGATGTTGTGTATAGCGAAAGATAATCATGGTTTGCTGTATAACTCAAGACATCAGAGAAATTAAAAATAATATTTCTCAAAAAATCTCAGGCTGTAACTGGTCCATTAACTATATGCCTCCAAAATACCTACCACTATAACTTGATATTGATAATGTATCATTCCAAAACCTACTCATTAAAAATTTCAAACTATAATCACATGTGGATACCATCTTACTCATTTTATATTAGTTACAATCTTCTCACACATAGGAATTTAATATCTCATAATCCCTCTCACAAAGAATGTTTGTCACCTATAATAAGAAGAAATTCAATCAGTCATATTGAATAAATAATAATATATTTATATCCCATCACATAAGATCGTCAAAACTCAACATTGTTTGTTATCATCTAAACTAGATATATGTTCAACTACATCATATATCGCCCATTAAAGAACCTAGTATGACCCCTATGTATGTGACACTTTTTTCACATCAGTACCATATCATACACATCCCTATCGTTATAAAAAAATCCCAACAAATTATCTTTCCCAAGCTTCAATGATAAACCCATCCCCATAAAAAATCTAAGGACATCATACCCCACAACCTGGGGATCAACACACCCTATCTCAATCTCTATCCATTGGAATCTATATACTAATAACTAACTCATTTATATGTCTCAATCACAGGTAACCTCTCACATTACATAAAGATAATATATCAATAACTTTTTTATAGATTACATCACTCTCTATCAATCCCTAACATATAAAAATGGATTCATTCATTTAAAAACAATAAAATATCGTCAACTCATCCCCAGGAGGTTTGTAGTCATCCAGAGTGATATTTATATTTATCTCCATCATCTTTTAATTTATAACCATTTCCCATATACCCCAAAACACTAAGGAAATATCCTAGAAAGTCCTAAAGTATCTCACCTATAGATACCTACATATGTTCTCTCAAGGGATGGACCAGTGTTCACTCCTTTTTGGAACATTGTTTTGAGGTGATCACAATTCATACATGTTGTAAACATAACCTAACTTATGTGAAACAGCCTCAAAAAAATCATATATCTCATAACAAAGAAACAATTAGTCCACATTAATCTACTCACACCCATGAAGTATGAATATAGGAAGGAGATATTTCATATTTAGAAATAAGATATTATATTATAGGGACAAAAAATCACTAAAAAAGAGTTACATCACATTCAATACTCTATATAATCGTACACAGTCCATCTGAATCCTTATATAAGCTCACACAACAACAAATGATTCTATCAGAATACATAAAATATAAATAAATTTTTATTAATTTCTAATTAATTATTCAACTAAATTTAGTGAGGAATATTTTACCATAAATTCACAATGCATCACTGTGTTAGACAAACCTCAAAAACCCAAATTTATAAGATCCATTTCATAACCCAAACACCATCTAATGAAAAATCATGAACCATATATACCCATCAAATTTATATTTCAATACAATTTAAAAAATATTTATAAATTTGAGACATGTCTTACATGAATATTTATAGTGAATGAAAATATATAATCATCCCCCATGGTCAATATCTCTTTAGGTCAAAATAAATCACTAATTTTCACATAAGATTTAATCATTATATTTTTGAAATTATAATGAAATCCTATGTAATATTATATAAATAAGTGGAAAAAGAAAACCATTAAAATAGAATGATATAGAGGGATGATATTTAAAAAACAATATATATCAACAAAACATGTCCCAAAACATGGAGATCAATATGTGGAATGGGAGGAAGATTGCATGATGAAATTACGTCCTCTCAGAAAATTCATCATTGAAACCTTATCAGGGATAACCCAAAAATGTTGGAATAATCCCTATATTATAAATAGACTCATGTATTTTGGTATTGGGAAAACACCTCCCAATATATTGGTTAATTTATGACATCAATTTTTTCATTGATAAACAATGGGGTTAATGAATTGAAACCTAGGAAGAATGTCAACATTTCTGACCATCTCCATAGAAAATGACCTCAATTTATTCAACGGTGGGACAAATCAATAATGTATATTATAGAATAACCATGTGGACATGGTTTGGTTCATCATAGAAGCATCATTTCATCAAGGTGTCATGACATTTCAAAATCAAACTTATGATAACTACAATTACATGTACATAAATATTTTTTTGATATATCCAAATGATCATATTCCATATCAAAAATAAAATTATAGAATTGGAATTTTCACCAAGGAATAATGAATCTTCCCTAGAAATCTAATTACCTTTTCTTTCAGGGCTGATTAAAAAGTATAAACTATAACTATTCTCATTTATGAGATGTAATGGATATATTGAACCATAATTACTAACCAATATATGTTATTAATTTAAAAAATAATCCACATTTTCAATAATTTTATGGTGACTTGAAATCCAGAGAGAAACCCCAAAACTGTATTCCACATTCCTCTAGAATTTAGGCCACTATCTCTCTTGTAATGAAAACATTGAGATGACTCTCAATGAACCTATAAATCTGGATCCCCAATAGTGACATCATATAATCCACCATAATATCTTATTTCTCCCCATCATAAGTGTCCATAAAAAATTGATAATATTCAACTATGGGGATATTTGAATTATGAATCATCAGTTAGTGTACATTTTCAATGATGCAATTCCATATTTGATGTCTGTTTTAGATAACAAAAACGAAATTCCCTATAATATAAATTCTTAGGTTTTATCTATTTAAAATATCATAGAATAATAATTTTATCCAAATAAGTGTCACAATACCACATCACCCAATTATGATGGTTTAACTCCTAGAGGTATTGTGGGATCATCCAATTTCCCCCACAGATGTAAAAACCTAATATATAATGTAATTTTTATATAGAAAACCGAACACTTATTCCCCTAATAATTATTTCTCTACATACATGGGTGTTCCCTATATATTAATAATTCATGAATTATAAAACTATCATACTAATCTCTATGAAAATATCCTAACACCATGTCACATAGTATTAACATTTGTAACATTATATTACCCAATAATCTAGAGATTGTTATATTTTATCCCAAACCGAAATCATGGTGTCACCATAACTATCCAAGGACTGGGCTAACTATATTAGAAACCCTACATAAATTAGGATAATATAGATTCCATTATTGTAATGATCATAACCCTAAATGTATAATAATAGTTACCCACTAAAAGTGATATGTAATCTTCATGGACCCTAATTAATCTATTATAGAATGTAATAATCAGACATTGTTATCTAGATCAATAATGAGATCCCATATACAAAAATACATGTTACACATTCTCACCACACAAATATCACAATAATTTACATTAATCAACCCATACATAACAACGATCATGAATTATTACATTAATTAGTGCATTATACACCATTTTGATTCCCTAACAATATGCCATGAGATCTGAACCAAACAAGCCCCAACACAACTCCAACCAATTTTGAATCCATGAAAATGTATAAAACCTCGTGTCTATTATTCCCTCATATGGCCACAAATAAATTTTCAATGGAGTTATTTAAATCTTCATTTTGAACCCAAATAATTCCTTATTCACCCAAACATTTTCCATTCATAGATCTGTAACAAAAAATATCACGACATGTACCTATAATTCACCATTCTATTTACACGTTGACATTAAAAAAATATATTACAAATTATAACTCCAAACCATTAATATATTAATATAACCATAAATATCTTTAAAGATATCATACAGAATCAATCATTATCTCACCTAAGACACATTCGTGAACACTTTAATAATGTGTGATCTCACAACCAAACTAAAAACCACATGAGAATTTCCTTTTTTATCATAGGATCATGTGACAAAACATATTATCATGGTCATAACATATGTAAATAGAAACTATAAAACGAACCCATAGTTCCCCCTTCCTAATGGGAAGGATGAATCTTAGTCATATTAGGGCCAATTATTTGATAACCCATTTTGAAAATAGTAAATCCATAACATGATAGCCCACCCACTTTTCCACTACACCACAAAAAATTATCACAACTCAATTATTTGAGGCATATATCCATTAATTACCTCATAAAAATTCATATATAACATAAATTATATTATTTTTTCATATGTCAAAGGCCTATAAAAATTATGAAACTAATCCTTAACCATCATGTTCTATTATCTATAATTCCACTAACAAGAGATATAAAGACACACTATATAGGTTGTTATTTACAATTTATTTAACAACATATGATGTATTCACACATATGCATTTCATTCCGAATAGACTCCTTCAATTAGTACTATATAAAAGCAATAATTCAAAACACCAAGAATAATATATAATTAGAACTAAATCAAATCATTTAAAAATAATAATAAAAATAATATACACTTTGTAATGAATAATTCCCATTTGGAAGGTGTCCATGAGTCATAAATTCATGGAAAATGACAAGTAAATACATTTTACAAAATTACTTATATACTGAATCGTAAAATAGTTTGATAATTAAAATTCCCAGTTTCCAAAGGTAACACATTAAACCAAAACTCCCATCTATGTCGGTGGTATATGTGGTGTTATGCATGTATCCTCATTGTTTAGATGCTTGAAATTTGTTTTAACGGAGAAACACATAAAGATGAGATACTATTCCCATGAATAAAAGTCAATTACAGAGTGTAAATATTTATATACATCAATCATAAAAAATTTAGTAGGTTTAATCAATTAAAAAAATGTTATAAAAATTACCAATATTAATGAATAAAATAATAGGTCAAATAGTTTCAAGAAATACCATTCACATTTTCAAAATGAAAAATGAAGGAAATGTATAATGATACCTGATTTCAATTTAAATAAATAACACAACCAATTCTCCCCACATCCTAATGTTTCTCAATCAAATTAAACTATAAGACCTATAAAATTAATTTTAAAAAAGACATAAAATCTTAAAACACTAATATTATTTTTTACGTTTTTTAAAAATATATACAACTAGGTTCCAGTAGTTTGCTCATTGTATATATCATTATATACATATATTACATGTGATAAATAATCATTCCATGCATGAATTTTAGACATAATGTGATAACCAATCCACCATGACTCCATGGAAAATAGATCATCATGTATATATGAGGACAACAAAAAACACATCATACTAAAATTGTTACCATGATGGAGTACACATCAACAACTTTTGTAATTGAAATCGTAATATAAAATGTTCTGATTGATTTAGGGTAGATAATTTTCCATGATCAAGACTAATTAAAAGAATGTATATGGTTACACCTTACATCTAAATTCATAAAACCTTAATCCTAACTCAATTTATTGGATAATGTGTAAAAATCTCATATCATCATGACCCAACCCTCTTACTATTAGGGTTCTTTAGTCATCACCCATGCCTACATAAGGAATGGTCAAATATCTTGACCAGGTCATACTAAATACGTGTTTCAAAATTCATGCCTATGGGGACTATGCCTCACCATTACAAGTCCATCCAACATCATAACACCAATAAAGGTTCCAAAAGTCAATATACATCTCCGCCAATTATAATGTTTAATATAAAAATATCACACTGATCAATATTTTTAAAATCCCCAAAAAATGGTATGTAACCTATCACATAATCTCCCAAACTCACATACTTGGAAATAGCCACTCAGAACATGCCTCATATCCAAGAACATATATTATCTCAATATAATGTATATGATGGGTCCCTATGAGATGATATAATAATTTTACATTGGTAATATATTTATCACTTCATACATCAAGGAAAACATTTCCTTCAGGTACATCAAACTGAGACCTCAAGGCCCGATCTAACTTATTTAAAAAAATTCAACACTCCACCTATAACTACATATGGAAATTACCATGATATATCTATAAATTCATCTTATAAAAACAATTAAATGTTTTAAAAAATTATCCCCACTCAAATAAAGAACAATTGTAACAGAAACAACATTATATTTAGCATATCATCACCAAGTGTTAACCACTATAAGTCAATGAACATTTCATCCTAGATGTTTCAACACACCCACATCACTCAAAAACTGACATCCTGCACTATGGTGGGTCTCTCTATGCTACAATGTGATGTGAAACCATATCATTTATCCAACTAAATGAATCCTCTCCTTCAAACCACATATAACATCAAGGTCTCATATTTGATTCTTATATCATTTAATGAATCGAATGAACTACCAATGGTATATGTTAAATTTTTTTAAAAAAATCACCTCATTTAACCATAGTATCGATGTGATCCAAACATGATAATGTGAGAACATGAACTCAATTTAAGAAAATAAGGACCAATCCATCCTATATATAATTCCCAAGGAAATATTTGTACATTTCCATCATCATGGTCGCTTAAAATATATATGAATTAAATATATAAAACATAAGTAGTCACATCAGAATATTTTTTATGAACTATATTCCCTCAAAAATATGTTCCACCCAAAATAATACAATCCAAACTTGTTTATTATAACATAAATTCCTTTAACAAAATTTTACATGCACTCGTGATCTTACCTCAAGGCATAAAAAAGTATGAAATACATATAAAAATTTATAATTATTTATAACCTATAATAAAAATGTGTATAATGAGGAAAAATCATCTAGTCTAACTAATTAATTGAAATATTATCCAAAAAACATGGGGAATTCCATAACATACAAACAACAAAATCCAAATAAAAATACATTTCCGCATAAACACAACAAATAGATGATTTTCCAATTGAATAAAAATGTGTAAATTGGTATTATATAATTCATCTAAATGGGGAAAGGAAATGTTCGATCATATTCAGTAGTTCTCCCATATCCAAGCATTATAAATACTCAAATGTTCATAATTGATTCCACCATAAATTTATTAAACCATATTCAAAAAATTATCATATGTTTACAAAATAAATGGATAAGAAATGGAAAATAGTATGGTATGAGATATAGCTAACAATGTGCATAAATCCATTATAAAATTACATTTAACAAAATCCATCACCATTGTGAATAATTGTTTGGAAGTGGGAGTATCATAGATTTAAATGACATCCTATCAATCCTGTGGTCCCTAAAATCTATAGGGGTTTACAATAAAATCACATGTACAAAACTAACTAAAAAATAATTTGTAGGTTTTGTTAATGTATGACCAAGGAGGTTGTATTTTAATTACCATAGAGTCTAGAGAAATCCCCAAGCCATCATGTTTTTCATACATGAATATGTCATTATGATGTGTCCACCATGTAAGAATATATTTAATTTTACATTTTCCTTCATGAATGATCTATCATACCATTAGTGTTCTCATTCATCTTTTTAGTTCATCACTATGTGGCCACAATGTTATTTTAGGAATCACCTCTACAATGTCTTATAATAAGGCCATTGGGAAGTTCTATAATACCCCTCATGGTCCTCGAACCATCACTATGGGATTATAACTCTTCTAGAAATATCTACATGATATTTCCAATGAATAAATTCTTGATCTAAATCCCACTTAATAAAATGTCCCTTACACTAGGATAAAAACGTGATGACAATATGAAAATTAAAAAAATTCTAAAATTCAACAACATTAAACTCTCTTCTTATGAAAAATAAATAATATTTTATGATAATTATAAATTATCCAATTGATATAGAATATGTACATTTTTATTCCCAAAAATCACATCATTATTTATAATGAATATGAGTGACCCACATTGTAAACTGGACACACAATGAATAATCATGAATATCCATGAGAAGTAATAAGTTTTAAAATTTGTATGATTTTCAAAAATTAATACCATATTAAGGTGGAAAATCAGTTCATTTACTAATATAGAATAATTTTATTGAACATTTCTATAGATAACAAAGTAAATGTCTCCATTATAATATTATAAAATTTTATATTCAGTGATTATATAGTATAAAAATATTTACCACTGACTGGGTTAAAATGTGATCGTATGTAGTATGTATATGAAAAATAAATAAATATAAAAATATAAAAAATAAAATCGATAAATTATGAAATAAGGGATTTTAATATATGTAAACTTATTCTTATTTAAATATTACTTGTATAAATGATTAGATTATGTTGTACATTGTTTTGAAAATCATCTCAAATGTTTTTTTGGTAAAATGTGTTTACACATTTTACTTAGATGAAAAAGAGATATATAATAAATGAATATAAAATTGAAAATTTATGAAAATCCAAATTTAAAAAATATGAACATTTTATTTAATAACATATTTGAAATGAATCCAAAATATCATAAGAAAATATATCTCCAAAATTATTTATGACATATTTTTATTTAAAAAAATTCAATCTCTTTAGTAACATGAATAACCATTAGTGCTGAGTTTAGTATGTGTTTCATGCAACACTGAGTTTAAATGAAATGTAACACATCATTATAATATTAATATTTAATATAATAGTTATCGCCAATCTAATAAATATGCAGGTATAGATAGTAATAAATAAACTATAAATTTTCTTGTTATTTATTATTTATAAAAAATATCAGAATTATTTGTATGAAAATTAATTTTTTTATGAAAATGATATATTTCTAAAATAAATACTTTTCATGATTTTCACACATTTATTAAAATTAAAATTTAATATTTTTTTAAAAATAATTTTATTGAGTTATCAAAATTTTTAAAATTTGTGAACCCGAATTTATTAGGGTGATGTTTTTGAATTATTATGAAAATTTTCTTTTTCTGATGAATAGAAAAAAATTGAATTTAAATCAAAAACTACATTTTAATTTAAATAATTTATAATTTATAATTATATTTTAAATATGTTTAAAAGTAATATTAGTATAATTTTTTCAATTAATACGATTTAGTTTATCATAATAATTTTTATATTTAATATTTATATAAATACATTGTAATCTTGTGGATATTTTCAGTTTAAAAACAGGCATTCTCACTGCGACTGTGGGAGTAAATTTTAAATTATATTTTCCAGTTATTAGAATTTAATTATAAAAAATAGATTCCATATTTATATTTATAATAATTTATATATTCTGATATTAGAAACAAAAATATTTGAAAAATTGGATAGCGAAATCAGTAAAAATTAATTACCACAGTTATGTTAAAATGGATTTATAGTGGGTAAAACTAAGAAGATAAATTCAAATAATGGATGAAAAATATTTCCAACAACCATTATTTTGAGATATTTAAATAATTACCTATAGGTTTTATAATCCCCCATTGCAGTGGCTTTTAGAAAGACAATAATGTTAGAAGGATAAAATATTTTAAAAAAATTACAATTTTTTCACTCTCTTAACTTAAACAAATCATATAAATCTCTCATTTTCTTCAAAATATAAAAAAATTAAAGTACTTAATAAAATAAAAAACCAAATACTAAAATGTAAAAAAAATAATAGTTTTTCTATTAATCCATCATAGGAAGGCATGTGGTGAAATCATATGGGGCATACTTGCAGAAGTGGTAACATTATATAATTAGTGTTTTTATTTATTCACCAACACCCTCAATTATTATAATACCATTATTATTTTAAAATAAAAATATATCCAATATTATTATAGTATTTTATAATATGTGAATCAACTTAAATAATTTTTACATCTGTCAAATGGATAAAGGAATCATAATTCTTGTGTATAATAGACAACTACCTCGCGAACAGATTTCATTAATTTTTTCGTTAGTAACTCTCTCTATTTTCAATGATGATACAATTAGAATATAAATTTCAAATTTATCACATTAGTATATCTATGTTTTCCTTATTCCACATATAAATTTTTTTACAATTTATTCTCTAGTTGATAGAATAACATCGTTCATCTCTATGATAGACTACTGCCTCCTAATGTGATGTGATTCATATGTTAGTAACTCTTTACATGGAATGTGATAAGTATAATATTGATTATTATATGTGTTATAAATGAAATAATTATGATATTGAAGAAATATATATAATTTTTACAAGATAATAATTATCATTTTCTTTCATATCTTTTCACTTAATGAATGAAGATAACATCGTTCATGTATATGTGGACTACATCCCTCACAAAATGATGTGACTCTTTTATAAAAACCACCCCACATGGATGGTATATAAATGTATATTTAATTTAATATTAAGTTATTCATTATATTATGATCATTCTATAATTATAATTCATTAATTTAATTATTTTCAAAGTGATCATTCTAAAATTGAAGCGTTATCCATATGTATGTATGCCCTTCCATCTCCATGATAGTATCCAACATCATTTCTGAAAACATTCATTCTAGATTTGAAATAATAGAATAGTTGATATATAAATATGATAATTGTTTCATTATAATTGTTACAAGGATGAGGAAACTATTCATTTTTTTGAACCAGATGTTTTATGATAAAAAACGCATGAGAAATCAAATAAATAAACACTCAAAACAATGAATTTAATGAAATATTATTAATAAACATGTGATAATTTATTTAAAAATGAAAAAATATGATATTATAAATGTTATTATTGTTCATTTTAAAATTAATATTTTTTTAAAACCACAATACATGATTTTAAACAATTTTTGATCAATAAAAAGAATATTGAATAGAATTTTCAACTCACTTTCTAATTTTGTGACATACATTCCATCTTCTATACCAATTTCATTTATGTGGTGTTAATATTCCAAAGGAATATAAATCATGATTATTCTAAAAATAATTTTTGGGATTTAATATTCCATTTTATGATAACTATATCATAGAGCTTCTGTGTTATATCTGAACTTTTCTAAAGTTTTTTTTCCTCCATTTTATGTATTGTTTTATCATTTTTGATAATATCACAGTTGGGTTTTACATTGGGGATATTTTGGATAATGTTAGAAATCATTCTAGTCATAAGGGTATATTCACAATTGTCCGATGGTTATGGAAAATCCATGTGGTTTCCCTATAAATTGTGTCTAAATTTTCCAAGGTAGAAGATTTGTCGCGCAATTTATCCAAAGCACGTAAATAACCTCCCCATACCTTGAACCATAAAAAATAATGGTATTTTTCATGGTTATTTTAAATTTTGTCTAAATGTGTGTGAATTATGAAAAATTATGTTCCCCATACATAACGGGGAACAATTAATGTGCACAGTTTTGGGAAATTATGACCCCCTTTCCTATAAAATCATGGGAAATGGTTTTTAATCCCTAAAAATCTTCATTAAAATTCATAAACCCCCTATTAAAAAACATAAAGATTATTTTTTTTCACATCCCAAATTTCACCAATTTTTGATGCTCCCATTAGAAATCAAATGTTATTCAGACCCATTTCTAAGAAAATAAAATATTTTATTAAAGGATCGAATTCCCTTTGGATATATAATCACATATCTTTTTTATTTTATTTCACTATCATTTTTTCCTGTCATATTTTTCAAAGAATATTTCTTACATTGGGTGATAGATTTTTATCAATTTATTTATGCATCTTAATCCATTAGATATTGATCTTTGGTTTTGGCCCTATATCTTCCTCATAGTTGTAATTTTGATCCTAATTTATAAAATTAGGGATTTTAGTTTGTTGACGGTCCGTATATAACCTTAAGGCATGTTATATATTTTTTCAAATCCCATTATTTTTATTATAATTTCATGTATGTAGTTATTCCACTTCAATATCCATGTTGGGAATTTTCATTCATAATATAATTGATTTATTATCTATTTTTTCACATGATAAATAAATTGGAAAAATATGTAGTCATGAATGTGGTCAAAAATTTGATTATGAAATTGAAAGATTAATTTTTTTGAAATTCACTCTGACCCTTGATGTTTTTTATTTCAAATAAATTATTCTTGACAATTAATTAATGGATTTAAAATGAATTTATTAAATAGATTAAATAATAAATTATGTAAACGATTGAAAATAATATGAAAATGTTATACCACAAGACAAGCTATTTGTGACTATGTTGTGGGAAATGGAGAAAAAATAAAAAATAAAAAAGTCTTTTTGTTCTACTATTCCAAGCCCTTAATATATATTTATATATTGGGATCACTGAGCTGTGGGAAAATTAGCATTACTCCAAATACCTATGAGGGTCCAAAATACTTCTATAGGCCCCAACTATATGGATGTGAAATTGGTATTAAATAATTATGGGAATCCATAGTGTAATGTAATGTGATATCCTTTATAGATTGTTTAGATTCTAGCTTGGGATGAAGAATGATTTGATGGTTATGGTGACATCATGATCTGGGAAATTTATTCACTTAATAAAGAACAATTTAATTTCAAAAGTATTTACTTTATCTTTAAAAATTTATTCTTTATAAAAAATGATACACCATTATTGAATATATATTATTTTAAATATCCCCGGTGATGGCCTGTTGAGTTTTACTGACACCCTACTAGGGTTGCATGATCCATTCCTGATTATACTTTATAGTTACTAGAATTTAGATTTTTTAGATACTTATGTTAGATGGTTCAGTTGATATGAATAATGGTTGAGGGAACCTTACAGGGTGTTGAATCCTACATGGGTGTTTTAGAGTGTATTTATTTTTTTCCTCCATTTGAATCTTGAAATAGAAAATGCATGGAATATCTAATAAATAGGTTTCTGATATTGTTTTACTATTTTGGGATCATCATTGATGTTCGTATTTATTTTAATTTTTTATTCTAGTTATTATTTATTACTATCTGGGTACTCGTTATATACTTCAGTTATTGGGATTCTTTGATATAGTGGGTATTATTTCCCCATGAGATATATAAATCACCCTCACTACTATTTGGAAGCCTCTGGTGTATGTGGAGGAAATCGTGAGGTCACATAACCAACTGGCTCAAGGAACTGATATGTGGCTCCAAGGTTGGGAAATTACAAAGTGGCATCAGAGTGGTTTTATTATATTTATATTTTTTTTACAATTTTGGGAAGGTTGACTATAAAATATGATGATTCATGCCTCCTTTAAGAGATCATGCATATGATTACTCACCCCAATATGTGTGAAAAAAACCATACATAGTAGGTTTGATGTTCTTTATCTTTAATATTATGGTTGAATGTTATTTATTCATCAGTGATACACTTTTTGTGTGATGATATTGTTATATAAAACGTTACATGTGTCCTACAATAGAATGGGTGTTATGTATAAATGAATCATTTCAAGCACTCTTGAGTTTATGACACATCAAACATTTTAGGAATTAATGGAAAATAATGTTTTTGGTGAGTTGTTAAAAGGAGATGATATTCATTTTTTTACTAATTTCACCTAAAGATGTCCCCAAATTTCATTACTCTATTGATAATTATGCTAAATTTGGTAAGATGATGTAGATAAATGGGTGTATAATGGGAAAACAATACAAATTGAATAGATTAACCTATGATATACATGACCTAGATGAGTGACTATTAGGGTTGTGACAGTTCATCAATATCAACTGTCTAACATGATATGATGAATGAAATCATATGTGTTTTTTAAATACTTCATGTTAAAATGTTTTAATTATCAATTATCTAATATTATAAGTGTTTATGGAATTTTAGAGATATTCCTCAAGGAAAATGCATTCTAATATGATGACATGAGGACATGAATGAAAATGTTCCTCAAGACATTGAGACAAGGGCACTAATAGTTCTATCTGATGGATTTGAAGAACAATTTTGTGAGATGTTTTCTCTCTTCATGAATTTTATAGATATATGACCTGGGTGGGTTCTATGGATTTTTTATGACCTAACATGGGTGTTCTAATTACATCACTCAAGTACATTCAATAGAGAGGGTAAACATGAGGAAATTGAGTTCTTGATAGAGCCTATCAAGAATATACTAAACCATTTAAAGGATCCTTATCAAAATTCTATCATGTTGGATGTTTACATGTTACTTCATTAATCGACGAATTTTTGGAAAATTCATTCCTAAGATTAGAAGCAGGAGATTTTGGTGGGGATATACATTTAGAAGATGATTATAGTGACATTTTCCCCTATGAATCATAGGAATGATAGCGTAGTAAATATTATACTGTGTATATAAGGAAGATTTTCAATGACAGATTACACCATTCTACTCACAGATATTTATCAATTTTTGTAGCGTTGGAAGGTGATGACTAAACTAAGGTGAATCATTTTTTATGGGATTCTATTAGATATTAAGACCCACCACAACATCTTTATACTGATGAAGTTTTCTGATGTTGTGAATCAATATTTCACTTCTAATAGATACCTGAAAAAGGCATCTAGGGGGGGCAGTTGATTTATATAGGATGGCCATGAGGTATGTCATCCAGGAGTAGGAAGAATATATAAGATCATTTCATCCATATTGAAGGTAAAAAAATGTGTCCAAGGATGAGCATCAGTTACTTAGAGTAGTGACCACATATAATTCAAATAGTGTGGTATGTTGTGTCCCCAAACACCAATGGAATGCCGATTTTTCAATAGGCTGGGTCACTTGTAGAATTATTTCAGAATCCCTTGATTGATTGGTAGTGAAATAAGATCCAGGGAGATCTAGGGAACTATAAGGGGTATTCTACCCTGTATCAGTCATGAAATTTGTGTTCTACTGGCTGTGGTGTTTAAAGAAATATACATGGTACGTGAGGGAATAGAACATATATCATCATATTTGTGAAGCTCTGGGAAATTAGACTACAACATGGGGATAAGGGGCTGGACAATTTCATAATGTTCAGTCATTATTGATGGATAGCCTAGATGCATAATTGATAGATGGAAGTATTGTTGTTATATGTAATATTATTTCTAGTACCTTATTGGAAATATGAGCCTCTTATTCTTTTATATATACACAACATGTGAATAATTTCAGTCTTCTAGGGGAGTTTTTGACTCGGGACAAGATGATACATACACCATTGGGAATATCATCGACAAACATTTTATTATGCAAGGTGTGTCTTATTTAGGATTATGTGTATCATTTTTGATGGGATCATTAAATAAATGAAATGTTAGGATGTGACATGAATTTGGGTATGAATTTTTTTCTATTATCCAGATCAAATATTGATTGTTACCATAGGATTGTTTCATTTATATCTATCAAGGGGGTGGTTATGTTCATCAAGGGGAGTTGGACATATAGGAAGGACATGCAAGTAAAGTTCATTATAAACAGGTGGATTTCACCACCCTGGTGGTTAGTATATTTCTAGTTGAAATGGGTGTGACACCTGATGTCTTTATATCTATAGTAAACTAGTTTTAGGATGTGTTTCCTGAGGATTTATCATTTCATATACCAGATATGGATGTTGATTTTATTATTTTGTTAGTCCTGGAGATGAACCCATTTCTATTCCAACAATAATAGCACCAACATATTCTTTATAAATTCAGACCAATATAAAAGAGTTCAAGGATAAGGGATTTATCCATCCGAGTACATATCCTTAGGCTTCTCCAGTTTTTTTATAAAAATATTAAAAAGAAATTATGTTTATGTTTTTATTAATGTATTTTAAAAATTATGACATTAAGGAAGCAATATCCCTTTCCTCATATCAATGATATCAGGGAATAGTTTATATGAACTTTCATTTCTCAATGATTGAATTGATATTATGGTGACATCATTTAACAATTTGACCATATGATATACCACATTCTACATTCAAAAGCTTGTATGTCTATTATGATTTCTTCATGATGTCATTAATGATAATGAACTCATCAAAAAATTTTATGGTCTTGATTAAATGAATATTCCTTCCATACCAAGATTTTTTGATGATTTTTTTTATAATGAAATCTTGGTGTATTCTAAGACACATTAAAATCATTGTCATTATAGTGACATCGTCCTGAGTACACTAAGAGATCATATTCTGTATTAAATGTTATCTAACTATCAATTTCAGATCAACAAGGTACATTTCCGGGGTCAAATCATGACTAATAATTGTGTGTAAGTAGGCAGAGAGTGCGTGCATCAATTGGATTCATGGGAGCATCCCTAGGGAGTATTTGACATCTATTTATTTCAACGGTTGATGTGTTATTATCTGAGGTTTGTGAAAGTATTTTACGACATGGATGCACCACTTTCATTCATGAATAATGAGGGTATTATGATTGAATGGTCTGGAGAATGAGATAATTCATTCATGGAGTTAAATAGGTGTTTCAAAACTACACTTAATTTTATCACTCCCAAGTTGGGTGAGGAATATATTGTTTTCTGTGATGCATATGGGATATCACATGGAGTATTGTTGATTTCATGTTTTCAATTTAAGTCATATAGGTAAATACGGTCGAGGTCACATAAAAATAACTACAAAACACATGATATTGACATAGCTACGGTGCATTATTCCTTGATGTGTTGGTCACATTATCACTTGGGAGAAAATATTATTGTGTATACCAATCAAAAGAGTTTAAGGTACACATTTTAAAAGTTCTATTTGAATCTCTAATTGTGGAGATGGTTTTTGTATATAAAACATATATATTTTGAGATATCATATAAAATGTAAGTGGGAATTTTTTTATAATTATGTGAGTAGTAATACATAGTTTCAGAATGTTCAGATGTTATGTTCTAAGTGGATGGTAATTATATTGCTGGATGAGATTCATATTGTAGTATGGAAGGCCAAGATAAAATGAAACTCATATCAGTATCAGTTGAATACATATTTTTGTTTCAAATCATGGAGATACAATATGGTAATATATAGAGTTATTTATTATGGTAAAGCCTTGAGGGTGTGGTGTCACCTCTTATGGGTCTATAAATGTTGTCGAGATAACCTATGTCAGGGGACACATTCTTTTTCATAACTATATATGAGAGGATCTGATGCATGAGATTCATACCTCACTTTTGTTGGGGCATCATTTTTTGACCAAAAGATTCCACAAACTAGATAGATTATATTGTATTACACCCATAAAAAATGTTATTTCATCTTTCGTGACACAAAATAAACACTATCATAAGTGAAGGGTGAGAATCAATGACCGGGTGCTTTACTACAACCATTTCCCAATATTTAATAGAAGTGGGATGGTTTTACCATAGACTTCTTGGTGGGTGATAGGAGGATACCACAGTTTAGTTGATCTATATGGGTAATTGTGGACTTACTAATTAATGTACTCTATTTCATTAATATTCAGGAGAGGTTCAAATTAGATCATTTGGGGGACATGTATGTTTCAGAGATATTCCAATTATATTGGTTTCCATAGACCATAGATTCACAACATGAATCCTGATTTACATTAGGCATGTTTCAATGATTATAGAATCCATATGGGACCCATTTATTTCTATGTGAAGCTTTCCACCGGCATAGGGTTCAGAAGTTAGAAAGTAATTTTCTTTTAATTGAGTATCTGTGATGGGTGTGGGTTCTAGATAATTTTTTAAGGATATGAAATTGTAGATAATTAAGATTTAAAATAATAATTTTTTTTAGGTTTATATTAATTTGTAACTATGTGAGAAACATTATGGTAGATTACAACTATAACCTCTAATTAATAGAGAAGTAGGCGAGTTTCAGTTGATGGGACCATTTCTCATGAAAGAGGCATTAGATAATGTCCTGTTTATTCGAAAACATATGGCCATTATTAAATGTAGGCATTAGTTTTATTCTGATCATCATTTTCAACCCTGTGAGTTTATAATGGGTTATTATTTATTCCTTCATGTTTTCCCAAGATTGGGTAACCATGGGATTCATTTGCAGGGCATGTTGTCACACACGATGGTTGGGGATTCTGATATTTTAGATTGAATTGGTAAGGTGACATATTGATTGGATATTACAAATAGATAAATTTCCTATGAATGATGTAATTAATGATACATAGATTTTGTAGTACCACCCCAACCATTCCCATTTACTAAATATTCATGATGATAATAATGAGAGTGTTTCATCATTTGAAGTGCATCTTAGTTTTTTATCGATCATATTGAGAATGTGATTTTAGGAAATAACATTCCAATAGTTTGAGTATTTTTTAATCATAGATTATTTAAAGTGGAAACATTAGAGAATGAACAAGATATGTGGGTTCTATGAAATGACTGTTTTACCTCAATTCATAAAAATTCTTGGGACTATAGCTTGAGGAAGACCTATTATAAGGTCGGGATATTGAACGATAATGACCTCTCTAGAGATATTTATGCTAATTTTTAGGGACTCCATTTTATTTTTCAGATTATAACGTGGTTGGGTTTTTCATAGGGTTTATTTTGTTATGTTGAAGAAATTTGGATTCCTAATCCGAATTTCATTTTTGGAACATGGTTTTTTTAAAATATGCAGTTTTTCAAGGAAACAATGTTCCCCTTTTTTGAGGCACATGAGGTGCAACACCCCAAGCTTCAATTGTATGCTTCCCTATAAATAATACAGTAGCGTGTGTTGTACGTAACTTCGAGTTCTAACACACACCACAACCAATCAAACTATCCACTATGAATAGTAATACCCATTTTTTGAAATTTTATAAATTTTATCATTCAAAATGGACTTCATTTTTGGATTCGGAATATAGAAATTATCTTAGGGTGAATTTTTGGTATTTTTCTGAAAAGTTTCAATTTTTGATGAATAGTGAAAATTACTAAATTTTAATTAAAAACAACTTTTTTAATAGAAATACTTAATAGTGATAAATTATGAATTTGAGAGGTTTTAATCTATATTTAGAATATATTTTTACCATTTAATACAGTTCTGGTCATTGGACGTAATTTCACAATTAAACCGGAAATAAACAAGTGTCAATATTTTGATAGTTATTATTTCCTAAAAACACGCTTTTTGTTTTGACAACTTGAATTAATTTTATATTTATTTCTGCCACTTCTGTGTTTTGATTTTAAAAAATGGATTCCATATTTAGAATCAGGAGGTCCAAATTGTGTAAATAGGTAACGTTTATTTTTAGACATTTGGAATAATTACTTTGGTAAAAATTTTATTTACCGTTGTTAAAGGGTAAATCTGGTAAATAAAGGTAAAAAATAATATTAAAATAATAATAAATCACCCTAAAACGTGTCCTACCCCTATTGTTTGATAAATTTTCGACCATGGGCGTATTTGGGACGATTTTGGGACCCCATGGATCCATATGTAAGTGATAATGAAACATTATATTAATTAAGTTAAAGTAAATAAAAAAATGACATGAGCATATATCTTTTAGAAAAAAAATTTACATAGGGTTATATATGTTATATTTTCGACTACAAATAATAATTAAAAATATAAAAATATTTCCTACATAATGGTATTTTATTTATAATTTTTAGACATTGAATAATTAATGTTATTTATGACACAATAATGATGTTGTATTTTCCTTATTAATGAAAGAATAAATTAATTGGTATTATAAATATTTAAGTAAATATAATTTGAAAGTTTTGAGGCCATAAAGTAATTTTATTAGTTATTATGACATGTTATTATTTCTTAAATGAATTTTTTAGAATTAATAATGTTTTTAAGACTTTAACAAAAATCAATTATTAAATATTTTCAAAATTGACATAAATGAGTTTTCAAAAAAATTATTATATTATTAACAGATATTCCATTCTTAAAAATATATGGTTTGGCCAAATGACTTATATAATTATAGGTGTATCATTAATGGACCACTTGGGGGTCTCTTGGATGTATATAGTAAATTTATTAACCATATATTACAAAAATACGAAGTGACATGGAAAATGTCATACTATTTAACTAAGAGTTACATATAAATGATAAGGTTAATATAGTGACCCCACCATGTCTAAAATCTATTGGATGAAATTTTATCGACCCATCCCCACCATATACTTTTATTAATCCACTTTTGAGCCATTAGAAACCGAATATGAATTTATTATAAATTAATACTTTATGTTTTTTCTAAAGAGCCCCTCCTCCCCCTTATAAAAGGACACCACTTCTAACCAATTCTTCATACCTTCAAAGACTTTTGGTTTGGCCAAACTCTGACCAAATACCCTCTCAACTATACTACCTTCATCATAGAGGTGTTATTTTAGTCTTAAATCCAACCTAATTAGACCTTTTGATCAAATGAAAAGGAAGAACCCGAAGAAGAGGTAATGATTTCAGCACCCTTTTTCAAGTTCCTTTCTTCGTAAAATTCTTCATTCTTTGTTATTTACTTTATTAAATAATAACTCCAGTATCTTATATATACTGTGATGTTATTATAAATATGGTACAACCATATTCAGTATTCTATCCATCATTTGAATGTAATGTCACCATACGTGCGTACGTACGACCTACCGTCTCCTCGTCGTGGTGTAATTGATTCAATACATTATTATTTGGATGGGTATAATAATGATGTGTAATTCATGTGAATAATAAAAATAACCTGTTAATGATTCTATATATATTATATATCATCCAATTATATGTTATTTTAATATCAAATGAATGATATTGTCGCTCGTTCGTACGTATGGACTACCGTCTCCACAAACGCGATGAGATTCATTCCCCATAGTATCCATTCAAGTATACTTCTCATTTGATGATTAAAAATAATGTTTAAGGACTTGATATCATTCTAGATATGAATAAGATACAAACAATCCATAACAAAAATATCTTATGTAACAAAACATATAAAATAAAATGAGTAAGTTAACAACCAAAACGACGATAACACTAAGCTATTATTAACAAAGCAATGTTAAAAGATCATATAGGATATCATATTAATGTATAAGATTCTTGTATAATTTACAAACAATTATTTCACCATTATACATGAGGTTCAACTACCCTCAACCAAGGAAAAGTACATGTTAAGTGTTTATTTCACAATCTCTCAATTATCCGAGGTTGTTTATACGTAATTATCTACTAGGACCCCTTTATCATCCACATCCATATTTCTTAGAAATGAATTTCAAATAATTATTGATATTTTATAGACTATGGGTTAACATAATTTATACACTTGTGTAATTTTTATAAGATTTTTATAAAGTAATCTTTCCGTCACTTTCCAAACTAGGTTCTTTTTAACCTTTTCGATAAAATAAAGGTAAGAATGTATTTTTTATAACTTATATGACGGGTGCGGCTATTTTCTTCCATTATAAACTCGTCAATGCTTCCCTTACAAGATTATAAGAAAATTTTAAAAGTAAACGTTTTATTTTATAATTATGTTACTCTTAAATGATTTCAAAATAGAAAGAGATATTTCTCTAAAAAGAGTTTTGATTTAATCTATGCCAACATCCTTTGATGAATTTTATGTTTATTTGGAGTTGATTTATTATGATAAAAAACATCCATATTTTATTGATGGTTTTGTGATATTTTTTAGTGTGGATGTGATATTTTTATACCATTTATGATTAATGGTTAAATTATTGACATTTCTTATGCTAGTTTTAATAAGAATGTTTATGATATGTTTAAACCTTTTCATATGAGGAATATATTAGACATAGTAAGTGACGAGTGGAGCCCGCTATAGCTCCCCGATGCATCGGTAGGTCTCATGAGACATATAGATGTGGAACTGGATGAGGCCCTTTCCCAATTTGATTTATAGTTTTGGCCAAGGCCTTAATAATTTTTTGACGTCTTGGACGAAGCCCTGACTAAATGTTTCAGTATGTCCGACATTATACATTCCCTCATTATGGAAATAAAATTGATGGTTCATGTGGTCATTCGACTAGTATACTACCCATGATTATGTTTTACTATGGCATGGATTACTCATCTCATATTATTTCCATAAAAGTAATCATGTTTATTATTGGTAAAGGCATGTGGGTTCAGTTATTTACCATGCTTAATATTTATGTCATTTTCTGCTGTATTACATACCCTTAATGAGGATTTGAGCTCACCCCTTTATTATGTTTCATTTTCCCAGGATTTGAAGAAGTTAGTAATGAGTGACCAACATTCATAATCTAGGAGGCTTGGATGTTTCTAATGAAATATAATTTTTCTGTATTTGTTTTCATGTTTTAATGTTGAACTTATGTATGAATCTTGTTTCCAGTAATAATAAATTGATCAGTCTTTCGAGACAAGATTTTCATATGATCATGCCAATGTTATGTAATAATGCACCGACTCTAGATAACTGGGGTTGGTGCATTACAGTTTGTATCAGAGGATGTATTGTACAAACCTTGGAAACTTTATTTAGATAAATATTGATTTGATAACATAGACCTAAGATAAACATTGAGGATTAGTATAGAAAAAATTCCTAGAATTTTGGTATTGTAGAAATTTTTGGAGTTTTTAGAGAAAAACATCCCTATCTGGGTGCGAGTATGTAGAGGTGGATCTGGAACAGATTTACATAGGGATAAAGCCTGAAAACACCACTTTGAGATAGACTCGAAGGGGAACTGGTGCACGACAACGGGCCTTACTACACTCCTGGTTACGACGCTCCTGGGGGATATTCTAAGGATTATTCTCGTTTTATTTACAAACCAATATGAAGGGTTCTTGAGAATATATTTTTCCTTAATGAAAACATTTTTATGATTATGGATTGTATCCATAAACTATTCAATGTATGTTAAGTGTTTTTCAAGTTTGGATTTATGTGTTGCGATTCATAAACTAATCTAGTGTATACTATTGTTTAGAAATGTTACCTAGTGGAAGAAATGGAAACCGTATTAATGCATGCACTCCATGTAGGTATTTCACTCCTTCTCAAGATAATTATAGTGGATCTGGTGATGCAACTGATACTGATCATATAATCACCATACTAGGACAACTGACTGAAGTTATAAATAATAACCTTACCCATATGGAGCACCCTGATCCACAGCATAGAGGATCAATGTTAGATCCCTTTATTAGGAAACATACACCAACATTAAATGGGCATAAAGATCCCTTAGTAGTGGAGGAATAGAATAATTCCTTAGAGAAAATATTCCATGCCTTGGGGTGTAGTGAAAGGGAAAAAGTTATCATGGTAGTTTATTGCCTCACTGTAGATGCTGATCAATGGTGCTCATTGATTAAAAACACAAAGGAAGATGAAGAAGTATCAAATATGCAATGGAGGGAGTTCAATGATCTTTTCTTAGAAAAATACTTTCCTCGTGACCATTGAGCAGATATGGAAAGGCAATTTTCGAGTCTGAGGCCAAAGGAGGATGAGAATGTTGCAAAGTATGAGGCTAACTTTACTAGGTTAGCAAGTCATGATGCAGATTAAATACGTAACCCAATAAGTAATATTGATCGTTTCATTGATGGGTTAAACCCATTTCTCCATATAGCATTAGTATCACAATCCTTATCATCATACGAAGATATTATCTCGTGTGCTATCAAGACAGAAGAGGAATTCTCTATGTCTTATGACTTTAAATAAAATCAAGAGAAGAAGAGATCTACTGAACACTATGTGAAAGGAAATAAAGAAACAATGAATAAGGGAGGAATTTAATTTCTACCCTGTGGTAATTGTGGAAGGAAGCATCCCGTTGGATGTCTAAAAGTAAAAGGGGTAAGCTACAAATTTGAAAAGAAAGGTCATCTAGCTAGTGATTGTAATTGAAGGAAAGATGCTACCAATGTTCAATGCTACAATTACAGAGAGATGGGACATTATGAAAATGAATGTCCTAAGAGTCAGGGAAACATACCTCAGAAAAGGCCAAGCGATCAAGGACATGGTTATGCAATCACTACTGTCGAGGTTTAATCCCCGAAAGACATGGTGGCAGGTAATTTAATATTTTCCTCAAGTTTAGCAAATGCATTATTTGATTCTGGATCATCACATTTTTCATATCTTCCCAGTTTTCATAGCAAATTAGATATTTCTAATTTCATTTAACAATGGAGGTTTCAGTCAAAACTCCTAAGGGAGTTATCATTGCAACAATGTTTTGTGAATCAATAGCCATTAGATCACAAAAGTCTTATTTATCTGTGGATATCATCATCATACCTGTGATTTAATTTGATATAATCCTCGGTATGGATTGTCTTTTGGACCATGATGAAAAAATTTATTGTAAGAAGAAGGAGGATACTATTTTTGATGATGATGATAAGGAACACCTTATCATTAGAGTGGAATCATCACCCCATAATTCTTACCTAGATCCACCCCCAGTAGCTCAAATAAATTCAATTATCGGGGAGGAATATAATGAAATAATTGTGGGTGAGGAAAAGAATTCTCAAATAGAGGATGTACCTATTGTGAGAGAATACGATGATGTGTTTCTGGAAGATTTACCTAGACATCATCCAGAACGAAAAATTGAGTTTTCCATTGATTTAATTCCTGCTTCAAGGCCTATATCGAAGACCCCTTATAGAATGGACAATGTGGATTTAGTTGAACTAAAGAAACAACTAGATGAATTGAGTAATAATGGATTTATTGGCCCTATTGTTTCTCCATGGGGATCCCATGTCCTTTTTGTTAAGACAATAGATGGATCTATGAGGTTATATATCGACTACAAGGAAATCAATGCTATAACAATAAAAAACATGTATCCCCTACCTCACATTGATGATATATTTGACCAACTGAATGGAGCTCAATAATTTTAAAAAATTGACCTTCGATCTGGACACCATCAGTTGTGTGTGAATAAGGAAGTCATTCCGAAGACAGCATTTCGAACAAGGTACAGGCATTACGAGTTTACAGTAATGCCTTTTGGATTGACTAATGCACCCTCTGTATTCATGGATCTAATGAATAGAGTTTTCAAGGAATATCTCGATGATTTTGTAGTGGTATTTATTGATGATATCATGTTAAACACCAAAATCTACGAGGATCATGAAAATCCCTTGTGCATTATACTAAAAACTCTTAGAAGACATGAATTATATGGGAAAATTAGTAAGTTTGAATTATGTCTTCAAGAGATTTCTTTTCCTGTACATATTGTCTCTAAGGATGGAATCACTATTGATCCTTCAATAAAAAGGGAAATTCACGAATGGCCAGCACTAATGAGTATAAACAAGGTATGTAGTTTTATTGGCTTAGCAGGTTATTATCAGTGTTTCGTCCAGAACATTGCCCGATTGGCTAACCCATTAACAAACCTCACACGTAAAGGGGTTAAATTTTTTGGAAAAAAGATTTTGAAGAATATTTTGAAGAACTGAATAAAAGATTATTCAATTATCTTACTTTGACTCTACCATCGGGAAATGATGGGTTCGTTATTTATAGTGATTCATCGAAGAAAGGACTTGGTTGTGTCCTTATGCAGAATGATAGAGTTATTTCCAATTCATCCTAACAGCTAAAAATTTAGGAGGAAAACTATCCTACTCATGATCTTGAGTTAGCTACTATAATCATTACTTTGAATATTTGGAGACACTATCTCTATGGAAAAAATGTGATATTTATACTCATCACAATAATTTGATGTAAATTTTCTCACAGAAAGAACTCAACATGAGGCAAAGGCAATGTCTTTAACTACACAAGGATTATGATTGAATGATACACTACCACCTGGGGAAGGCAAATACGGTGGCAGATGCTTTCAGAAGAAAAGATCATAGAGTTTTGAACATGATGATAATTGAAATGGATCATATTTTCATGGATCTAGTAAATATGGATATAGGAATTACCATGAAAGGTGAAACATCGATACTTTTTCAAATGGTTTCCAAACCATCTTTACTAAAAAGGATAAAGAGTTCTCAGACCGGCGATGAAGAGTTTCAAAAGAAGATTAAATCTATGAATAATGGGATATTGAGTGACTTTGTGTATGAAGATGGAATATTGAAATTTGGGAATAGACTTTGTGTTCCCAATAGACCTGATCTAAAAAATATTTGTTGGATGATACTCATAGTTCCAATTTCTCTATACACCCTAGGATCACTAACATGTATAGATATTTGAAGAAACATTTTTGGTGGGACAAAATGAAGAGGGAGATTACTGATATTGTGTCATGATGTATGGGTTTTCAATAAGTGAAATCTAGAAGGCAACATCCTGGAGGAGTCATGCAACCTCTTTCCATATCGGAGTGGAAATTGGATAATATTACGATTGACTTTTTCATGGGACTACCAATGACTCCTAGAATGAACGATGTAATATGGGTCATTGTTGGTCGTCTTACCAAGTCAGCACATTTTCAAGCTATAAGAGAAGATCTACCACTTGAATGTCTAGAAAGACTACATATTAATTATGTTGTGAGGCTTCATGGAGTACCCCTATAGATTGATTCTGATCATGATCCCTGTTTTACATCAATATTCTGGATGAGTCTTTAGAAGGCCTTGGATACTGAACTTCGATTGAGCACTACCAACCACCCTCAAATAGATGGAAAATCATAACAGACTATTAAAACCTTAGAAGACATGTTGAGATCATGCTCACTTGACTTTCAAGGTATGTGGGATCAATATTTACCTCTTGTGGAATTTTCCTATAACAATAACTTCTATTCAAGTATTCAGATGACACCATATGAAGCGTTATATTGAAATAGATGTCACACACCAACCTATTGGGATGCCGTTGGTGAATGAAAACATGTAGGCACAGAACATGTTGAGGAAACGATAGAAAAGGTGTAGGTAATCCAAAACCACATCAAAGAAACTCAAAGTAGGCAGGAGAGCTATGCCGATAACCGATGGAAGGATTTGGAATTTTAGGTAGGAGATCATGTTTTCTTGAAGGTATCTCCATTGAAGGGAGTTATACGTTTTGGTAAGAAAGGTATATTGAGTCCCAGGTACATAGAAACTTTCGAAATTATAGAATAAAATGGGGTTGTATCTTACAGTTTGGCAATACCGCCAAGTCTCTCCAATGTTCACGATGTGTTCCACGTATCATTATTGAGAAAATAAAAGCGTGACCCAACACCTATAGTCATTTAAGAGAAATTAGAACTGGAACCCGATCTATCTTATAGTGAGTATCCCATCAGGATTCCTGATATAGGAGAACAAGTGCCGAGAAACCAGAAAACTTGTTTAGTTAAAGTTCTATAAAGAAAACATAATATGGAAGAGACAACGTGGGATCCCGAGGAACATATGATGAAGAACCACCCGAGTATTTTTATGCAATAATGTTCAAGAAATTTCTAGGGTGGAATTATTTGAATGATGGGAGAATGTAACACCCCAACCATCCATGGTACGCTTCTGTTTGAATAATACAGTAGCATGTGTTGTATGCAACTTCGAATTCGAACAAACACCACATCCAATTAAACTAGCCATTTTGAATAGTAATAACCACTTTTTGAAATTTTATACATTTTATCATTCAAAATGGGATTCATTTTTGGATTCAGAAAAATAGAATTATCTTAGGGTAAATTTTTGGTATTTTTTTGAAAACATTCAATTTTTGATGAATAGTGAAAATTACTAAATTTTAAATAAAAAAAATTTTATTCGAAATAATTAATAGTGATAAATTATGAATTTGAGTGGTTTTAAAGTATATTTAGAATATATTTTTACCATTTAATATAATTTTGTTCATTGGACGTAATATCACAATTAAACTGGACATAAGTAACTGTCAATCTTTTGATAGTTATTATTTCTTAAAAACACACTTTTTGTTTTGACAGCGGGAATTAATTTTAAATTAATTTCTGCCACTTCTGTGTTTTGAATTTAGAAAAATGGATTCCATATTTAGATTCAGGAGGTCCAAATTTATTAAATATCTAACTTTTATTTTTATAAATTTTGAATAATTACGTCGGTAAATATTTTATTTACCGTTGTTGAAGGGTAAATCCGGTAAATAAGGGTAAAAAATAAAATTATATTAACAATAAATTACCCTAAAACATGTCTTCAACATATTGGTTGATACAGGTCCGACCATGGGCATCTTTGCGTCGATTTTGGGACCCCATGGATCCACTTGTATGTGATAATGATACTTTATATTAATTAAGTTAGAGTAAATACTAAAATTACATAAGAATATATCATTTAGAAAAACAATTTGTACATAAGGTTATATATGTTATATTTTCGACTAAAAATATTAATTAGAAAGATATAAATATTTCCCACATAAGGGTATTTTATTTATAATTTTTAGACATTGAATAATTAAATTTATTTGTGACACAATAATGATGAAGTATTTTACTTATTAATGAAAGATCAAATAATTGGTATTATAAATATTAAAATAAATATAATTTGAATGTTTTATGCCATCCACGAATCTTATTAGTCAATTTGACGTGTTATTATTTCATAAATGAATTTGGTTCTAATTAATAATTTTTTTTGGACTTTAACAAAAATCAATTATTAAAAATTTTCAAAATTGACAAAAATGAGTTTTTAAACAATTATTATATTATTAATTGATATTCTATTCATAAAAATATAAGGTTCAGCCAGAAGACTTATATCATGATAGTTGTATCATTAATGGACCACGTGGGGGTCTCTTCGAAGTATATAGTATGTTTATTAACCATATATTTTAAAAATAAAAAGTGACCTAGTAAATGTCAAACTATTTAACTAAGAGTTAAATATAATTGATAAGGTTAATATAGTGACCAAAACTTGTCTAAAATCTATTGGATGAATTTTTTTCTACCCACCCCTACTTTATAATTTTAATAATCCACTTTGGAGACTTTAGAAACCGAATATGGATTTATTATAAATTAATAATTTATGTTTTTCCTAAAGAGTCCCTCCTCCGGCTTATAAAAGGACACCACTTCTAATAAATTCTTCATACCTTCAAAGCCTTTTGGTTCTTCCAACCTCTAACCAAATACCCTATTATATATCAACCCTTCATCCTAGAGGCCTTCATTTATTATGAAATCCAACATAAGGATCCCTTTAAATAAAAATCAAAAGGAAGAACCTGAAGAAGAGGTAATGTTTTCACCACCCTTTTTCAGGTTCCTTTCTTTATCAACTTCTTCATTATTTGTTATTTACATTCTAAAATAATAACTCTAGTATCTTATATATAATGTGATGTTATTATAAATATGGTACAACCATATTCAGTAATATATCCATCCTTTTAATGACATGTCACCATACGTACATACGTACGACCTACCGTCTCCACATCATGATGTAATTGTTATTAAATACATTACTATTGGATGGGTATAATAATTATGTGTAAATCATGTGAATAATAAAAATAACATGTTAATGATTATGTATATATGATATACCATCTAGTTATATATTATTTTAATATCAAAAGAATGATAGTGCCGCTCATACGTACGTACGGACTACCGTCTCCACGGACACGATGAAATTCATTCCCCACCGTATCCATTCAAGTATATTTCTCATTTGATGATTAAAAATAATTTCTAAGTACTTGATATCATTCATAATATAAATAATATGTATCCTATCCACAACAAACATATATCATGTAACAAAACATTTAAAATTAAATGAGTAAGTTAACACCCGAAACGACGATAATAATAAGATATTATTAACAAAACAATGTTAAAAATATTATATGATATCATATTAAAGTATATGATTATTTTATAATTTACTATAAATTATTTTACCATTATACAGAAGGTAAACCTACCCTCAACCAAGAAAAAGTACATGGTAAGGGTTTATTTCACAATCTCATCATTATTCGAGGTTGTTTATATGTAAATATTTAATGGAACCCCTTTATCATCCACATCCATGTTTCTTGAAAATGTATTTCAAATCATTATTAATATTTTCTAGACTATGGGTTAAATGAATTTATATACTTGCGGTCTTTTTATAAAATGTTTATAAAGGAATCTTTCCATCGCTTTCCAAACAAGGTCCTCTCTATCCTTTTCCAAACAATTAAGGTAAAAATGTCTTTTTTAAACTTATACGGTGGGTGCAGCTATTTTCTACCATTATAAACTCATAGAAGCTTCCATTATAAGATTATAAGAATATTTTCAAAGTAAATGTTTTATTTTATAATTATGTGACTCCTTAATGATTTCAAAATGTAATGAGACAAAACTTCCTTATTGTATTGAAGATTTTGTGATATGTTTTACTGTGGTTGTGATATTTTTATACCATCAATGATTTATGGTTAAAGTATTGACATTTCGTATTCTAGTTTTAATACGAACGATTCTGATATGTTTATAACTTTTCATATGAGGAATGTATTGGACATAGTAAGTGACGGGTGGAGCCTGCTATAGCTCCTCGATGCATCGGTAGGTCTCATAAGACAACTAGACTTGGAATTTTCCGAATCCCTTTCCCAATTTGATTTATGGTTTTGGTCGAGGCCTTAATCATTTTTAGATTTCTTGGCCGAGGCCTTTAAAAAAGGTTTCAGAAGGTCTGACATTATACATTCCCTCATTATGGAAATAATATTGGTGGTTCATGTGGTCATTCGACTAGTAGAATACCCATGATTATTTTTTTATGTCATGGTTTACTCAGCTCATATATTTTCCATAAAAGTAATCAAGTTTATTATTGGTTAAGCAATGTGGTTTAAAATATTTACCATGCTTAATATTTATGTCATTTCCCGATGTATTACTTACCCTTAAAGAGCATTTGAGATCACCCCTTTCTTGTGTTTCATTTTCCTAGGATATGAAGAAGTTGTTTGTGTGTGACCATCAGGCATAATATAGGAGGCTTGGATGTATCTAAAGAAATATATTTGGGTTGTATTTATTTTATAGTTTTAAAATTGAACTTATGTATGAATCTTGTTTCCAATACTACTTAATTGATCGGTCTTTCGAGACATGATTTCCTTATGATCATGCCAATGTTATGTAATAATTCACCCACTCTGGGTAACTGGGGTTAGGGTGTTACCTGAGGTGGTGAAAAATTGGTGCCCAATTTTACCAAATCATTATCCACCTTCTCAAAACGGTGCACCTCGAATTTATGGGGTTTCCATGGTTGAAATATGATTTTTTAAATAATGTTCCACTAAGTAAAAACCGAGTGACACATATTTAGATGTTCACAATTAATGACCACTATTTGTAAAACCACATTCACATTCCCAGGTAATTATTTGTGTGGGTATTTAATCCCCCAATATTTTAATTCAAATTAAATAACCCACATTTATTAACCATATCCACCATATCTAGGCATAACATGTATTCCTTGAATTTTTGAGATTCCTAGGAGGAATATATGGCTCCTTAAACACGTATCATTGTGAATAAAAGAACCAAATGAATGATAAACTCCAATTTTTATAATTAATATAATATCTTTTAGTTTCCTTTAATTATCCGAAAATTATATCATCTTTTATAAGGTTGATTTGCTCCAATGGGTGATGGATTGGGATTTAGGTTTTTATGAGTCTTAATGATTTTGGTATTTACCTTACATGATGGTACTATATCTTCTATACCACTATGATTATAATATTTATTTTTCAAAATGGGGATTTTGGTTGGGAAAACATCCATAAACAAACTTGTGGTATGTGGAATAATTATTAAATAACAATTCATTTATTATAATTTTGTCTATTTAATTATGGAATGGTAGTTTCCATGTTGGGAAAATGCATTCTAAATTGAAATAATTAATTGATATTAAACATGTGATAATTTAATTGGTTGAAAATGTGATAATTAAATTATGGAATAATGAGATTATAAAATTGACTAATCAATGGTTTATTAAATTGTTAAAGACTCAAGGGTTGTTTCATTATGAATTAAATGATTATTTATAATTTCTGTAATGATGATAAAAGAAATTTTAATTTTTTTTCAAAAAAATGGAAATATGTGATAAATGATTGGGAATGTTGATCCATGAGACATGATATGTGTGACTGAGTTATGGGATACATTATAGTACCCCAAATACAAATGGGGTTCTAGAATATCACTTTGCATCCTAATATATATATATATAAGTATATCATGTGATCACTGAATTTTGGGACATGGTATACTGCTACAAATACCCACATTGTTCTAGATTATTATATTAGGCCCCCATCATATGAATCTGAAATTGGTATCCAATGATTATGGAACCCATGATGGAATGAAATGTTGTATCCCATATTGACGTTTCATACACCATCAAGGGATGAAGAAAATATTGATTGTTCAGTTGTTTTCATGAATATTATAACTTATTTTGATAATTAAATATTTATTTAAGGGGAGTATAATTTAATTTATTTTATCACATTATTAATGGAAAATCATCATAACCAGTTATATACTAGATATTTTTTTAGATGTAGTTAGTGGTCGCCTAGTAAGTTGTAATCACACCATACCTGATATGTTCTATTGGTACAAAAATAGATTACAACATAGTTGGAAAATATAATACAAACATCTCGATGTTAGATAGTTTTATCGGGATATATCATGCTTGTGATAATAAGAAATGGTTTCAAAACATACATGTTAACTATTGAATTATTTTTATTTTTGAGTATTTATTTAACACTTGACACATATACATCATGACATACCAACTAATTTAGTTTTGGATACTGTTTTCCTCTTATGGGATCATCCTGAGATGTTTGTATTTATTATTATTGTAATATTATGGTTACGGTTTATTATCATTTTTCTATTGGTGACTTACTTCCTCTAATGTGGTAATTTTAAAACGAGGGTGCAGTCACCCAATTATATATATATATATA
Source organism: Viscum album (assembly GCA_963277665.1). Taxonomy (NCBI): domain Eukaryota; kingdom Viridiplantae; phylum Streptophyta; class Magnoliopsida; order Santalales; family Viscaceae; genus Viscum; species Viscum album. The sequence continues at coordinate 1,249,362,526 of OY728122.1, read as the reverse complement.
TATATTACCCTTAGTGCTTGACATTACCCTCTGGAATTAAGGGAGGAATGCCCAAATTCAAACAACTAACTAGGCCGGGGCATTGGTATGGGTCACCTAAGTCGAGATTTTACCTTATGATTCAATGTTACTGAATTGGTAGTTGTTTTATGTTACAATATCATTGTTTTGTTGATATTTATAATGATTATACATTTAATAATGAAATCATCCATTCCATCCATCTATAAAATTTTGAATTTTTTTTGTTCCAGTTTATTATTATCTTTTCATGAAATAGTTAAATGTTTTCCACTCTTTAGTACATTAATTTAATGAATATGTGTTTACATTAAAATATAACATTATTTCACTATTCGTTTGGAAATTTGATTTCATCTAAAACTATTCATTCTAAAATTGTTTAATAATTTTTTTTAAAATGAAAAAATTATTTATTAAATACATTTTTACACATGTTAGAAAATGTATAAAACGTTTTATAGAAATATTCCCCTTTTTTAAAATCAATTATCATTTCGATTTCACTAAAAAATTAAAGGAATTTTTTTAAACGGTACTTGATGTAAAAAAAATTCACTACCATTTCCTGAACATGTTTTAATGAATCCATTATATTTTTTAAAGTTACTTTTCAATGTCGGGTACTATGAAAAAGTACCATGTTTTTAAAACTAATTTTAATATTGAACATGATTTTTTTTCCATATGATTTATTAAAATAAATCTTCATGGTATTTCTATTCCTCAATATAAACCCTTCATTAGTATTTTAATGGGTATACATTTTATTGATACAATCCTTATTCTATGAATAAATGGATTATGTACATTTATACTTAGGAAAGTATTGACATTAACTTTCTTGATTCATTTCTATATCTATTAACATTCTGTCGAAATATTCATGACATTTTGGTTATTAATAATTAATGATTCCCTAATTATCCATGATATTCAAAATAGATATGTGTATTAAATAAACCGTACCCCAGCCTAAAAATATTAGGTACAATTGAAATTATTGTAAAGATTTGGTAATTAATGATAATTTGTATTAATTCTTCAATAAAGATAATTAATTGTATAAAATATTAATTCATTAATTAAATAGATTATTTGATTTATGTATAATGTTTTATACCCTTAAAAAAGGTTAGGGAACATTAATAGAATTCCCAATGATTCATTGACATGTACCCAGAGGAAAATAAAATGGAAAACCCAAATAAGTTTGTGCCTAGAAGTTTGTAAACGTCCTGTGAAATTTCATGAAAACATAGATATAGTTTCCCAAACGAAATAGGGTTTTTTCAAGAGGTTTTAAAACATATTTTGAATGATATTGAAGATTTATATATCATGATTATTACACATTAAATCTATATATAAATCACTTCCTTAATAAAGAATTTAGGTATTATTTTAATGTGGGTTTTCAAATTATATTAAATTTGGATTCATTTAATTCTATGTTTACTAACTATATAGAATTTGTTTTCTGTAAATTACATATCCATATTTTTTATACCTCATTTACTCTTGTATCCATGTTTTTTAATTGGAATGTTTTTTCAATTAGTTTCTCCTCTATATTAATTATTCTAAATTGAGGCAATATAACTTTTTCTATACATAACCCATAAAGAGAATTTTAAATCACCCTTATTTTATCTATACTTTTGAAAAAATGGTCTGCATTTTTTTTAAACAATGATATTCTTGGGTAAATAATTTTATTATGGAGGAAAATAATGTTTTAATCTTTGTATTAAAATTTAGTGACTGGAAAATTTTTCTGTCTAGTTAACAATGACTAATAAACTGTTTGATACTTCTAGATTTGATTATTTATGTCTTATTATAGTATAATTATGTTGACACAAACTCTGGTCTACTGGGGTTAGGTTCACTAATGTTGGTATCATGGTAATTATATATATATTTTGAAATTATATTAAATAAAACATATATTATGGAATATAACCCTTGGATTTAATATTAGAAGAATTGTATATTGACATCCTAATGTATTGGAAATGAATTGATTATGTGGTTTTCACCAAAAATAAATCCCTTTATACACACAAAAACTATAAATGGTGGTTTAAAAGAGGTATATTGAAGTAATAACCCCGAAAAGGACACATTATGTCATTCTTGAGTGTTAGATGGTGCATTATAGTGTTCCTTACTATACACCAAGTTGGAAACTCTTGGCCGATATGCTTTGGATAATTAAAATATTCATTAAAACCCATTATGATCTATTTGAAAATAAATATATCCCTAATGAAACCATGTAAATGAATATAAGAATATATATGTATAAATTCACAATTTTTTTTCAAATATTTCACCTGTTTTGATATTATACATTATATATCATAATGATATGTTATTATCAACATTATTACACATTTTAGAAATATAACAAAGAAGAATGAATGGAAACCACATCAATTCACATATTCCAAATACTACGAATGATCACTTCATTAATTGAATAATGAAAATAATTCAAACATTACTAGTCGCTAAAATATTACCATTATATTATGACATATTTTTATGTGATAATATAATACATAAGGTCAGTTCCATTTAAAATATATTTCATTGGATGATAGAAAATAATATGGGGACACAAAAATATTAGATAATGGGATGAAGGACCCGTGTATGCCTCCATCAAAATAAAATAATATAATTGAATTTTCTTCACTCTTAAGGTATTTAACTAGTTACCTACAATATTTGACACATCTTACTACACCAAATTATCCATTGACTTTGAAAATCATTTGCCATATCAAGTAGTACAATAACTTTAATGAAACACTACAACAATCAATAATGTCGACACCCATTTAACATCATGTAATTTAATGTAGAATAATTCCATATTTTTACAATAATTCCAAATTGATAGAAAATTAAAGATATAATTCTAGCTACAACTAGAGGTTATCAAGAGTCATACATTGGCTTACCTCCCCCACCACTCCTATAATAATATTTCCACATCCCGTTATTTCCCTAGAGTGCTATTAAGGATTCCACTAGGTAGAAGAGAATATGAAGAATATCCATCATGGATTTCCATATTCATCTTATCCATTATAGATGTATCCATTGCTCCAAATAAGATGAAATATTCTACATAAATACACGTGATCTGATATTTTGTAAGAATAATGTTCGGTACTTCTAAGCATTTATCGGGATGTTATTTACATCCTATGGGGGAAAGAAAATATCTTATTAAACTAATTGGTGTAAGATGACCTTGAATTCTATCATTGAAACAAGAAGATAAAATCTACATACTTCCCCATCAAAAATGACTCTAGATGAATTTTTTGGGATAATTTATCCTTAAAATTACCATAATTAATACTCATAATTCTGTCTGCTATTGCCATATATTCCTAACATCAATTTCTTTAAAAATCAATTGTGAACATTTAAAACATCACCATAAAACACTCATTATAATATAAGAAGTAAAATATTGGATAAAACATATCATTATAATTCTCTCCATGTTGAGGTTTAGTCATACATTTAATGAACAATGGATTCTGAAGCATGAAATATATTGATTTATCTATTTCTCTTACATCTTGTGGAAGTACCTCCTAATGTACATTATGATCATTTTGAACATCTACGGGATCATATTCACGAGTACACATCTCTTGAAACCATAGGGGGTCATCTTGATTATAGGGTATCAGCTTGTGCATTATTAAATCATGCTTCCCTTGGGATTTAGTACCTGTTGAAGTCCATGTTTGGTAAAAACTCTCTTGCTGAATAAATATTTAACTATGATAATTATGATTGAACATATAGAATAAATCAAAATGAACCATCATGATATCAATGATGACTTGTCATTATGGGATGTATTCCCTTGAGGAGAACCAATTATACACACCTGAGAAACATATAGAACATGTCAAGGAGGCACACAAATGCACAAAAAAACAAAAGAAATGATCACATAACATAAAAAATATCAGTTCTAAAAATAAAACCCATAATAAAAACATAGATTATCACAAATACACCATAAATGGTTATAGTCATCCAATCATCCAATAGTGACTTGAGTCTCATCATGGAATGAGATGGTTAGGTACTAGCCAAAACATACCTATCATGTTCTGAAAATCATATCCCCAGTCTATCAAACATCCCATGATAAGAACTATTAATGATAAATGATAATATTGTGTATCCATTACTAATTCGTAATGAATAGAACCATATTCCCTCTCAATACTTGCACATGAACTGATCTACAACATACTTGATTAGTGTTCCCTATCCCCGCATGCCATAAATTAGAACCATGGAATCACTCAACAACATGTGGGAATAATTTCCCACAACCTAAAGCAACAACATCAAATAAATAAACATAATAGAGAGAAATTATGATTTTTATGAATATAACCGATAACATACAATGCGAAAAGAAGAAATAAAACAAAAAGTGTTGAAAAATAAATCCCCAAGAGAGTTATATAACCATAAAAGGATTACAAAAAAAAATGGGCTACTCCAACAGCTCTGTGTGATAGTGTATGAAATATCTCACCCTCTCGGCAAAAGCTACAATGAACCAAAATAACATAAAACCTCTCTACATCGCTTTTAGAGAATACAATTCCTAATATCAAATGAAAAAATAAGGTTTATTTACCACAAAAGGGAGCTTATGGTGTGATATAACATGATCATTAGGTCCTCACCAAGGATTTCAAAAACAAATCTCTAAAAAATAATCCATTATCGTTCAACAAAAAATAAAACAAGGCATGAAATACATTCTTATATTTTGTATATCAAAGCAATGAATTTTTTTAATCTATCAATTTTATAAATTCCAAAATAATATAGGTAAATTGGTATCAAATCACATCATATAATTATATCAAAATAAGGATATCTTATCAAACCAAATATTGTGTTATATATCATATAAAAAATTGGTACTATAGCCAAAATATTACAAGGAAAAAGTAGTCCAAATTGGAATAAGGAAAATATAATGTCATGAAATGGACAATACTATATCAGGATAGCTATGAAACACATAACAAATATATAAATTCACATGCATAAGGCCACATTCATATACATTGAGTATATATAAAATATGAACACCCCATAAATCGAACCCCCCATTTGGTTTAACAATATCATAGAACAAAGAGCATATGGAGTATAAGAATGCTCAATGAGACCCCATCCTAATATTGGATAATAAAAATTACTACACCTTCCACCAATGTTTTCTAAGGTATCACATATGATCTATATTCTAAATCATTTCATCAAATCAATTTAATCAAACTCTTCATTGAAAATCATTTCACTACACCATTTATCCATGCTTTAAAAATTTAATTTTATTTAATTAGTTCTATGTAATCCAAGTTATTTAAAAACATATTTCCACACAAAATATCCAATAAAAAAATTGATATTTTAATTTTAATAAAAATTATAAAAAATCATTCAAATTTAGTTCACCAAACTAGACTACATATGTAACCACCTACAAGAAACCTCATGTCGTACACTCAAGAAACATGATCCACCAGTAAGAAAAAACTAAAAAAATTTAAATGGACTCCTTATAATAATTCTAAACTTCATATAATTAATTATATTTAACAAAAGGGTTGGCAGATATTATGAGACAACACATATCTAAAATATGCACACGAGATGAACGATGACAAAGATGGAACAACCATAGAACAATATGACACAATGAATCAGTAAGGAATAAAGATAATTCATCATTATAAATCAATGAAAATAATAGTGAAATGACAATTCTCTTAAGAGAAAAAAGAAACTAAGAATCTAGAAGGATTATTCCTCCCTTGATAAATGCAACGAAATTACAACAATGATCAATCACCAATAAAAATTATATGGAAGGGTTGGAGAACTCTAAAATTATAGGATAAGAGTTATAGTATTATAGTAAGGGGTAATATGTATGAATAATAGAAATATTACTCATACGGTGCCCAAATTTCCATATCTGTGACATTTACCAGCCTGGTAAACACTTAACAAATCATATAATCCATTGTATTAATATTGATGGAAAACCTCATAACATATTTAATAAAAATGTTATTTTTGACATTTCATGGAATGTCATATATACCAAACATGTATTCTATGCACGTTATGGACTATGTTCTTGAAATATATTATTTTGAAATTACATGACATCTATATCCATTACATGGTGTGTATTTCTCTAGCAGACCACAAAAACCCCAATTTACTAGAGAAAACCCAAAACAACATTGGATGTTCGCTCAACTCATGGACAACCCCATTATTCATGTACACATTTTTACGTAGACTCCCTTAATTGATAAAACATACATCCCAAAACACTTGGTATTTTTTTACAGTAAATATTCGCCATCCTCATGAGTCCCAAGAACACTGTATAAATTGGAAAACAAATAAAGAGATGGGAATTACCTGTTTGCAGGTATTATTATTTTACAATGCTAGTAATCAATTTCCCTGTCAAGACCTACCTTATTCGTTTCGATAATATTATTCTCTATAACACAATGATGAACTCCAATAATACGTGGATTCTATGATACCATTTATAGTGATGATTTTAAGGTACATCTTTTGAGGTGTCTTGAGCTATTTTTATACAATAATAAATGTAAGATATTTTATATTTTACAATATAATAATATTATTATGGGAGATGACTTTGGGTGGTGAAGGTGAAAATTATAATAGTAGAGAGGGTTTTTTGAATAAATTATTATTATAAAATATAATTTCAATAAATTTCATTCCAACATGTGAATCAATAGTAATGAGATTGCGAATTTTTAGTAAATTATGAATTATAATATTCATCTAACATAGAGAAACAAAAAATTCATCCATTCAATACTATTAAAAAATTTGGTTTTTATATTATATAGTAAAATAAAATAATATATTTTAAAATTTTAAATAATATCAAAATGAAAACATTCAAAAAAATTACATAATGATTCTAAAAAAGGAATCCATTTTTTTATATAACAAATTTTAAATAAATAATTTTAATATTAAATTCTATTATAATTTTTTTTAAATATTGTAAAATTTAATTTAAAAAGATATATTTATATTACGTTAAACTGATTTACAAATTATTTCAATTTATTTTGATACATTTATTTATTGATAATCATTTTTTGAAGGATAATTCATTATTCACGCACATGACCTTTTTAATATTCCATCATTCAAGTGCAATTATAAAATGTGGTTAATATTATGAAAATCATAATTATTAGGGTAATTTTGTTATTTGAATACTATAAATATATATTTTCATTTTTCTTCAGATAATAAATATAATATACAGATTCTCTATACATTTTTATAAAATTCATAGAAAATTTCTATTTTTTTGAAATTAATATGGTTGTAAATTTTATATTTCAATGATGATGATTAATTTGACATTATGAATGTTTTATGTTACTATTAATTTTATCCCATTACAGAATTTTAATTTTATTGATTATATTTATATATCATACATGTTATTATATATTGAAGAAATAATACAAAACACATTATTATGATGGGGTTTGATTTTATTTTTTATTAATGTTATACATAAAGGTTTTATGAAAAAATAGATTTTGGAAGAAAATTTATTATATTATTTTTCCCACTGTGTAAATTATAATTAAATTAAATAGAAAAATATAAGTTAAATTATGTTAGTTTTAAGTCGTTCTAGAATGAAATTGTCTAATTGAAAGGGTGAGAAAAAATATATGTTTAATTTCATAACAAATCTCTATTTATAATCATATATAATAAGACACCATGATTTTACCACACAAAAATCTATTTGGAATTGCATTCAAATTTTCATGGTTTTCTGTTAATCAATACATGGTTATTTTGAAAAAAATGGAATTATTTTTTAAGATGATTCATTTTTTTATATAAATAGTGCTCATAGAATCATATGAATATGACTCAACATCCCTAATATTTTTTTAACTCAAAAATTTAGGTATGCATCAACATATTTAATAAGTTATTTCATCCAATGAACTACTTCTAATGTTATTCAAATATATTTTCATATATTTCCATGAATTATGGTGTTATGAATATTATTGGAATATATGATAAATTTAAAGGAAAATTAAATATTATTTGGATAGAAATCATCCCATTATAATTTATATATATGATGTAGAAATGTTTTATGTTAAGGAATAATTTTTTGGCACATCCCATTAATAATAAGAAAATAAATAATTTCATATATATAGTATTTATGTCCCAAATTTTCTTAATATATATTCTTGGTGTAATAATTCAAAAAATATGGTTATAAATAATAGAAAATAATTTTACTTGATTTAGATGAATAAAATAGATCATTATAGGCTGTGGATCTCATTTTTCTATTAGAATATTCAATATCCATCTATAGATGTGCTGATTTAATATGACACCAATTCACCATAAAATCTACCAAAAAGAGGGTAAAATTAGTTTTAAGATAAAAAAGTAAAATGATATTGAGAAAATCATAAATTATGAATTGGGTGATTGGGTTTTAATACTTGATATTGAATTATGGGATTATCAAATTGAAATTAAAACACCATTTTTTATTTTACTATAAAAATTCCTGGTGGAGAGATGTTTCTATTTTGAAGATGAATTTTAATGATATCTATTTAGGGAAACTCAGTGGATAAATTTTGAATAAAAAATTAATTCATCAAAGAATTTATAAAAATTTAATGAATTGGAAGATTTATTTTTTAAGAATTATTTTTGATAATTGATTCTTTACAAAATTTTAGTAATATTCTATGTTATAATCTCTGAATGAGAGTAATAATTTTTTCTATTTCAAGTATCGATACTAAAATATTAAATTGACTATAAATTTTAAAAAATAGGTTTATTTTCAAAAAGGTGAATTATTATTGAGTTGATGAAACGACATTTAGGAATAATCATTTGGAAAATTTTATTTTTTTAAATTAAGCAATATTTTGAAAATCCAAAATAATATTTGAAGCATTTTTTGAAGAATATCTAATTTTTTGAAAATGAAATAACTTATCAATCCTAATAATGAAAAAATTGAACATCTTCTCTAGAGGAAACTAGAGATGGATTGTTTCTTCGATTATATTATTACCATATTACTATATTTTTTAGTATTATATTAATTGTCATAGAGGTTGAACAATATCCACACGGTAATATAGATCATGCTATTTTAATTAGTTTGTTATTTTTTTAGAAATATATTCATGTTGTGGTATTTTTGGGACCATGTATAATATACATGACCTATGTAATTTTATATAGGAAAAATTAAAAATTTATATGAATTTTTTTTGTTCCAATTTTGTTTTGTAATAAGCCAAAAATACAATGAAAATACTAATAACATATTTTAAAATAAATTAAACAATGTTCAGTTTAGTTTTCTTGATATTATATTCCCATTTTTTAGATATAATATTTTCAGGTTTTACATTGTTTTTAATTAATTATAATTCCTCTTTCAATATGAAATTTATTAAGAATTCATATTGTAGGATTTTATATAACATAAATTTTTTTAATTCCTTTTCATATTAATATAAATTGATAATATTCTTTCTGGTGAAACATAACATGAAATATTATAGTAATATCAAGACCATCAAATGTGTTGACGAAGGTTAGGATACACATCAAGTATAATTATAAAATAATTATGTTAAATATCTTGATGAAAAAGTAAATTAAAACACTATGGATTGAAACACCTAATGTATTAAAAGCTTCATAATTCAAAAGTCATTTTATATCACAATAGAATAAATTGGTCATAATTATAACATTTAATTTGATTCAAATGCTTACCAATATTCAATACTAATTTTTTAATATTATCCTGATATTGGAATCTAATTTCACATTAAAAAAAATAGAACATGAAATCATGTGGATTAGATTGTATTCATTTTTATTGTTTAGAGAACACATTGAATAGTCATTGAACTAGATTAAATTAATTTGGTATATAAAAATAATTGGTAAATTTTTCATCATTATATATTATTATTTTCAATAATGCAGTTGTCTTTTCGAAAGATAAATGTTTAAGAAACAATTATAAAATAAATCCATAAAAATGAAAAAGCATATTTATCAGAACATTATTCATTTATTAATGTTTCGTTAGTTTACTAAAATATAATGTGATATGAATATTATAATAATGGAGAATAAATTTTTAAATTTTATTAAAATGTTATCTAAAATTTAGTTTTCCTTCATAATTTGTTGATACTTCATTTTCATTGATGATTAGAAAAAAGAAATAATTACAATGGGAAAATATATCACATTCTCGAAATGATATTTCAATTTTACCGAAAAAATTATATCATTAAATTTACATCATGAAACCAAATTAATAACTAAACAGATAAGGAGTTGAATGAGAATTGAAATATAGAATATTTTATAATTTATAAATCTTACAACATAAATGCATGTGCTATAAACATCCTATGGAAATATTTAATCAATTTCAATTCCAAATGCTCAAAAAATTCTATTTGTTTCAAAAGCATCAACAAATCTAAGAATATGTAAAATGAGTGATAAAATAAATGAACCAATTATTTTGGGATTGTTACGACATCATAATATTAGCTATAAAAGATAAATGATAATATACAACCACATAATACAAGGAGACATTCACCACCACAAACTCTAACTTGTTAATCTTGTGAGAAGAAAATATTTTGGTTAGGAAAAAAATATTTTCATAATTTTTATTTAATTAATTTTGTAAAACTATTATTAAATAAATTACTATTTCAAATTTTTATTATTATTTATTGTTCAATAATTAAAAAGGTAATTTTTTTGATAAATTAATTACGAACTCAAATGGTAAAAAGAGCCGACCTCAAAATAATGAAATTTTGATAATTAATTACAAAATTAATAATTATTTATATTTGGTATGTTCTCAAAGTTTAATAATAATATATAATTATTCAATTGTAAAAACAGATTAGTCACTGATTTTCGATTAATAATTATTTAATGGAGAATTTATTTTTAAAAATTATATATTTGAGGAAATTATTTTAATATCATTACTTATATATGATATCAAAAAATTATAATTACAAACACGAGAGGATAACCATTCCTTTTAATCAATTCCATTTTACATTCATCCTTGGTAAATCACGGAAATAAATTATCTTTATAAAACTATAATTAATATTTTTAAATTGTTTTGTATTTTTTAATCAGTACATATATTGATTGATGATATAATCATTGAACTTTTTGAATCATCCCACATATTTCATTAAATTAACGAAATATCATAATATAAACCCCACCAAATATATATCATTAATGTATAGGGAAATTTGCAATTTCTTATAAAATCTATATTTATGGAATTATAATATATTTATCCACTGACTTATATTACACGAGTATTTATTTTTAGTACATAATTCATCATAAAAAATACAAAGTTTTACTTCCAATATTAAGAAAATTTAGTGATTAATTATATAGTTACCCTTAAATTCATACATACCTATAAATTCAGTAACCACATTCAAAAATATATAACATGGATTATATGTATCATTTTAATGAAATTTCAACATTCTATTTCCTATATTATAATCTATGAAATGATATTTTGTATTTGGGATAATAAATCAATTATGAGTTAGTGAGAATGATTTTGGGAGATAATTAAAATATTATCTTATATTTGATCATTTAACTCCTTTAATAATTATATAAAAAAATTGAAATTCAACTATACCATTAATATTATGAAAATTATGATCCATTTTAATATTACTACCCATTGAATATAGTCATTAATTTTTCAATAGTTAATATATTAAATTTAATGAAATAATATATTTTCCATCTTTATTTTTGATGATTTGAATAAATTTGAAAAATACTTAATACAATGCCCTATTTCATTGGATTGGTTGGAGTCAAGAATGTTGTTACCCTTAAGTTATACCCCCAAGTGAACATAGTCTAGAAATAATTTCATTGCAACTTAATGGATAGTTTTGTGATGATTTTCCGTATAAAATTAAAAGAACTAACAAAAAACATAATCATGCATCAAATATATTATTGTTGAAAAAACTAAACATATTAATTAAACCAATAGATAAAAATTGTTTGAGTTTTAATTGAATATATAAAAAATATTACAAATATAATAAGAAATAAAGATATCATATTACAATCCAATGTACCACCCAATCCTGATCTATGCTCTAATACTACTACATTGGACAAAGGTATCGAGAACCATAACTATTGAAATATGATATCATTGCAATTCATAGATTTTGATGAATGGAGTCTATAAATGAAACAATGATCCCAATATTGGGGTGACAATAAACTATGTGTATTTTCCCTGACGGCTTACCAATAACATAACTAGGAAAAAAGTTATCATAATTTATATAAAATATTTAGAAAAAATTCAATGTATTAAGTAGTTAATCAACCAAACCAAGTTATTTAATTCATAATCATGCACACTAACATTTCTCATGTTTGGAATAATATTTCACATAATCACACACACACACCCATTCACATTCACCCAACCATACACTCAATATACTCAAAATTTAGTTTACTATTGTTTGTAGTACTCTATGGCCATATCCCATTTAGCTTTGACAGAAGCATTTTTAATTTATTCATCATATTAAACTTATTATAACCCAATTATTACCTATTTTAAAGGTATTTAAATATTATAAAATAATTCATCAATAAAAAAATTGATCAAATAGTAATAATTTTGAAATTAAAATTTCAAAATAATAGAGTAAGACTATTTACAAAATAAACAATTAAAATATCCAAAGAAAGAACCAAATGAGTTTAATTCATCAAATCACACTGATATACAAATTATAATCCCTTAAAATACATTCATGAAAATAATTCTTTCATATTATTGAACCATCAAGTGATAGAGAGGTCACATACATCAAATAAAAATTATTGGCGAAATTAATTTATAGATAAACCATTGATCGATCTTTTTCCTCTATGTCCTCTAACAAAACCATAAATTAAATCATGATAACCTCTTCAATAAAATAGATCCAATTATTCCCATTATGTTATATGGTTTTGATAAAAAATAATTATGGATATCTGAATTGAGAAGGATGAACAATACATGATCATTGACTTCCACAATTCAATTATCAAGGATCCATTGGAAATCTATTAAAAAAATTAATGTCTCTAAAAATTTCCTTTGATTTCCTGTGATTTATTTTGGAATAAACAACTATTTTTCTGAAATTACAACCATTGGTTGTAATTAAAATATCCAGGTGGGGATTAATTTATTCTTTAAATTGAGAATTTACATAATGAGTACATTATATAGTTTCTTACACAGGAAAATAGGATTTCTTGATTTATATTTAATGTCAAAATAATTATGAAATAAAATAGTTAATAAATCATAATAATATTTCCTAATTAATTTTTTTATATTAAAGTATTATTAAATCTTATTTTCTGAAACATTTATTCCATAAGACATGTTCATTGTTTAAATATTTCCATACAATGTTCTAGTGTTCATAATCCACTTTATTCCTCAATTAAACATATTAATCCTTCCAATTTCTACCCCAAAAACACTTAGAATAATCAAAATTCCCAAGATGATAGGACTCCTCAAACTACGTTTTCTACATTGTTTAATCCATTGGACCTTTCATAATCAAAAATTAGAAAATCAACCTTTAATTGGAATATATCTAGACATTTCTAAGGAATTTTCATTTTATAATGATATATATATTTATGAGTCTAACCATGTTTCCATAAAACCCCTAAAAAATGATTCCATTCCATTGAAATAGATTCTCTTATCGATCAAAATTCATACAAGAACATAAATCAATGTTGCATTTGGGTTCATATCAACATGGTCTGAAGTAATAAAATGACATGGATCTGTCTAGTACTTTTTAAATTGAGATAGATGAATAATATTATTCATGTAATGAAACATTAAAATTAATTCCAACCAATAATCCTCATCAATAACATAATAAATTAACTTTTAATAGTCATTATACTGAACAGAAAATATTCATTTCCTACCAAAATGATTTTTTCATTGCCTTTTTGAAAACCCCTAAATAATATGGTCAATATCTTCAAATGTTAATGGTCATCAATGATGTACACATATTATTTTTGATGAATCTAATTTATCAACATTCTCTTTCTAATCATCTAAATATTCTCAATTACCACATGAGTTGGGTTGGTTCTTATTTAGGAAGGCTAACTTATATCCACTAAAAAAAGAACATTATGGAAGGACATCATTGAATTAAAATTCTGCTTATATATTAAGTGTTCTAAAGTTTATTACAATATAAATCCATTAATGGAATAAAATCCTTCCAAGATGCTCTAAAACAAATTAATAAATATCGGATCATGTATTCTAATATTTGGTTCATATTGTTGTTTTAAACATTTATTATATAATGGTATATTATAATGTCAACAAATTATTTTCTAGAATCCTTGTATATTTATTTTCAAAATCATGATGTATACCTATTTTCCCAATCAGGTAAATTTTTATATGAACCATTTGCACCTTTTAAAATTAATAAATATTTATTTTGGAAGTGTATTCCACCATATTGGATTCAGGAATAGGGAAAGAGATTGATTACATCATGAACTGGTCCATAATCACCCATACAGAATCATGTTTCCTAATAGTTCATCATTACCCTGTGGAAAAATAATTTCTTATCTAATCAAATTTACACATGGGATATAAAAAATATTTCAACATACAATCTATATTTTTTTCATTTCCATCACCTATTGTGATATGGAGAAACATGAAAGAATATCTACTACTATCCTCTAAATCTTATCCCACTAAAATTGTGATATATGTTCCTTTACATTTTCTAGAATATAGGATGATCATCTCATCTCAAACAGTGGTCGTAAAAATGTCTTTTTCAAATAAGATAATTTTCCATGATCAACTCCATAAATCATTACACTGAACTCCCAGGCATCATCCATCACTCAAGGGTCTCTCCATCATTGTCTTATGACCTCATTGATAGATATTATAGATTTGATGTGTGATGAAATCTAAAAATATATCCAAATTATAAACAATAAACCTATTATAAAACAAAAAACACTATATTAAATTACATATTCTATATGCACGTCCTCATTAATCAACAATAAATTAAACTAATCTGATATTCTCTAACCACCAAATTATATGATACCATATATAATGAAATTTTTTTTGAATTTCAGTTTTCATTGGAAAAAATAAATTCAAATTCATACAACTATAGGCAATAATTTAATGACATGTTTCTTAGATTTATATCAATTTATTAGAAAAAAAAAGTTTCTAGCTCTTTTTGTTGGTAAACACCATCAATTTCACACAAAAATTACATTAATTCCTTACATTTAAAGCTCAAATTAATTCATCCAATTAAATGACATGTGTTGGGTTATTTCTATCATGATATCATAAATTTCATATCAGATAGTATGCCACGTCATATCTCTAAATGAAAACAAAACCCAAACAAGATCATATTATATCAGAATAAACCAAATTAACATGTCATATATCAGGAAATATGAGGGTAAATGTTGTTGAAAATAAATAATTATGTTGTTTGAATACTTTTTTTAAATCATTATTCCAATGAAATGTGAAACCTTTTCTTCTCTAATATGTCATCAGTGAGGAAAGACATGAAAAAAATAAAAAATATATATATACTACCATATTATTCCATGAAAATGGTGTGTCATAAAAAATATTATCAGTGGTTAACAAGAGATAAATTATTATGAATTCTTAGGTCCTATGGAAAATATACTTTTATAAATGATATGTGCAACTAAATTTACCCCCAAAATCATGACATCACACATTGAAAAATTATAATAAAGTGTAATTATTATCAGATACTCAACACTAAAGAAAAGTGCTTCTCATGATCATTTTTCCATGAATTAATCATACTATTTTTAGTAAAAAATATAAAAACAAATCAATATACATATGAAATTTCTAATTACTCCATTTTGTAGAAACCATTGGTTAATTCATTAGTCCAAATATTATAATAAAATATTTGATATTAAATTATAAGCTGTGAAATTATGTCTTCAGAATATCATGTTTCCAAATTCACAATTATTGATAACATGGTCATATATATATTATTTGGATATATGTCCTCTTCACCTAATTGGATAAAATAAATCTTCAATTCAAGGATAAGGATACTGATTGATTATTGAAACTTGGTTATGCTCATTATATTCCACATAGTGCCTAAGAGTTTCATTCATCTTATTCCTAAAAAAAACATGTCATACCCACAGAGATTTGTATGGTAAATTGAACCATTTTAAATCCAAGAAGAACAACATTAAATTCAAATAGCACAGTTACATTGGATACATCCTCTAAGAAATAACTGAAATAATATTGTTCCCTAGTATAAGATCTATCATAAATTCAACTTCTCCCACTATTAGAAATCCTAATGAATTGTTTAGAAATATATCAAGAAATTGGTCAATGATGGGTGGAAATTAACTTCCACAAACTGCATCCATTGAAACTAACATTACCTCTTATAAATGAAAATATTTTTACATATATTTTGGTATCAATGGTACTTTTCTACTCGCATTCAAATCCAAATATCCGAGTTTTGATATCTATAACACGGTTATTAGATTTAAAATTGGGTTTACTTGTAATAGAGTTTTTGTGGGACTTGAACAATGTTAAACCAACATTTAAAAAATAAAATTCATATATATATATATATATCCATATATTCAATAGATAAATCACTAATATTCTAACCCCCTTTAATCATTATTACACCATCGAGACACTTAAAGGATCAACACTCCCATTTTCTTGAGGTGTTTTATGTTTCAGAATAGATGGAATATTTTTAACATGAATATGATCAACCAAATGATAATCAATAAAAAGGAGATATTCACCTATATTATATAAAAATAAAATTATGGAATATTATAATTTTCTTGTACCTAACACTATCCATGGATCATATTTGTCATACAAAATCATCCATTCAACTCAATAATGCTTCCTAGTAGCCCCACTAAGATAATTTATTCCAAGATGATATTTAACAACCTAGGGAGTTTTCATCTCCCTAGATTCACGATGGAACACTTTGTTATAATGATGAAAATTATTCTAGAGATATCAGCTCATCGATGAATATGATTTCAGAGATACATGAGATGGATCATTGGAAGAAGACACTTGATTATTACGTGAATATAGAAAGTGATGTCCCATAAATTAATAGTTCTGATAATACATATGTGTTACATTAAAATTAGCCTTATTAATATAAGTTTTACCTAATTGGGGACAAAAAGTCTTCAAGTTAGTTTGGGATGAAAATTAACTGATCCAATCATTTTATTCAGAGAAACTACACCTCTCTAGATTTTTGATTCTGATTTACTATTGTTTTTGTTATTATTCATCCTACACATTCCATGGTTTATAAATAGAAATAATCCAATAGATTTTATAAAAATATACATTTCTTATAGTGTATCTACATTCACCATTTTTTAAGAGTTTTTATTAAAAATAATGATTATCATAGGGAAAATATCTTGTTTCATTCTATACTCAATGATGTGTGATTTCATGGATACAACTGCGGAAACATTAATGGAAAATTAAAAATATGTTCATTAACACAACTATATATTCTATCAATAATTGGGTCTTCATTACTAGGATTACAAATTTAGTTGACCTCTCTATATTAAATGTGTTTGGGGAGAATTTTTTCTTGAATAATTCTCCACACTCTTTCAAAAAATCCCATAGAAATATTTATCTTAGATAGTTAAATCCCACCACTATCATGAAATATCCTCAAACAAATATTTTGAAAATATTAACTTTACCTAAACTAGTAAACCAAGATGTGTTAAAATTAATGTCATTAGTTTGAGCTACACATCCACATTTTAAATTATGAAATCTCCTAAAAAAATTGTGGATTATGTTTCTGGATCTAAATTGAATCATCCACATCCCTTATTTCATAATTTGGACTTCATTTTTTAGTGACTTAAAATTTTGTATCATAAAAATATATTTGGTTGGTTATTCTATTTCTAAAGTGTATTAAAAATATATATTTCATTATCTTTACTAATCTACACATTGTCTTCATGGTTCCATTTTAAATATATATATATATAACTTCCTTACATATTTTAATATCACTAGAAATTAATGTAAAATAAAAATTACAAATCACCATTAGTATCCATTAATAATTTGTATTTGTAAAATTAACCATTTTATACTTGTGAAAAAATCATTTTAATGGTATATAATTAATGTAATGATCATGGGATGTCTATCTAATTTTTTTTGGATTTATCCATCATTGGATAAACATTAGATAATGAGATGAAAACATGTATATAATTTTATAGGTACAATGTTTTGCATAAAAACCCTAGAAACGTTATGTTCAGTATAATAAGGTATGTTATGTCATTATGATATATACTTTTATTATTTTGAAAATTTTATCTCCATGATATCATATGAAGAGAATAAAAAACCAATGAAAATAGATATCTTTTTTATTATCCCACTCCATATCATTTGTTTTACAGGAGGAAAGAAAGTCACAAGTATTAGGGGGAATTGGAAAGGCCACAACAATTGAAGAAAAACACCATGGGCTTAGGGGAATGGTTGAGGTGATTTTACTAGTAAAATAAAAAAAAATTGAAAACACAAGATATAAACATCCACCAACTATATGATTCATTAATAGAACATTATATACATAATTTAATGAAAAAACAAAAAAAAATATAATAGAATGGTATATAATATTCCAAAATTCCACCGGACTCAATGTCATCATGTCACAATACCATGTGCAGCCAAAATAAGATACGTAATCTAACAGAACCCTCTAAGCCAAAGGTTTCATGATGGATCAATAGATAAATGTGTTGCAATTCCCTTCCCATGATCTTAATGTATTCCATATAAAAACACAACAATGTTATCACATAGGGGTTGAAAATAAACATAGTATTATTTCTATAGTGACATACTAACTCAAGCCACTATGAAAAAAAAGAAGGAAAAATTTTTAAAACACATATGGAAAATAATAAATTGTTTCAACAATTCCTTTAGTAACAAAGGCCGATACACTATAAATTAGAAAATTAATATTTCTAGTGTTTGGAATAATCATTCTTTGATTCAAAAACACACACATCCATGTACACCCATCAATAAAATTAATACAATCAATCTAATTTTTTTTATTAATATTGGTATCCAATGTCTATAATTAGACATTCCATGATATAGGAAATTCTGACCACAACCACCCCCTTGAACACAAACAAAAAATAATAATTTCTTATCACAGAAAATCATATTAAAAAATAATTCACTATTGAATATAATTATAAAATCATTTTTATTATGTTCAAACCATTTCATAATTTCAAATACCACATTTTAAAATCATATCCAATGATGGTTCAGTAAACACATCAATGTTTATAATATAAAAAATAAATAAACGTAAATCATGAAATCAAACAATCATACCTATTTAAATCCATGATATGATGTCAATGAAAAATAATCCTTCAAATTCATGAAGCATAGGGAGATATAAAAGCCACGTACCTATAATTAAGTAGTTTATAATAATGGATTTATGAATAAAAACCATTAATCTCTATTATTAGTTCCATTCCCTAGAAAAACCAAAAAATATCTAATATATAAATATCTAATCAAATAGAAAATGTTAATGAAATATTACATTATTACTCCATTCTATAAAACTCTACGATTTCTAAATCGAGAAGGAAGAATTAGGTAAATCATTATATCAAGCGTTTCTTGATAAAAGAGACCTTGTAAAAAACGATAAAAAAGTCAAAGGTATTAGAAAACAAAAAGATGATTTCCATTGATATTGAGTGTATTGAACAATGCTATATCAGTAATTACTACCACAAGCGTTACTAAAACTTGTGGTGTTATACTAATTTACAACATGAATTGATAATATATATCTTCAATCAATTAAAGGATCTATTTTCAATAAAATCTTTTTTATAAATTTATCTCTCTATATAGAATATTTTTTAGTGTAAAAATTTTTTATGAAGTAATAATATCATCTAAAGTCCTCATATTTCAAAATGGATTCTAACAACATATATATATACCTATTTAAGGGGTAACAAATATTTATGGAATAAATATTTCCTTTATATAAATCCAATATGAAATATCTAGTTATTTCTTCATAATAAACTTTTAAACACTTCTAGAGGTTAACCCTAAAACAATATTCATAAAATAAACACACAAAAATTGTTGAATACCTTAAACTGTTGGTTCTTTAAAAAATCATTATTTACATAACAGTTAATGATCACATTTTGGTACAATAATATATCTTGAAAAAATTTTCGTTATAAAAAAATTGTCATTGGGACAAAAATCAGATAAGGAGATGATTTTTTTAGTAAGCATAATTTTAACTGTGATTGAGTGAGTGTTTCATAATATGAGCATTTTTTAATTGGATGATTAACCTAAATAAATTTTTTAATTAAATCTATAAATATCTATACTAATATTTTCTAGGGATAAATATATTATTTGATTTATAGACATAGAAAAAAATCAATTATTGTAAATTCAATGGATGGAAAATAATTGATTTTCATTTTAAAAATGATTTCCCTATTTAGATTATTGATTTAATATTCTTCTATTTTATTAAATTGAATATTTTAAATTAATTATTTAATATTTATATTCATTATATATTTATCCCCTAGTACCTAAATTTTTATTTTCTAATTACTTTATGTTTTTCGGGAATATTTAAAATATTGATAATTATAAAAAAAAATTAGGTCTACCCACACATAACAAGGATTTTCCTAATGTGAATCCATCCATTATTATACTACCTATTTATTTAATTGATTATGTTGTAAATGGATCTTCATTATCTATCTTATTTTAATTTCATAACATCCTTAAATACAAAAAACAATTTTGGTTTAAAAAAATCAATCATTTTATAATAAAAAATTGTATTATAAACTGAATATAAGTATTAATTTTGGATTGAAATATGATTTTAATATGTAGATATGATCAATGTGTGCATACTATAATAGATTCAGTATTTTAATGTCCACTAATTAATTGGTACTTCTTTTATATTACATATCATATCATCATATTATATTAGTTCCCAAATTTAAGGTGAACATCATGAAAATATGAAAATAATAGTAAATATTTTTCATATGGTCTAGATACATCATAATATTGGAAAATAAGTGGAATATGAATATTATGTGTTTTATGATTAAAATTATATATAATTATTCAAATTAAGTTTAAACATTCTGATCATGACTATAAGAGATCTTATAAAATGACCAATCAACCGGAGCACCCCCAGATTTATGTGCAATTTTTTAACCCAAACACTGATAATGTATATTGGTCTCTTTAAATATTATAGTTATCGGTGTGTACCATTTAATTATGTAATTTAATTAATGATCAAAATAATGATTTTTTCGTGATTTATAATATGTTTGTTGTGTCTTTGAGGATATAGAAGTCAATAAATGTTAATGATATGATTTCTCATATCAGAGAGGAAAATATTAATTATGGAAAGTTGACCAAGATAGAAATGAAATTTTATAATCTAGGACCTTGGTGATTGAATTTATGTACAACGTATAATTTTTTGAATAAGTATGGTGGGAATATATAATTTTATAATGTGTACATCCTTCATTATGAGATATCACGAGATAATGATATTAATTTAAAATGAATGTTTTCGCTGAACTATTTTGTTGTTATTAGTAAACTGTATACGCATATGGGCCTAAATGTGATGTTAAACATCCCTCAGGGTATATCTTTATCTATAACTGAAATCAATATAATGACATATAATGTCATAAAAAAAGTGTACACAGTGTATTAGACAATTCTAATGATTTTGTGCTTTATGGATAGGTGGGGCCCATTTCATCGACCAAGAAATATCCATGTTTAAATTAGTATAACAAAATAAATAATGATTGCATTATTAGAGTATATAACCACAAAAATTGAATTTATTTAATTACTATATTTATAATTTATTCGTCAAAATAATGAAAAGAATTGCACAAATCAATTTTTTGTATTTAATATTTATGGTTTTATTATTATTTAGTGAAGAGTTGATTCAAGTTAATTACAAATATGTTTTCAAGTGAAATAATTTATATGTTAAATTTATTATAATGTATATTAATGACATATGTGAATTCTCTTCTATGTCATAATGGTCTCATTTAGTTTAATGTATTTATAAATATTTATTAAATATTAAAATGTACAATTTTCATAAAAAACATAACTATATTTATGATATTAAAACTATGTTGTTGGGGATATTCAAATAGTTAAAATATATATCCTCCAATGCACAATATTTAGTTTTATAGACAAATATTCTAGTGATCTAATAAAATTGATCTATTTTTTTTCTTCTGTGTTGCAAAATGATGATCGTTTGATCTTAATGAAATTTATTATCTCTATCTTTTTCTCGACACTATCTACGGGGGACAAAAAAAGATGATTGACATTGTTTTGGAACATTTTATGGTGTTCAATTAGGTTCTGGGTTCAGTTACATCTACGAAAAATCAATGATGACGATAAAGATATGCTTATGTTATAAAATTAATGAAGTGTGGTTTCAAATTTATTTTTGAATCTAAATTTAATAAAAATGGGATCCTATAGTTGTAATCTAATTGTGGTTAAATTCATAATGACATAATAAAATTGACTCTGGCATAGATAATTTAAATTAATTATATATTGGAAATTTACTATATGAAAATTACCAATATTTGGTATTCTATTTTCCATGTTTAACAATCATGAACATAAAAAATAAAAAAAATATTACTTCGAATATATGGAGTTGAAATAGTATCAACAGTATAGATGTTGACTCAATTCGAGGCTAGGAGGTACAATTATTGTCCTTATATGAAAAAATACACATATTTTTCAATTTTAAAATATAAATACGACATTTATTTCCATGGGGGAAATTATATCCACCAAAATGCATCCATTTTGATCCCAAATTTAATAGGTGGTACCCATTTTTCATAATATCGTTACTTTTGGAATGATATCAATTTATTATAAAATTATTTTCATACTAGATGTGGCAAAAGAAGATCCACTAATATCCTTGGAACAAGATAGGTGCTCCCCCTAAATAGAAGAATATACTATAAGTCTTGATATCCAAACAGGATGTGTCCATTGTAAGGGTCTTCCAAATAAAATCAATTATTCTTGATAACCCCCTATCCTAGAATGAATTGGTGGTGTTTGCAATTTCAGAATAGCCAAAAACAATCTTAAAACTATCCTAAATATATAAAAACATAATGGAAAATCTAAAAAATATTTTTGGGACCATGTTACATTTTTCTAAAGAATATTAAAAATTTAATAATTTTTAAATCATCAAGATTTCCCTGTATTACAAGTCTTATAAAATTTAATTCACTCATTTGAGTTTAGTTCATTACAATGGACCCTGAGACATATGGTGATAAAATAATGTTTTTAAACATTAATATAACTACTAATTAATTGTATAATTTTTTTTTGAAAAAATTATTTACTAAATGATGTTTTCTGTTTGTTCCTCAACCAAATTATATATATTAGGACTCTAACATCAATGTAAAAAAATATCTGTATTTTTTTTAAAATGATTGTATCAATATCATGACCCATCCCCTGTGTCCCATGTCGTGACTACCCCCAAGCATGCCTTACATAGGCCAGGGGCTGATGACTAGCACCAGAAATGTTTATCCCTAAAATGGGAAGGCATTGCCTTTAATCCTGTAAATAAACGCATAGTAGAATGAAACAAGAAGAAACCACTAAGTAAACTAATGTATTAAAAAGAGTTATAAATGTAATGGGGCCAAAATACAATCCCAACTGAAAGTACAAGTACAACTGAAAGGTAAAAATTCAACTAAAAAAAGAAAAGCAGCTCCCGGATCATCCACCATAGATCCTACCTAAAGGGTAGGTACAACTCAGGATCATTAGTTCCAACGTCATGTCACACCAAATGGTCAGCCTCTGAGTACCGTCCAGTTACAGCTCCCTCAGTAGGGACCCCGAGACCCTGTAGGTCTCCTAAACGTTCACAAAGGAAAAGAACAATGCAAAACATCAACTCTACATCGGTATATTCCCACACATATACCTATGTTATCACGATATACATATCTCATACATGGGGGATGAATACCACAATGGTAACACCCTGAAGGTAACACCACTAAGGTAAAAGTACCACAAAGGTTACACTATGTAGGTTACATCAAAAAGGTTAATGTACCACACATGTATAATCATGATGACAGTACCACCAAAGTAAAAGTACCACACAAGTATCACCATGAAGATAGCATCACGAAGATAAAAGTACCACACAGGTATCACCACGATGATAGTACCACGAAGGTAAAAGTATCACACATGTATCACGATGAAGATAGTTCCACGATGGTAAAAGTAACACATAGGAATCTAAACGATGATAGAGGACTAAGTTCAAATAGAGTCTCAGCTCAAACAGGGTTTTCATTAAAATATAGAAGTACAAATGATTATTCAAGAAGCTAGTCCATCTTATTCTGTCAAGTGGTACTACTTTTAATTATACATAGTTTTTTCCACACTGGAACGATAGTTACTAACCCCCAAAATGATCCACACAGGATCTAACCATCATATGATCGATATGCACTGACCCAAATAGGATCACTAAGCACTGAACCACACAGGATCTGACCCACATAGGATTGGTATGGGAAAATCCACACAGGATTTTAGAGCACTGAACCACATAGGATCTAATGCACATAAGATCGGTGCTGACCCACACAGGATCCCTCGGTACTATCCTCGGTATGATCAGTCTCCAACCTCCGCCTCACTTCCAGCTACTGGATTCCCACTGATATCATATTTGGGAGAACTTCTCCTAAATCCATTGGTCGTACCTCAACTACCATGAATATCCATGAAGAAGTATCCCAAAGGTCTGTCACATCATATGGGACCCAACGCAACTGACGACAAGTCAATTAGACGCCCGATCTGTAAGCTATGGCATTTTAGTGTTGAGGGTCCTATTAGATTCTAGTACGATCCAACCTGGACAAACTCCAAATTTCTCCAAATGCTACATGGTGTATCTCAAAATGACCAACTCTTCTCAAGGATTTCAGCACTATAGACGGTTCTTCATTTCATCACCGTATGAGGGGGGGGGGTATGTCAGATACAATATCCCGAAATAATAATGTTAATATTATTATTGGGTGCTTCGTGGACCAGATCCATGAAAAAAAAATTTAATATTCAACATTACACATAAATTGACCACTTTAATGATATGATCACGTCGCCACTAATAGTAAGTCAATCAGACGTCGCGCGCAATAGTTATTGAAATTCGAATATATAATAATAATAATATATTTTTATTATTTGATCGTTTTGGGTACCCGATCTAAAAACCTGAAAAAGACATCCATTATTAGACTCAAAATTTCTATCTCAATGTTTGGGTCACACAACCACCGACGGTTCTCAAAAACCTAGGTTGCACAAATATTTTACAGATGAATAATGTTTTTGACAACCAAAAATAATAATAACATTTTTTTATATTATTATTAATTTAATTTATTTCTTTATAAGTTATCTCAAATGAGATTCACCAACCCTTCTACCATATGGGTAGCACCTCCCCCTTATTCATCTTCTATTTCTTTATATTTTTATATTATATTTTTTTCAACTCTACCTCCCTTCAATCTATTCATTTCTTCTTCCACATTTTTCACCTTTATACATGAATCGGTAACTCGCTGCACCTCACCTCGCATATCTCTGCCATGGAGCCTACTTGTACCACCGCCTTCTCTACCTCATCGCCAGCTAAAGCTACCTAGGCCTCGGTTGCTACGCTCGCACCACCTCACCACATGGAGCTGCGTCGACCACCATTTGGTCCGATCCCCATCTCAAGACGCCCAATCTTCCACATTAACCCAAATCTCCAAACTCGTGTCTCATACCACCAAAGCCACCTCACGCCACTACTGCGGTTGACTACTTGCCTCACTGGAACCTTCGCCTTGAATATCTAAAAAACACACCACCACGTCACCCATTCGGTAGGCCAATGCATCTTTTTTCTATGCCTAAAAATTATGATGTTCGCATATTCACGGTCATCAGGTCAAGATCTCAGCGTCCATATGTCACGCTCAATGATATATTGTGTTTCTAGTTCCATTAATCATTTGGCATCAGAAAACGCCTGAAAATGTACGAAGAAAGAAAGAAAAGGTCAAGGTAAAAGTGCAGAACAATGGCCATGTTTTTTTTCAATCATCATTGATAATCAAGAATATAAAGAATAAAAAAATAGATTTAATCATACATCAAATTAAAACTCCTACATCGATCATCCGTTGGAGGTAGCATGGGGAGGAAGATGATGTCATAGAGCTTCTCGAATGTTGGTACCCCATTCATCTTTTAGAAATCGTTTTTCATTGGAGGATCTTCTTCATTATAGAAAACTATTCCTTCGTGTGTTCTCCAACAAATTGGTTTGCAAACAATTTTCCATCAACCCCATGAGTGGTGAGGAGCCCCTCTAATTTAAGATTACATAATTTGATTAATCAATTAATATTGGTTCATTAATTGGGGGAATTTCAAGAGTTATATCACATTAAGAGTGGAGTTCATGTTTAGGTGGTCCCCACCACCATAATTCAAATGGGAGGATTCAAATAAATAAAATAAAAGTAAATTATTTTATTTTATTATTTGTCCAACCCTCCTACAAAAATATGAAAAAAAACATCCTCCCTCGACCTACTATGGTCATGGTGAAGGACTCCTTAAGTGAATATCATTGTTGCGTGATCAATAGAGTTCTCATATTTCAATTCCAAGATATGGTTCAAAAGTTAGAAAATACCGCTCACGCGTTTACTCAACATACAAGAAAAATAGTTCCAAAAATCAGTAATAGTCTCCCTCAACCCACATCAGTCATGGTTAAGCTTTGATTAAGTGAAACACGCCCCAACGAACCCAACGGTACTCTCAGATTTCCACTCCGAGTTACCGTTTAAATGTTATGGATTTTACATTAAAATAATTTTCACTTAATTATTTTATTTAAGGCCAAAATCTAACATTCACTGGTGGCCTGCACTGGCCAATGTTAGTATCTGCCTAAAGAGAGAATACCCTAACGATTACAACGATGGTCTCATATTTTTAATCCGAGTTACCATTCGTGAGTTATAGGAATATTAAAAAGTGTGATTATTTTATTTACGGTTATGCCATTTTGTGGTTTTCTCACCGGATCCCCACACAAACTAATCTTAAGTCGCACCTATGTTAAACCCGCCATCTTTAGCACATCGGTGACCTAGAATTTATGATCTGAGTAACAGTTTTATGAGTTATTCCATGTTTTCATGAAAAGTGCATAAGCACACTAATTAATGTGTAACAAAACATTGACGGATCATTTCGGCCACTCCGAGCCTCGAAATCGTGCACCGTTAGATTTCACGATCTCAAAATAATTTCTTATAATTAAAAAAAAATTGTATGGAATTTCTGGGGCATTACCTGTTCCCCACCTTAGGGATTTACATCCCTGAAATACACAACATAGACTAAGGAAACAAATGGGGGTACTGAGCATAGATCTGATCCTCCCGGTCCCATGTGCCCTCCTGGAGGTTTCTATGCTACCAGCAAATGCGCACCATAGGTATCGACTTCCCACGAAAGACCTGCTCTTGTAGATCCTCAATAATTACAAGATCCTATGTAAACATCACCCCATATTCTAAGTCTAGCTCACCATGGTCAATGACTTGAGAAGGGTCATGCACGTATCTTCTCAGATGGGATACATGGAGGATTTCATGCACCCACTCCATCTGTGGTGGTATTTCCAAGTGGTATGTGACCTCTCCAATCTTATGAATTTTCAGAAATGGTATGATAAACCTCGATGATAACATGATGCCATGGAAAAATCATTGTAGTCCCCATAAATGGAAGACACGAAAGAAAATGTGGTCCCCCATCTGGGAACTCTAATGGTCTTCGTGTCTTGTCGGCATAAGACTTATGCCAGCTCTGTGAAGTCTTCACTTGCAGAAAAGTGATATATTGTGACACAAATTCTACCATTGCTTTCTTCATCCTTGGCCACCAGTACTGATGTCAGAGGTCCTTGTATATATCCACCTATCTAGGATATACCATTAAGGGAATGGATGGAATTCCCTCAAGACCTCCCCCAAAGCATCGCTGGTAATATGGTTTCCTCGGTAGAGGATGACGTACTCCCCACCATCATAAAATCATTCAAGAAACCATCCTAAGGATATCTGAGCACTTTGGGCCTCGTAGAAAATGTCCCCAGTTGTGCCTTTCGAATTTGATAAGGAATCTGGGGAGTGACAGTCATATAGTAGAGGTAAGTTGTTCCACCTTTATCCACGATGGGTATCTGAAGTGTGGCTAGCTTGTCTAATGCCTCACTCAACAGCTGTAGACCAGAGCTCTTGCTGAGTGTGTCTGCTACCATGTTCCCTTTCCCAAGATTATAGACTATCTCAAAGTTATATTATTGGAGGAACTCTAGGCATCGTCACAGTCTCAACTTCGGAAATCTCTTGAGACACTTCTCCATCCACAGGAAAGGCTCCCCCTTCTTTGTCAAAGAGGACAAGTGTGCCACTATCTTGGAGAATTATAGTTAAAAATTATGGTATTACCCAACCAAAGTAGAAGTCTCTCTCCCTTCGGGGAGGTATTCTTCAAAAAATATTATGAAAATTTGTCCCCACACTCTGCCACTATTGTTGGGAACTGAATACTCAAAACACTTGCTTCCATGAGGGTAAGGCTAGCCGAGTCAAAAGTGATTAGCTGGACCCTCCAATGCATGAGTTTATCATGTGATGATTCAGTTTTGTTTTGTTTCTAGCCAAGGAAAATAATTTTCCAATGTTGTTGGTAAAAAAAAACCTTTTTTACTAATACGGTCAATCTAAGTATGAACTGTTTATGTCCAGTTCATACCCAAACTAATGACGTAATGCCTCGACACTTCCATGAAGATGTTTCAACCGAAATTCTCACCTCAAGGGTCAGATCACACCATTAGTGTATGTGTAATTATCGAGTATCCCCCCAAATGTAACTCATGATGTGAGAATAAAGTCAACGGCTTAACCGAAAAATCTAGGTTTTGGACAATATTCATAGAAGGAAGAAATGATTGGTACTGTTTTTAATTAACATGAAAACTATTAGAAGACACAGACCATTCATCGAATTATTACTAGAGCCCTTTGGGTCACACTCATTGACCATATGCAGCTACACCCTTTCCATATCCTCCTACTCCCTAAGCCTGTTGGGGACCTCCAATGGGGGTGGTTGTAACATGTCGAAAAGTAAACCACCTCATGTTGATCTCTTTGCTCTGCTTCCACGTCTGTAGCCCTATAGATTAATATGTCCCTAACATTTCTTCTTCCCAAAACATTTTTACAGTCCAAAGTCTCTAAGACTGGCACCAAATTCATGATTTCCCACTACTAAAATTCAATGGTTGTATCCAATCATACAAAGAACATTAGACAACAAAGGTTCTCTCTATAACCCTAACATAGGTAGGATGTATAGAAGGACAGTGCTAGCTTGGATGTCCTTAAATACACCGTGCTCAAAAATCCTAGCCACGAAGCATAGATCGTATAGTATTAATCGAGTACCAAGAATGATTGGTACACATGGATAAATACTCAACTACCTACATGTCATCCCACCAAATATATAGAACGTCTAGAGAACTCTCAACCACCTCTTGAAGCTAGACCTCAGCTGCCTGTGAGTCGAGCATGCCACTTACCTAAGGGGTATCTGAAGCTGAAACTCATGTAAGGCGCAATGCCTAATTGTGTCCTCTACTGGTACCTCTAGTTGTAACTACATCTTAATGGGTACTGATATAGCTGACACACTACCCGATAGTAATTTCTCGGGCAATGGTCCATATACCAAATCCTCAACACTATGTAGACCATCCCCATGGTCACTCAATGGAAAATACTAGAAGCTATGATCACCATCTACTCTACCAGTGTCTCAAATATGCATAAAACTCTAGTCGTAGCCTCCATCCAGTCCTCAGCTACCTGGAAATCTATCTCACCTCGAAACCTCGGAGGCCTCTACCACTGGAACACGTGAAATGTGCCCAGTCAGCATAAATCAACTACTGGTGGAGTTGGTGGCAACAGATGAACAACTGGTAGTGGTGATACTAGTACACCACCCGAAGGTGATAACACCGTAAAAGGGCCCTACACCGAGGCCTCGTCGCTCGGTGTTCTGTCATCATGTACTCTATCAAGAAACCTGGGTGGATGTCTAAGTAGCGGCATCCTGATTAGAAACAAGTTCTCCATGGTCATTAATTCATTCCTGTTGATATGACTCCAAATTATTCAAATGTAAATCTTTTCAAACACACAAGCAATCAGTTTTTTCATGCGCTAAGTTGAAAATAAGAGTACATGGTGCTGGTGTATGGATACTTCAGCCGCCGCACCAACACTGGATTCCCCAAACTCAAAAAGACACTCATAACACATAAGAGTATTGCAACAAAGAAAATACCAGAGTCCTAGTTCTTCTATACAACTGAACTCCTCTGATACCACTTTTTCACGATTTGTTCCCCGGGGCCCATGCCGTGACTCCTCCATACCCACCTTGCATAGGCCTGGGGCTTGCGACTAGCACCGAAAAGGCATATCCCAAAATTGGGAAGGCATTGCCTTTAAAGCTATAAAACCTCAGAATGATAAAGAGTTAAATGACTAAATGATACGACTCATGTAAATAAGGTGCACCTTCCCTATTGAGAGCCTACCTGATTATAATTCCATAGTTAAGTGTTTTTGGCCTGGTGTAGTGATTGGGATAGTTAAGCTTCTGGAAAGTTTCCCAAGGTATGTGTGAGTGAAGAAAAGAACACTGGAATGGATATGTGCTGGATTGTGGGGACTATCGATAGTCAGATGACCCGTTAAGGCATATGGGTGGGCCCTATGGTGGGGACCACATGTCTGCAGGGCAACTGGTGGTACCTGGTGGGTCAGGACCTGGCGAACATTTTAATGGTGGGGTGTTTTTGCTGTCACTGGGATATAGTTGTTACATTTGTTATTAGAGGGGGTACCCAGCCTTAAGTGGGGTGCACTGCATGGGTTGATATGAAGGGCCCACAATGTGGTTGTAATTATCTAAGGGGGGGGGGGGTGATTGTAACACCCTAGAATGATAAAAAGTTAAATCGACTAAATAATATAGCTCATGTCAACAAGTTTAACCTTCCTTTCGTGGAGCCTACCTAATTAAAATTTCCCAGTTATGTGTACATGGCCTGGAGTAGTGATCATGATGGCTGACCGTGGGGGGAGTTTCCTAGGGTGTGTGTGAAAGAGGAAAAAGCACACTGTAAAGGATATGTGTTATCCTGTGGGGACTATCAACAGTCAGATGACCCGTTCAGGCATGTGGGTGGACCCTATGGTTGAGACCACATGTCTACGAGGCCACTGGTGGTACCTTGTGTGGTAGGACCTGACATCCATGTTAAAGGCGTGGTGTTTCTGCTGTCACCTGGATCCAGTCATTACAATCACCTTCATGAAAGTATTATTTTATTAAAATATGCAGGGTGAATGGATTTGTAGTTCATATTGATACTTTGTGACACATTGTACACGTGTTTTCCACATTCAACTATATATTCACTAAAACTTGAGTTAGATGAATAATAACTCAATGAGATATGATTATGGATTGGGATGAATGATTTCACAAAAACTTCATTATACATTAGTATTCACATATTATTACGTAATATATTTTGTCTAATTTAACCATGGTTTACTTTTTTAGCGCATCTTGTTATTCATTTAATCACATTTACTGAAAAATATGATATCATAGAAAATAAACATGTTTCTTAACTGCTTTTTTAAATCATTGGTCTTAAGGAGTACCTTCACATATAATAATAAAATTGTACATACAACGATGTATCATTTATTGTGAAAAATTTTAATCCCTCAATGAAAATATTAAGAACCCAAACACCATTTTTCACAATATTTTGAAAAAAATTATATGATTATAGTAATTTAAACCATATTTGGGGGTTTTATTGTCTATTAGGCCATTATATTGAAAGTACTGGTTGTAATTAATTTATTTTTTGTAAAAATATGAATATATAGTGATATTTTTATGACTATAGATTATACGTGTTGGTTAATACATGGTAGTGCATTGTAGGAGGTCGTTCATCACTCAACAGATCATGCACATTCATGTAAATATGGTTGGACATACAAAAAAAACCTTAGGAACCTTCAATTAGTGTAATAGTTATATAATTTTATATAAAGATAGGTTTTTGAGATATATTCTGCTAAAATACTCATAATAATGATTATTATGAATATGGTTGTTCTGGGGTTTTATATTTGATAATATATTGGGTGAATTTTATTAATAGGAAATCAATGTTATATTTATCATAAAAAATGGGAAATTTACTAATCAATTAAGGATTCATTTTTCAAAATAATGGTGTGGAATTATTTATCAAAACTACGATTAATATTGGAAAAAGAAATTAGTAAACCCTTTAAAAATTTAAATATTGATACATGAACTTCCACATATAATTATTCTATTCAAGGTTATAGATTATAGTGGATTCTTAAATCAAGTTAGAGAAACCTTCAGTAAAGTGGGTATGAAGGAATATTACAAGAGACACATGGATGAAACATTTTTCATTTACATCAATATTATATTATCAATGTCAATTGAATTGTGAAAACCACTTCGTGACTTTGATGTGATTCCATTTTTTCAAATATGGTATATTTTTTGTGTTGATAAATTGAAGAATAAAATAACTGTGATTTTTAATATATTAAAAAAATCTATATATAATTGATTATTCAAATTGAACCATGATCATTTATTAAATCTCAGTATCCCTTTCATATCACCTAGATATAATTGTTTTATTGTGTTTTATAAATGTAGATTATGTTGAGGAAGCTTCAATGTCATTGAAGAAATTTCCGAAGTGATGATAACAACATTAAGAAATATGAATAGTTAGTAATTATGATTAATAACATGAAATTCAAGGATAGGCATCCAAATTGCAATTTTAATTCCAAGGGTACATTCTTAATATGATTCAATTAAACCAAAAATGAAGATATTGTGTATTGATGAAAAATAAATTAATTTTAAATATTTAATGAGCTTCCCCTTGAAGAAAAACAATATAGAAATAATGAAAAATGTGGGCTATTTTTATTAGCAAATGTTCATCAACAAATAGTAATACCACAATTATAAATATTTTTTTAAATGAAATATTCCTATTAAATTTTTTGAAATTAATGATCCATGTGTGGAAAAAATAATAGAATTCATAGTACAATATCCAAACAACTTTGAAATGGTTATTCCTACATCCAGGGAGAATATAAAATTAATAATTATTACTCATTAGATAAATCCCAATGAATTTATATTTCTTAATTGAGTTTCCCAAAAATATATATATCAGTACTTTTGGAGATATAATGATATACTATCCTTTCTTAGATGAGTATTCATTGGTGTGTTTCTTTATAAGTTAATAATTCATTAATAATAGAATGATCACCATTAAATTATAAATATAAAATGTGATACTCGGTAATCCATAGTTAGAGATTGATATTTCATAGTTTAGTAAAATTAAAATTAGGTGTCAAAATTATACCAATGGTATTTGTTGGAATCAATAATGTCAAAATCCATCAGCAATATAGACATATTGACATTTCATGATTTACAGAAAGAATACATTATTAATATTTGTAAAATATAATTCATCTACATCTAAATCAATATTAAATAATTACTATATTTACAATAGAATTTATAGGTATTCAAATAAAATTAATTGGATTCCTTTAATAAATTTAAGGAATTTGAGACTGAATTAAGTAACATCCATGGTTTAATGAGAAGATATTCATCAAGGAAATGTGTCAAAGTATATCTTGACCAATAATTCATCAATTATATCAATATACTGGAGAGATATTAATTAACTATCATTTAATTATTAACATCATATCCATGATTTGATTAAAATGAGGATCAATAGTGTTTGTTATAATAATATATTGATCATTAAAATATAATATTTATTTTCAAATATGATCACTATTTCTTATACAGATCAGATCCATCATGTTCGTAAAATGTATAACATTAATGAATCCTATATATATTGGAATGTAATTATATATCATTAAATATATAATTCTCAAATAGAGACATTAAAATATAGTCATTTATTAACTACAATTAATAATTGATATCACATGGATTATGGTACATGATAAATATAATATATCACAAAATATGTGATGACATGACAAATATTTTTTAATTCTAGGAAAAATAAAAAACATTCATCAATGGATAACGTAATTTTCAACTCAATATTTTAACTTCATGGCTTAAAAAGATACTAAAAAAATTCCAAATATAGATTTTATTTCTATAAAACGGTTCCCATATCAATTTTGATGTAGTCGGAGCCTGATTCATTTGAAAAAAAAATATATTGGTTGAGATATATATGGAGTTATCATTGGAATACGATACATTATATCAACTAGTAGTGCCAATAACAAGATGAACATTCTCTTTTGAGAACTATATGAATAAGAAAAATGGTATTATAATCATCAATAAAGGGTTATATATTATTCAATTAGAATAATAAATCATTATCAAAAAATTAATTAAATGTATAAATAATCTAAAAATATAATTTCATATGAAACCATGTAATGTATTACATGTAAAAAAATAAATTCCTTATTTTTCTAGATTCACAGGTTGGATTATAATTATTGGTATTTATTTAATAGATATAATTCATGGATGGTACAATCATTTTATTAATAGGGACTTCCTTGTTTTTTTTCGTATTCTTATTATAAATATACTTATCATAGAATAATTCTATGATAATGACATCGTGCATTCGATTATAGATGTTTTAACAAGGTTGTTCCATCATAAAAGTTGGAAATAATTTCTTAATGTGTTATATGATGTATAATTATAAGGTGTAAAAACGACATGTTCATATATTCATGAAATGTACAGGGAATTTAATTATGTATCTTAATAAAAGTATAAATTATAATGAAATTTAAAAATTTCTATAATTTCACTTATTATCTAATATCATTTGATGGATTTTATTGAGGTGTGTTGTATCCCTTTTTGTTGGCCAAAACACTATGATACCCAAAACACTCTTATACTTCTGAATCATCACATGTGAATATAGAATATTTGGAATGGATGAGTAATCCCTTCCGTACGAAGAATGATTCGGTGAAACCCATGAATACAATATGTAGCATTGAATATTTGTTTCATAATTAGGGATACATATCAAATGAATCAATATAAAATAAAAGGTTTAAGATATTTTTTCATTGAACATTATGGCCATAGAGTATCACAAAATTTCAATATTTTAACATATTTTAATATTATATTCCATAGAGATCCTCTTAAATGAGTTTAATTCACTTCTATAGCTTCTAATATTTGTTGGAAGACTAATTCAAGACCCTAAAATGGTATAAAAGGAAATGAATGACTATGTTATATGATACATTTGTTAAAATTATGAAGTAATTACAAAATAGAACCATTTATGATTTTATGAATGTCTATATCATTAATGTTATTCCTTTACAGAATAGGGTTTCATAAATATTACCATGCATCTACCCGTATACTGTTGATATGAATAAAGATATCTATAGCATTTCCATTGTGCATTTTGGTTTTTGTAAGGGGTGTCTCACATAACACTGACATAGTAAAGGCTATTTAATAGAAGTTGTGATTTTAAATGGGTTACATAATAGTTACCAACGTCATAGCCTAATGAAAAATTCAACTACATAACGTTAACTATGGTATTACCTTTATTAAGAAGTTTTATATATCAGTAACCAATAGGATACCTCTATGTGAGGTCTATATAATTAGATTACCCTACAACGACTATCTTCATGGGGTAGAGGTTGGATTATATTATATAGAATATTCATTCTATGTAAGGGTAATTATTATACTATAAAAATAATTAAATAATTAAATATATTATTTTTCTATAAAATATTCTAAAAAAAATTATGAAAAGGTATTCTCTAAATATTTAATTTATAAAAAAATTATAAATATAATAATTAATAATAAATATAGAGTAATTAATTTTTTAAAAATTTCTAAAAAAAACATTATTCGGAAAAAATAAATTTTATTATTAAAAATACATTTTGACATTATTATATTGAATGTAATATAGTCAATAAATAATATTTTTTATTTATAAATAATAAGAAATATGATTTAAACCATTATAAGTAATTAATTAATTCCAAATTATAATATTTTTATATTGGAAGTATGAATTTTTAATGAATAATTATTTTGAATTTTTGAAAATAATAAGTTCCCTTATTTTGAAATTATTTAATCCAAATAAGTGCGTGTTTGGATAAATGATGTTACCATGGTTTGAATATTGATTATGTATATGAAATTTTGATTATGTAAAATTTATACATCAATGAAATTATATTATAAATGATATATAATTCATATAATATCATATATTTAAAATGGAAAAATAATTTAATTATATATGTGGAAAATATCATATTGGAATGACTATAAAATTTTAATATTAAATATTATAAAAATATCATAATTTAAAAGTTAAATTATTTAATTTTTTATTGTTATATTTTTTTATGAATTTTTCATTACCATTTATTTCATGTTAAAATATATGAACTTAAATATTTTTTAAAAACTTACTCTATAAAATATTCATGTTCTGTAAATAATTTAATAAATATGAATATTTATTTTCTCTACTATAAAATATTAATCTTATTCTAGAAAATATACTTGAATGACATGAAATATTTCATTTTTTCATATTCCTTGACCTCATTTTCTAGTATATATTTTCAGTTTATAATATGTTTCTGAAAAATGTTTTTTCCATTAGGTCTTAGAGCTATAATGAATCTGATTATATCTTCTATAAAGTATCATATAGTAGAGTTATTTTGGGTTATATTACCCATAAACCATGAGGTTTATTCTTTGATACGGATAGTGAATAGAGGTTGGCGATTTATCGATCTAAGCATACTGATTTGGTGATTTTCAATATCAAATAAATTTATTAAATTACATGAAGTGTTTATGTACATTATTAATAATATTTATTCAAACATGTATGAATGAAAATCACATATATTTTCAGTGATTATAATAAACTTGTGGATTGTTAATAGAGTAATAGAGAAATATAGTTTGACAATATCTTTTTGGTGGATTGAATAAGATTCAAAAATAATACGCCACAAGAAATAGGTTGAAAAAAATATTAACATAAGATAATATAGTGAGATTAAAATCCCCTTCAAATACTATGTATGATATTATATAAAAACATCACTTATAAATGATGAAATCAATCAACTAGATATTTTTAATATTAGTATGATTAAAACTAGATTATATTGTGTAATGAAAAAAATGTTATAATCGTCTTTGGATTATATTTAATGTATTATTAATCTATTTAGGAGTATACTATGAAAGAAATATTTTTATTATTTCTTGGATTATTATTTAGGATCTAGTAGATAGGGTGCACTAACACAAATGATAACAGGGTAATAGTGTTGAGTAAATAAATATGGTGGATTGGGAAATGATTTATCCGATGAAATATATATGTGTGATATATGATATGATCCTCAATTTTTGTCTACCATCTATAGTAACTGATTATTTTTGTGATTACCTATGTAACTCGTGGTGGAATATGGATCTTATTTTGGTAATTGATGTGATATTTTTCAAAAATGGTCATTATTAGATGAATCATCATTTAATGAAATTACTTATTAAATGATTAATAATATTTGATACACATCTATTGAAATCTTTTATTGAAGATAAAATCATCATCATAATCAAGGAAAACATTGTGATCAATAAATAATAAATAGAAACTTGATGTATGATACACCTTAGAGTGGTAACATATGAATGATTTCAGGAAAGATTAATTATTTGATAAATTTTATTTAATAAATTTTTATTTGGTACAAATATTCATTCTTCAGTATCCAAGAGTTTATATTTTTAAATATATGAATCTAGATTCATTTAGAAATATCAATTGTTTTGTCTACGTTTGAAATACAAGTAGTTGTAAAAAATGAAATCTAATCTTAATATATACTTATGTACTCAATATTCTTGGGTATGTCAACGATATATGGAGTTTTAGTTTTATATAATCATTATAATGATATATGTATGTATATATTTAGTATTATTCAAAATCTTATACTAGTGAGACTAATGGTTTGCATAAATATTCAAATAATTCAATTATATTGTTTGAAAAATATATGATATAAATTTTATGATTTAAATATGTGTAACATAACCTTATAATATGGAATAGAAAATATTTTTTTTATTTTTGAATGGATTATTCCTTTATGTAGTTGAAAAATAGACTTGGTTCCTTATTAACATGGATACTTCAGGATTTGATAAAAGTATTATATGATATGAATTTATTCTAAATTATTAATTGAGAAAACCATGAAAATTATTTTTTCCTAATAAAATTCCATATGGTTTTTTCTTAAACATCTTAATTATTTATTCAATTCAATAATATTATTAATATAATTACATAAAAAGGATGCTTTTGGTTAGGTTTTTTATCTTATTATCATCTATCAAATGTTTCTAATGACATGTTTGAATTCAAATTAAAATAAAAAATATTCCCATTGATTTAAGAATACTTACTAACTATGTATATTATTTCTTTATTTTAATATACTATAAAAGCTATAAATGTTTGAAAATTTTAAACCAGATGACGAAAAAATGGATGAAATTATTATATTTATATTATCATGAAGCCAATGATAGTATTTGAATTGAATGGTTATATTGATGGATGACTAATAATTTAATATGTTAGAATTTTGATATATATCCATAATGTATATTTTGAAATTATATGGAATAAACATTCTAGGTTTGGATGTTACATATTTTTTTTAATTTCGAATGGTATTTTATAAAAAAAAATTATTTTTAAGTGTACATAGTATAAATTATATTAAAATTAGTGGAAAAACATAGTGATTGTGTATCTTATATTTATGTGATAAAGTAAATAGTTACTACCATGATGTTTTTAATTTAGAAGATTTTATCATGATTAAATGAATCTATGTTTAAAATAAATATTATATTCTCATTTCTCTTATGTGATAATATAATATGTTTGATAATAATGAGATATTATGGAAAAATATATTTTATTTGTTTTATACAAGTTTTTTATTTTTAATTTGATTACATAACATGTTAAAAAAATAAGGTATGGGTAAAATTGTTTCTCTATGATAAATGAGTTAATTAATTTTTTTGATAAGATATAAGACATTGTTTTCCTACATCCCAATAGTGGTATATTTTAGAAAATTATTCTTATAAAATATTAAATATTCCAATGACATATAATACCATATATGATAGGGAAATAATAGTTAATAATTCAAATGATATTAATAAAAATGAATTAAATAATATTACTTATTATAAAAGGGTACATGTATTATAGAAATATATTATAAAAAGAATATTTTTTTAAAAGAATAGTGAATGTATATTTGGAATTAATGATATTCATTATTATCAAATAAATATTCTCCAACCATATTTTAACGTGAATTATAATTAAAATCCATAAATTTTATGTAAATGCTATGTTAAAGAAAAATGAAAAGTTTTAAATTTAGTTTCTAATTAAAATTTAATATCCCTATTTCCAAATAGTTTATTTTAGATAAAAATTAGAGCATATTGTTTATAAATATACAAAAGAATTATGATATTTGATGATAAAGAGAAATATATAGAGATACATTTAGTTTTATTATTATGTGAATGAGTCTATTTTATATCGGGTATTACCATTCTAAATGACATATGAATAACCCATGATATCTAAATAGAGATTTTGGGATGATTATGAAAGAAATTGTGGATCGCCAGATGAGATACTATAATAGTGGCATTATAAAATTATCCTAAAGTATATTAATGATTATAGGTAAAAAATATATGTAAGAGTCATATTTAGTTCTCTTAGTAATGTAATTTACATATCCTTAGAAAGAGATTAGAAGGGACCATATGTAATAATACAAATATTTAAATTAATTCAAAGAAAAATATCAATTTAATATGATTCAATAGATAAATGATGATATATGAAATAGTTCAATATTGATATCAGTTGTTTCTGTCATATTATTAGATGTTGTGAAATTAATAATTTTAATAATGTTCAAGATGTTTACCAATTTAGAATACGATTCATAAGCCCCATCAATTTTTAAATTGACTCTCTTCATAGATGTGTCATACTAAATGGTTTGGTGCTTGGGTTTTTTAGAAGGTTTCTTATATGTGAGCTATAATTTATATTAGTCGTATTATTTAAATAAAACAATAAAATTATAGTGTAATATGCCATGAATTTAAAAATAGAATTATTATCCATTGCATGAAACACATAGTCTCTAAAAAACACCACTTTTTTATAACCTAGTCATGTCAAAATAATTTTTCAACCTCTATGATTTGAATTTTGAAAAACTGACAAACACAGTTGTGTTTAGTATGATATTGAGAGTCTGGTAAGAAAAACTTAATTTGTGGTGAATAGCAACATACCCATATGAATAGTGACATACCATTATGAATATTATTGAATAGTATTGATTGGTAAATCATTCTAAAAGAAATATGAACAACACCCATGAATGTATAAATACATTTTAGACATCTTAGAAGTTAGAAAACCATCATAGTATAAGTATTGGTATTTTTGTATGACATAAATATTTAAATTACAATTTTTTAATTAATTTAATAATTCAAAATGGAAATTTATTTTCATAAAATCTAATCACAAATATATACTTTATGTTTTTATAATTATATTATAATTTTACAGGACCATGATTAATTCCTCAAGGTCTTATAAAATGAGTTATAATTTTAAAGTTGTTTTTTTGGAACAAATGATGAATTTTTTTAAATAAAAATAAAAATATATGGAAAATTGTTTTCAAAACATGAAGTTCATTTTTAAATTCTACACATCATAAAATGGTTATGGTATTTTTTTGGATTTTTCTGAAATACATGTATTTTTTATGAATAGAAAAATACGGTAAAATACCTTATATATTAATTATCCTTTATATGCACTATTTGTGATGTTATGAGTGATTTAAGGTCACTTGGTTTGAACTAACATGAATTTATTACTATTAGGGGTCACATGAAACAACACTATATGTTATTTTGAGGGAATTAATAAAATAATGTATAAAATATTCATAAATCACTCCTCTCCTCCACTATACAAAACCCCATATCACTCACTCTTTCATTCACTCATCTAAGCCTTGATGATCCTAAAATGTATTCCCAAATACCCTTCTCTAGTCACCCCACACGTCCAAGAAGCTCTTGGTCTATCCAAAAAAACAAAACCCCTTCCCTTTAACAGATTCTCATGGAGGTGGAATCAAGAAGTAAATTCACATTATATTTCATTCATTTTCATTTCATGTTCATTTTTATTGTTATCTTAACCTCACATCTTCTATACTAATGAAGATGATAATTCCAATATCATATATATACTGTAATTATATCATGTTAATTGAAGAACCATAATCAATGTTCTTACTCTCTCTCTTATTTTATAAATCAAATTATCGTCCGTAAGGTTCCAATTTAAAACCTACATGGATGACGATAATATATTTATTATGAACTATTTTATTTTCAGTGACAAATATACATACATATTATTAAATCAAATGACCAAACTAGTTCCTAATAATCAAAATACCAAAAAAATAAT
Source organism: Viscum album (assembly GCA_963277665.1). Classification (NCBI taxonomy): domain Eukaryota; kingdom Viridiplantae; phylum Streptophyta; class Magnoliopsida; order Santalales; family Viscaceae; genus Viscum; species Viscum album. The sequence continues at coordinate 1,249,319,870 of OY728122.1, read as the reverse complement.
CTAAGTAAATGTCATTAATATTTCACCTAATGATTCATCCTCATTCAATGTATCTAAATTATAGAAATGAAAATTAACACTTCTGGATGTTCATAAATAATAAAATATTTCAATTTCTTCATATTTGCATCCATTACATAGAAACATATGTATTAATATTAAAATATAACGATCACGAAATCGAAGATAACAAACACTCAAAAATGATGGAATTCAATCTTATAACATATCAATAAGGACATAATCAATTTAATTAAATTATGATAAACTAAATAAACTTCAAATAAGTTCTTAATTTTGTTATTAAAAAGTGTAATTTCATATTCCATGACTTTATGTTCAAGAGAGGAACAGATTCATACTTTAGTTAAGGGTTTCATTATCACACTTTTATCTTTGTGAGATATTCAGTATTCACTACTATTACTTGTGTGATGTGTATGTATAATTACCATTGATGTTTGATATAGTTAAAAAATTTATTATCAGGTAAATTTTTTTTATCATTTCATGATTATTAAATTTGGGGAATTTGAAGAGATTGATTACAATGTGATGAGGTTTTTCCACCTGAACCTCCAATTTAATCCGGGTTACATTTATTGTCTAATTACCTCAATGAAATTATTATATATTATTATGAACTCCCCATAAATTCAATTTGAGTTATTTATATATGTTTAGAAACCATAATATTTCCTTATTTTAGTCATATTTACATTTTTTAATGTGAACATTCAATATTATTTTTGAAATACAAACTCGATTCGAGGGATCATTTAAAATTCATACATGTTTTGAAATTTACAAAACAATATGTTTTTAGCCACCATTATTTTCATAAAAATATTCATTTTATCATGAATGTTTTACTTAGATAATTTCAGTATTTAGGATAACAATAGTTTCCTTCCACTTTAATATTATCTTTTATACATTCTTTAAAATTCTCTAAAATGATTTATTTATAAATAATCTTAAGAACTCTTTTTACATGATTTCACTTAAGTGGGACATAATTTGTGCTTAAAATATAATTTCGATGTCCTAGAATTTTATTTTAAAGGATATTAATGTTTACAAACTGATTTCTTGTAAAATATAAATGATATCAAAAAGAACACTTCTCCCAAAAGTAAAAAGGAATTTTCCAATCACACATTCTCTTTTATGAGATATATTTCATGTTCACCACTTATTTTTTTTCTTGTGGTGAATGTACATCGCTTTAGTATATCATATATAGAGTATCCATATTCTCATGTTATTCAAAGGGATTATGATTTGAATGTTTCCAAGTTTTATGGGACACTTTGGAATGATTAAGGATTATTTCCTCAAGGATTCTTTAGTGGTATCATTTAAATGTATATTATCTATGTCAACATCCTTATTTGATCTTGTACTTCATTAAGGATTATATTTAATGATATCATATACCATATTTAATTTTATGGTTTTTAATTAGTTTGACTGTGGATGTTCTATCTTATTACCATTCACAATTTTGCTCCAAATGGTTAGTGTTTAAGATTAATGTTCAGGGAAAGCTATTTAAATTTCATAAGATATATTCAATATCATTTTATATGTTGTTTATGTGTATCCCCGTTAATAAAAAGAATGAATTAGACATAGTATGTGTCTGGTGGGGTCCACTATATCCCCTAAGTACATCGATAGGTCTCATGAGACAATCTACAGTCTCGACACAAGCCCTTGACAAAATGATTATTTATGGACTTGTCACGAGGCCTGGAAGGTATTTTTATGATGTCTCACATTATGAATTCCCTCATTATGAAAATAGTATTGATGGTTCATTTGGTTATTATAAGAGTAGAATACGCATTATTAATACATTAATACCTTTTATCTTATACCTACCATAACATGTTCATGTTTTTGTTAAATGCATCTGTTTTGATATATTCAACATGCCTAATGTTTATATTATGATATATTATGTTGTATTTCATACACTTATTGATCATTTAAGCTCACCCCTTTTTTATGATTCATTCTCTCAACACATTAAGATGTTTATTAAGAATGACCTACCAGGATAATCTTAGAGATTTGGATTTTCTCAATAAAACATTTATGTATTTATTTTCTTAATGTTGTAATGTAGAAGCTATGTATGTATATGGTTTTCGAAAACAACTAAACTAATCAGTCATTCAGGATTAGATTCCTTGTAATCATGCCAAGGTATTAAAATAATGCAACTGCTCTGGTAATCTGTGGTTGGGGTGTTACTGTTGGTATCAAAGGAAATCTAGTAGAAAACTCAGAAACTAGATATTAAAAAAGTATATTAGTAAAAAAATCCATACATAAATTTTTTGTATAACAATTCAAGGATATACTATAATTTTGGTAAGAAATAAATTAGGCGGATTATCAGGAAAATACTTCCCTGTATGGATATGAACTTGTTGAGGTGGCTCTGGCACAAAAGAATCTATGGGTAAAACTCGAAAACACCACATTGAGATACACTCGAACGAGAACGAGTGGAAAAATAATAATCATTTATACACTTTTGGTTTAACCCTCCAAGGAGATATGATTTAGAAAATTAATAAGTTTACTAAAAACAATTTTGAAGTGTTTATTCCACAATGAATCCAAAGTAAATGGTTCTAGTATTTATAATGCATAAATTTATGTTATGTGTCAAACCATGTTTCGAAATATAAATTGTACATAATTTTATAAGAAAAAATATAATATGGAATAGATTAGAAATGGAAACTTGTTGAAGGAATGAGGACATCACAAATGCCCAAGATGCAAAGAGTAAGAATGATAATATAACTGATGGTATTAAGCCATCATTTCAAAGGAATATTGTCTCCCATGTATCATCATCCTTTGAGGAAATAATATCATGTGTGGAAAATTTGTTTAATGACTTATATGAGTCTTATGTCTTTGAAGTAAAGAAAAATAAGAAAAGGATGGAAGGTAAAAACATTGATAAATGGAAGAAGGGGAAGTTCTATTTTTTCACATGTGATAATTGTCAAAAGAAACACCTTGTTATATTCTGGAGTGGAAAAGGAGATTGCTTCATGTGTGGGGAGATTGTCCACCATGATCATAATTTCAAGACATGGAAATAATTTTTCCTATATTCAATTTTTCAACTACAAGATGATGGGATACTATGAAAATTAATGTCCCATTCATCAAACGAATATACCCTAAATGATGATTTTGGATAATGATCATGTTATGATGCTACCACATATGATGTAGAATGATTAATATTTCTAGTCTAGAATAATTTCATTTGATTATTTTGTCAGTAATGAACTGGTTGTATGAATTATGATATATATATATATAAGGATTATACTGCCATAATATTTTATTAAGGATTTGAGTTCATATGGTGAAAGGTACAAAGGACAAGGGAATATTTAGAAAGATAAACATTTTAGAAAACACATGATTTATGGAAAGACATACCTTAATATATATCTCATGTTCTAATAATGATGAAGATATCGTTGATTCAGATATGTTCTGACTACCATGGAAATGATTATTGACTAGTCAGTAAGTGGTATATGCTATCATCAATGGAGTTTACAACAATTTTTTATTTAAATAATATGACCAATAACATGTATCTTACCAATGGAATAAAGAATAATGCATGTTTCCAATATGGTTTTTTTAATTCATGTTACTACCATATTTCAAGAGGATACATGATTATGTTATTCACATGTATAGAATGTGAATATTAGAGCTACTTCCTATTGATTAAAGATTATTGATATTTTCATCTTAGATATTTAGATACCTTAATTATAATGTGTTCAATCATTATATTTTTTAATTTCCAACCATTTTCGAAATTGTTAAATTTTATCATTGTATGGGTTTTAGAGTTTAATGTCACAACATGATGGTTTGATTATTTTTCCAGGACCATGTCATCCAATTAGAATGTGTTGATTTTTAGTAACCAATGCATTTCAATTTTCCATTTTTAATAGAATATTTTATCTATATTCATGATGTGTTTTCCCACAATGGAATTTCCCAGTATCAACCCATAACATTAGAAGGTCAATTAAAAATTTTGAGGATGGAATTTTTGTAAGGAGGGAATTTTGTAACACGCCAAGAATTTACAAATTGATTTATTATAGAATGAATGATACAGTAAGTCTCTAGAAAAAACCACTTTGTTATAACCTAGTATTGTAAAAATATTTTCCCCCATCTGTGATTTGAATTTTGAAAAACAAACATACACGGTAGTGTTCAGAATGAATTTAAGAGTACGATTAGACGAACATAATTTTTGGTAAATAGTAACATACCCTTATGAATAGTGTCATACCCTTATGAATTATAATGAATATTATATCATGAAAAAATATAAACTTCACCCATGAATTTATAAATACATTTTAGACATCTATATAAGTGATTAAACGGTCATATTATAAGTAATGGTACTTTTTTATGACATAAGTATTAAAATGACATTTTTCTAATTAAATTAATAATATAAAATTTAACCGCATTTTCATAAAATGTAATCACAAATTGTTACATTATTATATTATGATTATAAAATAATTTTATGGGATCTTGATTAATTTCTCAAGTTCATACAAAAAAATTCATTTTAATGTAGTTTTTAAAAATAAATTATGATCTAATTTACAAACTAAATGAATATTATTTAGAAAATTATTTTCGAAAAATGGAGTTCTTTTTTGAATTCTACATGTCAAAAAATGGATTGGGGAAATTTTGGGGAAATTTCTAAAATACACAATTTTTTGATGAATATTGAAATATTGAAAAATATTGTACATAAAAATAATTTTTTAAATGCACTATTTATTACATCATGAGTGACTTAAGGCAAATTGGTTCGAACGCACATGATATTATTACTATTAGGGGTATCATGAAAAAACAAAATCGGTTTTCTTGAGGATATTAATTATATAATAAATAAAATATTCAAAATTCACTCCTCTCCGCCACTATAACCCCCCCCCCCCCCACTCCCTTTTCTCTAAACTCCTCTATGCCTTGAAGATCCTAAAATTGCATTCCAAATACCCATTCCTAGTTACAACACACGTCCAATAAGCTCTTGGTCAATTCAAAAGACCAAAACCCCATCCTGTTAAGAGAATCTCAAGGAGGCGGTTTCATGATGTAAATTCACATTTTATTTCATTTATTTCTATTTCAAGTTCATTTATATTGCTATCTTCTCCTCACCTACTCTATTAAAATGACCATGATAACTCTATTATCATCTATATAATTTATTTATATCTTGTTAATTGATGAACCCTCATAATTATTTCTACTCCCTCTTTTTTATTTTATAGATGAAATTATCATCTGTGAGGTTCTAATATATATTCATTATCGAAAATGAAGTTTCATTTTTCAATTTGTCCTTAATTACTGGAAATAAAAACATTTTTATGATTTAAATAGACTATCTTATATTTATTATAACATATTTAATATTCAGTAACCAGTATACGTACATATTATTAAATCATTTGACCAAAACATTTCATTATAATCAAAATACCTCTAAAATAGTATAAGTGAATGTCATTAATATTTCACCAAATGATTCATCCTCCTTACATGTAACCAAATTATATAAATTGACATTAAAACATTTAAATTTTCATAAATAATATGTAATTTAAATTCTATAGATTAATATCTATTCCATAGGAACATCCGTACTCATATACAAATATCCGATCTTGAAAACCAAGGAAACGAACACTCCAAAACGATAGAATTCAATATTAGAACATATCAATAAGGGAATATTGAACTTAATAAAATTATGATAAACTAAAAACATGTCTAATGGGATCTGAATTATGTTTTTAGAAGTTTAATTACATATTTTAGGACATTATGTTCAAGATTAGAACACATTCATACTTAAGGTAAGGTTCTCTTTATCCCACTTCTATGTTTGTGAGATATTCCATTTTCAATATTATTACTTGTGCATGGTGTATGTATACTGACCATTGTTGTTTCATATCATGATTATATTTACTATCATGGTATTAAATTTATCATTTTAGGTTTATTAATTTTGTTTCATTCGAATCGCTTGATTATAATGTGATGATGGGTTTCCACATGAACCTCTATTTTCATTTGGGTTACTTTTATTATAGAATTACCTCAATGAAATTATTGTGTATTATAATTAAATCCTCATAAATTCTATTTTAGTGTTATATATATGTTTACCAAAGATAATCCTTCCATATTTTATGGGATGTTACATGTTTTAAAAGTATCTTTCAAAATTATTTCTTAAATACAAATCCGATTTAATGGATATTTTCAAATTCTATCCAATTTTCAATTGTACAACATAATTTTTTTCACCCCAAATTTTTATAAAACACTTATTTTCTCATGAAAATGATCTTGGATCATTTAATGATTTAAGTGAAACATATTTTCATTACCCATTAAAATTATCATTAATACGTTCCTTAAAATTCAAAAAAAAAATTTTATTTCTAAAGAATCTTATGAACTATTATTACATGATTTCACTTTAGTGGGATATCATTTATTCCTAAAAGAAAACTTAATTTCCATAATCTTTTATTTTTTGGGAAATTAATGTTTAAAAATATATTTCTAGGAAAATATAAATTTCTATCCCAAAGAATAGTTCTTCCAAAAGTAAAAAAGATTTCTCTCATCTCACATCATCTTTTTTGAGATATATGTCTATTTACCTCTTATTTATTTCTTGTCATGTATGTACCCACCTTTGGTTAATCATATATTGAGTCTCCTTATTATCATGATATTATAAGGGATTATTATTTTAATGATTCAATGTGGTATGAGTTATTTTGAAATGTTTAAGGATTATTTACTCAAGGATTTTTCAATGGTATAATTTAAAATTTTCTTATCTATGTAAAAATATTTGTTGAATATTGTACTTAATTGAGGTGTATCGTTCATGATATAATCTAAAATGTTTAATTTAATGGTTTATAATATGTTTGATTGTGGATGATCTATCTTAAAACCATCAACTTCCTTACTTTTAATGGTTAGTGTTTATGTTTACTGTTCAGGGAAAGCTAATTACATTTCATAATATAGTTTCAATATAAATGTATATGTTTTTTATATTTATATCCATTCATTAAAGTAATTAATTGAACATAGTAAGTGCCAGGTGGGCCCCACTCTATCCACTTAATTCATCTGTAGGTCACATGAGACATACTAGGGTTTTGGCACGAGGGTATGACCAAATGATTATTTATGGTCTTGGCACGAGGCCTGGATGGTATGATTATGGTGTCTCGCATTATGCATTCCCTCTATATAAAAATAGTATTGGTGGTTCATGTTGTTATTTGACTAGTATAATACTCCAGATTATGGAATTATTTATTCAACACATATTCCTGCCAAAATGTGTTCATGTTTTAGTTAAGGTGTTGTGTTTTTATTTATTCAATATTCCTATTGTCTATGTTATGATATATTCATCTATATTTCTTACCCTTACTAAGAGTTTGATCTGATATCATTTTAATTTTTCATTTTTTAGGAAAAGAAGATGATTATAATGAATGACCTTTAGGGATAAACTTAGAGTGGTGGATGTTCTCAAGAAAACATTCTTGTTTTTCTTCTTCAAGTTGTAATGTTGAACCTATGTATGTTTCTGGATTTCTGAAAATACTAAAATTATCGGTCTTTCAGGATTTTATTCATTGTAATCATGGAAATGTAATAAAATAAGGCACTGACACTAGGATTCTAGGGTCAGGGCGTTACATATAGGATAAATAAGGATGATGAATATGTTTATGATAATTGTTACGATATGCCAGTTTGATGATAGTTTGTTTAATTATTATTGAGGAGTTTATGAATATTAGAATTTATCATATTCAAGAAATCCTCTTTTGAATTATGCTGTGAAATTTTATTTATAAATTTAGTTGTGGATATATATTTTTATAATATAAATGTAAATTGACATCTCAAAAACAACATTGTGATTATTACTATCCAATGTCCATTATATAGAGTTATATGTTTTTACTATATTATAAGGTTATAATATATATTATTCTAATATTTAGACATGGTTTATCTATATGAGGGCTAGAATGAAGAATATGGTTCATTTTTTTGCTAGAAAACTTACTCAGTAATCCAAAAAGTATTGCAATTTTTTTTTCAGGGGTTCATAGATCAAATTTGAGTCTCCATTACCATAAGATGGTGAGATAAGAATGTTTAAAACCTTTATAATTTGATGATATACATTTGGAAGTATATATACTAATGTAGAAAATATTATTGAATGTTGGTATGATACTGATCATGTCATTAGTTGAAGCTTAACCAAGTTGATATTTTATTATTTAGATGATGAGAATGAAATATTGGTCCAGTAATGATATACTATTTTAGAGTGTTCATCAAAACAATGATATTATATATATATATATATATGTATTAATACAAGGTACATGTGATTTACTTAACCATATTTATGAATGACTTGTTATGTATTCCCTGATTATATGAGTAAAAACACAAAAAAATGTAAAAAAATGAGTTGGATATGAGGGATTTTTATGTTATGTGTCCCATTTTAACATGATATATGGAATAATTGGTGAATATTAGATTTCATGTTTTTATTTGATGCATACTAGTGTGCACAGGTAAAAGGATACATGATTATGAAAGAGATGAGTACATACCCATTTAGATTTAGTTTCATTGATAATTTTCTAATGATAATTGTTTTCTTACATGTTCGGATAAAAATACCCATATTTCATTTTAGTTATTTAAATAAACATGGAATCATACATTGTAGTTTATTGAATTTCAGTCAATTTAAAATAGGGATAACATATAAAAATATTTTGAGTTACTCAATATATGTGTTCGATTTGTATTGAAAATTGATTACATGTTAGGCGATGAATGGGTTAGAAAATGATAGTATTATAATAGTTTTTTAGTATACATTAAAGGATTAATGGATATCATTTTGGATTCTTATATATATTATAAAATATATGTTGAAATTAGAAAAGGTCTTTATATGTGAAATCGGTAGATTGAATAACATATTCACTAAATCATTTTATATATATCAATGTGAAAATTTTAATAGTTCATGATTGAAACTTTTGAATGTATATAAAATAGATATATCATATTATAATAACTATGATTATACTTATTTTCTGGGTAGTTTGATTAAACCATTGGGATATCATTTATTACTTTGTTATATGAGTTATAATTCAAGGGGTTTAAACTGATGTTTTCATGAATTCATGAATGAAGAATGAATATTACTAATGTGAATTAACGTATGAATAAATCAAACAAAAATTAATCTATGTCATTAATTTCATGAAAATCCCTTAAAATGTATTCTAGTTTGAGGTGTGGTGAATCAAAACTCATGGTTGAATATCTCTATGAACTGAAACACTATTATTTAACATTATTGTAATATGAGATTCTAGAATATCCTAAATTTATGAATAATCATATCCAAATGTCAGATTATTCTATAGGATCAAAATATGACTTAAATTCACAATATACAAGAGGGGATGAATTATAAATATTAAAAAAATTATTTGGATATTTTAATGGTGGTATAAACCTTCATATTGTTTAACTATGTTAAACTGGGTAAATTCACAAGAACTCTTAGTTCTACAAACTTTATAGATTGCAAAAATATGATTTCGAAAATGAATCATAAGAAACCTTAACAACGAAAAAGATTCTACTTTAATGCATATTGAATCTTACTAATCAAAGTATACATGTACAAGAAAGTATAAGATAGTTATACGTTACTTATTAATCAAAATGCAGCAGAAATAAAACATGAAAAAATACATGTAACAAGTAAGAAATATTTTAACCCAAAGAGAAGTGTATCCAATAGCCTTGGATAAAGGTCCCTTGATTTATAGTTTCAAGAAAGTCTATCATACCCACACCAGTGTATGCCCTCCATAAGAATATCCGAGTTTGTCTTGCTATCCCCAAAAGCCCTCTAATCTCAAGGTAGTTGGCACCACTGGCTTCCTTATAAAGGATGTCCTCAAACATTAAGTTTGTCAGAACCTATGTCTTCCTATCTCCAAAATCCCTCGATTGTACACAACTAAAATTGGAGTCGCACAAAGCAATCTGAACATGATGTTTTGAATGCACAAAGCATGAGAGTGTCTCTCCCTTTTAATCAGTTCAGTATGTAGTCTCTAGAGTTGTAGAACAGTCAATATGTTTTTTTATCTCGTTCAAATGAGCTCCAATTTATAGGCGCATTTCCAATGTTTGGCACCCTCCTCCAATGGTTTTATTTTTCGTTGAATTTTGGAGGGACTTATACACTTGTCACTCAAACAATGGTTGGTTAGAAATAGAATGCACAACAACATTTTATAACAATAACAAGGGTAATAAAAATGTGGTTGGTTAACCAAATCTAATTTTCCGGAGTCTGTGTAAAATAATTTTAGGAGTCTAAGAACATTTAGATTCTATATAATATAGATATTTGGATTCTTTTTATCAAGGAATTTTGAATCAGGATTCTATAGACTTTAGAGTCTGAATTATTAGGAATTCGGAGTATGAATTCTATGTAATTTAGAACCAGAATTCTGAGGAATTCAGAGTCTGAATTCTAAGGAATTTTGAGTCAAAATTATATTGAATTTGATATCTGAATTCTAAGGAATTAGTAGTCTGAAATCTAAGGAATTTAGAATATGACATATAAGGAGTTAGGATTCTGAATTCTAAGAAATTTAGAGTCTAAATTCTAATGACTTTGGAGACTGAATTCTAAGGAACTTAGAACCTGAATTCTGAGGAATTTTGAGTCTGAATTCTAAAGAATTTGGAGTCGAAATTATAGGGAAATCGGATTCTGAATTTAAGAGAATTCAGAGTCTAAATTATAGAGAATTTGGAGTCCTAATTTTTTCGAATTCGGAATCTGAATTCGGTTCCTAAAAATAGAATACGTTATATCTAAGTATGTATAGAATTCAGAGTTTTTTGATATAAAACCAAATTTAACACTAAAAAATTAAAATATTTTGATTTATAGTAACTAAAATATTAACAATGAAAAACATGGTAATGTTAAATTTCCTTGGACAACGAAAATGTTCATTATTAAGATAAAACATATGGAGTGAAATTTTCCATGAGATAGAGTGGGAATTTCTAAACATAATGGAATGGAAAAGACATAATGAAACCTTATTGACTCAATAATCTACCCCTTTTTGGAATACACACACATCCAAACTAAAAATAATATAAGGACTTTGAAATTTCAAAGATCATTCAAATAATCATATCTATATTTACTTATTGATCATAGTGAATAAGACTAACTCCCATTTAGGCTTCGAAAACCCTAAGGATCATAATATTGATTTCCTGAATGAGATTATATATTTTCTTGCATATGAAAATCATCATGATAAAAACTCCCCCTTGGATGAACTCCCCCTTATGTAGGTAAATTTATTCATTATAAAGTATTCGTTTTTGACATTCCTTACTCCCACTTAGTGATTTTGAAAATGAAATATAGGGAATGGAAAGGAAAAGATGGTACCTGAAATATTAGTACTGATCAACCAAAAAATGTGAAGAGCAACTAACAATCTATTATTTTCGAATAAATTTGTACAAGGAGAGAAATACAATAGAATATTGGTTTTGGGAAAAATTATCCTTCCTTCTCCTTCGACATCATCATATTCACTACGGATTTTAACTTCATGAGCTCTTTGTGATCCCTTCTCCATGTATGATATAATGACCCTGATCTTCTGTTTTCTTCACTAAAGCTTTAATTTTCCCTTCCTGAGCCTTAAGATTATTTGCCTGGGATTGCAATACTTCTTCCTAAGTAACATGACTTTCTTCTATATCAATTCTATGACCCCTTTTTCTCTTCCAACTCATGGCCACATAGTTAATCTTTCCAATAAAATCCTAAACTTCTTGTATCTGAAGAGTGTGTTAAAGAGATTTCCTTTCCACAAAACTATTAGTGAGATCCTTGATCATCACATATTCATTGTAAAAAATCATCCTTGAAACTACTTTGAAATTCATAAAAGATTCTCATCTATTCTATTGTCTTCCTTGACCAACTTTTCATCTTCTTGGAAGGTCATTTATGAGCCTCGTAACCAATGAGAAAAGTCTTGAAGTCTACCACAAGACTAACACATTTATCCATCACTATGGTTACTGAATCTGATTTTTGATTTAACATTTGATGAAGTACCTGACATCTTGAGTCTATACTAGTAAATAAGGGAATAGTTCGAAAAGGCATTTTCAAATACTGAACAACAATGTCATGTCCATGTGAGGATGATTCTGAATCTCAGACATTGGTTGGTGAGGATTATTTTACTATTTCAACAGCCTTCCTCTTCGATGAATCACCAACATCTTTCTTCTTTACCATAGTTTTTCTAGGTTTATCGACTATCACCAATTTTCCCTTTTCATTTTCATAATGATTTCTTCTTGATTAGGAGGTTCATGTTCACCATCTGATAGCTGAACAATTTTATCTTCATCAACTTCTTCATTCTGAGCTCCTACCTCAACATCCTCCGGGTTTATGAAATCATGATTGCTACATTCATTTTCAGACAACATATTCTCTTTTCCATCACCCTTCTCATCTTTTCAAGGTGTAGAAACATTTTAAGACTCGAATTTAGATGTTCGGATTGACAATTTCTCACAAGGACTTTCCTTATAATGGAAATCCTCTACTTTCTTTGTCAAATCGTCAATATCACCAATGACGTGTTATTCTTCTTCTTCCACTTCTTCTTCTTGAACAATTTCTTCTTCTTGATGTCATTATGGAATCACTTAATTCTTTCCCGGAGTCTCTACAAAAGGTTCTACCAAAAGGATTTTGGTACATGAATTTTTTTAGAGGCTTTTCACTAGCCTTGATAAGAGATTGAATGACATCACCATCAAAAAATTTATGCCTTTTATTATTTTATTTTTCTTCCTTTTCATGATTTTCATTAGCCTTTTCCTTAAATGATTTTACCTAAGTAGGGTATGGTCCAAACATAGGCTCCCCTTCCTTCTGGTTCTTATTATCTTATCTCCACTTAGCCACTACTTGATCAGGATATGCTCTTTTCTTATTTATCTATGGAGGTGCTGAATGAGATTAAATAGCCACTGGGGTTTTTCATTTCTCTTCTGGTTCCATTGTATTCCTCTTCCTTCCACCTTTCATAGATGATTCAACCTCTTCTATAATTTTTGATAAACCTTCAAATTCTGCATCCCACAAATCATGAAATTCTCCGGATTGAATATTAAAGACAATCTTCAACTTCCTTAGAGTATCATCACTTAAAAGCATCACTTTACATGTTTTCATCTTAGAACTGCAAAGAATCATGAAATACTGAAGATAATGAACAATTATCATTGAAGGAATGGATGGATACATGATAATCTAATACAATAGATTTCCATTCTTTATATTCTCATTCGTAACCAAGATATACTTAACCCGGTTTATCATTCATAGGTTCACCAGAAAATCAGCAATATAAATATCACTTTTCTTCAGAGCTTCCTTTCCTCCTTTTCTCGGAAAGAGAAATCCTTGAACCCATAGCTGAATAATCTGATGAATTGTAGAGACAAGAAAAATTTTCGGAGACTTTATATTTTAAAAACCATGATAATATAGAGCCTTTGTCTTGTCAAAAGATTCTATTACATCAGATAGATTTTGTAAGAAAAACTCTACATTTTCTTCATAAATATTTCCTATCAGATTTGTTGCCATGTTATAAGAAAGAGAGTATGTCATTCTGTAGCTCTTGAAAGAAAATTTTTATCTTCCTACATTATTGAAAAAAATAAATATCTCATAGCATTCAACCAAAAATTCCAGATACACCACAACTTGTTCTCTTGGTTTTGATATGTATACACTCTCCTTACTATTCATCTTGATATTCTTAAAAATAATGGAATCATACATGGAATAAAATATCAGATCGACATACCTTTCTCAATAGATCTTCCACTCAGAGATTTCCTTAACAGATGACATTTCTTTATGAGAAGAGGCATCAATAGTCATTCGAATGTAAAGAAAAATTAATGATTTGGAACAACTTTAGAAACAGAGGCAGAGCTTCAGCACACGATGTCTTGGAATTTGATGAGGGAAAACTATCAAGGGGGTCCTTTATATAGGAAATAGAGGCGACAGTTCACCATCCATGATTTATTTAACCGTTTAAATCATCTTGAGAAGATCTGATGGTTGAGATGATAGCCTAAGAAGGATTTTGATAGATTTCAATCTTTTGAGGTTTTTATGAAAAACATTTGGAATTAAAAAAAAGTGAATCCAAAGAGTTTAAAAATAATTCAAATACCAGCAAGGAAAAATAATTACAAAGACTTAGGAATGGGAAAATACCTTCATGATTACAAATAAGATTATTCTTAATGAGGAAAATTCTTTATGAAGAACGTTAGATTCTAAAAATTTAATTACCAGAACATTGACTATGAAATTTTTAGATAACTAAAAAACTAAAAAATTATGATTATTAATATTTTTTTATATAAAAACCTTCATTAAAAAATTTAACCTAAAAAAATATTCATTACAAAAAATTTAACTACCAAAATATTCATTAAGAATGTTTTAATTGTGAATGAAATTTGACAAAAAAAATTATAGAATATAAAAAAATATTAGATTATGAAAAATTTTAAACTATGAAAATTTTTAAACTACAAAAAATTTAAAAAACATAAAAGTTTAAACTACAAAAACTTGTAAACTACGAAAAATTTTAAACTACAAAAAATTTTAAACTACCAAAAAATTTGGCTAACAATAAAATGTACTCCCCATATGAAAAAGGGTTTGTTACTGTGTAGAGATAGGTTTCAACACAAAGTTAATATGGAAGAGTACCTTACAGTTATAACTCCTAACTTCTATTTTATGTATTCAAGTCTATCATATGGAATAAATTTCTTGAAAATATCAGTAAGTTGATATTGTGTGCTGAAAAATTGAAGAATGATATATTTTTTTTTCTGATCCTTAAGAAAGTGATGCCTAATATCTATATGTTTTTCATGAGAGTGATGTGAATGGTTTTTACTTAAGGAAATGGCAGCAGTATTATCACACAATATTTTTGTTTTGGTAAAACTCATACCATAGTCTATGGGTGTGAGTTTCATCCACAATACTTGAGCACAACAACTTCCAGCAGCTACATATTCAGCTTCAGTAGTGGAATGTTCTACTGAGTGTTTCTTTTTGCATGACCAAGAAACTAATGAATTTCCTAGGAAAATAAAAGTTATGGATGTTATTTTCCTATCCATTCTAAATCCACCAAAGTCAGCATCTGAAAAAACATTTTAAAACATAATCATTTCAAGATGTATAAAAGATTCATTGATCCAAGGTTCCCATTAAGTACACAAAAATTATTTTCACTTCCATTACATGATATTCCTTAGGATTGGATTGATATATTACACATAATAATACCGAAAACATTAAGTTTGGATGACTTAATTTCATGTAAATTAGACTTCCTATCATACCTCTAAAATTTGTTTGATCTATAGGATTACCATCTTCAACATGATCAAGTGAATTTGAGGTACCAATGGGAGCTCTCATACCCTTAGTGTTCCAATATCCATACTTTTTAAGATGATCTTTAATATACTTATGTTGGGATATATAGATTCATTTTGTTTTTTCCTAAATATCAAAACCACGGGAAATGTTATCACACCCATCATACTCATTTCAAACTCATATTTCATTAGATCCCAAAGGAATCTATTAAATATTTTTAAGTTGAACCATATATAATTTCATCAACATAGATTTGAACAACCGAAACATTTTTATTATCTCTATTTATAGAAAGGGATGGATCATCATTTTCCATAACATAATTATTTTGATAAAAAAAATCATGTAAGTCTATCATACCAGTCTATAGGGGCTAGTTTAAATCCATGTAATGCTTTGATAAGTTTAAAATCATGTTAAGGATGTTTTGTATCTTCAAAATGAAGAGGTTGTTCAAAAAAAAACTTCTTATTGAACATCAACATTAAAGAAATCACATTTAACAACCATTTGAAAGTGTTTGAAATTAAATAATGCTATAAAGGCAAGTAAAATATGAATAGATTCAGGTGTAAATACTGTAGAATGGGTTTCCTCGTAGTCTATTCCTTATTGTTGATTATAGCCTTTAGTAACAAATATATCTTTATTCCTTACTATGATTTCATTTTCATCACACTTATTTCAGAAGACCCATTTTACTCTAATAACAGAAGTTCACTTAGGTCATTCAACCAAGGTCCTGACTTTATTCCTTTTGAATTCATTTAGCTCAAATGGCATATCTTTTATCCAATCATCTACACTAAAATCTTCATCAATGATTTTTGGTCATAATTGTGAAATGAATGCTAGATGTTCTACTTCATATCTTATGGAACTTCTAGTCCTTACAGATTGATTTACATCACCAATGATACTATCATTGGGATGATTCTTTACAAACAACTGATTTGGGTTTTGTAAAACTAGTTCATCAACTTATTTTAGGAAGTCTTCAATGGTAAATTCTTCCAAAACATTTTCTTTAACATTTTCCATATCAGAAGAATATTCTAATATGTGTTGGTAATATGTTTTTGAAGACACATCTGATGATGTATGTTGAGGTTTTTTAAAAACAAAAGGATCAGTTTCATCGAATTAAACATGTATTGGTTCTTCAATAGTAAAAGTATTTTAATTAAGAACTCTATAATCCTTAGAAGTTATAGAGTATCCTAAGAAAATTTCTTCAACATATTTTGGTGTGAATTTGTGTAGGTTATGTTTAGTATTCACAATGAATACCTTGTAACCAAAAACCTTGAAGTATGAATGTCCAGGTTTTCCACCATTACATTACTCATAAAGAGATTTATTATGAAATGGTCTAATTAAAACACGATTTATTGTATAGCAATCAGTACATATAGGTTCAACCCAAAAATGTTTGTCTATTGAATATTCACTCAACATAGTTCTTGTTTTCTCTTAAAGATTTATATTTCCTCTTTCAACAACACAATCTTGTGGATGTGTTATTAGTGATGATAATTTATGAGTAATGGCTTTTCTACTAAAAAAAGTATCATAATCAGAATTTTGAAATTCTCCTCTATGATCACTATGAATAGTTATCAATGGAGGGTTTTTCTCATTATTAACTTGGGATCCAAAACATTAAAAATACGAAAATGATCATATTTCATTGATAAAAAATAGAACCATGTAAATCTAGTGTAATAATCAACTAAAAAATACATAATATTTTCCTCCAATGCATCAAGTTTTTGTTGGACCAAAAATATCAATATGCACTAACTGTAACACATCAGTAGTTGAGACTTCACCGAATGATTTAAAACAATATTTATGTTTCTTTCCCTATTGACAAGGATCACAAACATTTGATGAATAAAGTCTATGCTCTACTCGATCCTTAACTAGTTTTTTCATATAGTGTTTTCATAGGTTCCTAAAGATACAGTGTTCTAACCTTCTATGACATAACAAATAATGATCTCTCATTGCACTAAGACAAGGTAGTCCTTGGCTCCTATGTTCTTCTATGTATAGTGTGTATACATTATCTTGCCTATGGGGAGAAATAATAAACTCTTCCTTGGAAATGTGTACTTAACACTTTTCATTACTAAAATACACAAGATAACCTTCATCAAATATTTGAATTATACTAATAAGGTGGTCCTTAATTCCCTTAACAAATAAAACATTTGAAATCAATGTTTTTCTATAAAGAATAAAGTTACCTATAACAAAAAAAATTCCCTGAGCATTATCTCCGAATGTTACATTACATCATTTCATCTAAATAATCTATTTAGAGATGTTTTAAATACCAGTAATATGCTAGGAACATCTACTATCCATGTACCATGAATTTCTATTGGTACTATCATTACATTCTTGAATATAAGTGTATTAGACTTTTGAAACCCAAACATTCATGGATCCGAAAACTTATGAAAGTAAAATTTTAGGAATCCACATTTTCATTTAGAAATATGATTTATTAAAAGATAAAGAGTTAGTTTTTTTAAGGAATTTTTTCCCAATTCCCACCACATTAACACTTACTGCATAATGGAGCACTTTGAGAAACAAAATAGATGTTACTAAAAACTGTTTAGAACTAGTATAACCAAAACTAGAATTATTCCATAGAGGTCAAATTTTGGAAAACATTTTATCAATGTTTTCCTTTCGAAAGGTAAATATTGAAAAACACTTCCTCATGGAAAATATTTCTGACATGAACTTAATAACATTGTTTTTATCCTAAAAAATTTATGGTTTAGCACAATATTTATTCTCAAAAACTTTTTTCTTAGAAATAAATTTTTCTAGATACTTAGAAAGTTTATCCTTCACATAATTAACATACTAAAGGGTTTTTTAAATAAATTCATAATCAAGAGTTTTCTTATCAATATCCTTAGAAAGATCATATATTTCCTTAGTAATAATAGAAATCCTAGAATTTTACTTACCATGAATTTTTATAACATTAGAATTTTCATTCTAAAGGAACATAGAAAACCGAGAACCATCTTCATAAATATGTAAAGTATTATCTTCATCAGAAGAATAATCTTCATCCAAGGATTCATAATATTTATTATAACTATAATTAGAATTCATGGATACATTGATTATTGATTCAACATTGTGTACCATTTCCATTAAACAATGATTCTCAATAGGTAGCTTGGTTAATAAACAATGATTCTTCTATCCAGAAGATTCATACTCAGAGGATTCTTTAGAAGAGTCTCCACCACTATCATTACAGGTGTCATTAGATTTCTAAACATTATTAGCCTTATCCTTGTATTACTTCTTTCTATTACTATTAGAATTATTTTCATTTCTGTATTTTCTCTTAAGCATGTGACAATATAGCCTTATAGGAACTTCTTTATTTCATTCACAACAAGTAACTTCAGAGCCTTTCTTGTCCATTCATTATTTCTTCTTGTATCTATAATGAAATAATTTATTCCCAACTATATTTTCCATCCTTCGAGGATGATTGGCTTTATCATTCACTGAATGTTCAATTTCACTTGATTTAGATTGAATAACAACACTATTATATTTGGATCCTGTAACTCTCTCAAGATTCTTGGATGTCACATGATTTGAATTAATTGTAAATGTAACACTTCAATTCCGATTCATATTCATATTTAGATCAAATTCTCTTTTCATTCTTGTCTCATGTTGAATAAGAGTTCCAAAATGCTCATCAAGAGTAATCTTTTGGACTTTCATATTATCATCAATAGCAATTCACTTAGATTCCGACTCATTAGTCCTGCTATCTATAATCTTGTCCACTAGTGATTCACCATCTAAATATTTTTCACCCATATATTGTAAACTAATAACAATGGTAATAAACCATTTTTTTACATCACATACAGGTTTTCCATAAACAAAGAAAAAACCATGATATTCAACTCTGAGCATAGCTCTTTGAGTTTCGATAACTTTAGAAGTTCAAAAATGAGTAACCTCCAATTTCATCCAAATACAATTTGAAAATTCACAAAAAGAAATATGGAGATATATATATATATATATATATATTTGTTGTCATGGAACACAACAATGTATGATGTACCTTATAGTTAAGTTGATATTCTAACTTTTCATGATTAGCAAAAGTTCTGACTTCCTTATTAGGAATCTTGTAATATCTATTAGGCATGAAAATGTTTTCCACTCCAGTGATAATGACCAAAGTCTTCATAGAATCTCTCCAATAATCCTAATAATTCCCATCAAATATAGGAGGTCTAGTAAGATTAAGATTTTAAATCGAACAAACAATCATTCCTGACATCTTAAGAAAATATCTTAAAACAAAAACTTTTTAGAAATAAAAAGTTTCTAAATAAGGATAAAAATATCCTATGCAAGGAAAATATAGAACAATAAAAACATGTACAAGAAAACATAGATGTGAATATAAGTATTTTCAAAGACCTCCTCTAACAACAATTATAGGATCGAAATTTGATGTAGATACTAAATATACTAGAGTCAGGGTGAACTGTATACATTAAAAAAATTCCATTGAAACTTTTAATGATGATATAAACCTTTCTATTATTTAACAATGTTAGACACAGGAGATTAGCGAGAAATCATAGTTCTAAAAACGTGCTAGATTTTAGAAATATGGATTCGGTAATGAAACTTAAGAAAAGTTAACAAGGGAAAATATTCTACCTTAATGTGTATAGAATCTTACAAATCAGAGTATACATGTACAAGAATGTATAAAATAGCTATATGTTACTTATTAATCAAAATTCAGTGGAAAAAAACATGAAAAAATACATGTAATAAGTAAGAAATATTTTAAATCAAAGAAAAGGGTATCTGACTAACTTGGATGAAGATCCCTTGATTTATACTTTCAAGAAAGTTGGTGTTACCCACATTAGTGTAAGCCCTCGATAAGAATATTAGAGTTTGTCGTACTATCCCCACAAGACCTAGAACATCAATGTTGTCGACACCTCTGGCTTCTTTATCAAGGAATTCTTTGATCATTAAGGTAGTTAGCACCTATGTATTCCTATCCCCGGAAGCCCTTGATTGTACAAAGCTATAATTGGAGTCACACAAAGAAATCTTAACAACTTGTTCAGTATGAACAAAGCATGAGAGTCTGTCTCTCTAGAAATCAAATTAGTATGTAATCTCTAGAGTAGAAGAACATTCAATATGTGTTTTGTAACATGATCAAATGAGCTCTTATTTATAGGTGCATTTCAAATGGTTGTATCACTACTCTAATGGCCATATTTTTTCAAGAATTTTGGAGGGACCTGTACACGTTTCACTCAAACAATGGTTGGTTAGAAACAGAATGCATGCCAATTTTTTATAACCATAACACGGGTAAGTAAAATATGATTTCTCAACCAAATCAAATTTTTTGGAGTCTAAATAAAATAAATTTCGGAGTCTATGAAAATTCAAATTCAATATTATATAGATATTCAGTTTATGTTTATCATGGAATTGGGAATCAGAATTATGTAGACTTCAGAGATCAAATTCTGAGGAATTCGGGGTCTAAATTCTAAGTAAATTCAGAATCTGAATTCTGAGGAATTCGGTGCCTTAATTCTAAATAATTTGGAGTCCAAATTCTTTGGAATTTGGAGTCTGGATTCTAAGGAATTCGTAGTCTGAATTCTAAGGAATTCAAAGTCTAAATTCTAAGGTATTCAGAGTTGGAATTCAAAGTAAATTGGAAACTGAATTTTGAGTAATTAATGAACTCAATTATATGGAAATGAGAGTCTGAATTTTACAGAATTCAGAGTCTGACTTTCAGAAAATTTGGAGTCCAAATTTCATAGAATTCGGAGTTTGAATTTCTGAGAATTCAGAATCAGAATTCGGATCCTGATAACAAAATATTCTATATCTATGTATTTATAGAATTCCAATGTTTTATATATTAAACTGAAATTAGCACTTACAAAAAAAAAAGAGTTTGATTTAGAGAAACTAAAATATGAACAATGAAAAACATGATAAGGATAAATTTCCTTGGGGAAGGAAAATTTTCCTTATTATGAAAATACTTAGGGAGAGAAATTCTTCATGATATAGACTCTTTTTAATTTTCAAAACATTGAGGAATGGAAAATTCATAAGGAAACCTTATTGACTCAACATATTCAATTCATCCCATGGATAAACTACAGTGGTGGGAATCATTTGTTTTAAATGTTCTAAAATTTAATGAACACATAATGTTATGACCATGGGTTTCTATAGATTCATAGGTGTAGGGTACTATGTTACCATATCTCAAAATTTCAGGATTTTATATAAGTTATCATATTATCTTTTTTAGATATCATTACATGTGTTTTAAATTACTTTTGAACATTTGATAATTATTGGTATTATTATATAAAAACCTACATGAAATGCTGAGTGGAATTCTGTATGAATCCATGTTTCCCCAGGAGGAACATATCATTCTGTTTTTGGTTGGAATACTTATTTATAGCATAATGTGAACACCATTATAGGTTCTGGGATATAAGGGATATGTGATAATTTTTTATAGATAGGACCCTTGATTTTTTTGGAGAAGAATATCATTCCCTTGAGATAGTGGAAACAATTTAGGGAGAGTTACATGGTTAATAATAATTATATGAGGCATCAATTTGGGATGATACAAGCCTCATAGTTTTTGGAAACCATTTAGAATGAGCTGAACTCTAGTGTGATAGCCTCTATAGTTTTTTATAGTGGGATGCGACATAGATTGTGCTATGTTTCGAAATCCATGAAAACTAATCATGTGAGGTGTCCATCTATATAATTAAGTGTCAATGGTTGGTACTAGATTTTTCTAACAATGTGACCAAACCATGTAGCCTATTATTTTGAGTAAAATTAAATAAATTCACTAAAAAATATATTAAATCAAATTCCTATTTTCCATATACTTATTCGGTGGACATTAAAAATTTGATAGCTCTTGTGGGAAAAAATTCATAGGATTTTAACCAATTTCTCAGTATGATCATAGAATCCATTATCGTTGGTCCCATTAGATCTGAACCGTGAGCACTCCACTCATTTTTTTTCATTCTTCATTTATAAATGTGTCAAAATATAATTTTTTTTAGAAGCTAGTATTCTATATTTTTAGTGATATCATCATTTCATAGATTTTCTCATGATATGAGTCAAATCTAAAGATGATACTAGCCGAGAAATATATCGTGGACCTATGGTAGTTGATTTACACTTTCCCAAGTTGTTTATTTCATTAATAATATATAATCCATTATTTTTCCTACCAATAATTCCATATCAGTAAAAAAATGAATTGAATAATTAAATCGAATGTAATGGAAACGGTTAGGGATTACCATTATATACAAGAAACTTGTTGAATTTTGTTTCCCCCAACCTTGTTAACTCATTTCATGTGACATTGACATTTAACTTTTTTATACCACCCATGGTGTTTTTATTTTATATTACCCAGTATTTGAATCAAATTAATACTTGAATTTAAATGAATTGATTTATTAGTATATCTTTTTACTTAGGTTAATGTTGATTCATTGAATAAATAGTTTTTATATAATAGTTATATGATTCGGTAAACTCGTCGAATGTAATTGGACATGAAATGTTATAATATTGGTTATAATCTAGGACATTAATTCTTGAGAATTTATGAGTGGAATGACATGTGAATTGAAATGGTTGTGGATTCCTTGATTAGTATACCATGAATATAGATTCTATATAGATTACATGGAAGTTTCACCCATTATTCATGATATATTGTAGAAGGTAACTTGTACATATATTCTCAATATAACATGAATTAATTTGACATCAAGTTAAATTTTACCCCTTGGATCTGCTGTGGTTGACTCCCATTAGACATGATCTGTTCACACGATCATTGGAATTCACTAGTTCCATTACTAAGATTCCATCAAGATCTTCCAAGGAATCGGTGGTCATGTCTTTGTCTTATAAACCATAGATTCATCACTGTGATGTCTGAGACATATTGTTATGTAGAATGGCCATGGAAAAGGTGACACATTTTTTTGTATGTATCAATCATTGTTGATATGAGATACAAGTTTTATTTTGTGGACTTGGTGGATATGATAAATTTTATATATGTTATGGATGTGGTATTTAATTTGGGTTTCTTTACATCTAACTTGTTACAATATCTTGGCACTTGTTTTCTCGCGATCCATTTATTGATGTATAGGATCACTTGTACTTTACTTTTTCCCTTGGGAACATTAATTTAAATACGGTAATACATCTTATTCCATAAATACATCTTATCAAATATTACATTTCCATGATTTATTATCGACACATTGTGTGGAAACCTACTAGGATTGTATCTCATAGCCTAATAGGTCCATCATTGGGTTCCACGAAACTCCTTATTAAAGTAGGTAGGGGTCATGGAATGCGCCCACAGTTTTATACATGACATTGTGCCATTCATTGAAGTAGATGAATGTACAACTGAGTTGAGGATCGTGATTCTAGAACGGTTAGTATTTTGTATTTATTTTATATAGATACATGTATTTTATTGATTCCCATATAAATATTTTTTATTCATTGTATATTCTTGTTATGATCATGATGTTATATGATATTACATGTGGAATTTTCATATTTATCATTATATGTTGGTTCTTTATCCAATGTCTTATTGAAAATGTACTTTTAATATTGATTCTAATGATTTATACCACTATGTTAAGCTTTATCAAGATGTAATTAATATCCCTTGAAAATCGCACCAGGACCATTGCAATAGTGGAAAGCATTTTTTGGTTGGGGAGATGCACATATGTATTTGTGTACAGAAAGGAACAGAGAACCATTCAGTGGAATCCAGGTCATGGACGTTACAATTTGGTGTCATATTTTTTTATTATTTTATTTAATATTTTGTGAAAATCGATATGGATTGAAAAGAATTGGAATTCTGAAATGAGCAGTTTTATGGTCTTGATATCCCATGTACATGCTAAAACTAAATGGCCCTGAATGAATATGTGTCCTCGATCAGGGATATTATGGTTGTTTTAATTCCACCGTTGGGTGATAATCATGAATTATGATGTTATAATTGATATGATTATGGGTTATATTTTTCTTCATCCTAATGAGATGAGAGTATTCTATTAGATTCTTCATTTTAGGCACCAACTACAGTTCATATTCCATTCAATATGACATTCCATATAAGAGTCATTTCCTGATTCCATGACATTGTGATATGTTCCATGAGTGATATAACAACAATATTGAGAGATATTTTTTTATAGGGAATTGTAAAAAATGGTTTAAACTTACAATTCTATCAATAGCCTATATACTGATATCCATATTAGGAATTATCAAACACCCTATGTAGCCAATTGTTCCACATTGAGTAATGTAACATGAGTCACGTGGGAAGGAATATTTTATGGTATAGATTAGAGGGATTCCATATTTTGGATAAAAATAATAATGATCCCTTATACATCATAATTAGTGAACACTTTTGTTCGGAAATTTAAATTTACTTGTGAAAAAAATGAAATGGAAGTTGATAATTATGAATCAATTTCTTGACCATTACCCAACATTAATGTGGGTAGTATGCAGTGTCTCTAATGTCTTTTATCACTATTTATTTTTATACAGTCCTTGTTTTAAGAGAAAACTATGTCGTAATAAATTTTTAAGGGGTTTTTGTGACATAACATACACTTTTAACTACATAGTTTGTTATTGAAAATGTTTGTGGAATGTGTTTATAATTATAGAGTATATACACCATGATGAACTCCAGTCATACTCCAGGAGGGTGGAACTTACCACTATAAAGAGGTAGTTGGCAATGGGATACCATTGGATCCTCCTATAGACTCAACTGAGGATCAGTTTTTTGTTCTTCACATCAGGGTTGTGGATCATTTATAGGAGACAATTTCAATCATTATGTTGACATTCCAAGGATCACTCCATCATGCCTTATCTATTACTCAATTGTTGCATATTTTCTAGTAGAAACATCCTCTGAGGTTCTCCGGGGATAGTGGTCTATATGCTATTGAGATTTTTCGTGATATTACACGATTTTTCTATGAAAACATGAAACATATTTTTAAGAGGATATTAAATTTCATTAAGAATAAGCGTTGGGGAGAAGAAAAGTTCTTGTATGATTTTCAATACAAGGTTGACGAGATGCATGATATAGTTTGACATGATTTCAGAACAATATTCTATTTCTAATTTTCTCCTTAGAATCTAAGAGAAGAGTCAGCAAGTGATTTCCTGTTTATAGAGAAGGGAATTATGATAGTTATTAAGTATTCATCAATCGATTCAAAGTTATTGTATAGTTCAATGAAATACTTGCTGAGGAGGCATCAAGGGACATATGTTCTGAGGATGGTATCTAGCATGTTTTTCGACCAACATTACACATGTTCAGCTATAAAAATGTTAATAATAATGTAAATGTGGTGATTGTTATAGAGGGGAACCATTGTAAATTTTTTTTGTAGAGTATAGCAGTGAACTCGATCGATCTAGTGGTCTAATGTCTTGCTAAAAGAAGTGTCTTTTTATAGATTCCCATGAGAAGAGTACCTTCCATGACTCATGTTTCAGTATTGTAAAATTCTATCGTCAATGTGGTAGGTGGGGTCACATTGGAGGAATATTTGTGGAAATCAACCTTAAGGGGGGTTGATTGTAAGATCCTAGGATTCAGTATGAGGTACAAATCGTTTAATCACAATAAGGCATAATTGCAGCCTAATGTTAAAAACATTTAGGTCATGGGGTATCAAGGACATTCAGGAATTTTTTAGAGCATGGAGCCCATATTTATGAGAAATTATGACATGTTTCACAATTATTTGAGTCTCTGTAGGGTGATCCTTCTGGATACTAATGAACTTGTGAGGCTGAATAGTGTGGTGCTTCATGACACATGATTTTAGGAATGAATATCAATGGTGGAAAATGAATGTGTGATAGCCAGTGAATATATTTAAGGTGGGATGAGACATGAATCACACAGGTTTTGGAACATCATTTTCACTATCTATGAGAGGTACCCCTATATAAAATAAAGGGCACACGATTGACACACAGATTGGAAAATTGTTTATCCCATCAGTGTAGAAAATTATTTTGTAAAAAATAATAAAATTTACATTCAATATATACATAAATATATTTCATATTTTTTTCTTTTACTTCAATGTACAAAAAATAATGGAGATCGCCACTTTTATCCAATTGTAAAAATTTCCACTGTATCTCCATCTGATATTGAAATTATTCTTTTTCAGACTCATAGGATCCATGTTAGAGAATACTCCATTCCGTTTTATGTCATTCAATATTTAGATTCTAATTTATATAGTTATTTAGGTGCAATCTATTATTACATATTTTTAAGGATTTCATCTATTGATCATTTTTCTGGAGAAAAATTTCAATTAGATGTCGATACTAGATGATCACTCTACTAATGTCTTACTGTAGGTGTTCTATAAATTTCATTAATAGTTTGTTAGTTTATAGGGAGATTTTTTATTTTCCCTCCCACATAAAATTTCAGCATGTCCCCCAAAAATCAATTGAATAATTAAATAAAATTTTACCAATTTTTTTTGGAAAGATAACAATTTACATGATGCTTGTGATAGGTTTTTTCGAAACCAATGTTACTCATGCGGTATGAAGTTGATATTTTCAATTTTTATGCAACCAATGGGGTGTGTATTTGTTTGTTTCTAAATATAGGAATCCCATTTATAAATGAATGTAATTGAATTGAAAGATTATGTGATATTTTTATTCCTTTTAATATTAAGTCATAGAAAAAATAATTTATATGAAATTTTTAAATGAGTATGTAAACTAATTGAAAGTATTTGAACATGAATAGATATTTGAGTTTGTATACTCATGGGGAATGAGTTTGTGTGAATTGTGGAATCAATAAATTTTATAATTTAATTGGTATTGGATCCCTTGGATGGTTTACTTTGTATCATGATTCCTTCTGGATTCGATGGGAATCTCAGCCATGGGTGATGATTTAATGAAGAAAATCCTTGGACCATTATTCATCAAGGATCCTGATTCCATATGATAGAAATGGAATTTGTACTACATGGATGCAGCTTGCTAGAATCACATCGGACATGATCTGTTGAAATTATATATGGACCCCACTCGTTACATTATCGATTATCCATTTATATTATCAAGAAACTCGAAGAGGATTACTTAGTATTCTATACCTATGATATTCCATTACATGGTCGACACATTTGGTTAAACAGAACGGACATGGTAAATGTGACACATTTGGTTCAATGGAATGATCATGGTTGATATGAGATACAATTAGTAAGGCATGGACATGGGGGAATATGATACATTATGTATATAGGTTGGTAAGATTATTTAGATATGGTTACTTAACTTATACCTTAATGCAAGAGGTTGATTTTTATTTTCGTGTGAGCGAAGTATTTCAATAATGGAAATCATGTTGTTTATAATTTCATTCACACATTAACTTTTGTACTTTAATACCTGTCATACCATGCAGACTTCATAGATTATATTACAAATCAAATATTTTTTATTGACACTTTGGGTCATGAACTACTATGATTAAATCTGAAACCCTATTTAGGTCGTTAGTGAGTGCAATGATATGAATTATAGATGCATGTAGGGATCATAGTCAGATCCCATAGTTCAATTATAGAATTTAGTGAATGATTAAGAGTTGGGGAACATGGGACCACTCTAAAGATTTTGATTCTAGATGGGGTTGTTTTGGGACATTTTGATATTTTTTACATGTATTGTACTGTTTATTGTAAACATATCTTATATTCATGGTAGATATGTCACCTGATCATAATTTTATATTATATAACTTCTCATATTGTCATATATATAATGAAACTTCTTATGTTTATCTATTGTATGGTTTATTTACTACTTATCCTATGCATGTTTCTATTCTCTACCATTTTTTTACACTCTAACAAGAAGGTATAATATCCATTTAAACACAATATAGTCTCTTGCAACAAGTCAGACACCTATAGAATATGGGGAGATGCACATGAGTCCATCTGGAGAACTTGGATTCAAGAACTATTCAATAAAATCTCGGTCTGGGATGGTACATATTCTATATTCTTCGATGATGGATACATTACATATCCAATTCCATGTTCTTTATATAATGTAATAAATTATTATATTCTAGTATGGAAATAATAGTCGAATTACAGATACATGTATGGGAATTGACTAAAGGTATCTAATTTTATATTTGAAATTAATAGGGTTATATATACAGTACATGGAGAGGAAGGAACCCAATTAATCGAGGATATTAGAAAGGTAATCATATGGATTAAATGTATGTAATACTATTGTTATGTTTTCTATATAAGAATGATATTAACATTTAACAGAAATATATTCCTATAAAATATTATCTATTATTATTCTATTTTTTATGATAAAAAAATATGTGTTAAATAGATATATATAAGTAACTAAATAAATGGTGATTAAAAATATTTCAATATTATGATAGAGGAAAATGTGTATATACTAAGAGATATCAAATCAGGTTTTGTTTTACTCATGTAAGTGATGTGATAAATCTTAGAGTGGCCATTTTATGAAATAAGACTCTCCTCATACGTAAATCCATAACATTGATGAATCCCAATCTTATCTCATGTGCCCAAATACCTAAATTGAAAGAATGTTGGATCAAAGGAAATTTGAAGTGATATAAAATTAGCATCCCTAAACAAAACTTTTGTTAATCTATTGAACTACCATATAATGGTTTAAGTGTGTTATTCAGGATATATATTATCTATATTAGTTTTTATACTCCAAAATAAAATATTTAATTGTTAATTTCTATATATTAATCTTCACATCAACAACTTACAATTCATCCCATTTATAAAAATAACCATGATATAATATGAATATTATATGAAATAAACCTATTATGGTAAAGATAAATCATATTGAATTCATCATAATCACTGTAAAGGAAAATTAACCCACCATTATTATTGAAAAGTGGACCATAATACCCAACTATAAAGGAAATGGATGTATAAATACATTTTCTAGATTCTATTGTAATTAAATTATTATTTCTTACAACACAACATTATTTATTCTATAAAGAGATTCCATTAATCGATGATATCAGTTATGGGGACCAGTGACAATTCCTATAGTCATATTATCCCACTTCCATGATGCTATGGGTAGTGGTTATAATAACCCTTTACTATTTGGTCTCTCTGCCTTCATTTTCTGACGTATCATGCTCCATGTAGTGTGGTTTAAAATCTCCCATTTCATGTTATCACACATAAATTGATCTACTAGGTCCCTATATATTTTAGTTCTACAGGATGTATAGAGAATATAGATCCACAAGCTTCATCCATTAGATCCATCACTATTTTTAAAATATTTGGAACACATAGCCTAGTTTTATATTTCAGTATCCATTCATGATCAACATTATACTCATCAAACATACAATTTTTCATAACCTATATTTTATTCTATAATAATGGGTCTTCTATTAGATATTTATTGATCTTATATAGTAATTATGGTTAAGAAATCATTTGGGATAGGGTTGATTATTTCCTTTCACTTTTAATTCCCACGTCTAGTTTTAATAGGTCATTAATCAAAATATCAATATGAATCCTCATAAATTGCAGCATAATACTATCTTACCTACATAATGCATCAACTGCATTATTTTCTCTTTTGGGGTGATAATGAATTGATGAATCAAAAACATTATGAATTTCCAACTATCCCCTGTTTCTCAAGTTCAATTCCATTTATTTGAAAATATACATCAAACATATATGGTTGACATATATATAACTCATTTCTCCATATAATGATAGTCCGTCGGTATCTTTTAAAGAGAAAACAACAACAGCCTACTCCAGATCATGCGTAGGGTAATTCTTCTCATGAGGATTTAACAAGCGATATGCATAAGAAATTACATTGTCATTTTTCATGAAGGAAAACCAAGGACATTCTATAGTGGCATCACTAAAAAAATTGAATCATTCTCTGACATAGGGTAGATATTACACAAGTGTGGAAACCAATTTCATCATTAGTTCTTTGAAACATTTTTCACACTCATTTGTCTATATGAACTTGTTCACCTTTTGAGGTAGCATTGTATTTCATTTATAAATTTAGGTAATGTCGTTCACAATACACCTTTAATATCCTACTAACATAGTGAATCCTTGAAACTCAATTACTATTATTGGCTAACCCCCCTCCTCCATAACCATGGTCTTGTTAGTTTCTATTGATAATTCTTCATTGTTGATAATGTGCCACAAGAAAAAAAATCGTAACCAAAATTATAATATGCTAAACATTATAAATAGGATCTCTTTCCTCATAGTTTGTAATATAGCCCATGGATGGTCCTCATACTCCTCATGTATATTGTATTATTTTAGAACATCAACAATAAAAACTACCACAATGTAATCAATATAGTCCTTAAAGACACTATTCATTTAATCAAAAAATAATAGCAGGTTCATTGGATACGTTGAAGGTAATAAAATCAAAATCATAATGTACATACCTACATTGGATGGAGGTATTTGGAATATCTTCTTTATTCACTTTCAATTGATGATAATATTATCGAAGATCACTCTTGGATAATAATTAGGCACCACAGGGCCGGTAAAATAAATCCTTAATCCTTGGAAGGGGGTATTTGTTCCGCACTATGATTCCATTAAGTTATTTATAATCAATAAAAAGACGCATTGATCCATCCGTATTTTTCAAAATGTGAACAGGTGCTCCTCGTTGAGAGAAACATGGTAAGATAAACCCATTATAAAAAATATCATGAATCTATTTCATTAATTCCTCTAACTCCGCATTTAGCACATATATGAGGACTTTGATATATGTGCGGATATTAGACAATGTTTAATTGAGAAATCTACCTCTCCTTATAGGGGATGTATAGGTTAATCCATAGGAAATACATTAATGTATTTTGTAATGATATGGAAATTATCTATTAGTAAACTTGTATTTAATTCTTCTTATTCATTCGTTTTTTCCATAAATATGGATATGGAATATTCATTTAGAAAAATCTCATGTTGATATATCACTCCCTTGAAAACAACTTTTGGTTTTCCAATCATGTCTATAATGATTTCTTTACTTCTACAAATGCTCTTATAATTATTCATTGAGAGGTAGTACATCCCTATTATAATGTAGAATTCCATAATTGGAATGAATACAATATTTTTTATGATATTATGCCCACCAAAGTGAATACATGAGTTTCTATAAACTGTTGATGCCTGAATAAACTGTCCAGGAGTCTAGAGTGAATAATCTACTTCAATATGTTCAAGGATTTGTTATATATTCTTTAAAAGGATATAATAAATAAAGAAATGTGTTGAACTAAAATGAAACAAAGTACATTATAGATTTTAGATAACAATGAGATGACCATCAACCACATCATTTGGAGCTTCAATATCAACTTTCTTGGTAGAAATATCACAGCCTTTCTACCGTAACATATGTTGAGGTGGATGTTGATTCCCCTCCATTATCTTCAGTTTTGGATAGTGATCAGAAAAGTGTCCAATTTGTAAAAACATGAAGTATTTGAAATCTATATGGGAATTAACCATCATTCCATTTTAATTAATTTTGTGATGTTTAGGTTTCACCTCACTATGATAGTTCCAAGAAATATGCCCATCTCTTCAACACTTGTATCAGTTGCTACTCCCAAGCACCCAGTTCCCCAAATATTTATTCCCACATTTGTTCCATGTGGAATGTTTCAAATTATTTCCTAATGCTCCATGATCAATGTTACTCTATAATCTTGGATTCATTGATATCATATTTTCATTAGATATATGGGAACACAATGTCTCTTCTAACTCTAGTTCAATCTTTTTTGAACTTCTCACTATCTTCTAATAGTCGTCATTGTAGTGATTCCCTATAATCATATTTAGATGGGGTCTTATTCCACCAAAGAATGTATCACCCTTTACATTAAGATCCATGAAGAAACCTAGTGGTTTATCAAGAAAGTATTCTAAATTTCACCTCCTAGATTCCCACATAATAATTTCCCTTCTACTTCATCACTAAGAATTCCTTCTTTAATTTAATTCACATTGAATGGGGAAAATATTTTTTGTAAAATGATCCAATGAACATTTCCGACTCCAAAGAATAAATCATGGTTCTTGGATTTTTTTTAATCATTGTCCACCAATAATCTTCTTTTCCCTCTATGTGGTACATGCCCAGGGTGGCTTTCTCTTATTTTGAAAAAATGAGTCCATAAAATTACTTTTCTATAGGTCTTATACATTATTCAGTATTAAATGGGTTAGTAGATACAATAAATGTACATGGTCTTTGACACATAGTTGACTCAATGGAAATTTTTACCCATCGAGTTTAATGTAGTGTCTCGACATGATTTATGTTATTTCACATAACTCGAGTCAGTTTATTTTTCAATCTCATGAAGTTATCCATTATAGCATACATCGGAGGATTGTTAGAGCTTGATCTGTTGTGCACACCATTTACACAGTTCCTCATATATCCCTATATTTTATAATATAATAAAACACTAGTGATTATGGTGATTCATTTATGAATATTATAATAGTAAATGAATTTTTATACCTTCAAACAACATGATTAAGTATTTTATTCCTTAATAAAAATTACATTTTATATAAACCCTTCATAATGGTTCATATAAAACATGTGCTTAACCAAAGATATCAACTAGGAGTGTGAAATCTAGAGTATTTTAAGGCCAATTGTCTTGTAATAGTTCACATTCAGGTCTATTTGAATGTTGTCCATTCAGGTTCTACACCTAGATACATCTGTTCTAGAGCTAGATCCACTTTTTTGTATCTATATAGGAATTTATTTTATTAAAAACACTTTCTTAATAAATTAACAAAATACAATGATTATTCCTATATTTTAACTTTTCCATGAGGTTCTTTCTAATGTTTCTAAATCCTAATTTTCATCAAATAACTATGATTTCCTTTGATAACAACTATGGAATCCCGCCTTTTTATTAAATAATGTTGCATTTACTTGTACAAATAATTCATTATTAATGTTTAGTTTCTATAAAAAATGGTATATAATACATGAAATATAAAAAACATTATTCTAATACACTCTTATGACTACATCATAGGTTTAGACTATGTATATTTATTGGATCTCAAAACCTAGGGACATACCTCAACGAAACTGGTGAGCATAAGGCAGAGTAAGTGAAACAAGGGGAATAATTTTACATGTAATGTTGGGAAATGCATATTAGAACAAAAGGAATGTCATAAAGGCATGAGCAAGAGGCATATAATTATAATTAGAACATGTTTCATAACATGCAGTTGTGGCTACAACCATTAATTTAGACAATCATTAGAATATCAACATGTTTTTTCACTGAGGTGTCATAAAAATTAACAACATTTTCCACTGAGGTATCATAAAACATAACATATCTAGTGATTAAATACATTACCCAATTCATCAGAGATATATCATGGAACAAATTTAATACTTCTTAATTAATTCAATCCACATAGATCATGTTAAAAAATTACATAAATAACCCATGGTGAATAAAAGAAATTGGTTTAATATAAAAATCCCAAATTTTTAAAATGTTCTTAAAGAAAATATCATTATGTCATTTATAAACACAGGAAAATGAATATGGGTTTTATATTTTTCAATAAAAGAATTAGTTAAATCATTCTTACATCTTGGTGAATATATCTACAATAAAATGATATTTGGGTCTTTAGAAAAAGAAAATAAAAGGGAATTTCATGAGGATAAGTGAGATATTTTAAGAAGTAAAATTGGCAACATAACTGGTATAAAATATTGTTTTAAAATGGGAAAAAGATAATGGATAGGGGTATCCCATTCATAAAATAATTTTAATATTTTTTGGGATATAATAAAGCTTTCATGAGTACATATGTTTTAAAATTTAATGATATTCAACATTAAAATGGAATTTGAAAGAAAAGAAGATGTTGGGATTTTCCTTACCTTGATGAGTAACATCAAAATACAATATTATAACCATGGGGTACTTAATAGAATATTGTAATACTCATTGGTAGGTAAAACAATAATATCATCATCTAGAATGTTTTTTGAGTTAATTAAATGATGAAATGGGTGGTTATTTGTAGCAATAGTGGGGGATTATTTTATTAATTTCCAAATGATGTATTTGGAAACCTAGGTAGTGGTAAAAGATAAATCATGTTCATGACCATGGTACACGACACATGGATCATATGTTATGTAATGTTATCCCACAATAGTTTCCTATAACTTTTCAATTTCCTTTTTGGTAATTAAAATTAATGTTTTTCAAAAATAACATTTCTAAAGATAATGTTTCCATATTATAATTTGGAAGTTTAATAAAAACTATAAAAATAATTAATATTAATAAAATAAAATAATATAATATATGTCAATTTTATTGGTTAATTAGTTATTACATCAATATGAAATAATTACTATCTCACTAAACATACTGAAAAATCAAAACTGCATTTTTTACTGTTGATAACAAAATAATGTTTTTTAGAAAATTTTCATAAATTTACCCTAACCTAATTTCGACATGCTATTTTGAAAAATTTTATTTAGTTTTTCATAATAATTCTATATTTATAATAAATAAAATTTATTAAAAATAATATCATTTTGAAAATGCATAGTAAAATTTTAGACACTTGAAAGAAATTTTAATTTATAATTTATTTTTAAATAAGAGTGTTTTAATCATATTATTTCATTAGAAGAAAAAAATATTGGATTAGTTTATTATAATAATAATATCATTTCAGATATTTAAATTTTCAATATAGAAATTATATTTTTCATATTTCATCTCAATTTTAATAAGGAAAACATTTCTTAAAATAAAAATAATGGAATAAAAATATTATTTATACAAAGGGATTAAAAATTATGAAACTCGATCCTCAGCACATTAGCCCTTATAAAACCTACATACAACCTAAGGGTGAGGTTTGGGTTATTGAAAAACACATTAGATGAATTGACTAACATCACAAGATTGGTAATTTCTATAAACATAAACTTATTTCATAACTGATTTCCTTCGAGCCTCACTTTCTAGATCTTGAAATGGGCTTGGTCATCAGTGAATAACAATGATGCAACCTCCCTCCCATGTTCTGATAAATGGGCTTCATACGATATGACTCTTCTAGTTGATACCATCATTATACCTTTTTTATTTAATTAATTTTATACTTATTAATGCAAATTATTATGTTAAAATTATTATCAAGAGTATTGTTTCCAATGGTCATATAGATTGGAAATATTAACCAACGATCATATAATTATCAAAACTCAGTGGTAACATTTCTATTTATACAAACTTAATTGTAAATTTTATATAAATTTTCATGTATAATATAACGCAATTTTTTATGAAAAAATTATCATTCAATTTGTTTGGGTTGTTACATGCAATCTGTATGATTTATTCATTACACTTACATAGCTTACTTATTATAGTTAAAAAAAATTAGAATAATCATCATACAATTACAATAAATTGTTTTACCATTATAAAAACTTCTTTGAACCCATATAGATGTTATAATAATTTTATTGTACCATTATAAAATGTAAATAAATTTCAATATACACTTTCACATCCTATTTACCAATTATCATACCCTTACGTAGCAAGTTATTATACCTTTGAACAGATTTTCTAAATTGTGTTTCACCTTTACATAGGGATATTAACATTAGTTATTGCGTGTTACTTAATGTTACATTTACATAACTGAATTAATAACCTATCTATCTTTTCATATCAAGGTATCAACACTTAAATTAATCTACAATCTCATCTTAACACTTTTTTATGATATTCATGGTATTCTCATTTGTGGTATGCTTATAATTTTTTTTTAATGTTTAAATGGATTTATAAATTCATAATAGGGATTTCAAATCTATATTTAGTATTTATATACAATTTTTAAAATATTTAATAGACATTTAATTATTTCCTTCATTTTCACATATTTTTAATGCATATAATAGAAATACATTATGTTTATTATTTTTTGGTTGATTTATTTGATATTGATATTTATAAAATATTTTTGCTATCAAATGATCTCATTGGAAAATTTTTTTCTTATTTTTATTATAGTATAATTAAATTTTGATATTATTATGTTTTTAATAATGTATAGTTATTTGATAATCAACATTGGAATCTTATATAATAACATTTCATAAAACATTTGTGTTTTCTTTTACATATTGTTTGGGAATTTTATTAACATTTTAACAAGTGATTTTTTAGTATTTATTTACAAAATAGTTTTGAAATTAAGAAGATAATATTTTGGATTATATCATTCCCTCTCTAAGATAATTTTCCAAATAATATTATTACATTGATTTTAATTTTAAAATGAAATTTTTCGTTTTTTTTGAGTAAATTATTTTTGAATTGGATCAAGATATCTTAAAAAAAATATGGTCAAGATTCATAGAAATTGTAATTATTCAACTTAAATCCCCCTAGTGGATAATATAACATTACTGAAAGATGATAATCCTATAAATTGAGATCATAGAAATCTACACATTACATTGAAATTACTTGACAATCATTTGTTAATTTCTATAATACACAATTTATCTCAATTTTGATTCTTTTAAAAATTTAATTTCCCTTTTTTAGTGTGAATTATATTATAATATATAAATAATAAATATATTCTTTCCAATTTTAAATTTCACCATATATATTGATATAATTGAAATGAATCTTACAAATGAATGCTTCTTAGAAATCCAATCCCCTTATTATTTTGCAAATATTTTTTGTCTATATATGTACAGTAAGAGATATTCATTTTTTCATTAATATTAAAAATAAACATGAAATTATTCTTTGGTCTATATCATTATTATAAATGATCTACTTCATATTTTACCATATTGCATACTTTAACATTAAAATAAATATATATTTTGGGTATCTTAGCTACCATTAATCAAATTTGGTGAATAAAGTATATGCTAAAATGATTGAGGTAGAAGCCATAGAAATACCATAATATTTTATTTATTAACATCGTAACCAAATATTGAATCTCATTTACTTCCAAAATTTAATTTATTTATAACATTAAATAATTCATTTAATTATTTTCTAATCCCTAAAA
Source organism: Viscum album (assembly GCA_963277665.1). Classification (NCBI taxonomy): domain Eukaryota; kingdom Viridiplantae; phylum Streptophyta; class Magnoliopsida; order Santalales; family Viscaceae; genus Viscum; species Viscum album. Next base: position 1,249,281,593 of record OY728122.1, on the reverse strand, counting down.
TCATTTTAATATATTAATATTAAATCTCTCTTCATTTTATTCTTCCACTTTTATTATTATATATTATTATATTTTATAACTTTAAAAACATTGATTATTTCATATTTTATTAAAAATATGATGTTAAAAATTGTTTTATTTTCAATCAATTTTTAAAATTGAAATTCATCCCCCTCCCACTTGACATTGTATCACTTATCTATGACCTACACCATGGACCCTTTTGTAGCCATTAACTTATATGTCAACCAGGGGATACCACATGTAACCCCTACCATTCATTAAAATACCCCCTTTTCCATGTTAGTGTAAGGATCTCTATATATCATTTGATCTATACATATTATAGGATAGAATGGTCCTAATTATCGATCATCTCTTTAATCGATCAATCTTTCTATGTCCATTTGATATTATGGATTAGATAACACACCAAACTCTATAAATTAAAACAAAACACAAGAAAAGATGGTTATATATATATAATTTTCTATCACTAGATCTAATTAGATATAGTTATATATCATTGTTTTTTGAGTCATGTCCTTCTTGAATATCGTCATCCAAAAACATTTTCTAAATTTATACTAAAATTAAATAAAATCATAATCCCAATTTCAGGACCAAATATTTATAATTTAATTGTAATGAACCAAATCTAAATGATTTTAAAATATTGGTAAGGGTTTTAATTAAAATGAAATTACCTTAATTATTTTCATTATTATCATGACTAAGTTATTTCTTATTTCATATTGTCTATATTAATTATTTCATATATAATATACTTCCTGATTTAGATCTATGATGAATCAATCTCACATTGATTACAGTTGAGATAGAAAATACAATCAAGGATATCTCTTAAAATATAAAATTTATTTTTGAAATGAATGAATCTACATGTTCATCTTATTTGGAAATGTATATTATTTTTATGTATATATTTTTTTTATATAGGTAAATAAATTATAATGAATTCACTAAAATATCATCTGTATAATCAAAGAACCACATAGCACGATAAAATTCTAACACACTCTCTTCTAATCATTGATAATATCATCATCATCAATTTTTTCTTCATTAAGAGAATAATACAGAAAAATAGAAATATAACAAAAACGTTATAATATTTTTTAATGTTTTAGCCATTAAATTAAATATTTATTAATTCACTAATTATATATATACTATGATTATCTCAGACTAACTCCAAAATAAAACCCTAATAATAAATCCCCTTAGTAGTTTGAAAAGGAAACCATATTTATTGATCTAATACTCTTTATGTAGAATTTTAAAATTTCCCCCATAGATGTTCTGAAAGATCAACAAAAATAATTCTTTTTTCATTTTCTAGTTAAAATCCACTAAAAATAAAATGGATAATATTAAATAAATATTAGCATAACTGGTTCCAATATATTCTATATGTATACCAAACAATGAGTGTTATCGGATTCATTATCGATAATATCATGGAAATCTACAACCTCTCTTCCTTTAAAATTTTAATAATTGAAGTGAAAACTACTGAAATTGAATTTCGGCTACCATAGCCTCTCAAAATTATTTTATTTTCATCCATGAGTTTTTTTTCCAAATTAAACATGATGTTGTTTTAAATATGAATTTTATATAATGAAAAATAAAAGTAATAAACTATTATCTTCATCCACCCACATTCCCATCAATTAATTGGTGAACCTAGAATCGAAAATAATGGTTATGAATGGAATATTTTGTAACCTCATCCCATAATTCACAAATAAGACACCTAACTTTATCTAGTATATATTATTATATACACAAAAATAATATAAGATGAATTAAAAATGTACATAAATAATAACTCTCACTTGTTGTCCGTATTATTTATTATATGTAATGAATTAATCAATAATAATTTAAGAATGAAAAATATCGTTTTAGGATTCTTTTTAATTACCCTTAGATAGAATCACATATAGTTAATAAAATCATAGAAGGTGGAGATTTAGAATTTTCTAAAACATTATTGAAATTACTAATTAATACTCATCACAATACGTTAGAAAATGGATAAATCTTTTAAATCACTTTTATTAACAGAAAAAAATATAAAAAATGTTAGATGAAACAAGTAACTGGGTAGAAAAGTTATTTTTATTATAAAATTTCCTCTTATAAACTAATTATTTAAATATAGATTGTTTTAAATAATAATATAAGAAAGGATTTGATATCATTATCATTAAAAAATAATATATAGTTGATAAATATTAACAAAATTACGTAAACGTACTATGATAAAATTAAATAATGGGTTTAAATCTAATATATTACAGAATACCCTAATTTTTATAAAAATAATACTGAATCGAAATCTTATTAAAAATAAAAAATTTATAACTAAATTATGCATTAAAAATAGAGATCACGATTAAAAATTATTGTAGGTAACAATACCAAGTTTCTAAAATAGATTTTCTTCCATTACTATTTTATTGAAATAATAATTAATAATGAAAATGTTTTAAGGGGTTTAAGAATTCCTTTGACAAAATATATTTATATTTGTGACAATATATTTATGGGGAAACAAAAAAAATTGAAAAATACAACATTTGAGAAGATAATGAATTTAAAAAAGGGATTTTGTTTTTTATTTAAAAAATTTATGGTTAAAAGGATTAATATTGATTTCTTTCAAACAAATAAATTCATTATATGTAGTAAGTAAATGTTGATTAGCATCAAGATGCCTAATTATTAAACAATTTTATTAAATGATTCAAAAAATTCAATATTGGATTGAAAATATTTTTTATTAAGAAATTAAGAATTAAAATTATAATAAATTTCATTTGAAACATCCACTTAGATTTATATCATCATTTCATATATACTTATATATATATATATATCGAAAACTCATCAAAAAATTATAATATCATTTTACTATGAATAATTGAAATAATCCCTAATGTCTTCATTATATGATCATAGTTGTTATATCTATTAAATATTTATTCCTTGAAAAATGTAGATAAATTATTCAAATTCCTTATAAAAACAATGGTATACTATTAAATATTCTATAATGACTACATAGTTTCAAAATCATAGTAAATAACATTATTTTATAAATTTATAAACTTGAATAAGTAAAATCAAAAATATTTTTACGTAATAAACATTTAAATTATACTACACATTTTATATGATTACTGCATGATCATCTTTCATGATTGACTAAAATAATTTTTTATAGTCAGATCCTATAAACTGAATGGTTGAATCAAATTTCCATCACAAATGAATACGATAGATATCATTGTAACCATAAATAAACAACAATATTAACTTATTTACTCTTTCAAAACACTATATCACATATAAAAATTCATCATTGTTGTTTATCTTCTCCTCAATTATTCTTTATGGTATTCTACGGCATGAAAAACCCTAAATTTTTCTAAATCTAAAAAACCACAATACCATCTTGTTATGCCGATCTCATCATTCAAATAAATTAAAAATATTGAAACAATGGATACATGGATCCTGAATATTAAAATAGGGATGTAATTTTTCCAAATAATCAATTGTTTTCTTATATTCACAAATCATTATAGATTAATACCATTGTGTATATAAAGAGATCATGTCATTTTTGTAAGAGAATAATAAAAATGAAAAAAATAATATTAATCTCTATATATCACAAAATTTTATACCATTTTTTAAATATCATAGATTTTAAAATGATAAGGAAAATAATTATAGGAAAATTACCATACGAACAAGGTAAAATAACAAGTAAGGCTGAAAAAAAGGTTTCTATATATATTTTTTAAAATATTCAATAAATTAGTTCACATTTTATTATATTGATTTTGAGAAATATTATTTATAAAAATTAACTCTAAAAATGACATAAAAAACAACAAAACACATATAATATTAATGGTACTTTTTTGTGCTCATTTTAATAATGAAAAAAATCACAATTGAAATAAATATTAGTGAATAAAATAATCCACTCATATTAGAGATCTGTATTAACTTTATTGAAATATTTGTATTCCTTAGAAACTGATTTTCTTATACATTTTGTGGTTTTGGTAAAATTTATAGAGGAAAAATTATAGGTTATAATTAGTTATATAGTGGGTGTAGTAACTAGATCAATGGTGGAAGGAATGGTAGCTCACAATATTTATAATATAGACAGACTGAGATGTGAATAAAATGAAATAAAACTATATGTAAAATTAATGATCTCATGTGCAATGATATATTAAAATATATTAAAATTATATATTTTCTAACGTGCACAATGTTGGTATCATTAAGGATATCATTTTAAAATATGATCATTTCTGGTGTTTGTGTGTGTGTGTGTGTGTGTTTTATTATCCATTCTCTCTATATTTAAATAAATTGATTTTTTATCCTTTGGAATATTGAGTTTATGAGTGAATAACTCATATTGGTTATGAAAAATATCCTTAATAATGAATATTACACCCAACTCATTTACTTTATCCATTATGATGTCAATATTATTAAAAATATTAATTAATATTGTTCATGTTTTTGTAAGGATTCAAGTGTCATTGGATTTCATTAATTGATTACAATTGTTTAAAATATCTTGTAATGATGTAATTCCTTATTTGGAAAACACTTCCCCTCTGTCATTTATAATTAATGTTTCATATTTCACATGGTTACAGGATACTATATATTGTGTCAAAAAGTCAAATAGTTGAAATATTTTTGGATACAAGGTATCTGTTACATCATAAATAAAATATCGCTTAACTATGCCAAAAAAAATTATAATGGTATTAAATTATTGGTAAATATTGAGTTCAATTTATCCATTATCACTGTACTAATTTGATCTCTGAAAATGAATAATATATATTTTTAAATCTCACACATTTAAATTGGTTATAATTTAGAGGGAACAATGATAAGTATCATAAAAATCAGATTATTTATTTCAATTTCCAACTCTACAAATATTATTCTAATAATATTACACATTTATATGAATCACAATTTAATATAAAGGAATGTTTATTAAATATTCGTAAGAAGAGCCTTAGTGGATAAATTCATTCCTCTAGTTATTCTAATTTTTATATGTAATAGAATAAAATTATAGATGAATTTCTAAAAAATGATTACCATACCTAATTCATTTTAAAATAGGACAAGGAATTGAAGTAGTGGAGACTATTCTAGGAATAATCATTTATTGTGAATATTTATTTTTTAACCAATATACCATATATTTGAAATTATATATAAAGGAAATATTATTACTCATCCATATCTAAACACATTATATTAGATTATATCTTAGGTATAGTTAATTGGGATAAGAAAATTTAATCATATGTATAGAATATGCCACTCCTTTCTCCTCATAGGAATTTTCAGTAGTTCTTTCTTGATAATGGTTTCAATTACCTAAATTAGATTAGTTTTTTCTATTTAATGGATAAAAAATAATTATACATTTTTCAATACTTTTTATGAATTCATTATTCATGTTTATTAATAATATGTTTTCCTACTAAAAATATATTCCTTACTCACAATATATAATTAAATAATTCTAAACAATTAGAGAAGTTTATAAAACTATAAATTAGATATATATAAGTAACATCAAAATGATTCTTTATAATAATATTATCACCCATTAATCCTTGTATCTGATTTTCATCACTTTTTCACACATTATTTATTATTTTCAAAATTTCAATTCGTTTTTATTCATTCCTGAATTGGTCCTCTTCTTTTCTAACATCAACTTGAAAACAATATTTAAGAAATTTAACAATCATAAATAAATAGTACAGATTTTTATCTTGTTAGGTGAGTATTTTCTTTACTTCGATCATCTTCTTCGAAGGAAATAATAAATATCATTATTTGATTTACCAAAAACCATCCCCATGCCTCTAAATTTAGTGATTTCTCATGAATACTTACAGATTACAGCCATATGATGGAATGATCATTACAAACATCAAAATTTTAATCACCATTCCTGTCAACATATTCATCAGTCTCAATACAAAGAGTTGTAACTTCCTCAAATCGAGCATGTCCACAAGGTTCCTATTCTAGATCAATGATTACTTATAATAATATTCGGTGTCAGGATGGTTAAAATTAATTTAATATTGTCTCCACATCACGTAACCACTATTATAAATTTAGGTTCCAATTCAAATTCAACATGTTCTATCATATATTTATATAGGGGTTCCCACCAACCATCATCTAGTTTAATATTCCTTTTCATAGATACACTCTTTAAAAATTTTCTAAATATTACTCAGTACTGAAATATATTCCTTTCGCTTTAAATGCCTATTATATAATGGTAGTACATGGTTTCAAAGAATAAAAATATGGGTAAAAATATCATATGTTTGTCATATAATAATCTATTTTAGTTAATATTATGTCCCTAATTCAACAAGTATATAAAGTTAACATATTATTATCACAATATAAAAAAATATTCTCTCCTTATGGAAATATTATACTATATTATATTAAAAAATATTATTATCAACATTACGGTTTATAGTGTTGGGCATTCTCCCTGATTTCGTTTTAGTTAATTAAAATAAGTCTCTCTATACATAAAATTAATATAAATTTAGTGGGATGATCATTAAAAAGTCTTCAAACTCTCCTTTATAATGGATGTTTAATAACTAGCACATTCCATTGATCTTAGTGGGGTATCATCACAATCCATTAAATATTTATTCCACTTCAACATAATATAGGAATTTAAAAACATTTTTTCAAATATTTCAGGTAAAATTGATTCATTCAAATTACATGGAACAACATTATATTATCTTAGTATCAGGTCCCACCAACCTATACTACATTGTCCATATTATCTTAGAAAAATAACCTTTTGTGACTATTTCATCTATAAGAGATGTATTTAGCATATCATGGGGTATAGAGACACTTCTTAATTATATCTTCAACGATTCGACCACATCAATATTGAAATATAATATTTTTTCCATTGGAAATTATGTTGTCTTGAAAAATAAATATAATGACATTATAGATTTTATTTCATGAGAAAAAGATATTTGTTAAGGGATATTTCAAATCGAGTGGAAAATAGATATTAGAATACATGGGAAAAGAATTGTGTTTTGGGAATGGAATTTAGGATAATTTAATTTCATTTTTATTAAATTAAAATAATAATGACACTAAAATAAATTAACTATCAAAATTGAAATAAACTAATAAATTTAAAAAATTAAAATAATATAAATAATTAATTTAAAGAAAAAATGCATACATATTATAATTAAAAATTAAATTTTTAATCATGAATCCCTTTATCAAATGATCTAATAGTGAAATAATAATATAATAGTGTAGGTCAAATATATTTATAAAAAAAACTCTAAAAATATATAAATAAATATTAATAATGTGAAATTTAATTAAAAAAGCTCATGGGGTTAACAAATTAACCAATGAATTTTCAGGATATAAATATTCCTTTAATTATTAGTAGGACTTTTAAGGATATAGGTATGAAAATATGTTACACCAATAAATACATGTGTAGTATTTTATTTTTTATATTGATCTTTCATGAAGTGATTTCATATATATGTATTCTCAATCATATAATGTGGAATAATTTTATTTGAAATATAGTTGCTTAGGTGTTTTCAAATTTTATAGGTGTAAATATAAATTGAATTATAAAATTTATTAGTGTATATTTCATAGTTTTAATCTATACCAAATAAAAACCATAAACTTTTTATTTAGCAATAATAGTGCATAATTAAATAGGAAATAATATTTTACTATAGCATGATGAATGAATTATTTATTAAATGTGCTAATATGGTGTAGTAGGTTTCCACCACATCCAAGATTATCCTTGAGTTCATCGTGGAATAGTGTGAGACACTATGTTTTTTTTGAAATTTTGTGTGATTATCATATCTTGTTACATTATAGGAAAAAACATAAATCTTCTATAAAAACTATCATAATATATTTTATATAATATTATAAGGATTTTTAGATGTTCTAAATTGAAAAAATAATGATGAAAATTTAAATATTAATTATATGGATTATACAAAAAATTACAACGGATTTGAAACATCCGAACATTTGAAGAAATTTTTATTCAATATGTGACTAAATATTTTGTTCTATTAGGCCATTATAAATAATTTCAACACAATAATATGTTTATTGAAATAATTAGGACATCCAAATATAATTATCACATTTTTTTAATTAACCCTAACATAAAATTAATGATCTAAATGACCATTAGGTTAAAAGAGGTCTTAAATAGCCATCTATTCATTCCCAAAATGTATAAATACCTCTTGAGGATTGTGTCTTTTGGGTACACAATTTTTTTTCATTGTTTTATTATTAATTAAACACATAATGATAAAATATATTCTCAATGGGGTTTTTCATTTGTTATTGATAGAAATTTATGATGATATATTTCCCTATGAACTCTAATATGGTATCACTATAAAGGAAAACAAGTTAATATTTTTCATGTAACACCCACAGATGAATGATTATGATGTCAATCTCTTCACTAATGTGAACTATTTTTAATCCAAATTGTTTCATAGCCCATAGGGTTGGGAAATTTGATAGAATAAAAAAGCTGGTATAGATTTTATGATTGGTGTATTCATAAGAGAGATTTTACCTCTCCCTAAAATTTCTATCAAATGTAATCTAACAAAAAATATTCAATTTTTGATGGATGAATACACATTAAAAAAATTCCATGTGTCATGGAATAACATAAGATAATATTCTTGTTTCTATTTTTTTTAATTCATGATGTTAGAATTATCCTTTTATAAATTCTTTTTTTGGTTTTAATATCAATGGACCATGGTATAGTATAAGGAAAATAAGAAATATCATCATCGCTAAAAACAACCAATAAGATAAAATTATTAGATTGTGTTGTATGTTATTGTTTTCAGAGGTATATATCATAGTCGATCACGACAATGAGGACATTCCCCCACATAATCATTGATATTTTTTAATTATAAATACCAACATAAACTTAATATTAGTAGTATATATTTAATCTTATATATATTTAATATTAAAAAGTGTTGATATTAATATTATGGTGTACCTGACATAAAATTCCAAACTAATCATTGACATAGCATGACAATGAATAAAAATAGAATGAGACAATTGAAATCCACCAAATGAACACGAATCATCGAACAAAATAAAGATAAATAATATCTACAAAATATATAGTGTATGAATCTTTTAAAATAATTTTAATGAAAAATTATAGTTTTTATGTTATCAATAAATTTTATCAGGCACAACAAGAATTCCCACTCAAATTCTAAATAGAGGAATAAAAAAACAAAAATGTTTTGATATATTAGATATTTATTTAATTTGAATCTGTGTTCCAATATAATTTATAAAAACGTTATAAAATTTAAAATGTTAAAAAATATAAGTGGTAATATTTTTATGAATATTTCATAAATGTAATTACAATATTGTTATATTCTCCCCTTAATTACTAAATTTGTTTTTCATTCAAAAATATTTTTTAGATGATATGATTGAAGTTAAATAATAAAACACAATGTGGTAATTCTAAATTATGTGGGTTTCTTAACATAAATAATAGAATTTTTTGACATTTTCATTTATATAAATTTCAAATATTAGGGAATATGAATTAATTTATATTAAAACATGGTAGATAAAATAATGAAATTTTCATATCTGATAAAACCAAACTATTAGTTATTATAAATTGATGAATGAAAAAAATCTTCTTCTTTTTTAATTTTTACATAAATTATATTTTTCATGATTTAATATAATAATTATTAAAGAATTTATTTATTTCATTCTTTATACATAGATATATAGTGTTATATTATTTATAATGAAGTAGTTTTTAGATTAATTACTTAAATATCATTTAAACTAGAATATATTATAAAAACATTTCCTTTAATCTACAAGTTGATTTTTTAATTTATTGTTTTTTATTATTATACATTTATATCAGACTATTTTGGGTGTTCTGTTGTATGTTTTTATAAAAATTTATGGGTTTCTTGTGCCCCGAGTGTGGTTAGTTGAAATAGTACATAAAGCATGTGAGGGTTGTCATAGTTTTATTCGGTGATTAATGAATCTTAAAACATTATTAGGGGAACTATTTGTCCACACCACAAATGTATGTTTTTCTTTTCCAATGCAAGCTGCATTGTAAGTGCATGTTCACATAATCAGTGTATCAAAAACATGGGGTATGAACTTTTTTATATTTTTTATGTGGCCCTCCCAAATATAAAACTATTGGGCTCATCTCCCCCTCTTTTTGTAATCCTCTAGAACATAGTGCATGAATTATCCACATTTATCTTCCTATATGGATTCTCCTTATGTTCATTTCTTTATTTTTATTTTTTCCTTTAAGGTACTCTATTGAAAAACTTTTCCCCTACATTCCACGTTAATTATCTCTCGGTTTATTATTATCATTTGAACTGTACATTCCATGTTGGATGAATGTAGTTTTTGGGGGGAAAAAAATATTTTGGATTTTTATTTCTAGTTCTAGTCCATATTATCTTCATCATTTTTTCAGATTTCTTAAAATTGTTCAAATCATCTGTCTCACATTTAAGGTAGTTTCATCTAGGAAAAAATGCTATGTTTCATGTATTTGGTTTTCTATTTTTTTTTAAAATATTATATGACGTTACTATTATATATGGTTCCTTTGTAAAGTGGAAAAATTAATTTTATGATTTTTCTCAAATAGAATTAATGGGTTTTCCTCACATATATATTTTTTGTTTTGAAAATATGTGTTCAAATTTTCCATGTGAACATGTAAATTACACAATGATTGTTATAATTATAAAATTAATTTTTTAAAGGATATATTATATTGGTGTAATTTTTCTAGGGGTTTTTAGATTAAATAGTGTTTTTATTTTAAATGTCGCATAAAAAGATATATTTTTTTAAATAGATTTTGATTTGGGGGGTGAAAAATGTTTTCATATAATGTATTTATTTTTAAATGATTTCAAATTTATTTTAGTGTAATTTTTTTAATGGTTAAAAATTATATGATTCAAAATATTTTTTAGAAGTATATATTTTTAAGGTAATTTATTTACTTTTTAAAATGTGTTAATGTTTAAATTTTTCAATGCCCCCAAATTTGATCCCAATATTTTGATTTGACTTGGCTCTTTTCTATTTAGGATATTTTTATTTTTTATTGTTATAAAATGTGTTATGTTATTTCATATATATTAACAGTTTTTTATTATTTTATGGTTTTTTATATTAGATGAGACATGTTTATTAACATTTATTAATGTATGAAATTCTCTTTGTTTGATTATTTGATAACCTATACATGGTTCACTACAACTGTGCCCTAGAATAAGAGTGTTGTGTTAACATATGATTTTGTAGTCACATCAAATAATATAAAATGTCTCCTATTTTTTTCTTTTCTGATACTAGGGGGATTGCCCTAGTGATTCTTATATAGGAAATTCAAGTAGCCTGTATTTTGTTTTATATGTATTTAAAGTTGGAATTTCTAAATTTTACATATCTTTTATAGGGTTCTCTACTCTAATGTTTTTTTTTTTCAGTTTCACATATATATTAAAGATTATTAATTATTATATCTTGAGGGTCTTAGCATTTTTCTTTTTCTATAACCTTATTTATTTGGATAGTATGAAACCATTGATTATTTTTATCAATCTCATTGAATTATAGTACACTCTCAATAATTATATTATTTCATTCATGGAATTGTTTATGTTTTAAACATAATATTACATAAATACATGTTTTAAAGAAATTTTTTTAAAAAGAAAATGGTGATTTATATTATTTTTTGTATTTATATAGACATTGTGTTTTCCATTTAGGATTCAATAATTATCAATTTTAATTTGAGTCAGTTGTTTAAATTTGAAATATAAATCCATTTGGAATGAATCATTCTCAATTGAATGAATTATTTATTCTTCTCTCTTATGAGCTTATATAAAAAATATTACGTTCAAAAAATATATTTAAACATTCATTATTGAAATATAATTTTTAAATAACATAAATGACTATATGGTGATATCCAATGATGCATATTCCCCACACCATGTATATACTAATTTGTGTATGATGTTCATATTTTTTGTTTTGGGATCCCAGTTATTCCCTTGATAATTTTTTTTTCCTTTTTCTATATTTTAGTTTTCATCGGGAGGGGCTGAGTAGACTTGGGCTACATGGGTTTGGTTTTTTTATTTGGTTGGGATGTTTTATATTAGCCTTCTTGACCATAATTATTTGTATTTTTTCATTTTCTCTTCACATAATTTGTTCCATAATTTGTATAAATAAATATATGAAATTAAATTTTCAAAGTTTATTTTTTATAAAATAATTTTTTTTATTTCTATATTATTAACTATTTATTCTGTATTAATGGCAATCCAATGTGTTGATATAAAATTCAAAATTCATTATGTGTTTATGTGGGTTGTTTATTTATCATCATAGAATGAAATTATCCCAAAAATTATGTATAGTTATTCCCAAACACTACTTTGTAGTCATTGGAGATCATGAATAACCAATGATCCCTGTGAAAATCTAGGTTCGGTGACATGGGGTTACCCAAGCCAGTTTATTACAAATGATATTAGTTCCATTATTTTCAAAATATTAATATGATTATGATATTCACTATTGTAATTTAGGGGAGGCCTAGTTTTAATGGATAATATGATGGTTGGAACATAAGAGTTAACTTTTTGGAAGGTAATTAGACACCACTATTCATAAGGATACATGTTTTTTCATGGGAAGTCATCATATGGATTTTTATGGGTTTTTTTCTTATTGGGAATGATTATTTGAATCAATAATGTTGGAACCATGTGTTTTATATATTTTTTAGAATTTGTTTTGTTATTTTTAGAGAATATGAGGGAAGAATCTGGGTTATACATATGGTAATAATTTTCCTCTATTTCATGTTCATCCCATATAGACAGTTTTAAGGACATCATTGTGTCAATTTCTAGGTTGGTAGGCAGACTTCTAAACTATATGGCCAACCAATACATAGCTTAATATAACTCTCAAATTATTTTGATCAACCACTTTTTATTCAACATTAATCAAAAGGTTTTTACCACTAGATGAATATGAATTAAAGTGTCCCAAAATAGTGATTTGATTTATGGTTATTTTATTAGCCCTGATTAATTATGACAGAAATTACTTCTTTAAATTTTTATGATTTTGTTTTGGGATGAAATGAGATTTTCAATAACATTTTGTTTCGAGACCGGTTTTCACGCTTTATTTGAAAAGGTTTTTTATTTTTATAAGATTTTTATAAAGTATTTGATTTAAAAAATAATATTACGTTTTATTTTTAAAGGGTTTTAATTTGATAAATTATATTTTAATAAATATTCGAACTAAAAATTTGATTCTCATAATGGTTTCCCTGTTTTCAAAACATGAATGTGTTTGAAAATTGGGGTTTTGAAATCAATTTGTAAAATAATTTCATTTAACATGTAATACTGTTTGAAGTGATTTTATTATGTTTTATAAACTGTAATAGAATGTTTTATGAAGTTTCATTCCAAGGGAATTTTTTCGCAAGGTGGTCTTTAAATTTTTTTATCATTCATGAAATATTGGTTTCTTTTTTATAAAACCCTTGACATTTTAGAATGTCTTCAAAATGAAAATTTATTTATAAATAAAACTATGTTTTTATATGTTCTATGATTTCGATTTAAAAAGTTAATCATTTTCCTTAAGATAAATCTATAAAATGGATTCCTTTAATAAATAAAATGAATTGATTTCATGGGTTGGTTTAATTTTTTATTTTATATGGATTTTTTAAATTAATTTAAAAAATAGGAAGGATCTTGAATTTATTTTCATTGTTAGTATTAATTTTTATTTGTCCCTCATTTTGAAATGACCCAATTGTTTTGATTAAGGAATATGAATTGAAAATATTTAGGTTTTGTGTTATTGGGATCATGTATCCTAGGAGGGTCTTGAATAAAGAATTAAATTGTGTCTTGAAATATAAACCATAGGTTAACTCTCTTTACCTCAAATGTGTATTTCATCAAATTTTTTATCTCCTAATTCTCAAAATTCAGTATTGTATCCAGAACCCCTTTTATTCATAGTATTATCAATGATTATATTAAACTTCATGGTAGAACATGGATGAAGGGTAGTTGAATGGATTATGAATCATGTTAGCATGGGTTACACTTATCTGATTCTTTTTGTTTTAATGAGAAGAAAGATTCGTATGTGTGTTTAGGGGATCATTGATATACTTTTTCATAATATTGATATATGACTCTCAATGAGATAAATTATTTTTAGGTAACTTTTATATGGGTTATTCATTATGGAATCTCAATCTAAGTACTTAAGATATGAGGTTGTTTTGTGGATCTTATGCATCAGGGGATATTATTTCCATCTGGATCTTACATTTTTCCTATATTATTGGGTTTCATTTATAATAGATTTATCATTGAATCCATGTTATCTTCTTGGGGGTTTGGGATATTTGTGGTTTATTTTTGATATATTTATATTGGATTCCTAATGGGTGGCATTCTTTAGCTTGGGTTTTGGGTTACCCTCTTTTCGAGTTCCCTAAACAAATAATAGAGCCATGATATTTATGATAGATAGAATTTCTTACGTTTTTCATATTCATTTGTATTTTAATGATTTTTGTTATACCATGTGTAGGATTAATCAGGAGTGTGCTTTTTGGTTTATTTTATTTAGAATGATGACAGAATTTCTTCATCGGTAAGTGTGATTGATCAATGATACTGAATTCCATTTTATATTTTTTAAAGTGAGCCTTCTTAGTTATGTGACATATATACAGAGTATAACCCTTAATCTACCATTTTATAAGAAGTATAAATAGTTGAAAGAACTTAATAAGTCATCACATTGTCTAGTTTTTGCATTTCTTATTGGTGAGTTGAATTCCGCATAGATATATTGGATAATATATGATGATGTTTTTTTTGGTATTAAGGAAATTTAATTTTGGTTTCTATTCATATCATATTGGGTTATTTTTAGTTCCCACCCACCACTTATTTAGGGTGTTGAGGGGTTATCATTTCAAATGAACCACCATTTAATGATAAATTTATAGAGGTAAAAACCCTACATCTTGGGGTGAGCTTTCACATATTGACATATAAGTTCCCTATTATTTTACCAAATATTTATTTTTCATTATTGTATTTCATTTTAGAAGGGATTTTTGGTTTTATGGTATGTTTTATGTATTTCAGGGTGTCATAAAGATTTCAAAATATTAATATAAGCCTTGTGATTAGAATTCAGTATATTTCGTTATTTATTTCATAGGTTTTTCATGGTTGGATTAAAATTAAGAAAACATGTTTTCCAAACTATATGAGTGTTTTGTGAGTTTCTAGTGAATGAATCATGGTTTGAGAATTTGATTCCTAATTTTCTATCAAAACTATTATGTCTTTACATATTTTAAAATTCATGATTTTCATAAATTGACCTTCCATGGTTTAAATCACTGGGTTTTATATCCCCAGATTATTTAATACCTATATCCCTATATACATTTTAAATTATTTATTAGAATGCTCAATGAATTATACATTGATTATTCTCCATGTCTGACCTTGGTTCCTTAAGGTATGATCATAAAAATCCTTTTATATTTTTCTTATGTTCTATTTTTTCTTGGGTTGTTCTTCAACTACAAAAACATTCTACCAGTTTAGTTGAACATTGGATTTGGGATGATCCTAATATAATAACCAATGATTTAAATTTATATTTTATTTTAAAATATAACAATTTCACATAGCATAAAGCTTATGTTTCCACGATCACAAACAAATTGATAAATAATTCTATTTAAATATGATTGTTATACTGTAGTTATTAGGTTAGCATGAATGAATAAGAATTACCAAATTATGAACTCTATGATGCAGAACAATTCCATTTTAAAAATAAAGAATTAAATCATGAAATTTAACATGGATCTGTTTTTTTACAAGTCAAATAATAAGAATAAATTCTTATTATTGTTCAAAATGAAAGTTTTCTCAAAAGTGATTTGTATTGAATTTCTTATATTGATATTATAATTAATTTATGGAAATTTTAAAAAATTTATTTAGATAATGGGATATTATATTTGATATTATCAATAAAATATAGTCTTTAGATCAATATTTGGGTTTCTTCATAAAACAATTAATATTTAGTTAATTCTAAAAATTGTCCATTTTTCCAAAATAGTCTTTTGTTTTCATATATAATGTAATTAAAAAGTATCCTAATATTTTGTATTTGAATTTTTTAAAAAAATAAATAAATTTAATTAAAAGTAAACTAAATAATTCATTATTAATTAGAATTATATTTTATTTTCATATATAATAAATATTATACTTAAAAAAACATTTTCTTATAAATTATTTTTGATGTGGTTTATGTACATATATTAAAATTCATTTCTTCCAATTTTATGAATTTAATATAGATAAATTTATTTAATAATTACAATAATGTGTTTCAAGATTATATAACTGGTATATTGTTTTAGTCATAATGAATGGTAACCAAGGTGATGTTTACCAGCACGATAATGGGTAAAATAGATTAATAAAGGTTAGAACTATGGGATAACATCTCAAAAAAAATTACCTATATTTCATTATATGAAATTAATTATAACATATCCATCCTAACTTCTAAAGTATTTAATTTATTCCATTTTCCTTTGAATATTACATTTATAATATTTTATGTTAAAAAAATTACAAAATATCTTTGTATTTAGTTTTTTATCTATAATATATTTTTGTAAAGATATTAAAAATATATTAATGAATATAAATGTTTTATTTTAATTTTAAAAAATTATATTCATTATATAAATTTATTTTCATTTTTTAATGATATTATAATTTCATGTAACTATTACACAACACCGACGTCACATGAGTCGAAGTATTAGAAAAGTCACATAAATGATTTTAAAAATATAAAATGCAAAATATTTTGGATAAATTATGGTTATCCATGTATTTTTTGGATAATTATATTGTTTACGTGTTGTTGGAAGAGTTTATATTAAAATTATATTGTTATCATAATGCCTTTAAGGTCAATATATGTCAATAATCCTAAAAATGTACTTAAAAGTTATTTAATGAATAAAAATTATTTTTAATTCTTGAGAACATTTTAAAAATAATAGATTGACTCAAGTTTATGGGATAGTTTCAATCATATAATTGTCTTATTTATGAAAGATTAATATATTTTTCTAAAATTACATTCATGTATCTGAAAATACATAAGCTATATAATAGAACATTTAATATTAAACAGGGTGAACAAGACAGTTGAAATAATGAATAATGATTATAATGACATAAAAAATATAAAAAATATATTTATTATTTAAAAATTGACCTTATACACAATATATTTAAATATAAGTAACATTTTATCCATTTCACATAAGTTAAACACTAATTATATATTAATAGTTCCAGAATTTACAAGTTTACCCCCCCACACACACTTATAAAAGGGAACTTCCTCTCCACTCTTATTAACAAACATAAACCCACATATCATGACCAATTACATATAAAATATTTTATTATATTAATTCCACACATCCTAGATCTTTTTTTCTTTCCATGTGAACATATGTGTAAGGCTTAATGTATAAGACACAAGAGGATTCTGAAAAAGATATATAAGTATTAACTGTGTTCCTTAATTTTGTTTATTCTTTTACCTACTTAAATTATATCCCAATAATTTTGATATAATAAAAATATTATTTTAAATTAATCTAAATGTTATTTTTATGTTGAAAACCCACTTATTCATCAAATATAAATTGAATGTATCGCCCATGCATATATACAAGTTACATTTTCAACATATCGATGTAGTTTATTTTTCCCCGTTGACTCTCAGGTTATTATAAAATGATTGATAAAAATAATTTAAATTATTTTTTTGAGGTTTATATTTTTTTCCTTGTAATGATATTTTACTTACCTTTTTTCCCTTTAATTAGTTGAGTTATTTTTCCATCGATTGTGAATATGGGTGGAATAACACATCTACGAATCGACGTGATTAGTTTTTCATTTATTCTTCAAATAGATGGAAATAAGGATAGAATTAATTATTATAAATTATATATACGATATAATAATTATTAAATAAAATTTAAATATTATTTTCATTTATTTTATTTAATGCATCATGAAGTGGTAAAATAAATCTTGTTTACATACAGACTATTGTATGCCCAAAGTATTATAGTTCCTTTTTTCATCCCCCCTTTTGTGAATCATTAGAAAATTTTTTATATGGAATAAATATTATAATTCAATCTTGATTGTACTTTTAGTGATACTGAAAAAAATGTCCATTGTGAGAGCACTAGAACTACCAAAAAAACATTTACGAAAAATAGAAATTTTACACCTAGGATAATGATGTTAATAAATAGTTATTAATAAATTATTCATAGAATTTCATAATTAAATAAAATATTGCTATATAATCATGAAAATGTTCTATCATAAATTTATAATTTATATAAATTTATTATAATTTCCATTAATTGGGTGTGTTAATATTTTTGGGCTTGAGGTAATGGTAATTTTTCTCATTTGAACTTCAACGAGACATGTTTATATTATGAATTTAATTTCTTTTATATGTTTTATATACATTATATTTGAAATATGTTTTCAATTATTACATTTATTAATATTAATTAATGATTCATTTAATTTTTACTACATTAAGGGGATGTGATTGAAATATTATTATATTCATAATGTGTTTTTTTAAAATCACGATCTTGTTTTGGATTGTTCATGTGGAAATTTAAGATGGAATAATTATATGAAATTTATCTTCTTAAACCGAAATATGTTTTTAAAAATATGGTTATTTTTAAGATTTACATTTTTTCTCCCAATATCCCGTCTCATTGATAATCAAATATCGAAATAATGTTTATAGGAAAAATTTACATTATTTCTTCTAAAAGATCCGAATTATTATTCTTCCATGTTGAGAATATTTAAAATGATTAAATAATATTATATTGTATTAGTGAAATATTTTTTAATTTAATTTTTATCTTTATTTGATCTTATATACAGTGATTTGTAAATTAATCTTATTAATGATTTTTGATGGGGTTTTTTGACTTTATATTTTGAATGAAATATTATTCTTAAAGTATAAGGGATAGATGAATTTTCCATCATTAAAGAGATTTATTCACTATTTTTCTTCATTTGGATACATAAATTGTTATTTCAAAAAAAATATTTTTAAATATACAATAAATTATTATATATTAACTATAAAAGAATAAAAGGGTTTTATTTTCGTAAGGGAATGAATATAAATTTTAAATTTATTTATAACCTCATTCTTATACAATGATTAAATATTGTTAGTTTTAATTTTTTTCTTCTATTTTCTATAAATTTTCTAAAAGTCATATATTTAATATAGAAACTCCATTTCTAATCAATTTATTTTCTTCTTTCATCCATTAATAATTTATTTATTAAAAAAAATCATCATTATGTTTTTGTTATATAATTCTCTATAACATTCCATTATTCATATGACATTAATTATATCCATCATAAACATATTTCTTTTAGCATTTTATTATTTATTGTAATTTCTATAACATTTATATTTTCCTAACTAGGAAAGACCAACCCTAGTCAACCAGTACAATCACCGATGTATGCCCATCAGAAGGTGTGGTCAACCAATGATAATAAAAAGTCTTGTATATAAAAAAAATACAACCAGAGTAAAAAACTGAAAACAACAAGAGATACAACTTATCTAAACTATCTTTTCCAGAATGAAGGATATGTTTAGACTAAAATAGTATCCATTAGACAAAACTACACCACTAAACTATCATAATACAAAACAAAAATGTGAATATAAGCCTTCATACTAAAAAATGATCTTCCATTTACTACAGTATGACAAAAAATAGTCTAAATCATCCCATAATTATATATAGGATGTGAGAAATATGTCCCTTTGGGATACCACCAAATGATCTATATACTTTCTAATAATAGGAAATCACAAGTGTAAGCTTTACAATAAGATACTTTTGCAAGAATATTTTGAATATTTTGTTTGAAATCCATTCATCAACAATCCTTAATTTTTTTGATTTGGGTATCATATTTTCTAAACCTGGAAAGAAATTGGGTAGAGATTATGAAATATAAATATGCATGTGATCCAACATCCAAGAAATAATCTATCATGATATATATAACCAGAAACAACAATATACTTACCATCCAGGCTCTATCCTATGATACAATAAGTTTTATAATGTCATATGAATAAAAATGAATAAGTTTGTATCCATATATCCTCAAGGAATTTTATATACCATAGAAAAAAAAGAGGTTAACTTCAAATGGTGTCACATGCACTAAGTCTATAGGTGACGCCATCTCAACATACCCAAGGTTCCCTCTTTGAAATCTTTTTCATTTTATTTAAATGGAAATAATTTAATTAATTCATTTTCAATGGAAACCCAATATAATTCATTGAATGAAAATCCATTTTCCATTTCAAATAAATGTAAAAAAACTTTAAAACATGAACCAATTGTGGTTTTAATTTTGAAACATTCAATCCCATTTCAAACATCACAGAATAAGTAAGAACTTTATATAATTAATGAAATTAAAATAATATATCATATAAACCTACCTCAATGAAAATAAAACATAAACTCCATTAAAAATGGGGACTAGAAACCACATGATCTACCATTAGAGGAAAATACAAAACAAAACAAGAGAAAGTGTTGATAAAAAACACAATATGATTAAAAATCAAAAATAATACTACCATGAAGAAAAATGATTTGAATACTGAGAGGAAGGATAACCCAAAGAGATAGCATGCCTAACCCTACTAATAAATCATTGAAATAATTGATCAAAATGGTAAGAATCCATCGAAAATACCCTTTGGTTAGAGATACAACTAATAGGAGAGGTATGAAAAATAAAATGGAGCCTCAACCCCTCGTAAAACACCCTAAAAAGTGAAAATATATGAATTTTAGGGAATGTAAACAATTACAATTAGTGAATCCATTTTATGATAGGGTATGCTAATAAAGGGATCACCATTTTAATAAAAAATGATGCTCACATTATGTGATGTGTAGCCATTACAATATGTTTAAATTCTCAAACTGTGAATTCCACTCATTTGATGAGACTTTCTAGAATTACATGTCATGAAACCCCATTAAACATCATGTAAATACCTAGTAAATTGAAAAAAGGTATAGGGAAATGGTTAAAACAACAAAAATATCTGACTTTACCATCATAGGGTTCCAACAAATTAAGGGTACAAAATATTCTCTAAATGAACAAGGGAAATATAAAATTCAGACACGAACATACCTGATAGAATGGTAATGGATAATCAAGAAAATATTTTTATCCCTCAAAAGAGATAGAAATCAGGGATCCAAAAAATGTGTTGTCCATTACATCCCCATCAACAACTCCCAGTCCCACACATTATGGAGATCATGTTCACATTGCCACAGTACCCATACTAGGGGGATCTTTTTACAATGAAATAATGTATCCTAGATATCTATAATCTGAAATGGCTAATCAATAAAGGTTGAATAAGGCACAATAATAACATCCCCATTTAATAATATGGGAATCATTTTTGTATATACCTCCTCAACTAGTAAACATGAAACCTATATTGTATATAAGTAAATCGAAATGTTAATAGAAACTGATAGGCCATCCTACCTAGTTGCTTAGTGGTCTTCAAGGGCCCCACAAACTATGGTTCTAAATTAACACAAATTTCCCATCCGATTTTGTCCTAAAATAAGTGAAACTATATGAAATACCCAATCTGTAACTACATGCTCAATAAGATGGTGCCAATATTCAATATAATATTTCTGATGACTATGAGCTCAGATCAAATTCCTCTGGATCAACTTCAATACCGCTTTAATCTCATTAATGACACATGGCACGAATAAGGGCCTCTCTCCCAACTCCAATTATATCAAAGGATATTGACATGGACACCAATATAAATCTCAATAGGGAACCATCCTAATCAAGCCCAGATAAAAATTATCAAATAAAAACTATACCAAAAAAATGTATGCATGATGATTCCCAAAAAAATAAACCTCAGTAATGGATAATATCATCATGCACTAGGATATCCCTATCTATATTTCCATCCATTTTTAGATGATATTTCATGCTCAATTTCATGTGGGAACTCATTGACACCTAAAAATCTATCTAAATCTACATATTAACCTCATGTTCATATCAGATTCAAATATAGGGGAACCGAATTAATTTTCACAATCTCTCAAACATACAATTCCACATGTTCTTACAATTTAAACATTTCCTTTATTGGAAATAAATGCATTTACATAGTGATATAATAAAAAATTCACCCAAATCATATCCTCCCCACAAGGAGTTCATGGTATGAATGTAATTAAATTGATGTGTATCTCATCCCACTTCCAAACCAGTATTGATAAAGGTTACAAAAAATCTATTGTTCTATGGTGTTCCTCTGATACTCTTTTAAAATTGATACACCGTAATATGAAATCTTCAAATAACAAGCTCATCCCCCACAACCAATACTATTGTCTGAATCATGGTCCATCATTTTTCCCCCTGGTGCAAGGACCAAAATAACTGGTGTCCACTATCTAGAAACACTTATCACAATGATAATCAAACAACCTACTTACTCAATAAAAAACAATTCCACAAGGAGACAAAGACAACTCTCACATGGACTCCCCACCATTTAGGGTTTCTCCTAAGTTTCATCCTTCTGTGTATATCATTGTATAAAGTTAAAATAGCTCATTGAAATAAGATTTATATTTTATAGAATCGATGAACACAATTCCACCAACCTCCTCCACACTCAAGATAATTTTTGAAAACAAACTCATTAGATACTAATGTTCGACTGACTCCTTCACAGTTTCTGTCAATAATTTTATGATCAATGAATCAGACACTCCATTACCTTTACCAAGGGTGTATACAATGTTAACATCGATAATATAAATATAATCATCCCAATTTATTTTTCTTTTATTTATATTCCTTTAATTGAAAAAATAATTCCGGATTTTATAATCATATTATATCGTAAACCGCTCTCCAATGATACAATAACGCCAAATTTAGAGCTCATTCATAACAACATAAACTCAGGATCATGGTTGGGTTAGTTATTCACAAGTGGAAGTTACTAGCATGATACAAAATTCACCACATGTATCCCCTACATAGAGACTCTTCCCAAACCCACAATAAAATCATCATAGAAAACATCATAACATATACCCAGTTCCAGAAGAATCAGAACCTACATTGAAGACAATCTCATTTTCAACTCCACAAATGATCACATAATCTTGTAATTCCTTTATAAAATTACACCATTGTGGTTCAAATATAAAATCAAATATGGGAGTTTGGATAAGTCCCAAAAATAACATCAACAGTAATTGGCCAAATTCAAGAAGATTATTACTCAAACATAATTCTAAGATTCTATCAAGACATAACTTCCATCATATTTTCAATAATAACTATGTTCCCATTTCATATATCGCATGACCCCAAAATATCACTTCCTGAATCCGAAACTCAAAAATGGATGATTACCACATAGAAAAAGTTCCCTCATGGTTTGAATAATGATATTAAAGTTTTTTTTACACTTATGTGTGAAGAGTTCCCCAATATGTCTTCTTTGAGAATGAAAAAAATTATTCATTGAACTAATGAATTATTTGGTTAATCAAATACTAGAATATCAATAATGAATTAGTGGGTCTGAATGACATAACTAGAATCTAAAAATTCCCACATAAAATCCAAATATTTTTCAAGGGTATATCCTCTTATTAGAATCACAAGCAGTGGTACATTCAATATAGGTCAATATTTGGGAAACAATGATCCCCTCTCAGCGAATTCCAGAGATCAAAAATTCTGGGTAAATGAAACATATTCTTAAAATTCACCCAATTCAAAATCAGATAGACAATAAAAAGTCTCAGAATTGTTCATTCCTCTTCAGAAAAGAGTAAATTTTAAGCCCATGGTGAAACACTCTAACTGATAAATCCTTTCACATCCATGTCATCAATCTAGTGATTAAGTTCCACTAACTCAGTAGCATTCATTTCATTGGATGGAATAAAAATAGATATTTTTCCAGATAATAGGTTGATATTAAGATCAACATTTCTTTATGTTGGTAAACTATAAAAATCATCAATAAATACCTCCAAGATTGAACACAAATCAACAAGTAGTGACCACCCAAGAATAGTTCAATTACAATAAGATTCATTTTTTGAAAACATGCATGACATTAAACAAGAAGAAACAACTTTACCTACCATTCCCAATCATGAGTCCTACTCAACCATGAAAACAAGTGTGACCCCAATAGTAGATAATAACTATACCTTGTGGTGAAAACAATCTATTTGGAAATTTTCTAAAGTAATTCAATCAATTATGATACTCATGTAAAAGTTATCAATATCATGTACTAACACGTCCCAACCCACCTCAATGTCAAATATCACCTCTTGACCTGTAGGACATCTTAAACCTTTTTTAGAAGTCATTCCCAATGGAGTGGAAAATCCAACATGGTCAGCATAATCTCTGAACTAAATCCGAACACATCAACCAACTTTGATAGAAATAATTAATGAGTAAAATATATATCAAAATATCAAACACTGTATAAGAGGAGATAAACATCGTAGGATTAAGAGTATATGAACATGAATCAGATTTCTATGGTGTGCACTCACTATCATAAATCCAACCAATCATATCCATCTAGACACCCCCCTTGTCAAGATAATGGTACCCACTACCCCTGGAAGCATCAACCAAATGTGGTGATTCCATGGAGAATATGGGTCCCACCTTTCTACCTTGAGATATATTATCCAATAATTGATTCAGAAGTCTATATCACCCACAAATATGAAAAGTAATCTGATCCTCTATATGCAGAGGACATGTATGTTCTTTCACCCTACACAGGTAGAAATTAACATTTTTTCCCAATAGATACCCATGAAACTAGTTCTATAGAAAATTGAACACTATTTTCTTTCTGGGCCAAAATAATCACCCTCGATAACTGCCACATGCACAAAATCTCTTCGCAAGCCTACCTGCCTTAGAATTTCAGCAACTACCAAGGCATCATTGTCCTCTACCTCAATAATTGAAATAAAGAATGAATAAACTATCATTGACTATATATTATCAATCAAACCCATATCAATCGTTTTATTCTTTAGGTAATCAATTAGTGACATGATTCGGTGCCAAGTGCACTGACACAACAAAATGTGTGGACAATTCTAGAATAGTATGCTCCCCTTTCTCGATGATCAAAAAATCATTTTCCTTTAATATAGTTAATGTCTTAGGATAAAACTGATGAATAATTTTTTTTCTTGATATACACCCAAGTAATACTATCCTACAACTTAACATTCAATACTTAGTCCCACCGTTATCTTATCGGTCCATAGAGAATATACCTAGAAAAACCACCTGATAATCCTTAGTAGTCTTCAAAAAGATGAATATATTCTCAATCTATTCAAGAAACTCATATGACTCTTATAGTTTTTATCACCATGGATGATAGGTGGAAACTTATAGGTAAGTTCTAGACCTTCATCCACCACCTATATCAGGATTACTATGCCTACTCACCACAAAATCTGAATGGTATGGATTACTACTTCAACTAAATAATGTTCCATTTGAAGATCCATCTACAGAACCTTTTTAGAGATTCCCCTGTAGTATTTGGCAGATATATTCTAGTTTCCAATATCAAATAAACAAAATAAATT
Organism: Viscum album; assembly: GCA_963277665.1. NCBI lineage: Eukaryota > Viridiplantae > Streptophyta > Magnoliopsida > Santalales > Viscaceae > Viscum > Viscum album. The sequence goes on along the minus strand of OY728122.1, from coordinate 1,249,255,366 downwards.
AAACAATAACCCATTACGAAATTACAAAACCATCGAACCAAAAACAAGAATCCAAAACCACACATTAAAATAATAACAATTTAAAGTAATTATGAATCATATCAAAAAAAATCAACTAATTTTTAATGTAATAGGTCCTATAAATAAAATCCCTATGGAGTTTATTCAAAAGACTATACAAACACCATGTCCTCATAAATATTACATATTTTATCTTAAATAATGATTCAAACGATTTAATTCAAATGATGAAAAATACTCGAACTTGTACACAGTAATGATTTTTTGACCACTCTTGGAAACTGGGATTTAGTAATGGGAGGGGGATTTCAAGGACACTTTTATGCACCTGCTATTCAACTACATAGGATTATACTCTTATAAAAACAATCAAACTGAATAAATCTAGATGTGATGACATCCTTTAGGATGAGTATGTTTCTGATACCAAATTGTAACAGAACACCATGGGATAAAAAGACCAAACACCCAAGTTAGCCCCTCACAAGTTGGGGTAAAAAAGGACAACAAATATAGTCACTTATATAAGAGAAACATGAAATATATTCAGAGTAAAACAGATCAAATAATTATAGATAAAACAGATTTAAACTAGATAAACTAGAAATAAATAAAATTCTTGAACAAACTAGTCTCTATGTGACCCAACATCACCTCCAATATATCTTAAAAAAGAAACAAAAACGTGAACAAAGGAATACTTTATAGATAATTCTCTTCCCATTACCCAAATACTACAAAACTTTGTCTAGAGTCACCTATATTAAGAAGTAGGGTGTGAGAAACAGATCCTTGTAGGATGCCATCTAAACATATATACAAGTTCTAATTACAAGAATACACTAGTCCTTGATTTATAAAAGTTGATTTACAATAATTTTTATAAATAATTAGTTGAAAAACTGACACTAAATAATAATTCATTTTTTTCAATTGCATTTCATTTTTTCCAAATCTATAATAATATCATGTTTAGAAACCAATGTATAAATAGTCATGTGATCCAAAATGCCTAAAATAAACTATAACTAAATAAAGAACCAGAAACTATCAAGTCTCTAGCCTAGGGAAAATGTGTACTAGGAAATGATAATCCTAACACAAAATAAGGTTGAATAAAAATAACATTGATTATTTTTTAATACCATTGAAATAAAATAGGTCACCTGCTTGTGGTGTAACAAACACTAAGAATACCGATGTCTCTATCTCAATATACCCAAGGTTCCAATTGTATAATATTTTTCAGTTTCTTTTTTTATAATATTGCTTACATTTTTATGAAAAAATTTCTAAACCAATCCAATCATCTTCTGTGTTTGAAGATTATTTTTTCATTTAAATTCTTGTAAAATATTTTACATGAAAAAAATATCATTAAAATACAAACACATTTTTTTTTATAGTTTTGATACATGAAATTCCATTTCAAATATGAAACAGTCAATAAGAATAATTATAAATTCAAAAATTATAACAATTAAATAGATCCACATACCTCAAGAGTGTAGAAAAACAAGATTACTAAGATTATGGGGACCATAAACCATAAGATCTTCCTTAGGAAGATAAGACATGATAATAGACTGAAAGGGATTGATGGAAAACGTAATTTGGTTACGAATCCCTGCATCAGAAGTCGATGAAACCACAAATGAGATGGAAACTGAGAGGAATTCATACCCTGAGAGGTGAAGAACCTTACTCTACTGATCAATTTATGAATGAAATGTCCCAGATAGAATGAATCCATAAATAAATTATGTATTGTAAGAGCTCTGGATGATAGGAGAAGATGTAAAAAATGATGCGTCAAACACCCGTACAATACCCTAAACACTACAACTCGAGGAATTAAAGGATGTGTGATACTTTACCAATCTTAAATAAATTTTATTTTATTTTCATTTAAAAATGAATCACTTTTTTATTTAAAAATATTATTTTTAGATTACATGTTATGTAACCGATACAAGACATAAAAATTATCATGATACTAATTAAACTCATATGATGATTTTGACCAGCATTACATGTAGTGAACCCCCATTACATGTCATGTAACTACACATATAATAGTATAAAGGACAATGGAAAAGTTGGAAATCCTAAAATTCCTTGACTTCACCATCATAGCTATTCTCCCAATTCATGGTCAAATGTATTCACCCTATGAAAAAGGGAAACCTAAAACAGAAATCAGAATATAACTTAGAGAATGGTTACGGGTATTACACTAATATATAATATCTTGATATATGGTTTTAATTTAAGGAACAAAACAAGGAACATTATTTCATTTATAAATGAAATAATAAAAATCCATATTCTCGATTCAATATGGATAATTTTTTATTATTATGAATTTTGTGAATGAATTGTGTTATTAATTTAATATATGAGGAATGTAAATTATTTTCAGTTAATGTGTGGAACCTAGTATTAGAGAGCCCCTTGATGCATCAACAAGTAGGTTGAGAAAATATTTGACACCACATTAGCTGGGTAAGTAGTGTATACCCAATCATATAGTTTTTATATCTTTGGTAAGGCCTTGATGTTAAGTTTCATGATATATTAGTTGAGGTCATGATGGTATGACCATGAATGTATGGATTTATAGATTACATTTTCTTCGAATATTTTTTCATTATCTATCTGAATATTGTTTTTATTCAATCCACAGATGTACATTTACTCAATTATTAATTTTTTTGAAGAAGCTAGAGATATGGGTTTGTTACCCAACCCACTCCCCCAAAAATTCATTCATGTTGTCAATTGAATTTCACGTGCTTAAAATATACACTCAATATTATTAATTAAGCCTTTCAACAATTGATAGAATTTAATATATGTAACACTTATTAATCATTTTAGAGATACCTTTATTTATTTTCCATTACTCAGTAAATGGAAATGGATTCATTGAATTATTTCTAATGATGAAATAAATTTTGTTCAGGAATGTTTTTAATTTCCCATGTAATGTGAATTCCGTATAAGTAACTAATTTTTCATGATTATAAAAAGGATTTATCATACATGATGAAATCAATTTTATATTGTACCAATTCAATATGTAATCAAAATATCTATTTTACAATAGGTTGGATTATTTAGTTATTATAAAAGGATATTTATTAGCAACCTTAGATACTATATTTTCAAAAAAAAACATTGATTGCATGTGTAATTTAATCCCATGGAATATTTAATAAATTTTTACTTTATAAGGATTTTGATTTTATTGATCATTATTCATGATGATTTTAGTGAAACAAAATATTGCTAGTATTTAGAAGAACTACTATAAGAAGGAATATAATAAAACCTCGTGGTGAATGTAGTAATTACCTAGTTGATCATTCAAATATATTGGATGACAAAGTTTAGAAGATCAATGAAAAATTACCGAAACATGGACATTTTATATATAAAATCCTTATTTTTTATATTGAATCCAACCAAGAGAGAAGATTGATGGAAGGACCTTATTTTAATTCCTATCAATCATTTTAGAGGTATGAAAATCAATTTTAAAAAAACATAATATCCTAACAATAATATAAATGTTGATCTTTATGCTTGTTCAAGTGAAAAATAAAATATTAGGAAATAGATTGATGATCCAATGTGTATATAATGTGGGAAAAATAACTTGGGTTAATGCATAAATTGAATTGGAGTTCATAACAGGTGTGGAAAAAAATACAATCATGCTTATAAATGTGAAGGGAATAAATTCTATATTAATTTCATATGATTTACCTATAAGGATATAGATTACTTTGTAAACCAATGCACCATGAATTATGTATTACTTTGATAATTTATTTTTTATTTATTGATGATATCGTGAGATAATATAATTATTATGATGGTTATGAGGATCAATTAACAGTCATTTTTGAGTCATTTTCAGAAAAATGAGTTATATGATACATTTAGTAATTCTGAATGTTGATTTAAATTATTCTATTTTCATGGAAATAATGTATCCATATATGGAATTAAAATTGATCATTATAAGAAATATTAAATTAAAATTTCTACTTTCATGGATGATTGTCATAGTTGTGGATTTGAAATCATTTTAATTATGGTATATATAAAGAAATTATGTTCAAAACATCAACCTAATTTATTTGAAGAGAGGAAATAAAATCATGTAAAAAGACAAAATGTTCATAAAAACAATGATAATGGTGGAGTTTGAGAATAGATATTATTTAGGAAGTCCTAAGAAGAATAAAACTTAAATTCTAGGATTTTAGGAGACTCAATTTATAGAAATTATGGGAAAATATTTCAAACAATAAATTCATTAAATTTGGGAGTAAAAAATTTAAATGAATTTTAAAATCATGACTATGTATTTCGGTTAATATTCTAGAAGTAAAAAAGAAAGAATAAAAAGAGAGAATAGATATTATACCTATTGATGAATTTTGTTATAGATGAAAGGGAAAGAGAAAAAAAAATTAATTTTGTATAAAGATAAGTTTCATAGTGTACTAAGAAAAAATAAATGATTCATCTTTGTATATATAAGATCATTCTTGAATACTAATGTAGAATGTGAGAAGTATGTGAGTTTGTATGTACTACATAAAACCACAATAATTTGAGATTGTGATAAGTCTACCATACAACGTAGATATATTATATAAGTATGATGAGCACCAAAAGAAACCCATTTTACTACTACAAATAAGGAAGAATATAAAATCCATAAAACTAATGATATTATGAAAATTTACATTGTTGATCTGATTTAAATGGTGGAGGCTAATTTTTGTGTTATGTATAGAGTTACAGATTAGCAAGATATTTTTTTCTTTTTATATGTTTGTTGTAAGTATAATTAGTTTAAGTGCACACCATTTCTCATTATATAATTCATAATAATAATAATATTTTATTATGGGATAATAACTATTATATATCATATATGAAGTAATATTTTTGTTGGAAAAATAATTAAAAAACCATGGTGTTCCATTTTTTTATTCTAAATTTCTATAAATTAATAATGACCAAAGGAAAAAAACAAATATAGTGTTCCAGTTACTGAATAAGTGAAGAGACGATGAATGGATAAAATTCAAATTTAAATATATTATAATTTAAACTGATTCACCCCCCCCCCCTGAAACCACTAATAATGACTATTTACTTTTTTTAAATATTAATCCTTAATTAAATTGTGGGTGATAAATTTTTCTTGCACACAAAATTGAACTAATAACAAAACCAAATTAGCAGAATGAAATAATTTTATATTACCCTTATATTATATATTTTAATTTTTAATTTTCCACTCTAGGTATCCATTTTAAAATGAAAATTTAAAATGGTATGAATAGGGTCATTTTTTGCTCATAAAAAAATGTTTCCAAAAATTATATTTATTTGTTATTGTGACGCCCCAGGTTTTATGAACTGGTTTAAGTGAACAATGTAATGCTTTTTAATGATTTCTCTTGTTTTATATGTTGTGTTTTGTGTAATAATAATGAATTTTAAACGAAATATATGAAAAACCGAGAGAATAAGGTAAACAGGTATATATTAAAATATTACATTAGAACAAATACCCAACTAATTGAAAATACAACGCACAAGACCTAACATGGCCACATCGAGTCTCCTAAGAAGAAAAACTCGAGAAATCAAATAGTTGTCGTCTTCAGGGTCCATCAGTGTGAAAAATATAAAAACCCAGTGCCACAACACACATACTCAACACCAAAGGTATGATGAGAGCCATCCTTCCTAGTTCATGTTTTTTGATTTCGAGAAACACCCTACACCCCCTGCTTTTATAATGGTCCTTTTAGTTATGACCGTTAAATACATATAGCCATTGGGTTTTCAAAACAATCTTTGGGTTTCCGTTGATAAGGTTCATCTTTATATGAGAACTCAGTTTTATTATAATATTATGATATTTCAAATATTATGATATTTCACAAAAGAATATTAGTTTAAAAAAAGAGTATTCTTGGAAATTAATCTTTTCGTTTCTACAAAAATCCTGATGGATACCTATATAGTTGAAAACTTGGTATTATTTTTATGAAAGGTATGTTTGAAGGGTATTTGTAATGATTATATCTTTTGATATCTAAAATTATGTTTTTTTAAATTAGGGAAACTATTGGTATTTGAAAAGAAAGAATTTTAAGAAATAGATACTGGTGTATTTTTAAGATCCTAATATTTATAATGGTTTAGTATGTGTATATTGAAAGATATATCTTTTAAAAAAATTTATATCAAGATGTAAAGTATATTACATAATATAAAATGTGATTTTTGATTTAGAAATTTTAAGTTAAATGAATTTATTAATTTGTGTAAATTTAATGATCATATTTTGTAATATTTTAAACAAATAGTAAGCTATCATTTTTTTATTTCCGTGTTTCGTATACCATTTTTTTCGATGAAGTAATGCTAGCCGCACGATCACCCTGTGTATCCCTGATCCGTCCGATATCCCCCAAGATTTAATCGCATCCCTCGATCTCTCTAAATCGATCAACTCAATTCCCGCACTCCTCCAACCATGTGATCTCTCTTTTTTTTATCCAGGGTGTCCATTTATTACCGCGTCAACCTCCCCGTATTCTTCTTCCTCACATCGGGTTCCCGCACCAGTAGGCCTGAATCAGGGACGCCTCAGCCTTCTCTATCACACTGCTCTTCTTGACCCCCGAACACCCCCTCCTAGCTCACTATATTCCCGTCTTCCCCACGATGGCCTACTCTTGGGTCGAGTCACCGAAGTGCACCGAGTCCTATATAAACCCTCCAACCTCAAGAAATCGGGATGATTCCTCCATCACCTTCTCGCCCTCGGCCTCCCAGCAATCCAGTGAAGAAACCCCTATTTCAAGCTTCCTCCTCAAGAAAGGTAAGGGTGTTTTCACGTTTTTTTGTAGAAACCTATATTATTATATGCTCGGTATATACTGTTTATATATATATATAACAAAAACATTTGGTTTGTAATGCTATCAAGGGAAGTTTCCATCGCGTTACAAAAGAGATATATAAATATGAATCCTTTTAATGTTTTAACGATTCAGTTTTACAAAAGAAATGAAAACCCCTAAAACATATATCTACGTATATTTCATCTATACAGTTTTGTATATATAAGTATAAATATTCATAATTCAAACCAAATCGGTTTATGGTATCCATAATTATTTCGATAGGATATAATAGCTAATATGTCTTTATAGAGGTTATATTTTAACTGACTCTTAACATATATTAATTATGTAGAACTTATATATGTAAATAACTAATTATGTATACATGTACATGTTTTTCTTAAAAACATGACCGTTATGATTTTGGGTAATTAATACCTATCCTTAAATGATATTGTGAATGAAAACTAGGCCATTGGATTAGGTGTAATTATGTTGTTTTTTAAAACCAAAGATGTTATACATTTATGTATATATAGTGTCATGAGGATTAAACCCTCATAAAGTTTTGATTTTTGACTAAATAAAACTTATGTAATTTGAGTTTTTTCAGAACTCAATAAAATTTTAATGGTTTTTTTTTTGTTTAAAAACACATATATACATTCCTGGCATATATATGGTGATGTGTAAACATATTTATAAGTATAATTTCCAAAACACCACGTGTGTGATTTTAATAGTTTTGGGTGTTTACTAAACCAAAATGTTTTTTGTATTGATGTACACACAAATGAGTGTGTGTTATTAAAGTAGTCGTTTGGACATTGCACACGCCGTATTTTTATGATAAAGTGTATATTTTGGCTTATTTAAAACGTATTAAAGGATTTAGGATTTATGGGATCAGTTCGTTATAATGTGTGCATTTATTGACTTATAACACCATGATTCTACATTGGTGAATGTTACTAATTAGTCAAGTTATGGATAAATTCTTTTACAAGGGCCTTCTTATCACTGTAACTAGTGGCAAGTGTCTTCTCTAAACATTCCATTTCCATGGAATATTATTTTTAAAGATTAATCACTTATTATATCATCTTGTTCTATTACTATTTCTTTAGTAATTGGCTTATGTGAAAAAGAATGTTTTTCTAAACTATGTGTGCCTTTTATTAGCTATTAACATATTTTGCCATAAAAACATTCATATCATGTATTAGCAAGATGTGTGGTGGCTCATTATTTTTTTTTTATTATGCATACATATGAAATATCACTAAATGAACTAATAAATTTGGTTACCCAAAGTTGTATGGGACACCTTGGGTAATATAAAAATGATTGAGTTATTCAAGGTGGTATGGGACATCTTGAATATATAAACTATTTAAGTATGAACGACGTGGATAACATAATAATAAAGAAAAATTTAATTGTGTGCCCTGATAGCCCCCATTGCATTGGGTAATGATGTAACCACTAGAGATTGCAATATTTAAGGGTTCGCCTTGATAGCGCCCCATTGCATTGGGAAATGATGAAACCACTAGAGATTATAATTTTTAATGATACCTTGGGGTTTTACTTGGTAAATTTTTTAATGACACCTTGGGGATGGACCTTGGTGAAAGGGAAATGATTGTCTATATTGAAATGTGTATCCACATGTTCAAGTTATGTAACAAGTTCTTTTCAAGACAATATACCTATTTTTTCAAGACAATTTCCATTATGATCTCATAAAGTTCATATTTCACTAGTATATGTTAGAGCATGGTTGGTGTAAAATAATAATCGGCATGTGAAAATTTAAGTTATATCATCTCTGCGGAACTCTGATTATGCATTATTCTTAACTATTTAATTTTATGATTTAGTAAATCACATGGTGTAGTTGTTTATGATAACCACTATTACTCCTTTGAGAAATGACATAATTATTAAATATATTTCATGAAACTATTTATTGAGAATTTTGATGTTACGTGTTACAGTTTTCATTAAAAGAATGATTTTAAACGAATGATTTCAAAATGTTACACTGCTTTTATTTTTTTTAAACCCCTTACTGAGTATGTCAATGCTCACCCTATGTATTGATTTAAAATTTTCAGGTATCGGCTTTTAAAAGATGAATTATTTCAGAATTGTATGGTTTCCCAGAACCCGAACCTCACATGATCCTCTGTATGGGGCATGATGTGTTGCTTACTAGTGCATGTTTTATTTTAAAGAAACACATCATGTTCAGAAGGAACCGGCTCCTGGCTTTCTGGGGTCAGGGTCTCTATAGTTGGTATCAGAGGTTCGGTTTGGATAACTCTAGAAAACCAAAAACTGAAACAAAAAAATATCTATATATATACTCTAGTTTTACTAAAAAATGGGTTTTCTTAATTTTCTAATGGAAAACAAAGGCACAAATCTCGTATCTCTCCCCACTGAGGCCCTAGAAACCATTGTGTCTTTAGATGGCCGAGAAAATTTTCTAAACTATGATCGTATCCACATGACATGGAAACACCTATATGAAATATCCAACCCACCTCGAGTGCTTAGCCTGCACCAGGGGTTGGGATTGGATTTCCTCTTTATGATGATGACCCAATTTCCCTCCTATGCACGTCAGGGTAGGTACCATGAGGGACATTTCTGAGTGTTCACGGCAGGTGAATAATTTGTCACTGTGATTGATAACCCTTTCTAAGAAGATGCTGCTGACTGGGACATCCGAGTGGCCTACCTTTGTCAGATTTTAAACAATGGATTATGGGGTCAGTTGTTGGACTTCAGAAGGTTAGAAGATGAGTCCCCCCAACTGTCTTGAAGACAACAAGTGTATGTGGATGTCTCCCAACTTCATACCCCTCATGGTAAACTCGTGAGGCGCCATTGGTTCCCCCCCTGAGTTTTTCCCTGAATGCTCAGACTGCATTTGGTTCTAAGAGTTAGGAAGTTTTTCTTCTCTGTGTGGAGTTTGTTTAATCATTGGTTAAGGGAAACACAAGTGCTAATGATTAATAATAAACATAGGTTTATTGAAATGGTGTCTTTCCCCTTCCATGTCTTTACATTGTATTTATCCTTAAATGGTTTTCAAGTGATTGAACTCTCGTCATAAACTTTTAGATGGAAGGACAAATACACCTATTATCTCTTCCCACAGAGATCCTGGAAATCATTTAAATAAAAACGTGTGAGGATGAGTATGACCGCTTTGAAAATTTTCGAAAAATGTGCAAGAAGTGGTTTGAGGTAACAAACAGTCTGGAGATTCTCCGCACCTGCCTGGGGAATGCATCCATCTATTACCGCATAGGCTCAGCACAGCTGGTCGTGCGTGAACGATGAGGAAGTTACCGTGTAGGGCTCTTCCTATGATTCATCCTAGGACAGAACTACATGGTAGAGTGAAATTTCAGGAGGCTACGTTAGAGGGAAATCTTTATGCAACTTATATGTTCCAACATCTCAGCTTTAGCCTATTTGACCACATCTATGGATTCAATGTTCTCGATCGAGAAATAATTCAGCAAGTTCTTCGTATGTTGGTCTACAAAGACATTTCAAAACATTTAACTGTTCGGGCTTCCCTATGGAAGCCTGAAGGTCCGGAATATGAGTTCAACCCCTCCTGTCCTAGTTGTATCTGGGTTAGGGAACTGGATGATTCGAGCATCACTACGGGGATCCCGCTAAATGAACCTGTTGACCCTATACCCTGGTGGAGATGGTGATAACGCCTCAGATCCTTTGTAGTTTTGTGAAATAAATAACGAGGATGCAATTTTCTAAAGAGGGGGATAATGTGACGCCCCGGGTTTTATGAAATAGTCCAAGTGAACAATGTTATTATTTTTAATGATGTCTCTTGTTTTATATGTTGTGTTTTCTGTGCTGATAAAGAATTTGAAACGAAATAGATGAAAAACATAGAGAATAAGGTAAACTGGTAAATATTAAAATATTTCATTACAACAAAGACCCAACTAATTGAAAATACCATGAACAAGACCTAACATGGCCACATCGAGACTACTAAGAAGCACAACTCGAGTAATCGGATAGTTGTCATCTTCAGGGTCTATCAGTATGAAAAATATAACAGCCAGAGCCACAAAACACATACCCAACACCAAAGGTATGAGGATTTCCATCCTTCCTATTTCAAGTGGTTTTATTTAGAGAAACACAATACACCCCCCCTGCTTTTATAATGGTCCTTTAAGTTATAACCGTTAAATATATATAACTGGTGGGTTTTCAAAACAACCTTTGGGTTTCTGTTGATAAGTTTTATCTTTATTTGAGAACTCGGTTTTTTTATAATTTTATGATATTTCAAATATTATGATTTTTCACAAAAAAAATATTAGTTAAAAAATTGTATTCTTGGAAATAAATATTTATGTCTCTAGAAAAATCCTTATGGATACCTATATAGTTGAAAACATAGTATTCTCTTTATGAAAGGTATGTTTTAAGGGTATTTGTAATGATTATTTCTTTTGACATCTAAAATTAGGTATTTTTAAAATAGGGAAACTATTGGTCTTTTAAAAGAAAGAATTTTAAGAAACAGATAGTGGTTTATTTTAAAGATCCTAATATTTATAATGGATTAGTACGTAAATTATGAAAGAACTATCTTTTAAAAAGAGTTATACAAATATGTAAAGTATTTTACATAATCTAAAATGGGATTTTTGATTTAGAAATTTTATGTTAAATGAATTTATTAAGTTTTGTAAATTTAATGATCATATTTTGTATTATTTTAAACATATAGTAAACTATCCATTTTTTCTTTCCATGTTTCGTATACCGTTTTTTTTTCAGTGAAGCAATGCTGGCCGCGCGATCACATGTTGTATCCCTGAGCCATCTGATCTCCCCTGAGATTTAATCATAGCCCTCGATCTCTTTAAATCAATCAACTAAATTCTTGCACTCCTCAAACCATGAGATATCTCTTTTTTTATCCAGGCCATCCATTTCTTACCGCATCGACCTCCCCGTCATCTTCTTCCTCGCATCGGGGTCCCGCACCAGTAGGCCTGCATCAAGGACGCCTCAGCCTTCTCCATCGCACCACTCCTCTTGACCCCCAAACACCCCCTCCTAGCTCACTATATTCCCGTCTTCCCCACGATGGCCTACTCTTGGGTCAAGTCACCGAAGTGCACCGAGGCCTATATAAACCCTCCCACCTCATGATATCGGGACGGTTCCTCCTTCACCTTCTCACCCTCGGCCACCCAGCATTCAAGCGAGCATAACCATGTTCCAAGCTTCCTCCTCAAGCAAGGTAAGTGTGTTTTCCTGTTTTTTTGGAGAAACATATATTATTATATGCTCGGTATATAATGTTTATATTGTATATATATATGTATATAACACAAACTTTCATTATGTAATGCTATGAAGGGTAGTTTCCATCACGTTACACATGAGTAAATATATAAGAATCCTTTTAATTTTTTAACGATTCAGTTTTACAAAAGAAAAGAAAACCTATAAAACATATATCTACATATATTTCGTATATACAGTTTTTTATATATAATTATAAATATTCATAATTCAAACCCAATCAGTTTATGGTATCCATGATTATTTCGGTAGGTTATACAAGATAATATGTGTTTATAGAGGTTATATTTTAACCGTCTCTTAACATATATTAATTATATAGACCTTATATATGTAAATAACTAAATATGTATACATGTACATGTTCTTTTTTAAAAACAAGACCGTTATGATTTTGGGGAATGAATACCTGTCCTTAAATGATATTGTGAATTCAAACTAGGACATTGGCTTAGGTGCAATAATGATGTTGTCTAAAACCAAATCTGTTACACATTTATGTATTTATAGTTTCACGAGGATTAAACCCTCATAAAGTTTTGATTTGTGACTAAATAAAACTTATGTAATTTGAGTTTCTTCAGAAATCAAGAAAATTATTATGGTTTTTTTTGTTTTAGTGTAAAAACCCATATATACATTCCTGGCGTATATATGGTGATGTATAAAAACATTTATAATTATAATTTCCAAAACACCACGTGTGTCATTTTAATAATTTTGGGAATTTACTAAACCAACATGTATTTTTTATTGATGTACACACAAATGAGAGTGTGTTATTATAGGATTTTGTTGGACATTTCCCACGATGAATTTTAATGATAAAGTGTATATTTTGGATTGTTTAAAATGTATTAAAGGATTTAGGATTTATGGGATCAGTTTGTCATAATGTGTGCATTTATTGACTTATTACACCATGATTCTACGTTGGTGAATGTTACTAATTAATCATGTTATGGCTAAATTTATTTTTAAGGGCCTGTTTAACACAATAACTGGTGGAAAGTGACTTCTCTAAACATTCCATTTCCAAGGAATAGTAATTTTAAAGATTCATCACATAATATATCATCTTGTTCTTTTATTATTTCTTTAGTAATTGGCTTATGTGAAAAGAATGTTTTTCTAAACTACAGTTCCATTGATTAGCTATTAACATATTTTTCCATATAAATTGTCATATCATGTATTAGCAAGATGTGTGGTGGCTCATTATTTTTTTTATTATGCATACGGATGACATATCACTAAATGAAATAAGAAATTAGATTTCCCAAAATGGTATGGGACACCTTGGGTAATATGAAAATGAATGAGTTATTCAAGGTGGTATAGGACATCTTGAATATGAAAACTATTTATGTATAAATGATGTGGCTCACATGATAATAAAGAAAAATTTAAGGGTGTGCCCTGATAGGGCACATTGCATTGGGTAATGATGTAACCACTAGAGATTACAATTTTTAACGATACATTGGGGTTTACCTATGTAATGTTTTTTATGACACCATGGGGATGGACATTGGTGAAAGAGAAATGATTGTCTAAGTTAAAAGGTGTTTCCACATGTTCATGTTATGTGAAAAGTTCTTTTCAATACAATATATCTATTCTTTCACAACCATTGCCCTTATTCTCTCATAATGTTCTTATTTCACTAGTATAAGTTGGAAAATGGTTGTTGTAAAATAGTAACCAGCATATGAAAATTTATGTTATTTCCTCTATGTGCAACTCTGATTATGAATTATTATTAACTGTTTAATTTTATGCTTAATTAAATCACATGGCATAGTTTTTTATGATAAGCACTATTACTCCTTTGAGAAATGACATAATTATTCCATATATTTTCTGAAACTAATGATTGATCATTTTGATGTTATATGTTATAGTTTTCTTTAAGAGAATGATTTTAAACGAATGATTTAAAAATGTTACACTGATTTTATTTTTTGTAAACCCCTTTCTGAGTATGTAAATGGTCACACTATGATTTGATTTAAAATTTTCAGGTATCATATTTTAAAAGATGAATTATTTCTAAAGTTGACGGTTTCCCAGAACCCGAACCGCACACGATCCTCTTTATGGGGCATGATATATAGCTTACCAGTGCATGTTTTATTTTAAAGCAACACATGATATTCAGAAGGCACCGCCTACTAGGTTTCTGGGGTCAGTGTCTCTATAGTTATGAACTCATTTAATTCTAATTTCCTAAAATTATTTTTATTTCTTATCAACACATACATTAAAGTTTATTTTCATGAATTTTAGATATTTAATATAATATTTTTTTTGTTTATAATAATTACTTTAAAATAAACTAATTGGTTCAATTTCATTTTTAGGCTTAAACATAAGTTGTAAAGGTAAATATTATTCACCATTGTAAAATTGATGTTTTTAAAAAGAATAATAAATTTCAAAATACTATCTATTTATTTTAAATTAAATGGATATATTTTAATTTAAGACTATAATATGATTTTAAAACACATATATAAATTAATTAACACTCATTTACTTATTTATCATTTGTAAATGATATCAGGAAAACATAATGGATGAGAAACACTTTTCAATAAAAACAATATTGCAATACATTATATATTATAATTTAAATGTAATGTTTCTAATATTTATAAATTTAATTACATGAAAATTTGTCAAATTATTTATTCATCATATTGAAATTTGGTAATATGGTTCATCTATTGTATTTAGTTATAAAATTCACATTATGGTTAAAGTTTTATCAATATTGACAATTGTAAATATAGGTAATATAATATGTCTAAAGTTTTACAAAATTACATTCACAAATAGAGTTATTGTAAATACGTTTTTGCTTATAAAAATATATATACTTTCATCACCAATATTTCCCCTCCAAAAAAACAAACATAAGTGAAATTAAAATATTACCTCTCACCTAACATTCTTTTCCGAATATTTATCCATCCTGTTCACTTATAAAAAGATCTCAAATCCACCATTTTCAATGCAAAACCACAAGAAATAATTCTCCAGTTCCTCTACCAAATAAAATTATCTTATATCCCTTAAAAAATTTTATTATCTTATGGCCTCAAAAATTTCCTTCATACACTTTAATTACACTGGACACATCAAAAGAAAATCCAAATTCTCAATATATGTATTACTTACCATTCAACTTTCAATCATTATCATTATCATACACCAACCCCTAAACGAACTCTAACCATATGTATATCACAACATTATTAAATATGTTATTAAAAAATTTTATTATGATAATTATATAGACATTATCTATTCTCCTCACTTTCAATCAAAAAATAAAAACTTTTCTCATCTGTCGGTGTGGACTATCGCCTCCATGAATGGCATGTTTCATTTTTCATCACCAAATTTAGTGGATGGTTTTCACAATGGTATTAGTTAATATATTTTTTATTTATGGTTTGATTCAAATTCATAATCTATAAATTGGTAATTATATAAGATAAAATAGTAATAAGTGATTAAAATTACATTATAAATCAAAAATATTTATAGGAAAACTGATTTATTTCATAGTGGAAAATTCGTTTTTATTTACCATATTCTTTTAATTATTTTAAATAATAAATCATCAACTCAATAAGATAAAACAATTTTCATTGTAATTTTTTATAACTATATTATTACAAAAGGATCTATACAATTACCAAACTCACACAAAGATTGTGGCATACTCTTGTCTATTCGGTTTATATTCCAATACAATAAAATGGAATATATTTATATCAAATATATAATTTGAAATAATATATTCTATAATAATAAAGAAATAATAATAATTTATTTTGTTCCTTATTGGAAATAAAAAAGTTTTACTGATTAATAAAGATACCACCATTCTATTTTTTAAAACATTCAAACATGATCATCGTAAATTTTTTTACACGAATAATAACTAAAACACTCATATAATGAAATTATAATTCTATAAAAAATCAATAATCAATTATAAGACCATATAGGATCTAGTATTAATTTAATTTCCAATATTAATGAAGTAAAATGTTGTTATTAAAAATCTATTTAAAAATTATCATGATTAAGATCACCCCAAATTTAATATAGATAAGAACTATCACATATACATGAAAATAATAATTAATAATTAAGTTCATAATTATATATATTTGAATAATGATCTGAAATAGGTGATTAAGATAGTTTTTTTGGATATAAAGGTTGTCACTTTTCTTCTTCATAATCAAGAGTAATGATAAAGGACTTTTATTACACAAACATCATTCCTTTAGTTATATAGTTTCTTTTAAACATTTGATATCAATATTCCCAAATATTCATCTATATTTTCTTCATATGATGTGATTTTTATATTTATTATTTAAATGATTTCATAATAAAATCACTATGTAATGCTCGGACCCTAGTTACCTAGAGTCGGTGCATTATTACATTACATTTGCATGATCACAAAAGATCATATCTCGAATGACTGATTAGTTTAGTACCCTTGGAAGTACTAGATACATTCATAAGGTTTTCGTTACATCATAGAATGGAAAACATCAACTACATAGTTTCCATGGACAACACTGAGACCCATAGACTATCCCTACAGGTCAGTCATAATATATTTCATCACATCCTGGGAAAAATAAAACATAGAATGGGGTGATCTCAAATGCTCAGTAAGGATAACAATATAGCGGAAACATTCGTAAATAAGCACAAACATTTATGGAAATGTGTAAAACTAAAACAAAATACTTTTCAACATTAAATTCATCATAATATGGAAAATATAAATCATAATAATTATATTTACTTACTCACATGGATATTCTACTAGTTTAATAATCACATGCAATATCAATACCCACATTCAAAATTATGGAATGCATAATGCCAGAATTTCATAACCACATTATCAAGGTATACTGCCATTAATACAAATAAGATTTTGTCCTGGCCTTATGCCAAGACTCTTGTTTGTCTCGTGAGATCTACCGACGCATTGAGGAGCTATAGCGGGCTCCACCACTCACTTACTAAGTCAAATTCTTTCCTTACATAAAAATGTTTAAAAAAACATAAACATTCATATTAAAACTAGAAATCAAAATGTAAAAAATTTATCTATAAACCATGAATGGAAAGAAATAACACATCTACAGTCAAACATATCTCAAAAACATGATTACAATATGGAATTTTTTTATCTTAATAAATCAACATCAAACAAACAAAATATCTATTAAAGGATGTTGACATAGATGAAATCAAAACCTTTTTAGAGAAATATCTCATTCTATTTTGAAATCATTTAAAAGTCATGTAATTATACGAGAAAACATTTATATTGGAAAATATTCTTTTAAGATTGTATGGGAAGCTTCAATGTTTTCATAATGGCGGAGAACAGTTGCACCGGCCATATAAGTGAAAAAAACATTCTTAGCTTAATTTTGTGGAAAAGGTTGTATGGTACCTTATTTGGAAAATGACAGAAAGATTCCATTAGAACTATTTTATAAAAATTCAAACAAGGGTATAAATGTATTTAACCCATAGTCTAGTAAATAGAAAAAAAATTCGAATACATTTTAAAGAAACATGGATGTGGATGATAAAGAGGTCCCAGTAGATACTTCTATAAAAACAACCTCGGATAATAAAGAGATTGTGAAAATTAACCCTTACCTTGTTCTTTTCCTTGGTCGAGGGTAGGTTAACCTCATTTATAATATTAAATTAATTGTTATTAAATAATAAAAGAATCATATACATTAATATGATATCATGTATGATCTTTTAATATTGCTTTGTTAATAATATTTTAGTATTATCGTCAATTCAGGTGTTAACTGATTCATTTTCCTTTATATGCTTTGTTATGTAAGTAATGTTCGTTGTGGATAGGATGTATCTTTTTCATATTAAGAATGATATTAAGTCTTTAAACATTATGTTTAATCATCTAGTGAAAATTAGTCTTGAATGGATACGATGGGCAATGAATCTCATCACATTCAGGGACACTGTAATCCATACGTACGCACGAGCGACAATATCATTCTTTTGGTAATAAAAATAATATATAATTGGATGGTATATCATATATAATGAATAATTATCATGTAATATTCTTTATTTACATCAACTGTACATCATTATTATAGTCATCCAAATAATAATTTATTGAATAACCACTATACAATGACGTGGAGACGGTAAGTCGTATGTACGCACGTATGTGGACAAGTCATTCAAACGATGGATAGAAAAATGAATATGGTTGTACCATATTTATAATAACATCATAGTATATAGAAGATATGGGAGTTAATTTTTAGAATGTTAACAACAAAGAAAGATGAAGTGGAAGAAGAAAGGAACTTGAAATAGGTGATGAAATATTTACCACTTCTTCGGGTTTTTCCTTTCGATCTAATCAAATGGGATCCTTAGGTTGGATTTCTGACTAAAAAATGACTCTAGGATAAAGGGAGGACAGTTCAATGGGTATTTGGGTAGGAGTAGGCCAAGCCAAATGGATTTGATGGTGTGAATTAGAGATATGGGTGAGTGCCTTTTTATAGACTAATTTATTTTATTTGTAACCCTATATTAAAAATGGTTTAGTTATTAAACTCTGAATTTAACACTTTTAACTATTCATTGAATTAAATCATAATAAATGTCCTAATCTAATCCAGGTGTGCCAAAAGGATTATATTTTATTCCTATGGATGTTTTTGGTCTATTTATACTTACTCAATACAATTAGTACATGTGTTAGGGTAATAACAATATCATTTTTACCCTTAATTACCCTATTTAGATTTTATTGTGGTAAATAAAATAAAAGTTACTATTCAAAAAAAATTACTTTCAAAATATTGAACCGCATTTTACTTACTGATATAAACTATGTATCTCTTATTTTTAAAATTCAACTCACAAAAGCTGTATAATTTATGTTTTATGTCAATTTTCAAATACTCATTGGAGGTGGGTAAAAGACATTAAAAAGTTCAATAAAATTTGTATATGTTGAAAATTATTATCAACTGACTCCAATGAATTACATTGAACATATATTGGTATTATGTATCTATTTTTACATAAAATAAATTTCAGTAAAATAAGTATTTATTTAAATAAAAATTCAGTTTTAAACATTAACTCTTTGTTTTTCACTATTAATCAAAAATTGTAATTTTTCATAAAAATACCAAAAATTCACCATAAGATAATTTCGATATTTCAAATACATAAATGAAGTCCATTTTGAATGATAAGATTTATAAAATTTGAAAAAGTGGGTATTAATATTCATAACGGTATGTTTGATTGGTACTGAGGTGTTAGAACTCGAAGCTGTGTACAACAGACGCTACTATATTATTCAATGAGAAGCGTACAGTGGAATCTTGTGGTGTTAAATTATCACCTCCTTCAAATAATTTCTTCCACAAATTTTGAAGAGTATTAATTCGTAAAAAGACTTGGGTGGTTCTTCATCTTATGTTCCTTACGTTCTCACATTGCCTCTTCTATCTTATGGTTTCTCCATAGAATATTTACCAGACGAGTTGTCTGGTTTTTTAACACATGTTCTCTTGTATCGAGAACCTTGACAAGAACTTTACAATAAGATGGATCGGGTTCTAGTTCTAATTCCTCATACGTGAGTACATGCATTGGGTCATGCATGTATTTTCTCAACAGTGATATGTGGAATGCATCGTGATCTTTGGAATGACTTGGCGGCATTGCTAAACTGTAAGCTACATACCCAATTCATTATAGAATTTCAAAAGGTCTGATGTACATGGGACTCAATTTTTCCTTCTTACCAAAATCTATAACACCCTTTCATGGAGATACCTTCAAAAAAACATGATATCCTACCTGAAATTCCAAATCCTTCCTTCGGTTATTAGCATAGCTCTTCTACCTACATTGAGATGATTTGATGTGGTCTTGGATTTCCTTCACCTTTTCCATCGTTTCCTCCACATGTTTTGGGACTACGAGTTTTTTTCAACAACATAATCCCAACTTGTTGGTGTGTGACATCTCTTTCCATATAAGGATTCATATAGTGCCATCTAAATATTTGAATGGAAGCTATTGTTATAGGAAAATTCTACCAGAGGTAGATATAGATCCCACATACCTTGAAAGTCAATTGATTATGATCTCAACATGACTTCAAAGGTTTTAATAGTCTGTTCTGATTGTCCATCAGTTTGGGGGTGGTAGGCAGTGCTCAAACAATGTTCAGTCTCCATGGCTTTCTAAATACTTTTCCTGAATCTTGATGTAAAACGAGAATCAAGATCAGAAAAAATATATAGTGGTACTCAATGATGTCTTAAAACATTATTATAGTATACTATTACTAATCATTAAAGTGTGAAATCTTTCCTTATAGCACGAAAATGTTCTAACTTGGTATGATGATCAAAAATGACCCATATTACGTCGTTCCTTCTAGGATTCTTTGGTAGTCCCATGAAAATGTCCATCATAATATTATTCCATTTCCACTCAGGTATGGGAAGAGGTTGCATGACTCCCCCAGGCTGTTTCCTTCCAGCTTTTGCTTGTTTACAAATAATACATCTTGACACAAAACCAGCATTCTCCCTATTCATTTTGTCCCACCAAAAATGTTCCTTAAAATATCTATACATCTTAGTGCTACCAGGGTGTATAGAGATGTTGTAACTATGAGCATCATCAAAAAAATCCCTTATTATATCAGGTATATTGGGAACACAAAGTCTCTTCCCAAATTTAAAAAATATATATTTATATATGAAGTCACTCAATCTCCAATCATTCACAGTATTAATCTTCTTTTGAAATTCCTAATAATCAACCTATGACCTTTTTATCCTTTCTAGTAAAGATGTTTTGGAAACCATTTGAAAAAGCATTGATGTTTCATGTTTCATGGTTATTCCCATATCCATATTTACTGGATCCATGAAAATAGGATCCCTTTAAACTCTCATCTTATACCAAACTCCATGATATTTTCTGCTCAAATCATCTTCCACCATATTTACCTTCCCCGGGTGGTAGTGTATCATGCAATATTAATCCTTGAGTTGTTCAAGCCATCTCCTTTGCCCCATGTTGAGTTATTTCTATGAGAAAATATAAATCAAACTCTTGTGATCGGTATATATCTCACATAATCAATATAGAGATAATGTATCGATATCGTCAAATCAAAGATAATAGCTGCTAACTCAATATCATGAGTATGATAGTTTTTCTCATGAATTTTTAGCTGTCATAATGCATAGGAAATAATCATATCATTCTTCATAAAGACTCTACCAAGTCCTTTCTTTAAAGCATCGCAATAAATAAAAAACCCATCATTCCCCGATGGCATAGTCATTAGAGGATAATTGACTAATCTTCTCTTAAATTATTTCAAAACGATCTTCACATTCTTTTTTCCAAACAAATTTGACCCCTTTATGTGTGAGCTTGGTTAATGGGTTATCCAATCGGGAAAAAATATTGGACGAAACACAGATAATAACCTGCTAAACCATTAGAACCACAAAGCTCGGTTATTCTTTTCGGTGCTGGCCATTCATGGATTGCTCCTGTCAGAGAAGGATCAACATAGATTCCATCCTTGGAGACGATATGTCCATGAAAATAAATCTCCTAAATCCATAATTCACACTTTCTAAACGTCCAATATAATTCATGTATTCTAAGAGTCTTTAGGATAATGCACAAGTGATTTTCATGATCTTTGTATCCTTTTTAGAATACCATGATATCATCAATAAATACCACTACAAAGTCATCAAGATATTCCTTTAAAACTCTATTCATTTGTTCTATGAAGACAGAGGGACAATTAGTCAATCCAAAAGGCATTACCGTAAACTTGTAATGCCCTAACCTGGTTCAAAAAGCAGTTATTGAAATGTTTTACTTCTTCAAACACAACTGATGATATCTAGATCAAATGTCAATAATTAAAAAGTATTGAGCTCGATGAAGTTGGTTATATAAATCATCAATGTGAGGTCAGGGATATTTTTTTATTATTGTAATAGCATTGATCTCCCTATAGTCAGTTAAAAACCTCATAATTCCATATTTCTTTTTTAAAAAAATGACAGGGGATCCCCAGGGAGAAACACTAGGGAGAATAAATCCATTATTACTCGATTCCCCTAGTTGTATATTTAGTTCCACTAATTTCACAATGTCCATTATATCAGGGGTCTTCGATATGGGCCTTGATTTAAGAATTAAATCAATGGAAAACACAATTTCTCATTCTAGAGGATGTCCTGTTAAATCATTTAGAAACACATCAACATATTATTTCACAATAGGTAAATCCTCTATTTGGACATTCCTTTACTCACCCACATTTATTTCATTCTCTTCCTCCCCAATAAATGAATTGTTTTTAGCTATTGTGGTGGACCTAGATAAGAATAAGGTGGTAACGATTCTGCTCTAAATATAAGGTGTTCTTTATCATCGTCATAAAAATTAGTAACCACCTTCTTCTGATAATAAATTATTTCATCGTGGTCCAAAGGCCAATCCATACAGAGGATTATATCAAATTCAATCATAGGTATAAAAATGAGATCATCATATGTAGAACAACAATTATATGCCCTAATGGGGACTGACTCATAAACCATTGTTGCAATGATACTTCCCTTATGATTTTTGACTGAAATCTCTTTTGTTAAATCGAATTGGAAATATCTAATTTTCATAGAAAACTAGGAAGATATGAAATAATGCAATTATACAGAATCAAATAAAGCATTGGCTAAACTTGAGGAAACAATTAAATTACCTACCACTATGTCTTTCAGAGCTTCAACCTCAGCAGTAGTGATAGTATAAGCATAGCCTTGATCCCTTGGCCTTTTCTGAGGTACGTTCCCTTGACGCTTAGGACATTCATTTTCATAATGCCCACATTGTATACAATTGTAGCATTCAACATCGACAACCTCTTTCTTCCCCTTACAATCACGAGCTTGGTGGCCTTTTTCACAACACATGAAACCGACTCACATTCCCTTCTGGCAAGTACTAGGGTATTTGTTCCCACATTTAATATCGGATGGATATTATAATTTTCCCTTATTCCCATTATTTCCATTTCAAGAGTCTTCAGTAGATCTATTCCTCTCGTTCTTTTCATTAAAGTCGTTAGACTTAGAGAATTCATTTTCATTCTTGATAGGACATGAGAAAAAATCTTCATACGACGAGAAGGATTGGGAGACTAATGCCCAATAGAGAAATGGTTTTAACCCATAAAAGAAACAATCAATATTACTTATTGTATTATGTATTTAATCTGCAGCATGCCATTATAACTTTGTAAAGTTAGCTTCATACATTATGACATTCTCATCCTCCTTTTTCCTCAGACTCAGAAATTTCCTTCCTAAATCTGCTCAATGGTCATGAGGAAAGTATTTTTCTAAGAAAATATCATTTAACTACCTCCATTCCATATTTGATACTTCATCATCTTTCCTTGTATTTTGAATCAATGACCATCATTGATCAGTATCTCTAGTGAGGTGGTAAACTACCATGACAACTATTTCTATTTCGCTACTCCCCAAGGTGTGGAATATTTTCTCTATGGAATTTTTCCATTGCTCAGTTACTAGTGGATTTTTAACCCCCTTGAATTTTGGTGTTTGTTGCCTTAGGAAGTGATCTAACATTGATCCTCCACACTACAGATCAGGGAGCTCCATACGGGTAAGGTTATTATTCATAACCAGAAATAGTTGTCCCAGTATGGTTATTAGTTGATCAATACCGGTTGCATCGCTAGCTCCACTATAATTATCTTGATTTGGAGGAAAATACCTACGTGGATTGTATGCATTGATATGGTATCCATTCCTTCCAATTAGCTTCATTTCTAAACAATGGCATAAAATAGATTAGTTTATGAATCGAAATACAAAATTCCAATCATATAAAACACTTAACCTAAATTGTACAGTTTATGGATATAATCCATAATCACAAAAAATGTTTTCTATGCAGATGTATACGCTCATAAACCCTGAAAAATTATTTGTAAAGAAAATTTGAATTTTCCTAAGAAAATCCCTTGGGTGTGTCGTAACCAAGACGGTAGTAAGGCTTGTGGTCGTACACTAGTTCTCGTTCAAGTCTCGATCAAATAAGTGTTTTCTGGTTTTACCCCTAGGTACATCTGTGCCAGAGCTGCCTCTACCTACTTGTATCCAGATAGGTAATAATTTCTTTGAAAACTCACAAAATATCTACATTACCAAAATTCTAGGATGTTCTTCTATACTAATCTTCAAAGTCTATCTTAGGGATATGTTCTCTAATCAGAGTTTATCTAAATCTAGTTTCCATGTTTTTTACTAAACTCCCTCTGATAAAAAATATAACTCCCTGACCCTAGTTACCCAGATTCAGTTCATTATTACATAACATTAGAATTATCAGAAAATATAAAGTCTCAAAAGACAGATTGGTTTAGTAGCCTTTGAAGTACTAGATACATTCATAAAGTTTTCATTACATCATAGAATGGAAAATAGCAGCAACATTGTTTCCATGGAAAACCCTAAGATCCCATAGACTATCCCTACAGGTTATTCATAATATAATTCTTTGCATCGTATGAATAATAAAACATAGAAAGGGGTGAGCTCAAATGCTAAGTAAGGATAAAAATATATCAGAAACATTCAAAAATAAGCATAAACCTTTAAGGAAATGTATAAAACTAAAACAAAAGGCTTTTCAACATAACCTTCCTCATAATATGGAAAATATAAATAAAAATAATAACATTTAATTACTCTCGTGGATATTCTACTGGATGAATAATCACATGAAATATCAATATCCACTTTCATATTGATGGAATGCATAATTCTAGACTTTTATAACGACATAGTCAAGGATTTGTGCCAAGACTACAAATATTATTTTGTCAAGTCCTTATTCCAAGACACTAGTTTGTCTCATGAGACCTATCGATGCATTGAGGAGCTATAGCAGGCTCCAACCTTCAGTTACTAAGTCCAATGCATTCCTTATATGAAAGGGTTTAAACATAACATAAACATTTGTAATAAAACTGGAAAATGATATGTCAATAGTTTATCCATAAACAATGAATGGTATGAAATAACACATCCAGAGTCAAACATATCACAAATCCTTCGATACAATATGGATGATATTTATCATAAAAAATCAACTTCAAAACAACTTCAAATCCATCAAAGGATGTTGACATAGATGAAATCAAAACATTTTTTGTGAAATATCTCTTTCTATTTTGAAATCATTTAAAATCACGTAATTATAGAATAAAAAATTTATATTTGAAAATATTTTTATAATATTGTAATGGAATATTTCATGATTTTATAATGGAAAAAAATATGTGTACCCTCTGTATAAGTTAAACAAACATTCTTACCATAATTATCTGGAAAATGTCATAAGGTCGCATGTTTAGAAAACGATGAAAAGATTCCTTTAAAAAAATTTATAAAAATTCAATGAAGGGTGTAAATGACTTTAACCCATAGTCTAGTAAATAGTTAAAATATTTTGGAATACATTTTTATGAAACCTGAATATGGATGATAAAGGGGACTCAGTAGATACTTATGTAGAAACAACCTCGGATAATAAAGAGATTGTTAAATTAACCCTTACCTTGTTATTTTACTTGGTCGGGGCTTGGTTAACCTCCTCTATAATGGTGTAATAATTGTTAATAAATTATACAAGAATAATATACACTAATATGATATAATATATGATCTTTTAATAGTTCTTTGTTAATAATATTTTAGTATATTCGTCATTTTGAGTGTTAACTAATTCGTTTTCCTTTATATGATTTGTTACGTAAGTAATGTTTGTTATGGATAGGATGTATCTTATTTATATTCCTAATTATATTAAGTCATTAAACATAATTTTTAATCATCTAATGAAAATTTGTCTTGAATGGATATGATGGGGAATGAATCTCACCACGTTCGTGGAAACGGTAATCCGTACGTACGAACGAGTGACAATATCAATCTTTTTATAATAAAATAATATATAATTGGAAGGTATATCATATATAAATAATCACTATCATGTAATATTTATTATTTACATCAATTATACATCATTATTATACCCATCCAAAAAATAATGTATTGAATAACAACTACAACACGACGTGGAGAGGGTAAGTCGTACGTACGCACGTATGGTGGCATGTCATTCATAGGATGGATTGAATAATTAATATGGTTGTACCATGTTTATAATAACATCACAGTATATAGAAGACACTAGAGTTATTTTTTTATATTGGAAACTAAAACGAAAGAGGAAGTGGATGTAGAAAGGAACTTGAAAGAGATGATGAAATATTTACCTCTTCTACAGGTTCTTCCTCTGGATTTGATCAAAAGGGATCCATAGGATGGATTTATTAATAAAGGAAGGCCTAAAGGATGAAGGGATATCAGTTGAGATGATGTTTTGGCAGGTTTTGGCCAAGCCAAATTTCATTGATGGTGTGAATTAGAGAAAAGGGAGAGTGCCCTTTTATAAGAGGGGTGAGGGGAGCTTTAGGAAAAGCTAGAAATATTATTTTAAAATAAAAAAAAATTCAGTTTATAATATCTCAAAAATGAATTATTTAATGTATATGGTGGGGAATAGTTGAAAAACACACAACCAGTAGGTTTTAGATGGGTTTGGGTCACTATATTAACCTTATCATTTAGATTTCACTCTAAGTTAAATAGTTTGACATTTACCATGTCTCTTTGTATTTTTATATTATATGGTTAATAAACAAACTATATACTTCCAAGAGAACCCCATGTGGTTCATTAATGATGCACATATAATTATATAGGTCTTTTGGCCAAGCCTTAGATTTTTAAGAATAGAATATCAATTAATAATATAATAATTGTTTTAAAAAATATTTTTTTCAATTTTGACAGTATTTGGTATATTGTTTTGGGTAAATTCATAACATCATTATTACTTAAAAAATAATTCATCTAACTAACCCTAATACGTAATATTATCTTAGAAAATTATTTTAATTCATATAAGGTCTCAAATTATATTTATATGGATATTTATAATATCAATTGATTTAATATTTTGTTAATTAGGTAATTACTGCATCATCATTGTATCATAGATAAATTTAATTATTTAATGTATAAAAATTATAAATAAAATTCAATTATGTATAAAATATATTTATATTTATAATTAAAATTTATAGTCTAATTTATCTTATGTTTGACCCTATATTTAAAATGTTTTTGTTCTTAAATATTGAATTTATTACTTTTAAGTCTCCTTTGAATTAAATAACAATAAATTCCCTAATCTGATCCTAGTGGACCCAAAGGATCATATTTTATTCATAAGGTTTTTTTAGTTGATTTATACATATCCAATAGAATTAGTACATGTGTTAGGGTAATAATAATATCATTTTTACCCTTAATTTCCCTATTTACTTATAATCGTTGTAAATAAAAGCAAAAAGATACTATTTGCCAAAAATTATTTTCACCTTATTGAACCACAGTTTACTTACTAATATCAATCGTGTCTCTAGGATTTTTGAAATTCAACTCATTGAAACAGTAAAATTATGTTTTAATTAAATTTTCAAATACTCTTAGGAGGTGTGTAAAAGGTGGTAAAAAGATCAATAAAAATTTTAGATATCTAAAATTATTATAAACTGACTCAAATGAATTACATTGAACATATATAGGTATTATGTATCTATTTTGACTATAAATAAATTTAAATAAAATAAATAATTATTTAAATAAAAATATGGATTTAAATAATAACTTATTGTTTTTCACTATTCATCAAAAATTGAATTTTTTCTGAAAAACGCAAAAAATTCATCCTAAGGTAATTTTGGTATTCTGAATCCAAAAATGAAGTCCATTTTGAGAGATAAAATTTATATAATTTCAAAAAGTTGGTATTACTATTCATAAAAGTTAGTTTTATTGGTTGTGGGGTGTTAGAACTCGACGATGCGTACAACACAAGCTACTGTATTATTCAAAGAGTATCGTACCGTGGAAGCTTGGGGTGTTGCACACTCATCCTTGAATGGTTTTCTATTTAATAAAAATATAATATGTTCTCCTCTTAAGTGTTGATTTTTTTTAAATTTATCTTTCTTTTAAGTACATATTTTCAGTTACTTATATTATCCATTCCAGTTTGAAAACCAAAATATGTATCAATTCTTGTGATATTCATACATTTCTTTTTAAATATAATAGTTGTTACTCTATTTTATGAATTCTATTGTGTTTTCCTCTATCCCAAAACCGATCTATCATCCATGATGCTTTGTTTTATACATTACTCTCTAATTGATTTAATAAAGATAGAATTTTGGGTTATTGAATTTGGTTGCACAAGATTTATTTTATGTGGTTATTATTTCGTTTTATTTGAAATCTAATGTGAAGCACATTATTTTTACATGGTTTTATAGATTGGATGATTTTTTTTTTCAGGCACACTTTTGTATGGTTAATATTTATGTTACTCATATGCGCCATATAGTCTTTTAATATTTTTTCGTAAATATTTAAATATAATTATAATCAGGTGAAATGATTACTTATGCTCGATATAAAATTGAAAATAGGTTGTGATGGATGATCTACAATATGAGACATATTGTAATTCCTAATCCTTTATGGAATATATAATGTGGTGACTGCTCCGCTATGGGTATTAGTTCGTGATTCATAATGTTTTATTTTTTACACTAATATTAGTGCCCAAAATCCTGTATATGTAACAATGCTATGATAAAAAAATCATGATTTAAGTCATATTTTTTCCCATATGTTGTGTCTTGTAATAAATGTGATCCCGGGATAATATTTATTCTCAATTCTATCCATATAAACCATTTTTATGATTTCATGTTCATTAAATGTGATATTTCTCTCCTTATTGTGTTTTCACTTAAGATTATGATCTCACCCTAGGTAATATGTATATATGTTTTGTTCTCCATTATAGGAAATTTGGGTTTAGCCCAGTTTTTGTTTTTATTTTAATGGAGATGAGGATGAGTTTAATATGGGATAAGATTAGAAGAAAAAATAGTATGCTGAAATTATATGGAAATTTTGATAATTATTGTAAGATGCATTTATTAACTAGATTGTCTCCAATAAAACTAGACCTCTTGACTTTATGTATGTCGATACTATTTCATAATGTACTATAATGTTTTCAAATATGAAAATTTTGTATAATCATGGATTTTATAAAATGGGAAATATTTATTTTTATTGGATAATGGTTTATTTATTTTTAGAGATTAATTTACTTACACCTAGTTTTAGAGTTAAAAAACCTTAGTTAAAACCATATAGATTATTCATAGTGTAATATGATATTAATAAATATTGGGAAAGTTTTTATAGGGTGTTTTAACTAGATGTACATCCGTATTTAAATAATATAAGTCTATTTTGGATTATAGAATATATTAACATAGGGGTATTAACAATAAAAAGTGAATATTGTTTATTAATGAAATTAAAAAGAATAGAAAATTGGTCTCACCTCATACCTTGTTTGGAAATCTTAGGGGACATTCTTTGGTTAGTCATATTTTATTTACCTTCCACTATGAAGGATATATTTCACAATTAACTTGGGGTATTTGGTTAAGAATTATAAAATAACATAATCTAAAATAACCTTGGATTAATATAAGATTTATAGGATAAATTGATTGTATAAAAGTGTAAAAACAATTATATATAAATCCATTTTATGTAATTGGTTTTGATAATACCCATATTATATTAAATGTTATTCAATTTTTTAAACCCTTTTGGTTTTATAGAAGGGAAGACAAATTTGGAACAAGATTCAAAATTGGGGGTACAGACAATTCGTGGACTACAACAACCAGAAATTATAAAAGAATACCATTGTAATTAATAGTGTATGTGAAACAAAACACTAATATTAAAACCACCAAGGAATATATTTCATTAAATTTATTATATCCTATCACATTCGAAACAAACATCCCCATATCTAAATGCACTGTTGTATAGTTTATCATTATAACAAAGTTTTTAAATTGGCTGATATGATTTTTACTTACATAAATATAATAATTATTCTTATCTATTGATTATAAAAAAATACATGAACATTGTAAATTAAAATTTTGTTTTTGAAAAATGATATTTTTTCTATAAAATAATTTAGCCATG
This sequence comes from Viscum album, assembly GCA_963277665.1. Taxonomy (NCBI): domain Eukaryota; kingdom Viridiplantae; phylum Streptophyta; class Magnoliopsida; order Santalales; family Viscaceae; genus Viscum; species Viscum album. Next base: position 1,249,224,642 of record OY728122.1, on the reverse strand, counting down.
GTTTTCAGAAAAAATATAAAATTAATTATTTCCAATTTAAAAAAATTTAACTGATAAAAACATCATTTTTTATATATTTATATCATTGTAACCTTATGGTTAATTTTAGGGATTTTTATGAAATATTTATTTTTTACATGAATAGTCAAAAATATTAAATATAAATTTGAAAGTGATTTTTAGATTAATTTATCAAGAAAGATCAATTATACTTATAATTCTTTTAAAGAAAAATTAGTTCTATTTTATATCTATCAATACAATTTAGGTGTGAATAAGTGAAGGGAGATATTTCCCTTTCTCATCAAATCTATGGGATAAATTTTATATTAAAACATACCACTTCCTTGAATGGGATTTTGAAGAATTGATTCCATATTTGAAAAAATGATATTTTTTATTATATTATAATGCAAACATAATTTTATACCAAAAATGAAGAGTGAAAACAATAAAAATTAGTTAACATTGTTATGTCAAACATGAGTTTATGATGGGGTTAAACTGATAATATGAGTGTTAAAAATGACTCAACATATCTATACATAATTTTTTGGTTCATATTTCCATCATATCCAAACAAATATCGAATCTAGTGCCATTTTGAATCATTGGGTAGTGAATGACATTATCATTTTTCATTCCATCAAGAAATTTCCAAATAATTTCCCAGTGGGTTCCCTTTCCCCACTTATTAAAGGGAACTCCCTCTCCTCACATATTCACACATATCGTGACATTTGGCTCAAAAACCCCTAAAACATTATCTTCCAAACAGACATTGTCACATTCGACAGATTTTTCTCCACCCAAAATACCAATCCTAGAGTTATTAGTTTGAGATCCATTTAAGTCTTCTCTAAGAGAGGGTTATTATCATAACTACCCTCATTAGCATTATTTATTATTTTACAACCATTGATTATATCATAAAACATAAAATTAAATAATTCCATTATCTTCCATATACATATTATATAATTTTTATGAAATAAAATGTTACGATATCCCACTACATCGATTAGAAAACAATGTTATATCTTGTGTGTACAATGGCCAAACATCTCGCAAGTCAACATCACATGTCTTCCTTCAACAACTCCAATTTATATTCTTAATTATGTTAATAATGGATATATATATATATAATTTATATGGAATAATATTGATTCATTAACATTATTATAACATCCAATTTCTTAACTAGTCACTTATTAAGCAAATGAAATCATCTCTAGTGTGTATATATGGCATACCAATTTGATGAAGAAATGTGGATCATTTTCCTTGGACAAAAGTTTAGAGTTGTTACCATAATTTACCAACTATGTATGTCTGGTATTTATAAAATAATTATAATTAATTATATGATGTACTTATATCCAATATGCAAGAAGTAAGACCTCCATTACAAAACATGAATTAGAAAAAAGGATATTAACACCCAAAACAAAAAAAAAGTTGAATATTATTAACAAATGGGTGGTAAAAGGTTTTATGAGGATCATATATGGTATAATAAATATGATTCTTATTCTAGTATAAATAACCAAATTTTATAAATACATTACACAATAATTTAATCAAATTTTAATCAAAATGTTATTTGATTAAGGGACATTGTTTCAATTTCGCATCACTCATACATATTAAAATTATTTATACATAATTTTATTAATACAATGTATATATTTACCATTTTAAATGAAATATCAATATTCCTTAATAATAGATGATATTTGAAATTTCTATTTGAATTATATCATCCAGATGAATTTTAACTAAAATGTTACCATGTAGTAAAGAATTTCATAACAAATTATTATTTTGTTGGGTTATATTTTATTTTCATGGAATTTAAATTTATAATGATATATGGTCATGTACATTTGAATATATTATATTTTATTTCTACATGATTTATTTGGATTTTAATTTTGTACACATAATCATTTTATTGATCAATCCTCACTACAACATTATGATCCTTGTACGTGTTCATACCATAACATCATTTAATCAGTATTATTAATTCATGAGTTTTTATTGAGGGAAATTATTTTATAATTTTATAAAAATCTGTTTAATTTTATTTTCCTATGGATATTAAAAAAAATTCAAGTAACAGTACAATTTTACACTCTCTTCTTTTAACACCTTGATAATTTGTAAGATTTTCCTCTCTAGATAAATTTACTTATGTTTTATTCAATTTTTTCACACAACACCATGTTAATCTCATGCTACATATAATAATTATTTTTCCTACATTACATGAATGACCATGTTTTACCTAACAATGAGATATTAATAAAATATTATTATTTAATATAATATATAATCTAGTCATCAAATTAGAAGATATTTATAGTATAAACCAGTTTTTGAATTTTATATATTCCATATAATTCTATCATTCATATTATGTAATTTTTATACATTATATATGAAAAAATTGAATTTTTCTGATAAAAGAATTATTTTTCAAAAAATGTAGTTTTCCATCCTTCTAATAGAGAACAAGTTTGAAATCTAGTATTTGACACTATTATATATAATTTTAAAAAATAAACATATTATTTGAAATTTTGACATCAAAATGTAGTATAGAAAATTTTTTTTGCTGATAACTTTCATATTTTAATGAATAGTGAAATATATTGTATTTGAATTAAAAATTTCGTTTCCATATAATTTATTTATATTTTTAGATTATCATTTTAATTGGTTTTAATGACTAATTAGATTATTTTCTTATCAAATAATAAAATTTGGATAACTTTTTGTAATTTACCATTGAAATTTAATATAATGACTTGTTAATATTTTGATTGTTTTAACTGTTAAAAAACATGCAATCTCAATTTGTTAATGAGGATTAATAATAAATTAATTATTGAGACAAATATGATTTATATTTTTATAAATGGATTCAAAATTTGGAATTAGTGGGTTCAAATTATTTTAATTGGTTAGTTTTATATTTTGGATATTATGAATAGTAAGTTCATAAATATTGTTTTTATAACAGTTATTGGTAAATCGGTAAATTAAAGATAATAATAATATTATAAAATTATCTATCACCTATAAAAATTAAATTGGATGAATAATTTATACCATTATCATATATGTTTCTTAATTTAATCATTTAATGGACTCTTTTCCATTAATATGAGGTAAATATTATTAAAATCCGTTATTGTGACAAAATGTCTCACTATTATTTCATATAAGTATATTAATATTAATATTGAGATTACCATGATATAAGATAGATAATAAATAATCTATGAAATGAAAAACAAATCATCCATATCCTATTAATTTTTTTATAATTTTTTGAGTCTAAATAATTATTATTAATGATGAAACAACAGTGAATCTGAAATTATTTTATTAATGGAAATATTAAATAAATGATTTTAAAAATATTTAAATAAATATAAATGGGATTAATCAATGATATATAAAAATTTATTGATAACATAGAACTATTAGTGACAAATGTTTAGTTTTTTACCTATGTTATAATGTTGGTTTAATATTTTTAAAAATGTAAATATTTTATAGTATCATAATTGAAATAAATGATACTTCAAAATAAATAATTTTTTATTTAATGTTATAAAATTAAAAAAAATATAATGTTAATCCCAATTAATAGGATATTTTTATATATATCATAAATTATCCATTTTATTTCTTTTTAGCATTTTATAGTTATAATATTAACCCTATTATATAAAAAGCCATGTAAATATGGTGAGAGTCAAACTGTTTGCCTAAGGGTTAAATAAAAAAGATAAGGTTAATTTTGGTACCCAAACATGTCTAAAAATCATTGGTTTAGAAGATTTAAACACATCCACATAATAAAAACCAAATATATCACATTATATCTATTCAAAACCGAATATCAATTTATAATAAAGAAATATTTTTCGAGTTTCCAAAAGTTCTCCTCCCCTCTCTTGTAAAAAAGCACATCTCATTATCTTTTATTCACACCTCTAAATCCCTTTGGCTAAAAAAACGTTTCACAAATCTCCTCCAAAATTTTCTAAATTCATTTAAGGGGCCATAATTTTTGCGTAAATTCAACCTATGGATTTATTTTGTGAAAATCAAAAGATAATACGTGAAGAAGATGATGTTAACGCACCCTAGATTAAAGGAACGTACAAGGTAAGGGTTACTTTCAGAATCACTATATTATACAAGGTTTTTTATAAAAATTTATCTAATAGGATATCATTGTCATCCATTTCCATGTTTCTTAAAATTTATTTCAAAATATTATCAAAAATTTAATAAAACCATTTTTACCAATATTTTAAATTAAAAAATCTTTTTTAAATGAATATTTTAGCCAATTTATAAACAAGTTACTTTATGAACATTTCGAAAACTTCAGGTAAGGATATTTCCTTTAACTTATAGATTGTGATTATTGACTTTCAAATATTATTTTTCTTTAACATTTATATACTTCCCAAATAAGCTGACATGTTTATTTTGAAAATAAATGTTTTCTATTATAATTCCGCGACATTAAAATGAATTCAAAGTAAAAATGGGATATTTTTATAAAAGTGTTTTAATGGTTTTATTATACCATTTACATCAATGTGAACATAATTTTTTTGATTTTTTGATTAATTGAGGTTGATTGATTATGATATAATGAACTATATTGTATTGAAGGTTTTATGATATGTTCGACTATGGATAAGCTATTTTGATATCATTCACAGCTTATGGTTAATGTATTAAAATTTGGTTTTTGAAGTTTTACTATGAATGATTATTTTGGTTATGTTCTACCCCTTTAATTAGATGAATTCATTTGATATAGTATGTGATTGGTGGGGCCCTCTATTTCCCCGCAATGCATATGTATGTCTCATGAGGTGAAATTAGTGGATGAAAAACCCATCGTATTTGTTTTCCAAGAAGCATAACATTATCAGGTGGATAGATTTTCACATAATTTGGATCTGTTTCTAACCAAATACTTAAATTATCATGATGATATATCTTGAGAGTAACTATCTCGAGAATATATCTTGATAGTGCAGATGTTAGACATTATGTATTCTATTCTTATGAGATTAGTTATTCCTATTACATGTAATTATTCTACTAGTATAATATCCATTGAATGTTTTAATGGAATTATTTGAGTTATTATTTACATATTATGATGAATATTAGGATCAAAATGATTCTATTTCAGTTTTATACCATACCTTAAAATTTTATGCAAATTTATGTCATCTTCCCCATATATTATTTACCCTCATTGAGCATCTAAGCTCATCCCTTTCTTATGTTTTATTCTTCTAGGGTGCCAATAAGTTTTTTATGATTGATTTGTATGGTTATGCTAAGAGAATAATGGAATACTAAATTAATAATATATTTTATATATTATTCAATGAATTTTAATGTAATTTTCATGTATGTAATCTATTTTCTAAAATTACTAATCCAATGGGTCATTATGGAGTTGATTCCATGTAATCATGCTAATGTATTAAAATAATTCACCAAAATTGGGCTTATAGGGTCAAGGAATAATATTTCGTATTAGAGGATGTTTATAAAAAACGTTATAAATTACATTTAGAAGGCATAGAATAATAAACATTACACTAAGAGAGACTTTAAAGATAAGTATAGAAGAACGTCCTACAATAGTAGTAATGTTGACATTTTATGGGTATTCATAGGAATGAAATCCCTTTGTAGATATTTCAAACATACATAGTTCAAGAACATATGTACCTAGGAGTAATAACTCCAATATTGAGTTTCAGGATTGACTAAGGGTAACCTGGTACACAACAATGGGCCATACTTCAAACCTAGTTTGACACACGTGGAGGATATGCTTAGGATAAATTTAATTTTCTTTGTGGAAAATAATGAAGGGTTTAAAAGTAAATATATACCCAAATATAACACATTTATGATTATGATAGTAGACATGCATTAATTATTCAATTTATGTTTCATATTTTGAAATTTATGAATTTTGAATCACAACCTAATATAGTGAATGTTTTTGTTTAGAAATGGAACCTAGTGGATGAAATTAAAATCATATCAATCCACGTAATATATATAGGGATTTACCTCTTATAAAAGCTAATGATAGTGGATCTAGTGAAAAAACAGGTGCATATTAGCTTATACCCATACTCGGATAACTAACTTAGGTAATTAATAATTAGCTAACCCATATAGATCATCCAAATCCACAATATCGACGAACAATGTTAGACCCCTTCATGAGATAGAAACCTCAAACATTCAATGGTACTACAAATCTATTTTTGACTGAGAAATTGATAAGTTCCTAAGATAAAATATTTTTTCATTGGGGAGTAACGAAAGGGAAAAAAAATTTATGGTATTTTATCATGTCTCTGGGAATGTGGATAAATGGTGGTCATTAATTAAAAACATAAATGAGGATGAAGAAGTAGAAAATATGGAATGGAGGGAGTTTAATAAGTATTTTAAAAAAAATACTTTCTAAATTAATAGAGAGCAGCTATGGAGAGGCAGTTTTTGAGTCAAATGAAAAATGGAGAAAAGAATATCACAAAATATCTTGGATACTTTACAAGGTTGCAAATTCATCATAAGTAATATATATGTTACACAAGGAGTTAAATTGATCGTTTTTATGGGTTAATGGAATTTCTCTGAAAGGCTTTATTCTCCTAAAATTTGTCATCATATTAAAATATACATTCATGTGCTATCATGATAGAGTAGAAATTCTCTATGTCTTATGATATTACTATAAAGAAAGAGAATAAGAGGATGGTGGAGCAAGAGACGAATAAAGGGAAGAAAGAATAGAAAGATTTTACCATAAGTGATAATTGTGAAAAGAATTTCCCTTGTAATTTATTGAACGGATTAAATGTTTATTTTTAGTTTAGGGTAAATAGACACTAGGAAATAGAATGAAAAATGAAGGAAGAATAGACTGATGTTCAGTGTTTCAACTGTAATAAAATGGGGTACTATGCTTATAAATGTAATAAGAGTCACTATAAAATTTCTCAGAAAAATAAAATGGATCAAGGTAAGGTTTATATTGTTACTACATTTGAATCGAAATAATTAATGTATATGGGTTTTTGAGATTCACAGAATTATGTAATTTTAATATATAATTATAAATGTAAATGTTATAAGAATTATGGAAAATATAAGGATTGTACAACAATACGTTTTTTTAAAGATATTGAAGCATGATGGTGTTAATTTGATCAAGGTGTTTATATTTTAATTATGTGATAATAAGACCAAGATTATGTTTGAGAAAAATATGTTTTCATGATTTATTTTTAAAATTTAGATACCCAAATGGACTGTTAATTTTGATTGAAGTATTTTAGTTGATTCAAAAATTTGGAATATATTATGTTAAAAATGAGCTATTATTATTTTAATATAAAATAATTCATTATTTTTTAAAATACAAAGGATACATCTGGAATTTAAAATTGTATTTTTTTATAAAAATAATAACCCATAGGTGAGGTGACAAATAGTAATGTCTGAAAAAGCCACAAGACTTGATCCCACAACTGAAGGCAACATGGGGACATCACCAACAACTATCCTACATGATGTCTTAGTTAGTATGAAATAGTTTTATTATTTAACAAATGAATGATAGATGATGTATAATTTCATTTTTTGAACTCTATACAATTAATATAAATATCATATTTTTGAATTGTATTATCCTTTAAATAGAAAGATGAGTTTATGGTAGGAATTACATAAAAATGAAACTCTAATTTTCAAGTAAGTATGTTTTCTTGTGATCGTATTCTGTGAAATAAATTAATCCTTCAAATATATGGAAAAGATCTTAAAACCAATAAATATATCCTAGTACTTTTCCGATAAATCATCTGGTACCATATATCATCGCATATTTTGAGCTTTGTTGTTGTCAACATTATCACAATCATCTTCTCAATAACTCGCTATCAAAACATGATGGTGAAATTTTTATTTCACGATCTTGTTTTCCTACATAGAACCCTTTTATGTGTTATCTCTGATGACTTTCTAAAATCAATTTATTTATTTTAATGTTGGGGTATCATAAATCCTTTTTGTGATATGCAATTTCAAGAAATATGTTATCAAATGTCAAACCCCTATATTTTGATCATGATTTATATTTTTGAGGATTTCATTTATTGAATGATTGGAGAATGTAACACACTGAAAATTTATAAAATATTATTTGATAAATAAATTTAATATTTTCAATTTATTTCATTTTATGCAACACCAAATTATGGTTATGCAACACACAATAAGAATTAGGCTTGTATTACTTTCAAGGCATAATTTTACTGAATAATAATAAATTAATAAAATATTAGTATTTTTATATAGTATATAAACTATACATTAAATTAGAAGTAATGAATAGTAATAAACACTTTTTAATTTTATATATTCCATATAATTTTAACGTTCATAATATTTAATTTCTAAATGTGATATAATAAAAAACAGAATTTTTTAGATAAATGAATTATTTTTAAAAAAATGAGTTTTATCGTATTTTAATTGAGTACATATTTTAAATCAAATATTTAAAAATTCTATATATTTAATTTTAAAAAATATATTTATTATTTGAAATAAGGACATTAAAAATTATATTGGATAAATTTTTGGAGTTTTTTCTGATAAATTTCATATTCTAATGAATTGTAAAAAATATTTTATTTTAATTGAAAACTGTTTTTTCATCTGATTTATTTATATTGTTAAGTTGTATATTTAATTATAATTAAATTATAATGAATCATAAATCTATTTATATTATTTTTGGATCATTTAATATATATTTTTGTCATTGGATGTAATTTCACATTGAAATTTGACATATACACATGTCAATCTATTGATGATTTTTACTTTTACAAAATATATTTTCTATTTTTATAAATATGGATTAATTTTAAAATAATTACAGAATCATCAATGATTTAAATTTTGAAAAATTTATTACATATTTGGAAGTATTGGGTACAAGTTATGTTAATCGGTTATTTTAATTTTTTTTGATGTTATGAATAGTAATTGTAGTAAAAATTTGTCGCTGTTAAGGGTAAATCAGGAAATTAAAGATAAAAATAATCAAAAAAAATTTCCCTGACACTTGTAAATTTACTGTTTTATGACTAAAGTATACACCTATCATATATGGTTTAAAAAAAAATCATTTAATGCAAAACATTCCATGAATAAGACATGAATATTATTAAAATCAATGAATGTGACAAAATATCACACTCTCATATCTTGTAAATATAATAATTTTAATACAGAGTTCACCAAGAGATAAAATAGATCATAAATAGTATCCATTAATATAAAATAATTATCTACATTATAATAATTTATTTATAATTTTTATAGGTTAAATAATTTCCATCAATGATTACACAATTGTGAAGGAATAATTATATTTTTAAGTGAAATATCTAATATATTATTTTGAAAATAAAAAAATAAATATATAATGAATTGATCAATGATATAAACGAATTTTAGATATTATATAGACATATTAGAAACATACTTGAAGAATTTTTTTAATGTTATAATGTTGTTTAGACATATTTAAAAATGAAAATATTGTTTAGTATCAAAATTCACAAAAATGAATCATTATAATAAATAATATATTATTCATTGTTATCAATTTCATAAAAATAGAAATATCATCCAAATAACTACGATAATGATAAGAATTTCATAAATGATCCAATTGGGGTTCATTTGACATTTTATAGTAACTATATTAACCCTATATTATATAATGACAAGTAAACACAATAAGAGTTAAACTATTTAACTAAGGGTTAAATTCAAAAGATATGGTTAATGTTGTGACCTAACCTCGTCTAAAAATCATTGGATGAGAGGATATCAACCCATAATCATAATAACCTTTAAATAACTCACTTCATATCTATTTGAATAAAAAAAATTATAATAAATTAATAGTTTTGGAGTTACCAAAACTTCCTGTCACATGTCTTATAAAAGAGAACATCTCCATCACTTTTATTCACACCTCTAAAGTCATTTGGAAGAGCCAAAACCCACCCAATTATAATTAAAAATCTTGTCACATCATATTAGATTCCATAAGTTTAGAAGAAAGCTATTTTATTGAGTCCTTTAGTTCATATGAAAAGGACATACCTAAAAAAAGAGGTTAACACCCCCTCAACTGAAGGAAAGTATAAGGTTAGGGTTAATTTCAAAATATAATTATTATCCAAGTGGATTGTATCTAAGTATCTACTAGGATATATTTTTCATCCTAGTCCGTGTTTCTTAAAAATTATTTCAAAACATTATCAACAATTTTTTAAAGTCATTTTTACATATGATGGAGTTTTTATAAAACTTTTTGAATGTAGTATTTCTGTCATTTTTGAAATGAGGTACTTTATTAAATTTTTAAAAATTTATGGAAAGAATTTTTTTCACAAATAGTCTGTGAGAAACTATTTTATTCCATTATTTTGCCTTAAAATTTTTACTTTACCATACTAACATACAATGTTATCTTTAAAAAAATCTTTTCTTTTAAAATTTTTTGACTTTTAAATGATTTCAATAAAAAAAATAGAAGTCACATTCAATGACTTTTAATTACTTTATTAAATAATTTTTACCTATTTCAACTTCATTTTTTCTATTTTATTCTTCATTTATGTTTAGTTATTATTATACAATCTTCCATATTGTATTGAAGGTTTTATGATATTTTTGACTATGGATGTGACATATTGATATTATCCTTGGTTAATAGTTAATTTAATGACATTTTGTATCCTCATTTTAATACAAATGTTTATGTGGGTTATGTTTCATCACTTTTGTAAGAGGAATGTATTGGACTTATAAATATATGGGAGGGGCCCATTACGACCCCTAGATGCATCAGTAGGTTTCTTGAGATGAAATTATTTGGTGAAAAACCAATCATGTTTTTTTATATGAAGTTTAACATTTTTATGAAGATATATCTTGAAACAATTCAAATTGTCTTCTACTGAATGACTTTAATTATAAAAAGGATATATCGTGATAGTATCTATCATGAGGATACATATTGATATTTCATATGCCATTCACTATGAATTCCATCGTTACGAGATTAGTTATTGATATTACATGTGATTTTTCAACTAGAAAAATATATATGTGAATTTTTAAATGGAATTATTTGATTTATTATTTCCATATTATGTTTAAGATTATTTTTAAATGGATTTTTTTTACATTTCATACCTTGTCTTAATAGTTTATTCTTATTTAGGATAGCTTCCATTTTATTGGTTACCCTTATATATCATCAGATCTCACCCCTTTCTATTTTTTTATTTTCTCAGGATTCTGAGAACTGTTTTACTATTGATATGTACAGTTATACTAGGTGAATAATGGAATTCTCAAATAATTGTAAATTTTTCATATTATAATTTTTATATTATTATATTGTTCTTGTATGTAATCTATTTTCCAAAAATATTATCCAATATGTTCATTGTAATTTCATTCCTTTTAATCATGCCAATGTATTAAAATAATGCATCAAATCTGGGATTCTATGGTGTGGGTGTTACATTTATAATAAACAAATAAAAATATCTTATAAATAAAATTATACATTATCTCCCTCTTAAGTTGGAAATTCATTTTCTTCCAAATCTATGTATTATAATCGTTTACTTTTTTTCAACCATTAAATAATGAGTTAATAAATAAATTAAACCCCTTTTAACTTTTTGCACAATTTTTTATTGAATATTAATGTTTATTTCAGAACAAATATCTTTTTTATTTTACTGAAAAAGTAAATGGAATATTTGTTTTTATATACTCGAGATGTATGTATTTTATTATCATCATGTCCACTACAGGTTATTTAGATTATTTTATTTTTTTCAAGAATTATTTTTATAAAAATCACAATGTTTTGTGAAATTTTAATTTTATAACGTTATTTTCAAAATGAAATTACTATTTTCCTCAATAATGTTTTCAATTATATATTTACATTATTTTTATTCATCATTGACAACAACCCCTTATTCTAATTCTAATGGTTATGTGATGGATTGAAAATTTCCTTATTCTTTCTGTAGATTTTTTATGATCATTTTGACCCATGAAAATATTAACATTCAATTTTATAACTTGTTTTTTAGTCATTAACATTCCGATAAAATTATCCCATTTATGTGACCTTTGGAAATTTAATTTCACTTAACTAAAAATATTATTTATCATGGATATTATTAATCCTTAAATTTTAAATCATATATACATATAGTATTTTACTTATAATTTTATTTTCTTATATAGGGATATGATTATAAATATGTTCCCTTAACATTAAATGGATACTTGATTAAAAGCCATATTATTGATGAATTAAATTGATAATTAAAAATATATGGAATTATTTGGACATTCAGATATATTTTGGTCCTATTTATTTGTATCCCTATGATGCATTGGTAGTCTCATGAGATGAATCAGTTGCTTTGAATTAGTAAAAAACTATTATACCCATAAACAATAACCTTCTTAATTAAAGATCATAATGGTAGAAGTACCATGGTTCCTAACATCATAAAATCATAACATCAACTAATTAAAATTTTTATTTATTTAAAAATTATATATTATTATCAATATGATTTTTTCAATCATATTCTCCCTGCATGAATTGAATTATTAGTTCATTGATTAAATAAAATCGGTTTTTAGAAAATTAACTTTACATATTTATTATTCTTTATAAAATTGTGATATTCTTGTTATTGGGTAAAGGAAATGTGTGTTCAGTTATTTACATTTCCATAATGATTATTCCTTAAAATATCATGATATTAATGTTCTATAATGTCCCATTTTTTAGTTATTTACCATTGTTTTTTGATTATGAATTATCTTATAATGATATCCAACTGGTTTGAATAAAATTTGTGTTCATTTATTTAATTTTCTATGTTTATTATTCAGATTTATTAATGATAGATTCCATTATACATAACACTTACTGTCCATTTTTTCTCACCCATATATTACTTCATTTACCAGAAATCCTATAAGGGTACTATGATTTATATTCATGGATATTATAGTGGGAATAATGATATTCTTGAAAAAATCATGTTTTAATTTTTTATTAAATTTTAATGCCTAACTCATTTATATATATAGTTTAACAATAACATTATCCTCTTTGGTCCTTCAGGATGTTATTCTGTATATCTTATACAAATTTGATAATGCATAAATTTATTCAATGTTACTGAGGACAGGGTCTCTATAACTTTTATCATAGGAAATTTATTATAATATATAATAACTATATAAAAAAATATAGTTTGGAAAATTAATCAATGACAGTCTTTGAGAATAATCATAGAAGAGAATTTCGATGATTTGGTAAGGTAGAGATTATGTGGTTTTACATAGAAATTTTTTCCCCTTATAAATAATATTAGTGGAATTTGTTCTTGAAAATTTGTATATAGGGGTAATATATTTCATAACGGTGCATTGAGCGTGACCTGATCATCACCTGGTGGATGAAAGTTTTCCTTACTGTGCACATGTTTTGAAACTCTTGGAAGATATGTTTAGGATAATAAACATTTTATTTACAAATATTTATATAGGATTTGAATATATTATTACAATAAATGAAATTGGTTAATCCTAAGGTTATATATATTGATAATAATGTGTCATGATGTATATATATAATAAAATATTCTATATATTTCTCACTATGATTATGGTTGATCACAATATGTTTTTTGGTTTTATTAAGTTACTGTAACCAGAAGGAATCATAATAACATTGAATATGAAGTACAAGGAGGTGAACATACGAATCGAAATTGGATGATGATTGGGGAAAAATATATTTGGATTAATCCTATTAATTATTCTAGAAATATGATTAACAACCTATACCTTAACAAACTCTTTAACTAACTAAAGGGGAAATGATTGAGTTAACTAATAGAATGAGAAATGGAGACCATGGGGGATAGAAGGCTTTATTTACATTATGTTAGAAATGTGGAAATATACGTATAATAAATTTTCTCAATGGAATGGGAAAATGTTTTCTTTGTGAAAGAATGGTATAAATAAATCAATTACTAAGGAAAAATAAAGTTTATAATCAAAAGACATCAATCTCATCATAGGGGTATATTTATATTTCATTGCCTTGAATTTAGAAAACCTAGGAATTATCCATGTTTAACCTCTATCTCATAGAAGGGATAATGCTTAAATAAAATATTTAAATTATATATCTATCTATATTCAATAATTAAATAATAGAATATTTTTTTAATGGTATATTGGTTTTCAAAAACATCAAACACTTGAGTATTTTATTACATTTTATAATCATGTATATTTTTATAAAATAATGAGTTATGGATAAAACCATGAGTTTTTGAGTTTTGGATGGGTCAGAAGTTAATGTCATTAAAATCCTATTTTTTAAATTTTTTTGGGGAGAATATAACATGTTTGTAGATATTTTTGGAAAACAATTATGAGAATACGACCTACAAGAATAGTATATGAATTGGTTATTTTATAAATAACTCATTTATATTTTGTTGTATATAAGATTAATGGTATCAATAAAATTTAATTATTATCTTATATTTTATGGTATAGTAATTATTTTCTATCACTATTTGGAATGTAATAATAATTATATTAATATAGTTTAGAAAAAGGACCACCTGAATGCCATGTGGAAACAAGTCATGTCTAAAAATTCTTTGGGGCTTGAATCCAATACTAAAAGACACTAGGTGTTTATTTACTACTACAATACTATATTATTTTCTGGTTAATATGTCATTTCTTTTAGTGAAACTATTTGATGAAACAATATTAATAATGAACTAGTTGTATTTCGATTGATGTTAAGAGACTACTGTATTATATTTGAAATATTGTTATAACCATATTGGTTTTTGTCAAATAGATAGAAATAGATGGAATGAATTTTCACTCATTTGGGGATATTATAATCAATTAAATGAGAATTTAGTTTGTTAGGTATAAAAAAACACATTTTTGGGTATTCATTTTCTGGGGTAAGTGTTGAATAACACATTGATCGAAGTGCAACCAACATATTAAATAGTGATTTTGAACTAGAATCTTATCAACTATGTATATTTCCATAAATTTCAAAGATGGTCAAATAATGAGTAATCATTAGCCAAAGGATATTGTAGCAAAAAATTTATCATATTACATTCATATACTATTAATTATATCGTCTCTTATATTATCATAGATTTATGGTTTCAATTCCTTAACATTCCATAGATGATCCACTGTCTTATGACCCAAATCCTCGATAACTATATATAATTATTTATTATTTTACTACATTTACATATATTCACATTCCACTAATTTTACCCTACTTGGAATCCTAGATAAATTTTATTCAATATAACCTTTTTACATCCTATTATCTCTAATTAGAAGAATTTTTTACAAACCATTTTATGATGTGGTTTTTTCAACAATGGTATTTTCAAATGAAGACACCATGATTATTGATATCATACTGGAAAAGTGAGGACAAAATTTAATTAAGCAGGAGAGAATGTAACAGCTTAAAATTATGAAATAAAAATATCTTATTTTATATCTTATGTGAAATTAAACATCGAGCTTAAAGAACACATTAAAATTCCTTTAAATTTAATATCTTTTATAGTTGGCGGAACACACAAAACCAAGTCTAAATGAACCATAATATATTATACTATGATAATATATCCATTAAATTGTGTATGTGTTAATAATAAAAAATAAATTCTAAAAATTATGTTTATGTTATTGATATAAATAAAATAATACTCATTTATAATAAAATGAAATGTTTTCAAAAAGAATGATTTCTTCTGAAAATATTTTTAATCTCTCTTTGTGAACATATTTTAAAATATAAAAAAAAATTATAAAATTAATTTGATAAAATAAATCATATTATTTAAATCATCATACCCGAATTATCTTATTGTGAATTTTTGCGATTTTTATGAAATAATTAATTTTTCGTTGCATAATGAAAAATTCTATATTTTATTTGAAAACAACATTTTCATTTAAGCTATATAATTTGATAAATTATATATAATATTGTTTTTACAGTGAAATTATTTCATTTATATATCTATATTATGATTTATTTCCTATTAATCATTTTCATATTGAAATTTTATTTTAAAACATTGTAATAAATTTAATAGATTCTCATTGAATATTGTCATTATAGTTGGGTCAGAGGGATTGATTTTAAATTAGATTTTTACACATAGTTGAAATTAATTTTGAAAAATTGATAAAATATTTTAAATATAAATAAATTATTTATCTACTAAGGTATAAATAATTTTTAGAAAATTTAATTTTTAAAACACTAAAAATTAATTAGCACGATTGAGGTAAAAACTAGTTTATCATAGGGTTAAACTAAGAAAATAGGTTTTAGAAATAACCCAACACATGTATTAATCCGATGGGATGGTCATATTACTATCTTATACATAAAAATTTATAATCTAGATAAATTTGGAATCTTTTTTCATGTGAATTAATTTATTATTTGGATTCTTTTGGAAAATACCTAATGATTTCCATGAGTGTTCCCTTCCCCCAATCATAAAATTAAACTCCCTCCAATCACTTATTGTAGAAATAAATCCATTTTCCTCTAAAAACCCCTAAAAAATTATCTCCCAAACACTTTTAGTTACATAATAGATATTCTATTCCTCCCAACAAAACAAACCAACGATCCTTTATAGGAGATCTAAAGGAGGCTTCACTAAGAGAAGAACATTGTCTCCACTAATCTAATTATTTATCTTTCATCTTATAAAAATATAAAGTATGTATTAAAAATTTTACAGACACCAATGTCTCCTATATACTAATATTTTATTTTTTTTATGAAATAATTTTTAACCCTCTCCGACTCCACCAAATGGAAAACAAATAAATCGTTAGTGTGTGTGACAAACTACTACCTCACAAACCAATGCCAATTTTTTCCATCAACAAATTCCAAGTATATTAATGATGTTGAAAATAATTTATATTTATGATAAATATTACATGTTATTAGTTATTAAAATTTCATATAACATCATCATCATTATCCTTTCACTTGTGACTAAAATTATATAACCGCTCATGTATACGTACGACCAAATGTCTCTAATAAGTGATGTGGTTCAATTTCCATTCAAATTTTTTTGATTTATATAATAATTTACCTAAGGAGTAAATATTATATTTATACAATTATTATCATTTTTATATGAAGTAATTATATCCTATTTACATGATTATTAACATTAATTACCAAACAACAATGAGAAAATATGACAATTAAAACCCCAAACAATGAAAATAATGTAATATTTTAAACAAATGTTTGGTAAATGTTTATGAAATAATAAAATATGAAATTTAAAACATTTTTATAGTTATTTTATAAATTAATAACTTTTTTAATAACTTTATATAGTTTTTAAATTAATTATTAAATAAATTGAAGCATGAGGTAAGGGGCTTCATCTCAATTTCTCTTTATTGAGGAATATTGTAATATTACGCACATAATTTATTTTATATGGTGTATATAATTCTCCATTTATATAAATATTTATTAATAATTCATGGTATATTAAATATAAATTTTATTTATTTCATATAAATTTCTGTCTACCTAATCATTACCAACCGGTAATGAATTTCGTAACTCAATTTCATTTCATTTGGTTATATTAATTCTTTGATTTCTTTTACCTTCAATGATTATATGTATAAATAATTTTAACTATCTTATATTTCATTCCCGATTTTATTATGTAGATTTATATTTTTTTTAAATAATCTTTCATTAATCCTTAATTCGGTGTTAGGATCATCATATTGGTATATTTGACAACATAATTTAATCATGATTGTTTATACTGGAGTTTCCATTGAAAGAAATTATTTGAAATTTTTCTGGTAAATCCATCTTATTTTCTTATAATATAATTATTTATTATATTTTCAGGTAATAATACCATTTTATTCCCATTGGTACTAAATATTATTAATGATATGAATTCAAGAAAATCTAACATCAATTATATCTTCGTTCATAAATAAATTATCTTCCAAAACCATGTTTTCTTCAAATGTTATTGAAATTTGTACATAACTTTTTATAAATGATTTATTAATGATATTTTTACCCATTTTTACATTTTTTCAATTTTTTAGAAATGTGTAATCTTTTCGTTTCCAAAAACAAGTCTTGTTTGTCTTTTACTGAAAAAGTAAAAGGAACATATGTTTTGACGTATTTGGAAAGTACAAAATCTCCTACCATCTGGGACAGTCAATGTTTTTAATTCTAACAATATAAGTATAAAACATTATTTTCCAAAAAATTATATTTAATATGAATTGTGAAATTTTACTTTTAAAATGCTTTCCTCAAAATCAAAAGTATATTTTCTAAAAGAATCTTTTAGAAAATCGTTTTATTTTCTTTTTATTCATCAATGAAAACATATCATTTTTCATACTCCAACGTGTATATCTCATATTGATATTATCCATATTATTTTTTTGGATGGTTTATGATCATTTTGAGAAAAAAATTATTAACATTCACTTTCTCGATTCATTTTTCTATAAACTACATTCCGTTGAAATACTCACTTTCATATGATCACATTACACTAAATTTTCACTAAATATTCATATTTGGTCTCATTTAAATGATTATTTCTTGAACAATATCATATTTATACATATTTCATTTTAAATTGAATTTTATTTGATTATCTATTGAAATTTTTATAAAACTATATCCTTTATTCAATATCGATATTTTATTATAAGGAACTTTATTCATGAATTAAATCAATAATTAAATGCAGGAGGAATGACTTGGAAATGCAGACATGGTTGGTCTTGCTTATTAATAAACTCTCTATGCATATGTAGTATCATGTGATGAATCTGTGGGATAAACCTTTCTAAATGTGTTTTTATCCATCATTTTTATAATTTCATATGTAATGATCGTGATTAGAGATGTATCTTGATGTCTGAGATCCTGATGTCCAAAAATTTAGTATTTCCTACATTATGAATTCAATAATTTTGATCTATGTTTTTTTTCCAACGATATTATCACTAGATGCATTTACTTCTCAACTTATTGACTAAATGGAATGTGTTTTTAGTTATTTTCATTTTTATATAGATTAAACATATCCAATTATGAAATTCTAGCCATTGATGTAATTGAATGTCAATTAAGTTTTCCACTTAGCCAGGATTATTATTCCTTATCTTATCATGATATTGAAATTGGTAAAATGGAATTTGTTTTTATATATATACCTTTCCATATTTGTTATGTCATATCTTATCCTAATATTCATGTTGTTTAAATGGAATGTGTGTTTATTTATTTACCGTTCCATATTGATTATGCATATTTATTCATGATTGAATCCAATGTACATAACCCTTACTGAGAATTTGAGCACATCCTTTTTTGGTCTCCATTCCCAGGAATATAAGATGTTTATTATAAGTAATATGTTTTCATGTTCTAGAGGTAATAATTATTTTATTGAAAAAATATATATATTTCAAATTTTATCTTAAATTAAAATGCAAGACTCATCTATATAAATTATTTATCTATATTATGAAACTATTCAATCTTTCAAGATGATATTCTTTATATCATATGCCAATGTTATAAAGAGGACACTAATTATGGGTTATTTTGGTCGACATACCTATAAACAATACCCAATCCAAAAACCTATTGGAATGGGGTCTATAGTACACACCCTCATGGTATTTCACACCCAATTCTCCAAACCAATGAATAATAGCACTACTACTATGGATCTCCCAAACAAATAAATGAGGGAGACACATGATATTGATTCATTCAAGTTTCATCATCTATAAGAACATGGTTTCTCCTTTATTTGTGGATTCATTTACCATTTGGTTAGACACAAGTTTATGTTCTTTTTTTTATTTGAACCAGATCTAGGCAATGGGATAGTGGGGTCATTTTTGGAAAGGAAGAGGCCGAAGAATCCAGGTTGGTTGCATGCCAATTACACATTTTGTAATTGTGATACATAACTGTAAAAATAATACGACGTGTGTTGGTGTTGGACGAAATTTTAATTTCATGTAAGGGATTTCCCAAGGGGGTATACCCAGAGTATTACATGATGTATACAACATTTACAAATCATGTATTTGTCCAACATCATTTTTTTTAAATGTATAGATGCCTACTATTTTTCTAAGAGAGCTTCACCCCTCCCCTCTCACTCATTCAAGATCCCCCATTGGAGGACTAATCTAGGTTCTACTATGGTATCCCCATATGAACCCATATTTTAGGTCCATTTATCTCATTGGATGAAAAATGTTATGATCTTCAATCATCCTTTTCCATTCTCTGTTTTCCTTTCTCTTAACAGAGTTATCGAAGTGTAGGCTCACATGCCCTATATACAAGGTGTTCATCTATCCTTTATATTTCTTCTGATCCAAGATAGAAACGGATTTTACTCAGTTAATACAGTTTTTTAGGTCTAATTTTGTCATCCTATGACTCATCCCACAATTCTGGCCATTTTAAAAACTGTTAATGTTGGGAAAGCACTGATTTCATACGACATTGCCTCCTAATTTTATATACCTTACTTATAGTCCATATAATCATATTTTATGACCCTTGTTATAATTTTTATT
Source organism: Viscum album (assembly GCA_963277665.1). Taxonomy (NCBI): domain Eukaryota; kingdom Viridiplantae; phylum Streptophyta; class Magnoliopsida; order Santalales; family Viscaceae; genus Viscum; species Viscum album. Next base: position 1,249,203,693 of record OY728122.1, on the reverse strand, counting down.
AGTATACTAATAGTACCACCTCATTGTCGACCATCCCAAGTATTGTGATACATTAATTAGAATTTTAGTAGCTTATTGTGCCTATCTTCTACACTATTTGGGTGTTCTCCGAATTGACCTTGACCAAGGTAATTGCTTACCTTATATCCATAAACATTATTATCATGACTTGATTTCAGTTCTGGTTATACCTTACATAATGTGATAATATTAAATGGAATAAATTTATTTAATAAAATAACAACAAATTTAGACACCAGTTAAGGAAGAATCGAGTATTGTAGTTTTTAAATTATTTTAAATATTTATTTTATATATAAATTCATTAAAAAATTTATTTATAATAATGAAATGGATTTTTATAAACAAAATTGGTGGTGGGATATTTATAGTTATCTGAAAACCTATCTGGGCTGTTGATGGCACGTGAGAAAATCCCATGTATGATGATATTGAAAAGGGGAAGTATGATTCATTGGACACATGATACTACTTTCTTACTTTATTATAGATCTTGGTAGTAGATCACTGACCCCATTCTTGATATTTTGGATAGTTTTTTGTTTATATTTTCTTCTTTTTTATAGATTATATTTCATACATCCATGTATACCTATTTTCCAACTTTTGAGTAACATGAAATATATCATCAACATTTTTATATCCTTCAGTTTCCATATTTTTGTTATTATTATGTATTATTTGTTTTCTATCTGTTATCACTATAGTAGGTTATTTTTCCAATCATATTGGTATATATTTCCATTTTAAAATCCTTTTATATTATACTTCTTCTATTTATTGGTTATTACATATCAACTATGTTACACTATGGTAATGAAAGAATAGTCACCCCATAAAATGACCAAACACACATTCTACTACTCAGCAGCCTCTATCATACGAAGAGGTGCACTTGAGGCCATGTGGACACCACACCTCAAGGAAAATTTGATTGGAACCTGAGTTTGGGATGTTATAAACTAAAATCATATCGGTTATTTTTATTTCATTATAGTTTTTAGATAATATATAAGACATTATGAATTTATTGGAACGTGATAAAAAGTCATGATTTGGAATAACAAACCCATGTTCGGGTTAAATGTCAAGTTTTATGAAATATGAGATTTTATTCTCAATTTTTATTGTTATAGTTGATAAACATTCAATTTTGGGTGATTTACATTTATGTTATTAGTAACATTTCTTATTGAGGATTTTATTTTATACTTGGATCAATAAGATGACAACAAAGAAAATTGTTACATGAATCATTATAGGCACCTAGAAATCCTTGGACATGAATATGACATTTTATAGAGGTCCCTTTTGTTCCTTGAACTATATTAGTTGTGTTTGATTGTTGTTGGATTTTAACTATTTATATATTCTTTATCTACTTAAATATTTTAAAAGGATGGGGAATTGTTATTAAAATTGTCAGCAACAATCTAAATAGTGATTTCCTGTATAGGTTCATGGTGGAATCGTGAATATATTTTTTCTACTGAGGTCAACTATGTACCTATGGTTACATGAGAACCTCCTTTTCAGTGAATGATTGGATTCCATTTTTAAATCATGAGGTGTATGGGACCCCAATAATTAGAATTGGTAATTTACCAATTCAAGAAACCATATATTACCCATTACATTCTAATATTGAATATATAATTTGTTAAATATAAACTAAATGGGTGTTTATTTATATGATATGCCATATGGACCCTTATACCATGAGAATGGAAATCTATTTAATCACATTGATATGTGAATATAATAAAATGAAAACAATTAATGTACATTTTTTATTATAAAATCAAATAGTGTCTAAGAAATGAAGAAGAAAAGTGTGTTTTTCCCAATTATATACTGGAACCCCTAGAATATAATCATAAATACTTAACAATACAAAGACTTCTAAGAGAGTATTTGGGGTAGTACCTTGGGTATTGAGCCATATTCTTCTTTAGATTCCTCTATGGATTCAATCTTCTCTTAAATCATGTTATGAGGTGTTCTCTTGGGTTTTTAGAGGTATAAAACTACAACACCCTAATGTCTTCTGCAAGGATGGGGGCATCGATCATGCAATAGTGCTGGTGGGCCCTATTCCACCAATGATTCCTCTTATAGTTCTTATTGGGGAACTACCTTCTAAACCAGAGATGGGCTATGACTATTAGTTTCTAGAAGGTATCTAAAATATGATTCCTTCCATGAATGGGTTCTCCATGACATGTACATATGATGGATGGTATGACATGTGAGCTGTGGAAAAAGTCGCATCCCACCTTTATATAGTATAGTTGTCTATAGGCTGTTGAGTCCTATATAGAGACCACTCTTTATATCATCGATAATTCAGAGCCTCCTCTAGAGAAAAGGGTAAACATTTCCATAAATATGACAAATTATTTGGCCTTGTACTAGTCAGATGCGATTAACCCGTCTTGTCATCATTAGGGTATGGTGTGTGATGAATTCAAAATACCATCTATGACTATGTATTTCCTCAAATACCAAGGGATGATCGAGCTAGAATGTTCATAAATCTAGAGAATGTTTCTATATCAGTCTTGGATTATTCATCATGTTTTTTTAGATATGACACTATTCACTAATTCTGGCTAGTGATGAGATATTATGTTATAGATTATTTGAGTATGGGATTAGATATTCATTCTATACTCAAGTGAATATATTTATGCAACCTACGTCTTCTAATACATTCATAAATATTCTAATAATTGAATGCCACATGAGGTAAGGTTGTAATATTTGGTATAGAGATTCAATACCAAGATTTAGAATTGGTTATTTTTATATTAGGAAGTGTTCTTTCAATGTTCCTATTCATAGTAGGGGTGGTCAGCGTAACAGTATTATGAGCTCCATTATATTCCATCAATGTGGATGGTAGGGCCATCTAAATCCATAGTGTTAGAGATACCTAATGTAGTGTAATTATTATGTTAAAATAGGAAATATTCAGAGATTATTTCCGAACTATCTGCATGAATCTTGTGGTAGAGGATCTATACTAGCACCACCAATAGGGGAAGGATCTATTATGATGCATTGTGTGGAGGGTTATATCAGCACCCACAATACTGACTAAAGAGGAGGTCATGGTCGTAGTATCCAAACTACCAATCAACAATGCTAGTAGAGAAGTCATACTCGTGGTAGTCATAGTATAGAATGAGTACACTGATCAGGTAAGTTTCATACATTATAGTGGATAAATGATGATAAAAGTGTTGGTCCATCTACAATATGAGGTATTGTTCTAGTAACATCCACATTTGTATGTTATTTATTTGATATAGGTTTTTGACACTCGTTTATCTATTTATTCAATATGTTAAGTCTCAGGTTATAAATCCAATATTACTATTGTGTGATGAGCATATATGTCAATAATGGGATGGATTAGTTCACTCAATATCATTATTTTGAGGACTAATATCACCACTTGGTGTCATTTACATCACAACATGGTCTCAATTTTCTCTAAAAGGGTGAGTGGGATGTCCAGACTAGTAGAGAAGGATACATACATCATGGAATATGATGATTATCCACCCAATAATGTTAGTCTTTAATAGAGGATCAGGTCTTTCCTAAGATTGATTTTCCACTCATTATGGATCATTTTTTGGATTTAATTCACAATTATTTTAAATATTATCTCATGCTAGAGAGGTAGAGTTTTTTATTGAACTTATTCAAGGAGCGCCACAAGTTTACATTCCTCTGTATATAATGGAACCTACTCGGCTCGCTGATCTAACGTTAATTTTAGAGGATTTAGTGGGAAATGGTTTTCTATGGCCCACTACTTCTTCCTAGGTTCACCTATGATTTTCACTATGAATGAGAATATTACACATCATCTATATGTGGGTTATTAATGGATAAATCATCTTATGGTTAAGAAATGTTAGCAAATTCCTCATATAGATGATAATTTTTACTATCATTAGGGAGAAATTATATTCTCAATGATTGACTGAAGATTAGTCTATCATCATATTTGAGTCATACATTCAAACATACAACACAATACATTTCTATGAATGAATGATCTATATGATAATCTCATTATGTATTTTTTCATATAAATTCACACACTATTTTCATAGCTTTGACTAATAGGGTTTTCGATCCCTATCTAGATTTCTTTTTTGTGGTATTTTTGGGATAAATCTCATTGTATTCTCAAACTTTTAGAAAACATATTATAAATATTTAGATCATTTTTAACAGGCTAAAAAACGTCAGATTTATTCCATGATTACTATGTTCTACTTTTAGGTCAACAATACTTACTTCTTCGGTTGTATTATCTTGAAATTAGGAGTATCAGTTGACCTGGATTAAGTTATTGTTATGGTAACCTGGAAGAATCCCAAGAATGTAATTTCTACACAATGTCTCATGGTGATGGATAAATATTATAGGAATTTAATACAAAATTTCTCTATCACTTATTCAATTATTACTTATCTTATAGATAATTGTGTTATGTTATTATTGTCATAAGAGTGTGATAAATCCTTTTAAGGGATTTTTGGGTGTCCTATTTCATCACATATATATATTTTTCTACAACCCATAAGAGGTTATAAACTATTTTAAATGCAATATGTATTAGACGATGTGATCTGATAATGAGAAAGGGATAGACGTTTGGTATGGATCTAAAAAGTTTTGGCCTCATGATAGATATTACACAATGCACAACCTCAAGCTAGTGGCATATTTCCATGATTTACTCTGTGGAAGACATTGTCTGATGTGTGACTTCTCTATGGTGTATGCAAACCACAATAGCCTAAAATATATTTTTACATGGCTTAAATAGCTTGAATTAAACCAAAGACAAAAAGGATTGGTTAAAAATCATGATACATTCAATTTTGATCTTTCTAATACAACACAAAAAGGAAAATTGGTGGAAAATGCACTGGGTTAGAAAACTCAGTCACATAACAAAAAGAGAGAAAGTGATGAAGGGAAGCTAATGGCTTTTTTTGGGTCTTCTTTAGAGTTTCATGAGATTCAGGAGAATATTTTTCTTCAGGCACAGTAAGGTTAATCTTCACTCTTTATGAGGGTAAGGAGATCAATTCTTTTAGATTCAGAAGGGTTGGTTCTACTGGAGAGTATTTTCGGAAATTGCCCGTCTCTAGATTAGTCTATAGATAGATGTGAAATCCTATGTTTGTGTGGTTGTATATTGGATCCTATAAATTTGAGAAGGGAATTGATGTGAGATTCTCATTCTTCCCAATATGCACTTCATCCATTCATCTCTGAGATTTATTGAGATATTCAATGTGAGTATTGGTGGCCTAAGATGTAGTATCTGATGAAAGGTTTTATTACTATGTTTTCCAACAATCAGCATGTGAAGGCAGAGCACCAATGACATTTAGTCAAATTTCATCCTCTAATAGTCTCACAATGGGTGTGGTAATATATTTCCATTGTCTTTATAGTTATCTTACTAAGGTCTCCTTGAGGTAGCAATGCAGTTTGTGTAGTCCTAGATCGACTGATGAACGTACCCCAATTCTTTCATACACGGGAGACTTTCTCAGTCAATGAGTTGGGATGATTGTATATTTCTGAGATCATATGGCTACATGGTGTCCCTCATACTATTTTTTAAGATAGGAACAATTGTTTCAAGTATTGATTTTTGGAGGGGTTATTAAGATATATTGTTATACAGGTTATTTTGAGCATAGCCTTTCCCCCACAGACTGATGGGCATTCAAAATGGAAGATACAACTGTTTGGGGACATTATTCAATCATTTTTCCTTGATTTTAGAGGTTAAATACAAGCAAATAATTTAATACCAATGGTTTTGGAAAATTTCATGTCTATAGGCCACCCATATATCCAAGAGAAAAATCACATAAAGGACATATACCCACATTTCTTCAAAACCCATGGGTATAGGACACTATATAACCATATGTTTTGGATAATCATGGGTATAGGTCATGCGAGGGGGGGGATTCATGAGAATCACCAAAAATAATTATTCTAAAAAAAATGTTGTTATTGGTCACCCATATTCCCAGAGATTTTGTAAACCTTGGAAATAAGTTTCTTCAGGATTGAATTTTAGAGGGAAAAACAAAATACAATGGTTTTGAAAAACATAGGCATAAGAAAATTATATAGGTACATATACCAATGGTTTGGGTTGACCATTGGAATATGTCACATTTTCCCATATCATGACCAAACTATTGGTATATGTTGGCCATTGTTTCCTAATAATAAAAATAATAATAAATCCTTTATAAAAAGCTTGTATAAATATATATATAAATATAAGAACCGAAATTTTGTTATACTATAGTGGTAAACTCATTAGAGTCTAGGCCGAAGGTTTTGTGATCAATTCTTAGTTGAGGAGTTCTTTTTAATGAAGGACCTATACCGACGGTTTGACCATACTATCAGAATATGTAGGCTGATTGTTTTTTTGATAAAAAATAATTATAAATAATTATGTATATATATATATATATTTGAATATTGGAATATGAAATGTAATATAAGATAGAGGTTGAGTCATTAGAGTGTAGGAAAAACTTTCTAGGATCAAATCCCACTATATGATTTTTTAAATAATTGACATATTCATAGGGTTTGAACAAACCATGTTTTTAGTTAGATTTCCACGGTTTGACCAAACCATGGGTATAGGTATTTCCATTGAAATTTCATATACCAAAAATTTAATAATCATGGGTTCATGTGGCTTATACCAATAGTTTTTTCAAACCATGTGTATAGGTTTATCCTGATGACTTAATAATCGTGGGTATATGTCGCATATATCAATATTTTTTTTACACCATGGGTATAGGTTTGTCCCAATCACATAAACACCCATGGTTCATAGAACTGTGTTTATAACCATTATCTGAGGTTTTATAGTCTATACCCATGGGATTTAACCATGGTTATAGTTTAATATTTCAATTGTGGTTTTTGGGAGAATCATACCCCTCTCATTGAGTTCGCCTATAGAAATAGTTATCAGGAAATTATTCAAGTATCTCATTTTGATGCCTTGTATGGTAGGTTGTGATATTAATCACTACAATTATTAGAGGTAGGAGACGAATATTTTTTTAGGCCCTTGTCTCATGTAGGAGAGTTAGGAGGAGGTTCAGGTGATCAGGAAGTGTTTTCCTACTGCTCAATCTGAACATAAATCCTATATGGATCATTATAAAATACCCTTAGAGTTAGATATCAAGGATCATATTTTCCTATGTGTATCTTCTAGGTTTGTTAATAGATGGATACAGATGAATGTAATGTTTTCATAACTCTTTTTCGGGCCATTTGCGATCTTTGAGACAGTAGTTCCTATAGTCTATCCGTTTTTATTACCTCATATGTATCGTACCATGCATGATTTTCTACATTTTACAACTTTTCCAGTATCAGGTCAACAGATATCATAATTTTTATCCTCAAGATGTTGATTTTGAATGATGATGATTAATTTGGGGAGTATAGTATATTCATAATTTCGAGATAAAAAAATCAATATAAGGATGTTTTTCCCTTTAGAACGATTGATATGGAAGTAGAGATGTGTACATGATGACACATGGGTGTGGGAGTCTACATACATTCTCAGTGGTTGGATTTGTTCTCGTACAATGTTTCAATTCCCTTAGAAGGTGAACAACTGGATGAGTTTATTTAAGGGGGAGACATTAATAACCTGATTTTTTTACTTTAAGTATGTATTTTTTACCTTTCAGTTAAGCTTTATTTTATATTACTTTTGTCTTAGTCCTTGATTCGGTCTAAAAGCTAGTTGGGTTGTTTTTTAAATAACGATGTTGGAGGACGTAAGTTGGCTGTCTGATAATTACATGTCGTGAAATTTGGATACATGATGTGTATCAATTACATACAAGGTAATGGTATGGGTAGAAACAGTCTATTCTGTAAAGTATTTTTAAAATTAGGATGCCCCGAGGAAGACTCAGGACAAGTGATTTCTTGGAATAAATCGTATATTTTTTTGGAATGAGTTTTCCTATGAGAAGTAAATCTATCATTACAACTTATCTTGGAATTAAATAAGGCCTTTTACCATTCACTTATTTGGTCGTCCCAATATTTTCGGGTCATCCTAATGCAAGATACATTGCCAATATCAATGATCAAATCATAAACTAACTCTATACTTGGAAAGGGAAACCTCTTTCCTTGGATGGAAGAATATGTTTGGTAAAATTGACCATTGTCTCTAAAATGGTCTACTATCATAGAATTTATAAACGGCATGTCGGAATCTTTAGGAACATTATTACTTATATTAAAAACTTCATTTGGAAGGGAAGTATTTTTGAAATGAAACTTGTCACTATCCCTTGGAAATCCTGTTGTAAACCCCTTGATAAAAGTGGCATTGGTATAAAAAATTTAATGATGTTCAATTATTCTCTTCAAACCCATCTTAATTGGAGTATTATTAGTTGTACTTCTAAGTCTTCTGAATTCATGAACAATAGATTCCTCTTTAAACACTTAAATGGGAATTTTAATTTCATCAACTCTTCGATCTGGCCTTCTATTAGGGACTCGTACCACAAGATCATGGAAAATTCTTGATGGATGGTTAGTTCTAATTCTTCCATTAATTACTGGTGTGAAAAATTTTGTGGTAACCCCCTGATATCATTTTTACCTCCTAATATTATTTCTAAAGATACTAGTCATTCTATAAATGATGTCTTACAATTTCATAGACATGACCTCCCTGACAATATTGTGCAGATCATTGATAATCACCCTTTTTATTTTAATTGAAAATTTCTTGTTTGGGAACCTGCACCAAATGGTATCCTAGACTCTAAAAACTACTATAAGCATAAATTTTCCGGAAATGAATCTAATTATCAATGGGTGAGTCAATATAACAAGCCTTGGATCAAACCTTCTAGGCTCACCCTTATTTGGCACATTACTCATTATAGATTTCCTACTAAAGACGGTTTGCAAACTTTTGGAATAAAACTCTTCTCTAAATGCCACTTGTGTAATCAGCACAAGGAGGATATTGATCATCTTTTTTTGTCTTGTGTGATAGCCTCTTCTTTATGGAATTATGTTCTCGAATTATTTAATTGTAGATGGCCCTTATCTGACTATATTTGTTTGTTTTTAAAAAAATGCTTTAGATATGAATCCTCTCTATACGTTAAAAATATTTTTCTTGCGGTAGTGGAGGAACTCCTGCATGAGATCTGGTATGTTAAAAATGATATTATTCACAATAATCACTCATTTAGTCTTAATGTTGGAAAATATCAGATTCTTATTGCGATTTATGAAGCTGCTTCAATTCAAAAAGACTTTTGCAACAACTCGGTTTGTGACTTTGAGATCCTTCGTCAAATCCATGTGTTTGGCATATACCCAATGCCCAAACGTTCATTTAATGTATTCTGGAAATAACCGATGCCGAGATGGATCAAATTGAACATTGATGGTGCTTCTAAAGGCAATCCAGGTCCTCCCCGTTGTGGTTCCATCTTCAGAGACTCAACTGGCCAGTGTCAGGGTTGCTTTTATGTTGGATGTGGACAGTCTTCATCTCTGGAGGCTGAAACGCTGGGGTCATCCATGCAGTTGATTTTGCGCTTCAAAGTGGATGGATAATGCTTTGGATTGAAATTGATTCTACCACTATCATTCATTCCATATGCAATGGAAACATTCATCTTTCCTGGCCTCTTACCACACTTTGGATGAATTGACTAAACTCACTCCATGGGATTGATTACATAGCTACTCATGCCTACCATGAAGCAAATGTTGTTGCAGATGCTCTTGGAAACAAATGAGTACATCATAGCATGAATTGGTTGGACACTCTGCAAGCTGACTTATTATATCTTTTTGATAGATATTATAAAAAAATCCCATCTTTCTAACTTTTTTAATCTTTTTTCTTATCAATAAATTGTTCTATGGTCTTTCACCAAAGCATTAACTTTTAAAAAAATACAGTTATCAAGGTGTAGGATCATATAACCTATTTTTATGGTGTAGATATTTTAATCATATTTCTTCAAATATATACAAAAATAAAGGCTAATATCAGAGGATTATAGTGTTAATGGGATGACATTGGTTTTTTAAGACTCATCTCTCAATTGTATTTGGTTTATAAAACAACCATCATTGTGCACTCACCAATTTCATCATAAATTTCCTATTAAATTCATATTCCATTCCTATAGTTTATTGAATCAGATTCTATGACCATTATTATTCATTTTCTTCATTTTTTGATGTGATGACCCTAACAATAACTACCCCAAGGAATGTTCCTAACTATAACAAATGATTCACAATGCAATTGGAAATTATAATATATGTATCACATGACCTAATTTACTGGAATTGATCAACATGGTTTCACATTCTTTTAACACCTTTCTAGGATTAATGTAAGTAAATTGAGAGGTTCTTATTAATGATTCAATAATTAAAATCTTATATGGTTCATATCCACCAATATTTTTTCACATTGTATGGAAATTAAGGGAATAGACCTATTAAATTATTAAAAGACATGAGTTTTACATGGCCTTTATTAAATACTAAATTAAATATTATTTTCACATTATATATGTAAATTTATTTCATTAAATGAGTGGTTATACTTGATATATGGATTGGATTCAAGGGTATATTCCTTGATCACTCACATAGGATCGTTATCCTTGTCTAATAGTGGATTCATGACACGACATCGTTGGATCCCTTCACTGTCTTCTGGATAATTGGATTCCTTAGATACACCCCATTGATACAACTTGATGTCGTCAGATATGTGGTGAAATGGATGCACCCCATTGGGCCCAGTCATTCTTATGTTTTTTTACCTTGGAGGAGATCCTTGGACTTGGTTAGAATCATATTATAGTGGAATGAATTTGGAAATACCACATGGATTAGGCTCAAATCCCGCATAGCCATGCTACCTAGTATCATTGTGATGGATCAGCCCTTGAGGATAAGGATTCCATGGCCATTATGATGGGTCTTTATTCTATTATCATCATCATTAGTTGCCTTGTTATACTTTGGACCCTTAAAATATATTATCAGGACATGATATCTGTATTGGTTAAACCTCACTTGACTTACTAATATAAACTAGAACATAAATAATTAATGAAATGATTACACCTTAAGACACTAGTATGTTCTAATGCAGGTACAAGGGTATTAAAATTACCATACTACATTATTTTTATATATTCATGCATGGACAGTATTTCATTTATTATTTACAAAAATAATTTGATTAGATGATGTTGTTGGCAGCCTACTTATATTTATCAGAAACCCTTTCTAGGCCACCAATGATACCTAAGAATATTACATGAATACAGGATTTTAAAAGGGGAAGTGTCCCAATTTGGACACATGATACCAATTTCTTGATATAGGATGGGGCTTGGTAGTAGATGAAAAAGCCAGTGCCTAGGACACTAGATAGTTTTTTTGTTTCTTTTTGTTTCTTTTTTAAAGCATATATTTCTTGCTTCCTTGTATACAAATTTTCTATATTTCTGAAGACTTGAAATTTATCACCATCATATGTTTATGATTCAATTACATGATTTTGATAATAATTATCTATTATTTATTATTTATATCTTCTCCCTCTATGGCAGGTTACTAGACTAGTCGTTTTATTATCTATTTCCGATGTTCCATCTATTCATATTTTTCTTATACTATTAGTATGTAATTATATTTATAAAGATATACACTCTAATAAGGATTTAATAGTCTCCTCATGGACACACCCTAGTCATTCATATCTAGTCGGCCGCCTCTAGCACATGAGTAGGTGCACTTGAGACCATGTGGCAAACCGAGCTATGGGGAGCTTTGAGTGGCACTCAGGTTTGAGACATCACAACATCCATCCAACTTCAGTATCTCTTCCAATATAATTATTTTCCATTATGTTTTCAATTTGATGTAAACTATATTTTCAATTTTATATGGCTCATAACATTAGAATTTATTTCATTTTTTCTATCGAATAGTTGGAGAGGGTGAAAATGGCTGACCATAATTGAGAATACAACGAAGGGGGAAGTTGAAAATATTTTATGGGTAATGTCCATGAATGTGTTATTATTGAATTATTTTTTAATATCTCTTCACATGATGATGTAAATTTAATTCAACTATTTGAAACGAAAATTTTATGAATCAATTGGAACATTGAAAGTGAACTTCACATGACTGGAAATGTATACCTCTATCAATTTAAATGTCCTGAGAGTAAGATCCATTAATTCTTTTGAGTCTATAAACCAATTCACTATAGGTAACTACATTGAATATACTTTGGTGACTAGGAATATATATGTTTAGGTTCATTGAGGAATATATAAAATCTGTAGACTGCCATTATTTTATAACAATAATAAATAATGGAGTATTATTGGAACTCAGATGAAAAATATCAGTAATTAATGAATCTTCAAATTCATTCATAAAAGAAATTTATAAACATAAAAGTGGGTAACATTTTAATGGTGTTAGGAATATGATTTCCATATGGTATAGTTATCCATCATGTTCGTGATTTATAAAAGGATGAAAAACATTCCAATAGAGAGAAATAACATTACCATTGATGCTTTATACACTCTTCAATGTTCCAAATTCAAAGAGTTTGATAAAATTGTAAATAATTTCCCAACAAAAGATAAAATGGGAATAAGTCCCAAAAATATCCAAATATTATAGTATAAAAGTTATTATATTAAATCAATAAGACTAAGGTGGATCATGATTTTGATGTGATGTAAGGCATTCTTATCCTCAATTCTCTATATTGAAGTTCATAATTAGATTGTAGTCCTTGAAAAAAATTATATCACACAAGTTTTATAGTAATATAAAATATAAACATCATGCAAAATAATGGATATTGAAATATTTTTTAAAACACAATATGGAACAATGGTCACATATAAGTTATATAAATACATTATAATCAATTTTTTTGGAAGATATTTCATGTATATCTATTTTTTCTTCCCTTTATTGAATTTTATATATTATTTGGTATTGTTTGGATGTCCCCATATATAGGCTATATCAAATATCTTCAAAAGGTTATTCCTTTTCATATCCAGAATTTTCATGTCATTATGTATCATTAATGGAAAATTGGTGGACATCTATTGGATTAAAATCGTATAATATAGATTATGATACCCTGTAATGATGGATTTATAGCTTAAATTGTGTGGGATGAACTAAACATTGATCATATAAACATTATATGGGAATGTAATAATTTATTTCTAGATTAACTACCTGGTAATACACTAAATCGTTATTTCGTGGTTTGTTTCATACATGGATCCATTAAATTGTTAAAGTGATTATATAGAATGTCCCTCAAAGAAGTAGATGAAATAATGATGTTTCTAAAAGAGAATTCATTAAAGGGTTTTACTCACCCCACATCCACACAATAGGGGTCCCCACTTTTCTATGCTAAGATAAAGGATGGATCACTATATCTTTTCAAAGACTATCATGTGGTAAACTAGATCATAATTTAAAAAATATATCATTTAACATATATCGATGACTTGTTAAATCAAATCAAAGGAGACAATTACTTATCAATGATTTAACTTCAATATAGACATCATTACTTATGGATCAAAATGGAGGATATTTCCCCTCAAATATTCTGAACAAGATTTGGACATTTAATATCTATAGATATTCCCTTCAGATAGACAAATTCTCCTATTATCATCATTTATATAATGAATACAGACATTATAGAGTAGCTTGATTAATTTATGGTCATATTTATAGATTGAATTATAATATACATAATGGGAATGAAAGTAAAATAATTTCATTTATAGATTATGTTATGGACCTTGAAAAATAAATTATATTCCAAATTTAGTTAGTGGGAATTATAGATTCAAAAAGTATCATTCTTATGTTATGTAATAAAATTCATGGGTATATAAACATATTCATAAAATATGTATTTTATCAAGAAATATCATGGAAACAAAATTCGTATTGGGATCCAATTATATCACGAGTTAACAAAATTTTACCAACTATTTTTGAGACAGTTCTCAAGGATATAAAATATCGAATCCATGTTATAACAAAATGTATTAAAAATCATTTGGATCAATGAATATGATAAATGTTTCAAGGAAAAAAATATCAATTTTTCACCACTCTTGTACATACATTACCTTGCAATATTTATGGTTTTGTAATATAGTTTGATGAATCAAAAAGGGATTGGGTTTCCTACTCATATAGAATAATAAGGTAATTGTATATCACTCATAAAAATTATTGAATGATGGAAACGATTACCCAATTCATGATATAGAGTAGGCTAAAATTATATTGGTATTGTTGATTTAGAGGAGTTATATCCTGCAAATCATTTTTTTTATTTTCAAATGGCCGGTTTGAGGGTAGCCGGTTCCCTTGCAGCCCGGTTTGAGGAAAACCGGAAACCTCACAACATTCCAGTATCAAACCAGTGGAATACAAAACCCGTGAAACAAATTCAAATTCAAACACTAATAGAACCACGCACCTCCTCGAGCCGCACCCTACCTTGAGCCGCACGCCACCTCGAGAAACCCATCGACGAAAATCCAACTGTCTCCATACATGTCGCCGGCGATAGATTCCGGCCATCTGCATCCATCGACGTCGTCGAAAACGACGGATCAACACCATTCAGGCAGAGACATCATCACCGGTGACCATCATGAAATAGCATGTCACCGGCGAGAGAACTCGGCCATCAACATCCATCGGTGTCGTCTAAATACAATGTATCAACACCATACAACAATCGTCCCAACACCAGAACGCTGGTGAGCTTCCCCGACGTCCATCATTACGAACTCATCCGCATCAGCGATGAGAAACAGTGCATCACCGCCAGTGAAACTCTTCACCGATTACAACGAAGCATAAACTCTCGTCAATGTATCAGTGAGGTAGAAACCCTCGGCAAAGAACCAGCAGACCCAACCACAAAAATGTAAAACATAAAAATCTAAAAGACAACAACAACAGAGCTCGTTGCCACCTTCATCCCCACTGGAGAAGACCCTGAAAACCCCCAAATCACACACATCCACCCCAGATCAAAGCAGCAAACCCGAAATCTCGACCTAGGGCCAGCTCCGCAGTGCGAGGACCACGAACCCACAAAACCGCTCATGGCGTATGCCATAAATTCTAGCAACCGCGTCACAACCCGGTCTTAAGCTCATGGGTCCAAATCCGAAAGCGTCGCAGAATCTCGCGACCTAGATGAGGAGCCCAACCCTGACATAGCCGCGGAGGATCCAAAAAGGGAAAACGAAGCCGTCTCTCCACGGGGAGAGGAAGGAGACAACGGGAGGAGAAGAACTCTCCGCTCAGAGGAGTTATATCCGCGTAGGGAAATTTGATATATAAATATATATTGATCACAATATCTTGAAATATATTTTCACAAAGAATTATTTGGATATATGAAGAAGGATATGGTGTGAATTGATAAAAATTATGATTTCTTGTTACTTTTCAGAACAGGAAAGGAAAATTAGAGTTTGATGCTATCAGTAGAAAAGATATTTCTACCCTACCCATGATTAGGATTGAAAACTACATAGTACACTTTGATATTTAATGATTAAAGTTAAAGACTATATTTAAATTGAGAAATAATATATTACTCAACTAAATGTCACAAATTCCATTCACATAAACTTTAACACCCCAAGCTTCCACGATACGCCTCTCTTTCAATAATGCAGTAGCTTGCATTGTACGTAAGATCGAGTTCTAACACACCGCGACTAATCAAAGTAGCCGTTATGAATCGTATTACCCACATTTTAAAAATATAGAAATTTTATATTTCAAAATGGACTCATTTTTTTATTCGTAATATCGAAATTATCCTATGTTGAATTTTTTGTAATTTTCTGAGAAATTCAAATTTTTTATGAATAGTGAAAAGTACTTAAAACAACTTTTTTTAATCAAAATAATTTATAGAGATAAATTATTCTATTTAGTGGGTTTAAATTGTAATTAGAATATATTTTTACCATTTTATCCAATGTTGGTCATTATAATTAATTTCACTATGAAATTGGACATAAACAATTGTCAATCTTTTGATATATATTGTTTCTTAAAAACACGCTATTTGTTGTGATAGTGGGAATTAATTATAAAATTATTTAATGAAATGTATATGTTTGGAATTTTTTAAAATAGACATAGTTTTTGAATTTTGAATATAAATTATAGCTTGGGGTGAAATTTTGGCATTGTTCTGAAAAACATCAATTTTTGATGAATAGTGAAACCACTAAGTGGTAGCTAAAAAACTGATTTTTCGTTTAAATGAAACATTACCACTTATGTGATTTGATTTTAAAAATCCAACATACATGGTTTTCATTAGGAAGTAAAATGTGGTTCAATGGGATTAAAATAATTTTTTGGTGAATAATAACTTTAAGTTTAATTAAACGCGATAATTTCATTTTAGGAATTGTGGACTACCGCCCCCTCAAAGTGATTTGAATCGTTAATGCCATATGTGGGATGTATAAAGGATAGAGTAAATGTTATTATACATTATATTATACTGGAATTATTTTATACCTTTATATAATTATAATTTCATTCCATTAAATATGAAATAGAAATGAAAGTACCGTTCACGTGTACGTACGGCTTACCGACTCCATGAACGGTGCATTTCATTTCATACCTCTAAATGTTATGTAATATTATAAATGCATGTATATATTATATATATATGATATATATGATATATTCATCATGAATATAATTTGGATATAATGGATATTTCACCACATGAACAACTTGTAATTATAAGAAGTTTATTTTTGGCTCAAGTACCAAAGATCGACAAAACGACCGTTATTAACATAAATAATTACATAATGTTCATAACATGGTAATAAGTGATATAAAAGGAATAATGAACTTTAAAAAGGTTCTTAATCAATTATAAATTAACTCTAGTTTATTATTCAGGAGGATAAAGAACGATCGAGTCATGTCAGACACGAGGTAAGTGAACTTCTTAACCCAATTTCCATTCTTTGGGTTAATCTCCTACATTCAAATTATTTCATGATATTATTATGTCCTATCTTGTATTTTTTACTTTATTTATGTCTAAATATAGTGAATATACATAATAGATCTACTTTATTTAAAAAAATGATCTTTGTAAAGGTCTTCGTCTCAAACCCCTTTCATTGAGGCATGTTTTGTTTTATACACAGCTTTCTTTTATACTTTGTATAAACCCCTATGACTTTTACTTTTATTCAAAATGAATATTTTTTAAAAAGAATTTTACTAAACGAAAAATGGAATGTTTTTGTCTTACGTATGCGGCGACAATGACTTCTCCGCCGCCGTGACCATTATTTGTGTTTTGGTTTCCTCTACAATACATAACTTTTTTTAATGAAAAATAAATACCAAATTTTAATTTTCATTAATTTTTGTATTGAAAATGGTTTTGATAAAGTTTTTATTATATCAATGTGTTGTATTGATATCTTGTGATTGAAATGTGTAAATGTTTTGTTTCCTTTATGCATGTTTTATGTGATACGATTATGTTATGGTTTATGATATGTTTAAACATGTTCATATGAGAAATGCATTGGACTAATTAAGTGACGGGTGGAGCACGCTATAGCTCCTCGATGCATCGGCAGGTCTCATGAGACAAAATTGTTTCTTGGCATGAGGCCTTGACAAAATCTTATTTGTAGTCTTGGCACGAGGCCTTGGCTACGTGGTTATGATAGTCTGGAATTATGCATTCCATAATTATGAAAGTGGTTATTGATATTGCAGGTGATTATTCGACCAGTAGAATATCCATGTGAAAAGTAAATGGAATTATTTCATTTTACTTTTTCCATATTATGTTGAAGTTCAAGTTTAAAAATCTTTTTTTAGTTATACATTTCCTTAAATGTTTTTTTTATTTCTGAAAGCTTCTTCTATATTGTTATCCTTACTGAGCATATTAGCTCACCCCTTTCAATGTTTTATTTTTCCCAGGATGTGAGGAAATATTTTATGACCGACATACAGGGATAGTTTGAAGGGGAAAGAAGTGTGGACTATGGAGACTATGTTATTGGGATTTTTCACTTTATGATGTAATGTAACATTTATGAATGTATCTAGTTTTTCCAAGGCTACTAAACTAATCGGTCTTTCGAGACTTGATCTTTTGTGATCATGCCAATGTTACACAATAATGCAACGACTCGGGGTAGCTGGGGTCAGGGCGTCACAGTTAGTATCAGAGGCAGTTTAGTAATAATGTTGGAAGGTAGATTTAGATAAAATATGATTAGAGCACATAGCCCTAAGATAGACTTTGAGGATTAGTATAGAATAACTTCATAGAATTTTGGTATTATAGAGATTTTGTGAGTTTTAAAAGAAATACATCCCTGTTTGGATACGAGCAGGTAGAGGCAGCTCTGGCACAGATGTACCTAGGGGTAAAACCCGAAAACATTGCTTTGAGCTAGACTTGAACGGGAACTAGTGCACGACAACGAGCCTTGCTACACTCTTGGTTACGACACTACTGGGGGTTATACTTAGGATAATTATCATTTTATTTACAAACCATTATGAAGGGATTATGAGTATATACATCCTCAACGAATACATGATTATAATTATGGATTATATCCATAAACTGGTCAATTTATGTTAAGTGTTTTACAAGTTTGTAATTATGTATTTTGATTCATAAACTAATCTAGTTTATGCCATTGTTTAGAAATTGCACCTAGTGGAAGGAATAAAAATGGTGTCAATGCATGCACTCCATGTGGGGATTTCCCCCTGCTCAAGATAATTATAATGGAGCTGGAGATACAACTGCTGCTGATCAACTTATCACTATACTGGTACAACTCACTCAGGATAGGAATAGTAACCTTACTCATATGGAACACCCTGATCTACAACATGGAGGATCAATGTTAGACCGCTTCATGAGGCAACAACCACCAACATTTAATGGGGGTACAAATCCATTAGTAGGTGAGCAATGGATAAACTCCTTAGAGAAAATATTCCACGCCATGGGGAGTAGCGAAAGGGAGAAGGTTATCATGGCAGTTTACCGCCTCACTGGAGATGCCGATCAATGGTGGTCATTTATTCAAAATACAAAGGATGATGAATAAGTATCAAGTATGGAATGTAGAGAGTTCAAAGATCTTTTCATAGAAAAAGAAATTCCTCATGACCATCGAGTAGATATGGAAAGTCAATTTCTGAGTCTGAGACAAAAGGAGGATGATAATGTCGCAAAGTATGAGGCCAACATTACAAGGTTAGAGAGGTATGTTGCATATAATATAAGTAACCCAAGAAGTAATATTTATCATTTCATTGATGGGATAAAACCATTTCTCCGTTGAGCATTAGTCTCACAATCCTTCTCATCGTACGAAGATATTGTCTCGTGTGCTATCAAGACAGAAAAAGAATTCTCTAAGTCCTATGACAACAAAGTAAAGCAAAAGAAGATGAGAATGGTGGAACAAGAGTTAGATAAAGGGAAAAGGGAAAGAAGGATTTTCCATTATGCGATAATTGTGGGAAGAATCATCTCGGTACTTTCCTGAAAGGAATGTGAGTTTGTTATAAATGTGGAGAAAAGGGTCACCAAGGTCATGATTGCAAGGGAAAAAAGAGGCTATCAATGTTGAATTCTACAATTGTAGGGAAATGGGGCATTATGCAAATGAATTTCCTAAGCGTCAGGGAAACTTAACTCAGAAAAGGCCAAGGGATCAAGGACAATGATATGCTATTACTACAGTTGAAGTGGAATAATTAATGTATTGGTGCTTTTGAACTCGAGGATTATATTCGGGTTATAAGAATAATGTGATATATATATGGATTGTACTGCTGTACTTGTTTTTTTCATTAAGGTTTTAATATGATGAAGGTAATCATATTTTTAGTATTTTTCAATAAGATAAACTTTTCTTTGTTTGGGGAATTTGAGGTTACAATTGATTTTGGAATTTAGAGACCTTTTAGAGAAATTCTGGACAGTGGTATTTTGGATAACTATAAAGGTTGGAATGAATTAAGATGAACTTTGGATAGTATTGTTTAAGGTTAAAACATTTCTTAAGATTACTTTTGGAATAATATAATACTATACTTTTAGGAAAAGGACAACCTGTAGGTTGGGGGATAACCCGTCGCATCGGACAAAGCTGCAGGAATCGAACCCCCAACCATAGTGCGATAGGCCTTTATTACCTACCACTAGCCTCCAGGAAGTCCCTGGTTATTAAAAAATAGTTTTCCTAATATAAATGGTATGTGGTAATATTTGGAACCTTCTATAATTAGGATAAATAGAATATTTTTGAGTTTTGTTACCAATTGGAGTGAAAGATGGGTTTGTGGTAAAAATTTATTAAAGAATGAAAGTCTACATGGCAAGTAAGTATATTTCCTTATGTTCTTAGCAAATCTCCTAAATAAATTCCTCAACTTTATGAAAGGTAACTTAAAACAAAAATGTTGTCGGTTAATTTTTCCAATTGGGGAATCAATGGCCATTTAACCAATCACATGTTTGTGATTTTCTTGTAGTTAATGTTCTCCTAATCATGTTTTCTACAACTCTCCATTAGACCTTGATGGTTTTTTTTCCTCCATATCCATATTTTCATATAATCCTAGTATGGGCTATATCAGGTGACCTTTGTACTTCTCTTCCTTTCTTTTAAAGATATATTTTTATTAACCTTATTTCCGATGTGGGTTTTCCACAATGGTATTTTCTATTTTCAACCTGTTATTTTTAAAGAATAATTTCAAATTGCGAGGATGCAATTTATTGAAGGAGGGGAGAATGTAACACCCCAAGATTCCACGATACGCCTCTCTTTCAATAATGCAATAGCTTGCATTGTACGCAAGTTCGAGTTCTAACACACCACGACTAATCAAAGTAGCCGTTATGAATAGTAATACCCACTTTTTAAAAGTATAAAAATTTTATATTTCAAAATGGACTTCATTTTTGTATTCTTAATATCGAAATTATCATAAGTTGAATTTTTTGTAATTTTCTAAGAACGTCCATTTTTTTATGAACGGTGAAAAATACTTCAAACAACTTTTTTTAAACCAAATAATTTATAGTGATAAATTATACTATTGAGTGGTTTTAAATTGTAATTAGAATATATTTTTACTATTTTATGCAATGGTGGTCCTTATATTAATTTCACTTTGAAATTAGACATAAACAATTGTCAATCTTTTGATATATATTGTTTCTTAAAAACACGCTATTTGTTGTAAGAGCGGGAATTAATTATAAAATTAATTAATGAAAATTATATTTTTTGAATTTATTAAAAGAGACATCATTTTTTAATTCGGAATATCAATTATAGCTTAGGGAGAAATTTTGGCATTGTTCTGAAAAACATCAATTTTTGATGAATAGTGAAACCACTAAGTGGTAGTTAAAAAACTAATTTTTCATTTAAATGAATCATTACCAATTTTGTGATTTGATTTTCAAAAATCTGACATACATGGTTTTCATTAGAAAGTAAAATTTGTTCAATGTGATTAAAATAATTTTTTGGTGAATAGTAACTTTTAAGTTTAATTAAACGTGATAATTTCATTTTAGGATGTGCGGACTACCGCCCCCTCAATGTGATTTGAATCGTTAATTCCATATGTGGGATGTATAAAGGATGTATTAAATGGTATTATACATTATATTATACTGTAATTATAGTATACCTTTATATAATTATAATTTCATTCCATTAAATATGAAATAGAAATGAAAGTAGCATTCATGCGTACGTACGGCTTACCATCTCCATGAACGGTGCATTTCATTTCTTGCCTCTAAATGTTATGTAATATTATAAATGCATGTATATATTTGATATATATGATATATATGATATATACACCATGAATATAATTTTTATATAATGGATATTTCACCACATGAACAAGTTGTAATTATAAGAAGTATATTTTTGACTCAAGTACCAAAGATCGACAAAATGACCGTTATTAACTTAAATAATTACATAATATTAATAACATGGTAATAAGTGATATAAAAAGAATAATGAACATGAAAAAGGTTCTTAATCAATTATAAATTGACTCTAGTTTATTATTCAAGAGGTTAAAGAAAGATCGAGTCAAGTCGGACACGAGGTAAGGGAACTTCTTAACCCAATTCCATTCATTGGGTTGATCTCCTACATTGAAATTATGTCATGATATTATTATGTACTATATTGTATTTTTACTTTATTTATGTGTAATTATAGTGAATACACATAATATATCTACTTTATTTTAAAAAATGATCTTTGTAAGGGTCTTCGTCTCAAACCCCTTTCATTGACGCATATTGTTTTTATACACAACTTTATTTTATACGGTGTATAACCCCTTTGAAATTTACTTTTATTAAAAAGGAATATTTTTTCAATGAGTTTTACTAAACGAAAAAATGAATGTTTTTGACTTACGTATGCGGCGACAACGACTTCTCTGCCGCAGTGACCATTATTTGTGTTTCGGCGTCCTCTATAAGCCACAACTTTTTTTAAATGAAAAATAATTACCAAATTTTAATTTCCTTCTATTTTCGTATTGAAAATGGTTTTGATAAATTTTTTATTATATCAATGTGTTGTATTGATAACTTGTGATTGAAATTTAGAAATGTTATGTTTCTTTTATGCATGTTTTATGTGGTACGATTATGTTATGGTTTATGATATGTTTAAAGCTCTTCATTTGAGGAATGCATTGGACTTAATAAGTGACGGGTGGAGCCCGCTATAGATCCTCGATGCATCGACAGGTCTCATGAGACAAACTAGTGGCTTGGAACGAGTCCTTCAACAAATCTTATTTGTAGTCTTGGCACGAGGCCTTGGCTACGTGGTTATGATAGTCTGGCATTATACATTCCATAATTATGAATGTGGTTATTGATATTGCATGTGATTATTTGACCACTAGAATATCAATGTGAATATGTAAATGGAATTACATAATTTTACGTTTTCTATATTATGTTGAAGTTAAAGTTTAATAGGCTTTTTTTAGTTATACATTGCCTTAAATGTTTTTGTTTTCTTATGAAAGCTTCCGCTATATTTTTATCCTTACTGAGCATCTAAGCTCACCCCTTTCAATGTTTTATTTTTCCCAGGATGTGAGGAAATATTTTATGACTGACCTACAGGGATAGTCTGAAGGGGATAGAAGTGTGGACTATGGAGACTATGTTATTTTTATTTTTCACTTTATGATGTAATGTAACATTTATGAATGTATCTAGTGTTTCCAAGGATACTATACTAATCGGTCTTTCGAGACATGATCTTTTGTGATCATTCCATTGTTACACAATAATGCACCCACTCTGGGTAACTTGGGTCGGGGCGTTACATAATGGTTATAGAAAAATAGAGATATAAAAAATTATTGAATATTTTAGAGTATTAAATTCAATAAAAATGGATTTATAAGGTTTGTAACCCATATATGTCACCCATAAAAGCTAGAGATGAATAAAGGGCTTCTGGATAATTCATATAGAACATCATTATATAAATATCGTTGAATTATGAAGAAGTATAAATACCAATAAATAATTATTTTATAAGACGAAGAATGAAATTAAAAAATATTTTTATTAATTGTTTGTATGATAATTGTTTAAGGATGATTGAAAAAAACACTTGTGGATATGTTGTAACAATTAGTCATAAAATTATGAAAATGGGAAAAAGATTACCACGGATTTCCTTGAAAGAATCCTCAAAAAATATAAAAGTCATAGTAAAATTTTAGTTGTATTTTATCACCTTTTGAAATCAATGTGTTCAATTTTCGTCCAAGAAGATATCTCCCTTGACCAACTCACCAATATAAGCCTAAGGGAAGTGGTAAAGAAATATAGGGTACCAATATTTAGTTTATATGACCTGGTTATGTGGTTTAACATGAGATTCTAAAGATGTATTATGAAATAATTGGAGAAAAATATGAGTTTATGTATTTCTTATCATCCTTAAATAGATATCCATTCTTAATGGACTATTCAATCTCTAGAGGTTACAAGTAGATCCTATCAAATGGATTTGCAAGGATGTTTGGATCAACACCTCCTCCTAGATGATTTATCATATAAAAACATTTTAAATTATAATATTTTGATAGAACCATATGAGTGGATGTATGGGAAGAGATATAGGACTCTAAGAAATTGGGATGAATCTGAAGAGAAGAAAATGGTGGGTTCTAACCTAGTCTATGAAATGATGTAAATTGTTCAAATCATTCAGCGGTATATAAAAGAATTGAAAATTTAAAATAAAACATCTGAAAAAAACCATGGAAGAGAGATAGAGTTTTCTTGTTATTGAAAAGGTAAAACATTGAGTATCTCATTGGATGTGGGTTATGTTATTTTTAAAGAAAGGGATGTCGAGTGAAAGGTGTATTAGTCACATTTAGATCATTGAACATCCCAAGGTAGTATTTCATCACATAGGTCTTCCTCTAGTCACAACACAATGAATGGAGATATTCTTATATCTATCTTATTAATGTATATAGCGTTACCATACATATTTTAAAACTCAAAAGTTTTAAAACTACAATGTGATATATCATTTGAGGAACAACACCTGGAGATTTCGTATTGAACAAATAAGTTGATATAGAATAAGACAAATCCATCAGTCAAAATATTATAGAGGGATCATAAGTTGGGGAAACCTACATGGGATCATGATAATGTGAGGAGAAAAATTTTCCCACATATATTCATCTAAATATTTAAATATGGGTGATGAAAAATTTTAAGGGGTGGAATGTAACAACACATAAGATTTAAAAAATAATTTTCCTTTATTACATACCACATGAGTATCCTGACTAACACACCACACTGATCTAACATAAAAACGTGTTTACCATTAAATAATTATTGAATATAAACATTTATTAATTCAATTAAAATTATGGGAATCAATAGGAGTAACCACATTTTCATGATTTTAAGAAAAGGTATGAGAAAATAATGTTCACTTTAATATTAGAAAATTCATGATCATAAATTATTTTTATGCATTACGCATGCTTATTTTTAATTTAATTTTTACCAACATAAGATATTGAATACAATAAAACAATTATTATATTTTAAATCATCATGAATATATTATTCAATGGGGTTAAATAAATTTTTAGGAAAAAAACATAATTTACTAAGGAAAATTTTAGTTACCACAGTAAAATTATTATTTTTGAAAAAACGACTATTTTATAAATATTAAGTTTCATTTAGAATTAAATGGATATATTATAAATTAATACTCTTATATGGTGTTTATTGATATATACAGGTGACATAAAACTCTATAATATATAATATACTTTAAATAAAACAATGAAAAATTCAATATTAAATTGATTTTTTTACAAAAATAGTTTTCCAACCCAATATATGTTTAATTCAAAAGTGAAGTTTCTAATTTTTTTAAATCCAATTTGATTAAACAGGAACATAATTGGGAATCATAATATCTATATTCTTTAATATGATTCAAAATATAATTTTTGTAATACAATATTTATCTTGGTTAAATATTAATCAAAATTAATACCTATTAAAATGGGTAATCTGAAGTTTCTATGATTTTAAAAATATAATTTTACATATAAACATTATTGAATCATTTTTTAATGATAGTAGGGAATACATACATGTCACACTAGGAATTTCCGATCCAACCCACCCAACTCTCGGGTAATTCCATTCTTACCCCTTACCTAATCCACTTTTCAAATAACTCAACCTTCGTTTTCCCCAATAAAAGGATCTCACTTCCACCCGTTAAAAATATACACACTAAGAATGAAATAATAATGAATCTCTATCCAATTTAGTACTCATATATCCTCTATAAACAATTTTATCCTTTATCCTAAAAAAGATACATCAAGTCCTTCATTTAAGTGGTATACTTCAAGAGAAGATACGAATTCTAATCCTTCTCATCCACAATCACCCAAACCCATTATAAATGTATATATAAATTAAAAAAAAATTAAATGATATAGTAAAATATTATTATAGTTATGGTGTAATGATTATAATCCCATCCATTTTATTCGAAAAAATGAAAACATTTCTCACGTGTGTGTGTGGACTACCACATCCATGAATGACATGTTTTCTTTTTTCATTACCACATTTCAAGGATAGTTTTAGAAATGGACTTAGTGAATATATGTTTAATTTTTTTGATTATATATGTTCGGGAAATACTGCTAGGTATTCAATATGTGTAATTAACAATAAGATATCATTATAAAACTGACAATGAAAACATGAACATACCTAGACGAAAAGCATTATGTTTTCAAGTGAAAAATTATTTTTAATTTACACTGACAAGATAAATATCTACATTTCTTATTATTCAACATACTTTTATCTAAATAATTTCATTATAATATTTTATAATGATATTGCAATAAAATTATCTCTTCCATTGTTATATTAACTCATACATTATAACATAATCATCCTATGTTGATATAACCACATAAATGAAAATGGTTATACATTTATATAAATTAAAAAATTAGAAAAAAAAGATATTAATATATGAATAATAATTTTTTTGAGTTGGTAATAGAAACATTTAATTGATATTTATGTTACCAACATTCATTTGATAATTATCACTATAACATCCTTGTTGAACATTGAATCTACAATAACCTCGATTAAACTCTCATAAAATGAAATTATACCTTTATATAAACCATTTTCACCTTGTATGATCATGGAATGATGAAAATGGGGAAAATAAGGAAGAAAACCCCCACTACATTAGAACTACTTCAAAAAGAAAAAAATTACCCAAAATCAATAATAAAAATGGTTAATAACTAACTAATAATCTTATCAATTATATTGAAAACTAATTTTATATAAGGTTGATAATATTAATATGTTTTTGAATAGGTGATTATGAAAGTTATTTTTACCATACATGAGGTTAAAAAGCTTCCGTGGAAATCTAGAGTAATGTTATGTGACTTTAGTAACTAAAATATTTTTCATTATGTTATTTAGTTTCATCTGAAATTTAAATAGAATTATTTTCCAAAAATTAATGATTCCATATTTCAAATTATTTACTCTTTTTTATATTATATTGAAATTATATATTAATATAATCCTTGTTCGATGAATGATATCAATTTTTATAAAAATTTTGTATGTTCTCCTCTAAAGTGATGATTTCTCTTTAATGGAACATTATTTGAAGTCTATTATTTCACTTATAAAATTACTACTTTTTTAAATTTAAAATAATATATATATCAATTCTTTTGATCTTTCTACTTGGATTTTATAAGATAATATTTTTTTCCATTTTTATATTTTTGTTTTATTTTTATCTATATCTCAAAAGGGGTATATATTCAATCATATTGTCTTTTAAAAATCATCATATAAATTATTTAATAATTTTATTATTTTGGTGATTCAATTTGGTGTTAATTTATATGATTTATTTGGTTAATTATGGGATAGATATTGAAATTTAATGTTAATCCCATTTTTATTTATGGGATTTAATGATGTGATAACTGTTGTTTTCTTATATAACACATTTATGTGGTTAATCTTTATCTAATAGGGGGACATATATATCCCAATAATTTGTTGACTAAATCATTAAATCTCTTGTTATAATAGTATAATGAGGAGTGAAACACAATCCCAAATGAGAAAGGGTTTCTGATGATTTTTCATCTATTATAAAAATGGTATGCCTCCTAATTTTCTATGGGAAGCATACTATAATGACAGGTTCAATAACATAAATAGTTAATGATGTGTGATCCTCAATATTATTTTTCTATAAATAAAGGTCTACAACTCTAAATTAACATTTTATAATCTATTCTCTTTATAACAAATTTTATGTCCAATATTTTCCCACTCATTACAAAATCATATATGTTTTATCATATAGAGTTATTTTTTCTCCATTTATTTCAATATGAACCATTTTTATGATTTTTTCACCCTTAAATCTTATATTTCGTTCTTTATTTTGTTTTATCAAATTCTTGGGATCTCACCCTGGTTAACTTGTTTATATTTTTATTTTTACCATACTGAGAATTTCGGCTAAACCGCCTCTTATATTTCCATTTCCCAGTGCTTGAGACTGATTTTAGCATAGAATTGATTTAAAATAAGGCCTAGTATAATGAAATTAAGGGTAAATCCTCATAGAAATTGTAAAATAATTTACTTATGAAGATAGTCTCAAAATACACTGAACATATCCATTCAAGGGATGTTGAGTTTTATATGTAATTTAAGGTAGTTAAATATGAACATTCAATATAATAAAGGAATGTTAATCTAAGGCCACCCACCTCCCACAAATTTTTCAACACATAAAAATGCGATGTTAATATCTTTTAACATGGTATGTAACACATCTATCTTGATTCTCTTATTTGATATTTTATTTGATGAGTTTACATTATCTTTCCAATTACTTAATGAATTGAAAATTTAAATAATCATAAAAATTCTATTTCAAATAAACCATGTAATATATTTTCTATTATATCCACGAACCTGCACCCTTGGATTTTTTTATGAACTCCAAAACAATACATTTCTATCATTGCTACCATGGAAGGTGATTGATTTTTCACCATCGAATACATGAAATATAAAAAGAAAATATTATATCACTTACATTATCAAGAGAATTTTTGGATAATATATTCATATAATGAGAAAACCTCATAGAGAAAATGTTACAATGAATTATAGAGAGTATCATTCCGACTATAATCAGAAGTTTACATTTCATATTAGGTTATCAAAATTATCCATATAAAAATCATTAGAAAATAATTCAATCAACATAATTTTTATAACCTAGTGAAAAGAAAACATATGAATGGTGAGATAAAACTCTCTTCAATGGTGAAAGTAAGCATTAAAAATTGAATATAATAAAACAAAATAAGAAGTAAATAAGGTTATTATGATATAATAAGTGTGCATGAGAGAATCATAAAATAACTCATACCCATAAAAATTGATTCATCAATCATGAAGCATTACATAAGTATTTAATAATGGATATAGTTATTGCAATCAATAATATTGAGCCATGTGATATCAATCTTGAACAAAGAAAACATTATAAACACATAGATATCATAGAAAAAATATATTGTTGTCAAGGGACATTATATTAATAGAACCCTGATGAAACCGTTATATAACCCTTACAAAAGAACAACCATACAGTCAACTTCCATCCATAATGGATTGGAGCTCTATATGGTAGACCCCATCATATAAGCTATTAAAGGCTCACCCATCACAGTTTGCGTGTGCCATTAATTTATGAAATTTTCAATAACAACAATATTAATAAAGTAAATGGAAATATCAGTTGATCAGAAAACACATCAAAATAATTATTCATTTCATTTCATGATTAACCCAAGGGAAATAAATATGTTCTATATAAATATCATTCAAATAATAATCATCCATGTAAATAAATCATTTCTATAAAAATCACATTGAATCCTGATTATCCTTGGGAAAATAAGTAGGATCCCTAACAATCACTTTGAAACAATCATAATCTATCAATACAAATAATTAGAATTTTATCATTACATAATATCAACATTGGAGAATAAGTAACAATTAGGGTTGTTAACATTGATGAATTCAAAAATATTTAAGTTATTAATAAATAAATTTTGAGGAAAATAGATTTTTAATATTAAAAATCACTTTTTTAATATAAAATTTAAAATAATTATTTCAAAAAAAAATTTCTTTCATGAAATCCTTTGAAACATATAATGTATTTTTAAATTCTTTCAATAAATTTCATAAGGGAAATATTTCCATTTTTAAAATTGAATTTTTTAAAACATCAATCATTTTAAAAATCCTTTTATTTTAACATAACCTTTTATGTTTATAAGTTGGTATTCAATAAAAATAATGATTATTATGGTGGGAAATTCCTTTCTTGAGGTACATTTTAAGACAATGATTCATTTTATATTTTCAGTAACATCATAATGGGAAATATTGGATAAGTGATATGAATATTCCATTCAAAATATTTTTTGAAAATTCAGAGATTCGTAAATATATCTTAATAAATCATTTATTGAATGTTAAAAACAATTAAAAAACTAGAAACATTCTTTTGGATGAAAATGGATTTCAAAAACAGAGGGAAATTAATATGATTTTTTATAAAAGCATTCTTTTTAAAACATTATGGAATTAAGAGTCAAAAGTGACTCATTACGAAAATATTTTCAAATATCATTTCAAATCCTTGTAAAAGAAGGCAAAATTTCATGTCATCTAAAATGGAAAAATATCAAATCATGAATATCAAAGTGAAAAATACAAAATCAAAATTGAATTTACATGATTGGTATCACCCATTAATGAATTTCTTGATAATCATACAATTAAAATGTGAATAAGGGAAAATTAATCATATAAATCATTTTCATAAACAAAATAAAATGAAATTGATATGGTTCCATGAAATAATATCATTTTATCAATTCTGAAATAAACATGATTCATAAACAATCTCAGGCTAAATGATATTGATACGTAAAGCATTTTCCAAATTGGTTAGTCATTACATGTAATACCCATGTAATAATAACATTAAATGATACTTTATATATCATTAATATAATTATATTCATTTTGGAACACATAAAATATCAATATATAAACCAAAATAATTATTATAGCTATATATGAAAATATATATTTTTAAGGAAAGAGAATTTAAGACAAATAACTCTTACTGAAATAATTCAACTATATTTGAGAATTAATCATTGAATCAATTATTTTTATTAAATGTAAATCCATATAAACAAATTTGAAATATGATATAATTTAATCAAAATTAATTACACACATAATAAATGAATATTAAACACAATGAAGTATTGATATATTCCAATGAAAAAAACGAGTTACGAAATTACATTCCAATCGGTAACATTAATGTAAAATCCATTTGGATTAAATAATTAAAATTATTTGTTAAAATAAAATGATTAATGTATAATTTATGATGTTACAGGTAAAAGGGTCACTCTAATTACCACACAATACATGTAAATAGGTAATATATAATATTTATCATAGAAGTAAAGTGAGATGAAAAAATACCGATTATTTTGATTCATGATATTCCTTGTATATCCTTTAACAAATATATAATACTTTACATCAATTAATATATTTCTTAATATCCATTCAAATGTTAAATAACTTATTATTTAATCATATAATTGACTTATTTTTAATTGAATATTCAAATACTTCATTAGTTAACTCTGCATTATATTTTTTTGAGGACATTTGGTTCATTTTATCATAATGGATTCGATGTACTGACCTTGGAAAAAGAGGCCATTTTTTACAAAAAATGAATAATAATAATGAAATATTTTACATATTTATAAATAAATTATAATTTTAAAATCACAAATGATATATGGTTATTAAAATTTTAGTATGTTATAATCATAGAGATGTTGGGCCTTATATATGCATGATTTAAGATTCAATTTTTAAATTATCATTAATGAAATAGTTTATGTAATATTTGATTTTTATATAATGATAATATTAACATATATAACATATTAATTATATATATATATACATAGATATATCAACCATTTAGTGTTGTGATGAAAGGATATTTACATAGCTTCGTCAAGGTTGTAGTCAATACATACACTGAAAATATTATCATTATTACCTTTAATATATAAAATGATTTATTATATTTTTATAATGATTAATATTTAATGAATATAATAATTATTTTTTATATATCACATATATTCATTAAAATAATCATCATTACCTTTTTTGTAAATCATTAATGAAAAATTAATAACATCACATCATGAGGTGGTTGTCCATCGTACACATGAGTGATGTTGTCGTATCCCCTATGAAATGGATTGTAAATTATTATATATATTATAAAGTATAAATAGTTTTAATTATGTTATAAAAATAATATATTTACTTTATATCCAAAATTATTCCAAACTATAAGAGGTTTTAATGAAAAAATGAATGACATCGGTTGGCAATGTTGTTTTCAATGTTAAACAAAAATGATATTTTTTTTACAATTTCATTAAAATAGGGATGGTTGTAGGTCATGATCATAAAAAACATATAATTATATTTAATAAAAAAAATTTCTATCATAATTTTCTAAAAATAATTTAATGATTTGGAGGAAGAAATAAAATAAAAACATTCATTAAAGACAATTTCCTCTTTATTAGGTCAATTAATTTTGTTTTTACCAAAATCACTCCAAGAATAGATGTCTAATAAATATAAGACTTATCAAATTATAATATTTTATTTATGAGTTTATTTAGGTAGGTAGTTTCTGAAATAATATTTTTTTATGGTTTCAAGGAGAGAGGTTATTTATGCTCATTTATAGGTGAGGTGAGTGGCACACATGTAATGTATTAAAATAGAATGGTGTACCCATATTTTTCACAATAAAAAAAGGATAATATGGATTATAATACGGACTTAGATGTTAAAATATTAAATAGTTATATAATATATATTTTAGAAATGTTTTTAGGAAATTTTAACCCTTCTCTATTTACTGAAATTCCTTTGAAAGTCATTTTTTTGTAAACCATGTGAAATATTTTTATTGTTTTTAGTATTAATTGTTTTGAAAAATGAATATTAACATAAAAGTAATACTAATTATTATTATTATTTCTAATATTGAATAAATGTTTCCAAATTACATTCACATTTTTGTAAAATTTTATTTTAAAATTACTGATGTGGATTATATGAGAAAGCGGGTTTTAAATAAGAGTATTTTTCAAGAAAAATATGATATAATTTTAACTATATCAATTATAATAATTATTTCATGATAATTAATATATATATATATATATATTAAATTTTATGGAAATAATTTGTCTTTAGGGTATATTTTATAAAATTAAAATGGAGAGACATTGTTTACTTTAATACACTTTTATGAAAATCATATTTTTATACCCAGAGATATCCTTATACTAAAATCCATTATGGTGTTTATTCAATAGAAATTAATTGGATTAATTATTAATATATAATAATTTTTTTTTCTATAAATCATATTCAAAAAATAATTTAAATTATTAAATTATTATATTATAAAAAATAATGGACATCGTTACAAAAATTGGTATTTGTCACTATACACTAAGAAATAAATATTTCCCAAAAAGTCCAAAATATAAATTTCATATGATTATTCAAATAATAAAATTCATTTTAAAAACAATTATAAAATTTCCAAAAAATTGGTATAATATATTTAATGAAAACAAATAATTTTTTTTCAAGAAAACATGTTTTTTAATAATAAAATTACTATAATAAATTTTTTTATTATTTACTAAAAAAATTCAATAATAAATATTATGAAATTTAATTTTATATATTTCGTAATTCAGTTTATACTATTCATACCCACAAATTTATTGGCTTGGTTCAAAAGGATATATATATATATATATATCATAGCTCAGTTAATCTTGGTGTTACTTGTCAAATACATTATCAAACATAGTTATCTTTTTTAAAATCATAGTGTAAATACCTGTGTTCTTCGAATGGGTAAAATATGATGGTTTTTTAATTTTTTTAATTTATTGAAATATTCCGTATTAATACCAAACTTCATAAAGATTCTTGTTGAGTTAGATTGTTTTAATGTGTTGATAACTGGCTTGGGTAAAGGATAGAGGAGTTTCATGGATGGTAGGATGGGTTTTAGGAGAACCAGACCATGTAGTGACCTTTTTATGAGTTTCAGATGGTTAGTCAAAACTGTATGGGTAATTTATACAAAATAAACCAGGTGTCTAGTAATGGATGCATGGCATGTGAACAGTCCGACACACCATGCAAGCCAAACCATACGGTGTACCCAGTTTTGAGTAACATGTAAATTTAATTTAATTTAATTCGTGGTTGAAAAGAATTTAATTAAGTGATCCTTTGAAGGTTTCTTTTAATTACATTAATTTTGAGAAAATTTAATTATATAACGTTGACATGGATAATTTATTTAATTTAATTTACATGAAAATAATTAAGTATATTTTAAATTAAAATTAGATGGAGTCTTTATATAATTAAATTGATATGAGATGAAATTTATTAAAAGACTAGTAAATGTGGAGTTGATGGTTATCACAGAACGGAAGTATTATGACGGTAAAATTTAAATGGTATGTAAATGTGGGGTTAGGGTTTCATTTAATTAAAATCATATCAGAGAGTTATTTAATTAATTAATTTGAAATGGTGGTTTTATTTAATAATATTCAATGTTAAGATTAATTTAATTATTTGATGAAAAATTGGGGTTTAATTTATTTATATTGTATTGGGAGAATTTAATAAAATAATGATGTGTGGGATAATTTATTTAATTTAATTATTTAGAGAAGAATTTAATTTAATTATGTGTTATATGTGGAGTCGGAGTGTTATCTAATTAAATTCAAGGTTAAGATAAATTTAATTATTTGATAAAAATTGGGGGTTTTATTTATTTATATTGTATTGAGAAAATTAATTTAAATAATGATGTACTGGATAATTTATTTATTAATATTCAGTAGACAAAATTTTAAATATATGATGTGTAATTGGGGTCTTTTGGGTTTTATCAAAGACACGTTTTATTAAACGATAATAATAATAATGGTTATTATTATGATGGTTTTAATTAAAAAAATTTAGGTTGAGAAATTTAATTAAATGAAGTGATATGGAGAATTTAATTTAATTAAATTATGATAAAAAATTTAATTAGATGATGTGAAGTGAGGGTTTTACATAATTTAAATTTTTTAGAATAATTTCACTAAATAATATTTAAATGGGGAGTTCTGGGTTTTATATAAGAGTTTTATCAAATTATATAATATTAATGGTTATTATTATGGTGGTTTTATTTATTAAAATTTATGTTGGGGAATTTAGTTAAATTAGGTGAGATAGAGAGTTTTATTTTATTAAATAATGTGAAATGAGGGATTTATATAATTAAATTCATGTTTATGAAAATTTTAATTAATTAATACAAAACATGGGTTTGTATTGAAATAAATTTAATGTTGAAAGAATTTAATTAAATAGCATGTGATTGAGAATTCATTTAATTAAATTCTCTTGAGAAGAATTTAATTAAATATTTTGTGAATGGGAGTTTGGATTTTATAAAAGTAAAATAACATTAAAGGGAAATAATTATATAATGACGGTTATTTATATTATAATAATATTAATTTTAAATTTTAAATTTGAATTATAATATATTTAAGTGAGAAAAGAATATGGAGGTGCACCTATCAGTCCTCCTATAGGGGTCCCGATGCACCCATGGTGCACCACCTATGGGTGCTAGACCACCCTCCTCTCCGGGTCCCTCTTCGCATGACTATCTCCTCATAGAGTCTTCAGGAAAGATGTGTGTCTCATCAAGGTGGTGCAGAAAATGTCTCAGGACATATATGATTGTATTTTTAAAACTAACACCAATGGTGTGGCTGTTCGGCTTTGTTTAGTTCACTGCCGTTATTTTTATTTTTCATTGTAGGGTGATGCGATCAATTCCAGTACGTGTGTGCATTAATATGGTAGTGTGTATCTGTAATCATGTCAAAGTATGAGTTAGGTGGAATTTTATGGCCAAATACGTTGAGGTGGGATTCAAAACATTACCTAATTAATAAAATGCATTTTTGTTGATTTATTGCATTTGATAAAGTTGACTGTAATTTTGGATTAAATTTTCTATTTTGGGGTGTGAAATGATTAATGATGAATTTATTTTCTTCTTTGAGGTTATGAAATATATAATAAATCACGAAATTAATTTTGAGTAAAAAAAAATTTATGTAGAGATAATTAATTATAAATTTATTGTGTTATTCAAAATGATAATTAATCAGAGGACTAATTATGAGTAATTAATTTGGTTAACTTGAGATAATTAATTTTGAATTAATTATTTTCATTGAGATGATAATTAATTGAGGAATTAATTATGAAATATTGTTTTGGTTAAGTTGAAATAATAAATTATGAATTACTTATTTTGTTTAAAAGGAAAAATAATTGGGGTATAAATTATAAGTAATTAATTTTTTAAAGTTGAGATAATTATTTATGAATTAATTATGTACTTTGAGATCATATTAGTCTTGGGATTAATTATGTCTAATAATTTTTTTATGTTGAGATAATTAATTTATAATTAATTATGTGCTTTGAGATGATATTTAATCGTGGAATTAATTATGATATTTTAAATGGGTTATGATGAAATAATTAATTATGAATTATTTATATTCACGGAAATGATAATTAATCAAGGGAACATTTATTTGATTTTAAACTGGTTATGTTGATATAAATAATTGTGAAATAATTATTTGTTATGAGATTATAATATAGATAATAAATCAGTGGTCAATTATGAGATATTGTTGTGTTATTAGTTGAGATAAATAAATTGAAAAATATTATTGTTATATTGAAATACAATCCTTGAGAATATTAATTTGTGAATTAATTTTCTGATATTGAAAGGGTTTCATTAGAGATAAATAAATTTTCAATTGATTTTGTGATATTGGTATGGCTTCCGTTAGGAAATTAATTTCTGAATAAATTATATGATATTGAAAGAACTACTTTAGAGATAATTAATTTATAAATTGATTATGTGATATTAGGATGGATTATAGGAGATAATAATTTTTTAAATTAGTTAAGTAATTTTGAGATTATTTTTGTGTGATAATTAATTGTATAATTAATTATATGATTTAGATAGGTATTCCTTTTAATTAGTTAATTGTTAACTAATCTAGAGATATTTATGAGATTAATTAATGGTTGAATTAATTAATGTTTTAGTTATGATTTGTAAATTGTTTATTTAACAAATGGAATTTATTTTTTTGACAAATTTTAGAGTTAGTAGTGAATGCAATGTTGTAAATTAGTTAATGAATTAATAAAGGGACTCAATTAATTAATTTATGAATTAATTAATTGATGGGATCTTAGGGTGATAGACATAACATTATGCACCAATGATAAATAAATATAAATATATATATGATTTATTGATGAATAGATTGTAATATAGGGACTCATGTTCCAAATACTCAGAGTTTGCTAGACATGGTGTTCTAAACCTAGCATGCGTGAAAATATTATTTAATGGGATAGGGACTGATGCTCCAAATACCCAAGGGTAGTTAGAAAAGGACAGATCCTCCAAATACACACAATGGTGTTATACATGTTGTTCTAAACCCATTAATTTACATTCAACTAGGGGACCAATTCATCATTCATGAAAATAATTTAATGGTTTATGAAACCTCATGTGGTGTAATGATTTGTGAATTTAATATGGGAAATGGTTTAGACTCCGGCACGGCCGAGATAGGTATTGAGATACTGGTTTCCATGGAATCCTGGGGATTTATGCAGTTAAATAAAGACTATCAAATAACGTGTTAAACAGGTTATTTATGTTTTATATAAATAGTTCCTATTAAGATTCTTATTTCCGACTATGGTCCAATGTAATTACCTCCCTCTGGTGTCCCTCAGTATCCTAGATGGGTGGTAGTTTATTTATTTAATTTGGTTTTACATTTTTATACATGCACATTTTTATATATATATCATTGTCTAAATTTATCTAGAAATAGGTTTCGGGGCTACTGAGATTTATATCTCACATCCTACATGGGCCAACATTATACTAGGGTACTTGATTAGACTCTACTTGTTTGCAAGACCATGGATATTACTTCTTGTTGTTTTATTGTAAATAGGATTTGGGAGAAAAGGAACGTATGGGAGCTCAGGTTTCTCTGGGAGAACAACATTGGGGATTTGAGTCTTTCCTTATTTCTGTATAGAGATGTAAAGTGTTCTATTTTGTTAATACATTCAGTTCTGTATCACCATGCCATGCATTCATTTTATAAACTAGTGTTGGCCATTTTAATTATTCAGTTGATTATAGATGTCACGACCCATCCTCAGGGCCTGTGGTATGACTACCCCAAGCCTGCCTTCCATAGGCCAGGGGCTGGTGACTAGAACCAAAGGCATAAATCCTGATAACTAGGAAGGAATTGCCTTTATAAAACATAAACACATTCAACCAGAGTACAAGAGGAAGTAAACACTAAGTAAATCATAATAAAAAGCAGTGCTGAAAGAAAATGGGGCTGTAAATTTAGGCCCAACTGTAAAGTACATGGAAAAATAAAAAAACAGTTGGAAGGTGACAAAAATCTCATGGATCATCCCCCAAGGATCCTACCTGAAGGGTAGTTAAAGATAGCCTCCTCAGTGCCCTCGTCCTTCAACCTTCACCGGGTACCAACTCGTCCTGAGGTCCACCTCCAGGTATCGACTCGTCATGAGGTCCACCTCCAGGTGTTGTCTAGTACTCGTACACTCAGCCTCTGTCAGCTTTGTCTGTTGTCTGCATCCAACACAACAAGGTGTGGGCATAGCCCGTGTAGGGGTGAGTATAACGATACTTAGAAGGGACCCGGAGACCCTCAAGGACTCACTAAATCCAACAAGGATAACCAAAAAGAAAGATATCAACAGATAACCTTTACTTAGGAATATGCCCATATATATACCTGAGTTATCAAGTTACCCATCTCAATCATGAGGGAATACACAAAGGTAATTGACTCTGCTCACACCAGGATATTCATTAATAATACTGAAACCACAACTGCTGGAGAACTCCTCCTCTGTCGAGTACAGTAGCCCCATCACGACTCTGAGGTGCTACTCACTAACCATAGACTGTTGAGGTACTCCTCCTGTTGAGTACCACGGGTCCGCACCCAAACATAGTAGTGCTCCCCGTCATGGGTCTACCACCCAAACACAGTAGTAGTTCCCCTAATAGCCTACAAAGGTATTCCCCCTTTCAAGTACCATGGGTCTTCTGCCAACTACTAGGTGCTCTGTCCACCATGGGTCTGCCGCCAAATATCGGGCACTCCATCCACTGTGCTAGTCGACTCACTCCAAGTCGAAGCGGTCAAAAGGTTTTCAGGTCCATAGCTGCTAGGTCTCCACACTTCTTACGCTCGTCTCCAGGAGGATCCTCTCAAAGAGCTACTATTCAATACTCCTAGTATCAGAAAGTCCAACAAAGAAGTATCACAAAGGACCGTCTCGTCACAGGGGTCTCAACGCAACAGACGACGCGTCAATCGGACGCCAGGTCTGTTAGTTATTAGCCTTTTCGTCCCGGGGGCCAGTTGGTTTTGCGTACGAACCAACCCGACCATATATCAACTGCACCCTAAACTCCCATGGGTTGTACTCAAAGGAACCATTTTTTTCAATATGATTACCAATTCCACTGACGATTCATCAAACAGATTTCTGGACTGAGAGTTATTAGTTTTTCCATTCCAGGGGCCTGGTTGGTTTATAAGATAAACCAACCCCACCGTACTCCAACTGCATCCAATACTCGTGTGGAGTATGCCAAAAGAACCATCTCATCAATAGGTATCCAACGTAGTCTACGACCCATCAATCTGACATATGGTCCTCAAGTTATAAGTGTATCCGCTCCAAGGGCCTTGTTGGAATTACGTTCGATCCATCCCATTCGTACTTCAAATGACACTGGTTAACCAAACCTATTACACCATTGTGATCCATAACAAAAAACACACGATATGGACTACCCATTGTGATCCTTCTTAATTCCATGGTCGCAACGTCGCAGAAGATTCATCATTACGACACCGTATGAGAGAGATTTGTCAGATACAAGATTCTGTATTAATAATAATATTATTATTATTTGGTGTTTTTGGGGCCTGACCATGAACCCAAATATAGTATTGAACATTAGACATGAATCGACCATCTTAGAGACATGATTACATCGCCACTGATGGCAAGTCAATCAAATGTCGCAGGTAGGAGTTATAGCGAGTGAAATATTTAATAATATTAATAAATTCATTAATGTACGAGCGTTTCGGGTACCCGATCAGAAAACCCGAAAAGGATATCCACTATTGGACTCATAAATTCCGTCTAGAAGTCAGGGTCACACTTCCACTGACGGTTCATGAAACTGAGATCGCACAAAGAAGATACCGTCAAAATACGGTTTTCTTAACGAAAATAATAATAACATTACTATATTTTTTATTTTTATTTTAAAAAAAATTATTCCTTAAATCCTCACTCCCCAAATCCACGCACTACTAGGGCCTCCCGTGCCTTACTCCATTCCATGCACACCCTATCACTTGATTTATTTTTCTTTTTATTTTTCATTTTAATTTAATTCTCTTATTTTCTATTATCTCTCCAATCTTCATTCATTCATCCATGATTCCTCAAGCTCAAAAATAAAACTCCATCCCCAAAATCACGCCCCATCAACACAAATATTCAGCCACCGATGAAACCCTACCCACCAAGGGTCTTTTTCACCTGCCGCTTCCGGACAGCAGTGCCTCCTGTATGCTCGATCTTATCACTGGACCCCCATACCGGCGGCCTACCTGCGATGTCTTGCTCATGTCGTTATCCCATCCTCACCCTCGCATCAGCCGCCCTGACTCCACGCACAAATGAACAACCAGAGGAGGGTCGTCAGACCGTGTTTGTTCAGCCCGCACCCTCCGCGTTAGGCATTATCAATTGGCAATAATCAAACACTTTCTTTCAACTACGAGAAGGGTATAATTTATTCAAGAATAATTTATAAAAACATAATATAAATAAACACTCATTCACATGAAGTAAAACCACTTAAATTAGAAACAAACAATATTCCCCTACCTCGAAAAGACGTCGCACGTCGTCAAACCATGGAAAGAGGAAAGTGTCGTGGTGGTCAGGCATCGTAGAAGAATGGTTTCGAATTCGTTGATGTCGGGGTGCATCCGAAGTGGAAGCATCGTTGGAGAAATTCCCCGCATTCTTCGTCGGCAGAGACTTTCTTCGTTGATGTGGAAGAAAAAGAAGAAGAAGAATGGTGATGTTCGTGGCATCACCTCATGTTCATTCCTCGGTTGAAGGAGATTCCCTCCGCTGAGGGGAAGATTTCATTTTTTGTGGAATGAAATATTTTCCTTATAATCCTCCATAGCTTATCCAAATATGAATTTCCCAACAATAAAATTAAATTCTTCCTCTTAATTTAACAATGTCAAGCAATTAAAAACTAAGAGAATCCAATTCATTAATTGATATCAAGTTGGAAAAAACTTATGGGTGAGAGAGATTGAGGTGAGGAGTTCACCTAATTAATGGGAGAGTTTGAAAATAAATAAACTAAGGGGAGATTAATGGGGCTCATGGAGTTTAAGAGGAGTTGAAATGTTGGAGATCGTGTGGGCCCCACCTATAATTTATCCACACATGGGTAGTTGGTGGTTATGGGTCTCACCCTTAATTCCTTTTTGTAGGGTATAACTACCATAGATATAAATAAAATTGTGTACCACCAATTTTATTTCTTTAATTCAAAATCCCAAATTATTAATTATCAACCCGCTTAAAACGCAACTGCGGTAAAGCTTCCCTTAAGAAATTACCATCGTGCGAGTTCATTGGTGCCCTCAAATTTCAATTCTGAGTACTGGTTCAAAAGATAGAAAAACCCACACGTACCATTATTGAACGTACTAAAAAATTTTTTTGGAAAATTATTATCAGTCACCCTCGGCCTGCACCGGTCGAGGTTAGGCTCTGCCTAAGTAATACACTCCCCAACGAACCCATCAATTCTCTCGGATTTTCAATCCGAGTTACCGTTTAGAAGTTATGAATTTTACAATAAAATAATTCACTTAAATATTTTATTTGCGGAAAAAAACTAAGATTTTCTGGTGGCCTGTGCTGGACACATTTAATATCTTCTGAAATAAAGCATTCCCTCATGAGTTTAGCGGTGGTCTCAGATTTTTAATTTGAGCTACCGTTTGTGAGTTATAACCATTTGAAAAATAAAATAATTTATTTAACTATTTTATTTACGGTTATTCCATTTTTCGAATTTCTCATAGGAGGCCCGCGGAGACTAAACATAAATCATGCCTAGGTAAAACCTGCCATCCTAAGTGAAACAGTGCCCTAGGATTTCTGATCTGAGTAACCATTTAAGAGTCATTTCACTTTTTCAATAAAACTGCTTTCGCGCGTTAATTTAAGCTTAACAAAACTTCAGAAAATTATTCTGGGAAAACAGGGCCTCAGAATCTGGTACCATCTGAAACTTCGGACTCGTAAAATTCAAAAGAATTTAAGAAAAAAAATATTTCTTGAAATTTATTGTTCTTTACATTATCCACACCTCAGGGCTTTATGTCCTCGTAAAGCTACAACACAGGCTAGGGAAAAAAATGAGGGTACTGAGCATGCATCTGAGTATCCCGCTCCCATGTGCTCTCCTGGAGGATCCCATTTTTCCAGCGAATGTGCACCAGCATAATCGACTGTCCATGTAGGACCCGCACCTGTCGATCCTCTATCTTCACTGGAACCTACGAGAATGTCGCCACGTCATCGATGTCCAGCTCCCTGTGGTCGATGATGATAGATAGGTCATGAACGCATCTTCTCAGCTGAGATATGGGATGACATCATGCGCCCGGTGAAACTGAGGTCGAAGGGCCTTACGGTAATCCACCTCGCATACTCTGTTGATGAAGAAGGAGGAGTGACTGTAAGAGACTGATGTTAGGTTGCACCATCTCTATCCACAAAGGATATATTTAAGGCTGCTAGCTGCTCTGTCGCCTCTTCTAGCAGGTGAATACCAATCCTCCTGCTGAGCGCATCTGCAACAACATTTCCCTTCCAAGGAGAATATACTACCCCAAAGTCATAGTCCTAGAGGAACTAAATACTCAAAACTGTTGTTGCCACAGTGGTAAAGCTAGCCGACACAAGAGTGACCGGTCCCACCCTCTTAAGCATGAGATTATCCAGTGCTGCCTGGGATTCCCTTTTTTCCGACCAAGGAAGAACCCCATCCCAACATTGTAGATAAACCACCACCTTTTTTCCTAATACAGTCAATCTGAGTATGAACTATGAATCCAATCCATACCCAGACCAACGCCGTAAGGCCTCGACGCTGCCACCAAGAGGTTCCAATGGAAACTCTCGCCTCATGGGTCAGATCACACCGTCTGTGTAAGTGTGATTATCGAGTGTCCTCCCAAAGGCATCTCCAAACGTGAGGATCAAGTCAACGATTTTAA
Organism: Viscum album; assembly: GCA_963277665.1. Taxonomy (NCBI): domain Eukaryota; kingdom Viridiplantae; phylum Streptophyta; class Magnoliopsida; order Santalales; family Viscaceae; genus Viscum; species Viscum album. The sequence goes on along the minus strand of OY728122.1, from coordinate 1,249,159,968 downwards.
TCAGAAACTCTAGGTTTGAGACAAGATTCATGAAAGGACTGAATGATTGGTACCTAAGTCTATTAATACGACAACTAGTAGTGCACACAAACCGTACCTTGAATCATTCAAAGAGCCCTTTGGTCACACTCCTTGACAGCAATAAGCTACTCTCTTCCACTTCCATCCTACTCCCTGAGCCTGGCAGGGACTACAAAGGCGGGTGGTTATAACATTTCGAAATGTACACCACCTCATGCTGCTCTACAAGCTCTAATTCCACGTCTACTGCTCTGTAGATTCATCAATCCTTAACACTTCCTCACCCAAGTCTCTAGGACTGGTGGCAGTTCACATCTTCCCACTGCTAACAGTCACTAGCTATAACTGATTATCCAAAGAACATTCAACCATAAAGGTTCTCTCTAGAACCCTAACATAAGTAGGAATGAATAGAGGAAAGAGTGCTTACTTGGATATCCTTAAACACACCTCACTCAGTGGTCCAAGCTATGAAGCACTGATCATATCATTGTCATCAGGTACCCGGAATGATTGTTATGCCTCTTTGAGTACTCTACTTCCGACATGTCATCCTGCTGAAGCTGTGTAATCTCTAAAAAACTATCTGTCGCCTCCTCAAGCCAGTCCTTAGCCACCTATGAGTCAGGATCACCTCAGAACAATAGGTATATCTGTTTCTGAAACACATGTAAGGAACTAAGCCTACAAGTTTCATCTACCGGTATCGCCAATTGTAACTGCTGACCAACAGGTAGTGATATATCTGGCACACTACCCGAAGGTACTATCTTAGGCATCGGTCCACTTACCAAAGCCTCATCACTATGAGGACCAACCTCTTGGTCACTCACTGGGAAACAATAGTAGCTAAGATCTACATCTTCTATACTAGTGTTTAAACTAGGTGTAGATCTCTAGAAATAGCCTCATGTCACTCCACTACGGCCTGAGAATCTCTCTTGCCCCATAAACTCGGTGGCCTCTGTTGCTGGAACTCGTACAACGTGCTCCGTCAGCATGCACTGTCCTCTAGTACGGCTGGTGGTATCGCTGCCCAACTAGTGGTGGTGAGGCTGGTACACCACCTGAAGATGCCAACATAGTAAGAGGGCCTTGAACCAGAGCCTCATCACTCAGTGTGCCGTCATTGGGTACTCTCTCGACACTCCAATTGACTGTCTGCGTGGTGGAATATTGAACAGATGTGACACTGTCAAACGATTTAAACCTGGTGACCTGACCTGGTGGAGCTGACTTAAAGAATACTTTCGGAAATGCACATGAAATCAGTGTTTTCATGCACTGAGTCGGAAATCAGATGTCAGGGTCCTGGTGTATGGATACGTCGGCTTCCACACCAACACTAGACTCCCTGAACTGAAAACCACACTCGGGACCCTTAACACTATTTCTTCACAGAAAAGAATGATCAGAGTTCTATGTACTGTGGTATAACCGACTCCTCGGATACCAATTTTTTACGACCCTTCATTGGGGCCCGTGTCATGACTACCTCAAGACCACCTTCCATTGGCCAGGGGCTGACGACTAGCACCAAATGCATAAATCCTGATAACTAGGAAGGCATTGCCTTTATAAAACAAAAACACCTTCAACCAGAGTACAAGAGGAAGTAAACACTATGTAAAAATTAATTCAAAGTACTGTTGGAAGAAAAGGGGGGCAGAAATACAAGCCCAACTGTAATGTACAAGGAAAAAAGGAAAAAACAACCAGAAGGTGACAAGAAGCTCTTGGATCGTCCACCAAGGATCCTACCTAAAGGGTAGGTACAAATAACCTCATAAACACCCTCGTCCGTCAACCTCATCTGTGTACCGAATCTTCGTGAGGTCCACCTCGAGGTACCGACTCGTCATGAGGTACACCTCAAGGTTTCGTCCAGTCCTCGTACACTCTACCTCTATCAGCGATGTCTGTTGTCTGTATCCAACACAACAAGGTGCGGGCATAGCCCGTGCAGGGGTGAGTATAATGATACTCAGTAGGGATCCCGAGATCCTCCAGGTCTCACTAAATCCGACAAGGATAACCAAAAAGAAATATCTCAACAAATAACCTTTACTTAGGTATATGCCCATACATATACCTAAGCTATCAAATAACTCATCTCTATCACGAGGAAAATAAAATGGTCATTGACTCAACTCAAACCAGGACTTTCATTAATGATACCCAAACCACAAATCCTGGAGAACTCCTCCTATGTCGAGTACAGTTGCACCATCATGACTCTAAGGCGCTACTCACTAACCTTAGACTGTTGAGGTACTCCTCATGTCGAGTACCGCGGGTCTGAACCCAAACACAGTAGTGCTCCCCGCCAGGGTTCTGCCGCCCAAACACAGTAGTGGTTCTCCTAATAGCCAACAGAGGTATACCTCCTATCATGTATCGTGGGTTGGCCACCAACTACCAGGAACTCTGTCCGCTGTGGGTCTGCCGCCAAATACAGGGTGCTCCATCCACTAGGCTATTCGACTCACTCCAACTCGAATCGGTCAAACAGTCCTCAAGTCCACAACTACTAGGTCACCGCACTTAGTACGCTCGTCTCCGGTAGGATCCGCTCCACGAGCTATTGGAAGATACTCCATGTATCACAAATCCCAAAAAATAAGTATAAAAAAGGACTGCCTCATCACAGAGGACTCAATGCAACATACGGTGCATCAATCTGACGCTCGGTCTGTGAGTTATTAGCCTTTTCGTCTCGGGGCCCGGTTGGTTTCACTTACGAACCAACACAACTGTATCTCAACTATACCCCGAACTCACATGGGTTATACTCAAAGGAACCATTTTTCTCAATATGATTACCAACGCCATTGATGATTTGTCAAACTGACGTCCAGTCTGAGAGTTATTGGTTTTTCCATTCCAGGGGCCCAGCTGGTTTATAAGCTAAACCGACCCCACCGTACACCAACTGCATCCAAACCTCATGTGGCTTATGCCAAAAGAACCATCTCATGAAGTGGAATCCAAAGTAATCGACGACACATCAATCAGACATCTGGTCCTCAAGTTATAATCAGTTCCACTCCGAGGGCCCGATTGGAATTACGTTCGATCTAACCTGGTCGTACTTCAAATGACACTGGTTAACCAAACTGGTCACACCATTGTGATCCATACTAAAAAACACACGAGATGGACTACCCATTGGCCCAAAACGGATAGCCAGTGAAAAAGTTTCATTTTACCGCAACATGCGCGAACCGGGCCTCGTGGGTTCTACACCTTGATCTCGACATAAATATCCAAAATTGGTCATGAAACATCCGTCTTAATTTCTGGGTCGCAATGTCGCAGACGATTCGTCATTCTGACACCGTATGAGAGAGATATGTCAGATACAAGATTCTGTATTAATAATAATAATATTATTATTCGGTGTTTCGTGGGCCCAAGCCATGAACCAGAATTTAGTATCCAACATTGGACTTGAATCGACTATCTTAGAGATAGGATTACATCACCACTAACGGAATGTCAATTGGACGTCGCACGTAAGAGTTATGGCGAGTCAAAGATTTAATAATATTATTAAATGCATTAATGTATGAGCATTTAGGGTACTCGATCCAAAAACCTGAAAAAAGTTATCCTATATTGGACTCATAAATTCCATCTCGAAGTCAGGGTTGCACTGCCACTGACGGTTCATGAAACCGAGATCGCACGAAGAAGGTACCGTCAAAATACGGTTTTCCAAACAAAAATAATAATAACATTATTATATTTTTTTATTTTTATTTTTTTAAAAAAATTTCTTTATATCCTCACACCCCAAATCCATGCACCACTAGCGCCTCCCTTTCCTTACTCAATGCCTTTCAGACCCCATCACTTGATTTATTTCTCTTTTTATTTTCCTTTTAATTTAATTCTCTTATTTTGTATTCTCTCTCCAATCTTCTTTCATTCATCCACGAATCCTCAAGCTCAAAAATAAAACTCCTTCCCCAAAATCATGCCCCATCAAAACAAAAATTCAGCCACAGATGAAACCCTACCCTCCAAGGTTGAAGTAGATGCCCTCTGCTGAGGGGAAGACTGCATTCTTCGTGGAAAGAATGATTTTCCTTCTAATCCTCCAAAGATTCTCCACAGATTAATTTCCCAACAATAAAATGAAAGGCTTCATCATAATTTAATAATTCCAAGAAATTCAAAACTAAGAGGAGCCAATTCATTAATTGAAATCAAGTTGGAAAAACTTATGGGTGAGAGAGAAGGAGGTGAGGAGTTCACATAATTACTGGGAGAGTTGGAAAAGAAATAAATGAATGGGAGATTAATGGGGGTTCAAGGAGTTTAAGATAAGTTGAAATGTTGGGGCTCATGTGGGGCCTACCTCTCATTTATCCACACATGTGTAGTTGGTGGTTATGGGTCTCAACCTTAACTCCCCTTTGTGGGGTATAACTACCAAAGATATAAATAAAATTATGTACCACCAATTTTATTTCTTTAATTATAAAAACCCAATTATTAATTCTCAACCCACATAAAATGAAACTGCGGTAAAGGTTCCCTTAAGTAATTACCGGCGGGCGAGTTCATCGATGCCCTCATATTTCAATTCCGAGCACTACTTCAAATGAAAGAAAAAATCGCACGTACTTTTACTGAACATACTCAAAAAAATGTTTCAAAAATTATTATCAGTTACCCTCGACCCATGATAGTTGAGGTTAGGCTATGCCTAAGTAAATCACACCCCAAAGAACCCATCGATACTCTCAGAATTTCAATCCGAGTTACCATTTAGATGTTATGAATTTTACAATAAAATAATTCACTTAATTACATTGATTGCGGCAAAAAACAAACTTTTTCAGGTGGCCCATGCTGGACAAAGTTAGTATCTTCTTAAATAAATCATTCCCTCATGAGTTCATTAGTGGTCTCTGATTTTTAATCTGAGCTACCGTTTGTGAGTTATAACCATTTGAAATATCAAATAATTTTTTTAATTATTTTTTTTACGGTTATGCCATTTTGGGAATTTCACATAGGAGGCCCACACCGACTAAACATAAGTCGCTCCTAGGGTAAACACGCCATCATGAGCACAACAGTTCCCTCGTATTTCTCATCCGAGTAACCGTTTAATAGTTATTCAACTTTTTCAGTAAAACTTCTTACACGCGTTAATTTAAGCTTTACAAAACTTCAAAAAATTATTCCGGGCACACCGGGCCTCAGAATCAGGTGCCTTCAGAAACTTCGGACTTCTAAAATTCCAAATATTTTAAGAAAAAAAATTCCTTGAAATTTATGGGTGATTAAAATTGCCTTTTATTTTCTTCTGATGTTGTCTCAATTTATTATATATTTTCATTGTTTAATCTGAATGTGTGGGTATATTCTTCCAAATTACTATCCATAAACCCTTGTTGTTAGTTGGAATCCTCGAGTATATGAGGTTACATTCTTCGGGTCATGTGGAGGCTGGTCTAGATACTGGTTCGAGGGTATGTCGGGTCACGACGTTGCACATGGGGTGTGACATCCTCCTCCCACTACAATTAATAAATAACTTCCTCAAAATATACCATTATATTATTAATCAATCTCTATCAATTTTAAAATACCTTTTTTCGAATCCTTCTCCCTTTATAGAGTTAATAATATATATTATTAATAAAAGAGAAGATGGCGTACGAATGTCATTTGGAATAACATATACAATGCTTCCAAGTTAAAATTACATAGGTGAAAATGGAATATTTTTGACATTAAATAAAATATTAAGTAATTAGGGAGGGTTATATAGATCATTGATCATATTAAATTTAATGATAAATATAATTGTAAGGACCTAAAAATCATAATTTTTTTATGAGTGAAAATACCATTATTTTATCAAAAAATAAAGGCACAGTGATAAAAAAAATTCATGAACCATTTCCAAAAGTTAAGAAATTGTATCACAATAAATACTAAAAATATAGTAAAATTAAATTTATTGACATGTATTATTTCATTATTTATCCAATTTCATCCATAATCTCATATATTTCACCAAGAGATGTGTTTTCAATATAAATTTTCAATGCCTGAAACACTAAAATAACCATTTATGGACCACATTAACATAAATGGTATAACAAGGATCTTTTTCGTGTTATTACACATTATCCAAAGAAAATGGATTTAAAATGGTATGTTTATTACCATAAAAATAATCCTTCAAATGATGTAATAAACATCATGATTAAATGTTCAACAAAAATACCAAAAGATAACACAAAATCATTCAAAAAATAAATAACCATATACCCTAAATAAAATCAGTAACATATACATTAAATAGTGTTTTAACCTAAACATTAATCCCATTCCTTTCATGTTATAATAAAAAAATATGGATATAACCTTTTTAAATATCAATAATCACTTAGTCACCAAATAAATTTTTAATCTCATGGTTATCTCTGTGATAAATCTTTTATTCCCATAATAACCATAATTTCAAAGGTAATATAAACCTAAAAGGTTATCAATACCTTAAAAAATATTTCCAATAAATTTAAATTAATACTTTATGTTAATGAAAATCTAAACATATAGATAAACATAGTAAAATATCCCATCAAATGTCATTATTCACAGCTAGATGTCATCACCTAAAACCAAAATCAGTTGTCTATGAAATTGAAAATATGATCATGATTAATCTTATATACCTATAATGGTATTAATAACTCTTTATATAACTTCCCTTGAAGTCATATTAATCTCATAAGTTATCTAAACCTTTCCCCTAAGGCCCACAATAATAGTCATAAACCAACACTCTCGGATACTATTACAAAATCATAAACATTACATTACTTTCAATGACGTCGATGAAGGTGACCCAATTTTCACCATACTAAGTATAAAATTTCAAAAAAAAATATTTTATTACATACATTCTAAAGGACCATTTAGGATCAGGTTTTTTGAAAATTAGGAAAAAAACATTCAAAACCCCCAAGAATTCAAGAGAGTGTCATTCCTATGATACCCATATTATCAAATTTAATATTTGGTCATGAATATCATCAATATGAAATAGTTACTGAAATAATTCATTAAAAATCATTTTTTATAACATGGGGAAAAGGGAAAAAATAACGGTGAGATCAAATACTCAGTATGGGTAAAATTAATAATTCTAATTTCAATGTCATCAATGATTATAAGAAGTGCATAAGGGTATGATGACATAATCATAGTGCATGATAGAAACATAAAATAATTAATACCCAAAAATATGTAAATCAGCGATAATGAACCATGGAATAATGCATTAACAATGGAAAGAGCTATATCAATCAATAATCATGAGCCAACGGATACCAATCATGATCAATGGAAACAATAAAAACCCCTAGAATAAATAGAAATAAGTTATTATTATCTTTGGAAATTAACTCCAAATAACCCTTAAAACCCCTTACAAAAACCATAAAAAACCCTTAAAAATGAATAACCCTATTTTTTGACTTCCATAACCAATGTATTGGATTGTTATCTGGGCACACCAAATATAGAAGTAATATTAGGCTCACCCAAAACTATATTTTTGGAACCATCATATAATCTATGTCTAATGACAACAACATGAATAAATGACATATAAATTTAATTTCATAATAAAATTCATCCAAAATAATTACCCATTGCATATCATGATTAACCCATGGAAAAGAAATGGGTTCCACGTCAATATCATTGAATCATTATTAAACCATGGAAAAGAAATGGGTTCCATAAAAAACTCCTCTAAAAAATAATATTTTATCTAGTGAATCATTTAGGATGATATAATTAAAAAATATCCACATTATGGAATGAGTAACAATGTGGGTTGTTTCCTTTTTTAAATTAAAATGGAATTAAAATATCATTAAAAAAAATTGAGTAAAATTGAAGTATTATTTTTAAAATCATATTTGATAAATAAAAATTAAAACATTTAATGACAAACACAATTATTTAATATAACCATGAAAACATATAAAGGAATAATTACAATAATGTATAAAATTTCATGAAGAAAAGTATTAACTAAACATAAAACATTTTGAAAATCATTATCTCTAAAAATTACCTTCAATAAATTTAAAGAAAGAATAAAAATAATTATTATGATGGTGATAAATGATATACATTCTGTATGTGAAAAAATATTTAGTCCTATTTAATTTTTGGTAAAATTAAAAATGGGTTCGGTTGGAAAATAACATAATGATTCCATTAAAAAAACATTGTAAAATGAAAATCATAGGAATAAATGTCTTAAAAATCATAAGACTTTTTATTTAAAAAACATTTTTATAAAAAAATATTTTGGAAGAAAATTATTTTCAATCCAAGAGATATATAATGAATATTTTTCATAAAAAATAATTTTTAAAAGCTTTTGAAAAAGGGATTCAAAACTGAACCTTTTGGAAAATGTTATAAAAATGCTTTTAAATTAATTAAAGAGATAATTATTCTATAACTATTTAATAGTAATATCCAGGAATCAATAAAATAAAATGATACATTATATATCATGAAATTAATTATTTTTACGATATACCATTTTAATGGTCATTATATATATACATCATTATTTATTATTGGTTTATATTGCCAACATATTACTCAACGAAATAGAATTTGAGACAAATAACCCATATAAAAAGTATATCAATAAATTTGATAATGAATAAATGAATAATTTATGTGTATTAAATATAAATCGTTATAAAAAAGTTTAAATACCACATCATATAATATAATTTAATTAATAACCTAATAATAGCATTTCAAATATAATGAATAAGTAATATAACCTAATGAAAAGAAGTTATGTTATAAAACTCTTTACCATTATGTAAACTTCATGTAAAATCAATTTGTATGAAATAATTAATAAATAAACATATGATACTATTTTGTGTTAATTATTCATGTTATTATATGAAATAAGTTTTTTATATACACCATAAAATATTAATTTGTGGTGAATATATAATATGTCCCACAAAAGTAAAAGTGAGATGGGGAAAACTTTTATATTGAGCCTAAATCAACATTGTATGTCCTATAACTCATGTATAATAAGCATTCAAAAATTATTTTATTTTTTTAATAACCATATAGAGGTTTTATAAATTATATGTGATGACTTTAACTTTTTTTATTTAATATTCAAGTACTTAATAAATTACTTTCACACCATGTGTTTTGATGACATTCGGCTCATTATTTCGAAACGTCTTTGGTGTGATGATCATGGTAAAAGAGTATATTTTATCAATATATCGATAATAATATTCATAAATTATAAAAAATAATTACTCATTGTTTAATCTTTTATATTAAATCAAAATTGATGGTTCTGAAAGCTGGAATATGTTATTATCCTGGAGATGGTAGGTTGTACGTTCGTGTGAGTAACACTTCCATTTATCAATTATTATTACAGAAATAAGATAAGTAATATATTATAAATATAGAATTATCAAAACATCATATATATATTAATATTTTTTATAATATAATTTTATTTTTCTTGTCTTGTGGGGATTAATAGATATTCACATTGCTTCACAATGTTGGTAGTCCACACATACATGAACTACATTGTCATTTTTAAGTGTTAGGAATAAAATTATATATCATCTTTTAGTTATGATAAATATGTAATTAATATCTTAATTATGTCACTTAAATCACATATATTAATTAAAAATGTCCTTATTTATATCCATGTACATCTTTAGTGAAACAATAATGGCATTGCTTCACGAGGTGGTAGTCCGATGTATAGTTGAGCAATGTTTTTGTCTCACATATGAAATAAAAAGTAAAAAAGTTATATATTTTTTAATTAAAAAATAATAAATTATATTTTAAATATCATATGCATACAATATATCCAACATCATTCCCAATTTTCAAAGTTTATAATGGAAAACATTAATTACGTTGATTTGAAAGGAAGAAGTCAACCATACAGACAAATGCTGATTTGGTAACCCATTATAGGGATGTGGGGATAATATTAGGTAAATAAATTGACGTAAATAAATATAATTTTATTTAATGTAATCATGTTATTATAATATTTATATTTAATAATAAATTATTCAAGTGGAGGAAGAGTAAAAATAGAAATTCATGTTGAAGAACGTTACCTCCTTATCGGATCACCTCCTTAGGTTTTCAAAAAGAAACCATCTAAGGATTAATTTGCAACCCAAAAGTAATTTTAAAATTATATTAGGTATTTTATTAAGTTAATTTTTTATTTATTAGCCAAAAATAATGGTTTTAATATTTAATAAGTGAGGAGAGTGTTTGTCCTTTTATAAGTGATGATTGTGGAGCACTTTTAATTTAAGAAGTGAAAATGGTTTTCCCATGTTTTTCACATGAAAACAATCCAAAATAGAGTATTATATAGAAATATAAATTATAATGTTTAAATATGTGCATAAAATAATTTTTCAACATGTATTTATTTCATTTTTACCATTTTCTTTTTAGTTTTACACCCTAGGAAATCAGTCATTACCTTAACCGTGGTAAATAATTTTATTATTTTTACTATTAATTATTCTCAGTAAATAAGATAAACATATTATATAAAATATGTTTTAATGATTCCAACAGAGGAATATATTTTTTGAAATTCGATTAGTTGAACAAAAAAATATTAATTTATATTAATCCCATAGACGTGACATGAAAGAAGATTTTAATGAAGTGTGTTTTTTCCTGAAAATCATGATTTTATTTTAACTCAATGACTAATTATTATTATTATTATTAAATTATTATTATTATAAATATGACTTTTTATTTTTTTTAAATATAATATATAAATTTAATGTATATAATTATCCTTCATTTTTTATTTTGATTAATTAAAATGGATAACCAATTTGTACATTAAAACAGTTTTTAAAAAAATTCCTATTTTTAAACCCAATGACAACCTCATAGTAAATTACAATATTATCTTTATTATTAATAACATAGGTGTATTTTATATAGATAAATAATAACTAAGTTCCATTAAATAATATTCAAAAGATAATGGGACATCTAAATTTCTAAATTGTTTTAAAATAAATGAAATATTTTTAATTAAATGTATGTTACACTATTCACAAAAAGTCAACAACTTCTGAGAATTCACTATATTTCAACCAATGTAAATTTTGATATTAAAATTAACAAAAAATTCATTTTATTATATAAAATTTATAAAATATCTATTAATTATTTATTATATCATTTCTTGAAAATAATTAGAAAATATTTTTGATGATAAAAAATTTTCAAATAATAGAATAACATTACAAAAAATCTATTGATTATTTATGAAAAAATAATAAATAATTAATATCAAGTATGAAATTTATTTATTTTAATTTATGTATATATATATCATATTGTTATTAATATTATTCATACCATCTAATTTAACAACTATGTTATAATGGTTGTATGTATAACCTGTTGTTAATGCTCGTTGATGTGTGTTGAATACGCATACAAAAATAGTTTTTTTATAAAATAGTTTTTTGTTAAAATTTATGCAATGTTAATGAGGATTTTAAACAAATAAATAATAAAGGACATCAATAAAATCCACATCTACCAAATAATAGATTATTTAATCTCTAATATTTGAAGGTAATATGTGTATTGATCATCCTAATATTTCAATTGACACTCTATCAGATAAGGAAACTCATTATGAGAAGTCATCCCAATTATGTAAAGGTGAATATAAATTGTTTTTCACTTAGAATAACTATGATGAAAAAAATTATAGGATTTAAGGTGAAGATCAGTTTAATTAGCCCAATTCAAAGTAAATGTACAATAGTTGATCCCCACATACTGTATAACCCAAATATAAAAATGATGTAACAAAAATTTTATTGTGAAAAATAACCAATATAAGAACCAACAGTGAGTATTGAATATAACATTATTAAATAATAGTTTGATAATGCATATTATCATTCTTGTTCTTATTTTATTAGGATCATGCAAAACATTTCAGATAATTTTCATCCATAATTTATTAGTCTATCAAAAATATGTTTGAATTTTTTTCCCATACGGAGGATGATTCAGAAAATTTGGAGAATGATTTAGAAAAATTAATAATTATGTATATAAAGGACACAAAACCTGAAGGATCCTGGAGAAAAACAATGTGGTTCTCAAATAGAAAATATCTATTTTTGAATAGGAATATCTTGCTACAAATAATGAGTGAGAATAATCCAAGAATTATATTGATGAAAAAACCAATAAATTTAAAACATAATTAATATAAACAATTATTTAATAGAGTTCAATGAAATTAGGATTAAGTATATTGACCATATAATAATAGAAAATCAATTTTTTTGAACATCGTGCTAAAGAGAATATAATTTTTAGTAAAAATAATTCAAAAAATATTTTCATATGAGAATAATATTCTCTAAATAAGAATCATGTAACATGATATAATGATAAAAAATCTAAAAACAACTCATTTTTCGGCTTCAAACAGTGATAAAATATATTTTTTCCCAAAAAAACTATAATAGAAGAATCTTATGTGTACATTACCCTATAAAATGGAAACAACGTCTTCATATCATCTATTATTCAATTTATTGTAGACACAGTAGAGAAGGTATCATCCACTTCTAAGAAAAATAATTTTTTTCTAAACATGATTTCTTATATAGTGCGGGATGATTTTTATAACTTGTACAAAATTATTTTAGAAAAAATTGTAATGATTTAATCAATATCACTGAAGTGGTTAGAAGTAGGTATATGAAGAGTATTTCACCAAATTAATCCTAACCAAATGATATAAAATTTTAAATTTAACAAGCTACCAGTTCTAGAAAATCATTAATGTATGTTACTCATAGAACGAGAACCCAAATTTGTTGGTTAATATTTTTTTGTAACATATTTGGTTAAATATAATTGCATTGTTTGAAAAATATATTCATTATAGTTGGGAAATGAAATCTTAATAAAAGGGGGTGATTTTATCTATAAAGATATATTCATAGACTAATAATACTCTTCAACCAATAACATGAGAATGTTGATTCAGTTGTTTTAAAATAAAACCCACCATGTCATTTTTCAAATAATACATGTGTGTAACTATAAAAAGTATAATTTGAAAAAGAATGGAAGGATAACCCAAGAGAAAAAAATTGGGACTATATTAATTAATAAATATCTTTAGAAACAAATTGTAAGAACAAAAAAAATAAAGACATTCCAAAAGTGTGTTTGTAAATCTGGCCATCATATTTGGTGGAATAAATTGAAATTAATTAATAGTATAATAAATGATCCAATGATAAATAAAATATTCCACATGTAGAATTAATTTAATCTCATGAGAAGTTGTCAAAATTAGATAACCATGGATCTCATTAGGTGTTGTGTGGGGGTGTATATAGACTGGGTAAAATTCAACTGATTTTCTTACTGTCATAACTTCTTAATAATAAATCATGGTGACTATTATTGTATCAAAAGATTATTCATGTTCATTAATGTCTAATTTTCAATTATAGATTAAAAAAATGAGGCAGGGAAAGTCTACATGCTTCCTAAGACTACGTATTGATTCATAAATACATTCCTTAAGTGTTCATATAGATGTAGAGATTAAAATGATAGAGTTTCATTGTTTTGAAGAATTTATCTTCCTTTTATATCTCACTAAATGAAAAAATAGGATACACTTTATTCCTTTAATGATTTATTTTATATTTTTTTCTAACCATGTTGGAAATTAATGGAGATACTTATTTTGAAAATAAATAAAATTTAATGTTTTATAATGATGAATTACTATTATTGATCAAAAAGTCACCATTTTCATATGGTTTTTAAAAATATATGTAGAAAATTCATACCTTCATAAGGTATAAATGGATATCACCACTTTGGTGGAGTTTTTCATCAAAATCATCCAAATTCATGTAATTTTTTTAAATATATGTTTTTTTATTGTTTTCATTTTGGTCATTCTATTAGGAATGAATGATCATTCTCTAACTCATGGTTATCATGAGTTTATCATAACCATAAGATAGTTTAATATTCTTTTCAATGGGAATAAAGTATGGAATTTTGAATAGGTATCCATACTGGCTTCTAAAACATAGTATAAGAAATTTATTTTTATTTTTCATTATGTTGAGATGAGTGTAAGAAATCATGTTTCCATGATATTAAGAGAAAATATAATAATTGATATTCATTGGTTTTTGGAAAAAAAATTATAAATTGGATATGAATGTGTATTATAAGTTAGTTATGAGTTGGTATCATATTCAATCATTTAATGGGAATCTATGTCATCAAAATTATACTAAAATTGTATCTATAATAAATATGGATCAATTATACATAGAGAATAATTCTTAAAAGAACAGTTATGGATAATGAAATGATTCCATACTCTCTTGGTTGTTTTGTAATTATTGTCAAATAGTGGAAGAATTGATAAAAAGATATTCTGTATTAGAAACAAATACAAAAGTGGATACTTATGAACCAACATTGTGTGATATTTTTTTAATGAATAAAAAATATACTTGATGGGGAGATTCAAATTATTTTGAATTTTCCATGTAATGGAGTGATTTTGTTCATAGTTATGAGTATTTAATGATATTATAAGACTTATTATTTTTTCAGAGAAGATATTGATGTCACTATTAATATGGATAGAAAAATATTTTAATAATGATGTGAAATTGTTTGATTCAATGATGATCAGTAAAATGATTGAAAAAAATGATCGGTTATATTTTTAAGAAACAAATGAAATTAAAAAGGGGATGACCTAGGGACCAATCTATAATGTGGAATTTGTGGTAGATATTATTATTCATGATTATGAAACGTGGATAATGTTTTGGGAAGCATTATATAGTCCTTAAGATCATTCAAAAGATTGTATTAGATCACTTATGGATTTTGAGAAGGTACATTAAAAGAATGGGTACAATTGATCTGGTTATTCGAGCATAACTCTATATTTATATAGGATATGTAAACTTAATACTAAAAATAAAGGATCAGGATAAAAGTCACCATATAATCCAGGATCTGTGTAAAGGTACAATGATACCAAAATCAAGGTAATATTGAAATAAAAGTAGTTGTATAGGTGATCTGTATGTTTTTCAAGCTATATAAATTTATATTGAAAAATATATCTTGGTAGTCTTTATGTTTCACTCATGCATTAAGGTAACTCTGAAAACCAATAACATGTTTAAAGGTCATCATTAAATAAACCTTCTTATATAATGGTTAAACAATAGTTATGTTAGGTTACATCAATAATTACAGCGGCCCATATAAGCAGCCTTAATATAATATAGAAATAGTAACATTCATGATGCATTTCAATAAATTTTCATAATGTTTTTACTAAGATTCTAAAGGTAATATCAAGGACATATGAACATTTGTGTGAATAATTATATTGTTTGATACGAAACCACTCTATAAGGAAGAACTACATGATGTATTTTAGAGTATTAAAATGATGAGTTTGAGAATACTATATTTTAATGTTGACATTAGTTAGTTAACAAACCACCCATGAAATATTGGGGTAAAAAACAAATCATAGTAAATTTCAATGTGAATTTAATTTTCCAAAATCCATACATACGAAAGAAATAATAAATAATAAATATGATACATTATATTTCCTCAATGTTAAAACATAATTATTATTGAAAACAAATCATAATTTAACCTGAATTAAAATAGGAGTATGTTATAATATGCAGGCTCCCTAATATATAGTAAGGTACTATTAATAGTTAAGAATAAGGTGAACATGAAAAATAATTATTATTTTTATTGAAGAGAACATATGATGAGTGTCCAAATTTATTAATTCGAGTATATCTAGTAAATAAGAATATGAATTTGAAGATGTGAATCTAACATTTATTTTGTAACATGTAATAACTTGAATTTTTTTCTATAACTTTAATCTATGTAAGGAATATTGAAATGGAATTTTTTTATGAATTTCAAATTTATATGATAAACTTGAAAATATCATTTTCACGTGAGATATGGAAGAAGTAAAATGATAATGATGACCACATATTAGTCAATTCTATAATTACAACCAATATTAGGACACTAATGGATATTTTTTCACTATATATAAATGATCCATTATTTATTCTTTCATTCATGTAGTTATGAAGATATTATTAAATAGATTTTATAGAGGTTATAAATGAAGAAGGATGACTTGATAATTTAATGATTGAACGGATAACATATTTTGGACTCATAAGATAAATTTATAAGATGACAATAAATGAAATGGATTATAAATACGCATTGTTTTCGAAAAATGTGACAATAGAATAGTTTCAGAATACTAGGTCTTCTAGAAGAGTGGAGAATTAGGAAAAATTATGTTTGAGATTTTATTATTTTAAAAGTATGGTTATTTTGAGGAATAATTTCATGTAATATAGTTAATAAATTAATAATATTTAAAAAATAAAAATGTTGAGATCCTCGACACAATATACCAATTCATATTCATCAATTTAAAAAAATAAAAGGAGAAAGATAGTATTTTACCTATTAAAATATTAAGGTATCTCATGAATGGAGAGAGAGATAGAAAAATATATATAATTAGTGTGTCATAAATATAAGATTCCATATACATTGAATAGTATGAATAGGTTATTTAATGAAACATATAGAAGATCAATCCAATTCACTAAAGAAAAAGGAGTCAATAAAGTGAGTTCGGTTGTGCTATATTAGCCGACGATGAAGAAAATAATATGATAAGTAGAATCCATAATATATATATTCAATATAATTATGACGAAAACTATGGAAACCCATTATATTTATTTAATTAAGGAAGAATAAAACATCCATACTATTTATAATGTATACAATATTTAAATTTTTGATCTTATTCATAAAGATAATGAAACTCCAAAATTATGTTAGGGCTTACAGAATTTAAAACTACTTATTTCATTGTACATTGTAAATTTTAATTGTAACATACCAAGTAACGAATAATAGTTATTTTTATGTATGTCTATTAATGAACTAGATAGTGTTTTAGAGGATTGAAATGAAAATAAATCCAATCTTAAGCATAGAATACACTAATATTTTTAAAAGATTGTTTTACTGCCTTTTGATGGAAACCCATTTTTAAATCTATATTTTGACAATTTTATAAGCTATGTTTGTCAAAATAAACTTATTCTTTATGATTGAGACATAAAAATTTACTTTCTGTGAATTTTTGGTATTTTTCTGACAATGTTCATTTTTTAATGAATAGTGAAAAATACTGCATTTTACATCAAAACTGATTTTTAATCTAAGTTATTTATATGATTAGATTATTGTTTTAATTTGTTTTAAATTTAAATTAGAATATATTTTTACCATTTAATCCAATGTTGGTCATTGAAATTAATTTCACTTTGAAATTGGGCTTAAACTAGTGTCAATCTTTTGATACTTATTGTTTCATAAAAATACGCTATTTGCTCTGACAGTGGGAATTAATTATTAAATTAATTAATGCAACTTATATGTTTTGAATTTTTTAAAATAGAAAACATTATTTAATTCATAATATCAAATATAGCTTAGGGTGAATTTTTGGTATTTGTCTGAAAAACTTCAATTTTTGATGAATAGTGAAACCACTAAGTGGTACTTAAAAAAATCAATTTTCGTTTAAATGAAATTTTACCACCTCTGTGTTTTGAATTTCAAAAATACAAAATATAGGGTTTTCATTAAGAGTTAAAATGTGTTTCAATGGGATTAAAATAATTTTTTGGTGAACATTAACTTTTATGTTTTTAATCGCGATTAGTGGTAATTAGTGTAGTTTAAGGTAAAAATAATGTTTTAATAATATGAAATGACCTAGAAAAATGTCCTACCCTTATTTTATGTGTCATGGCCGACCAACACAATCCATGGGTCAACTTGGGGACCCCATGGAGCCACTTTGGTAGGAACATGACATTAATATCTTTTTATTTAATGTTAAAGTAAAAATGACACAAACATGAGTTATTTTACTAAAACAATTTTTACATGGGGTTATACAGGTCATATTTTTTATTATAAATAGTAATTGGAAAGCTAAAATGATTTCATACATCATAGTATATTTTTTTATAATTTTTAGACTTTAAATAAATTAAATTATTTATGAAATCATGATGATGCAGCGATTACCTCATTAATAATGGATTTAAATAAAATGAAATGATAATGTAAAATCTATGACCTACACATGTTGAAAACCTATTGGATGGGTGTATTTCAAACCCTTATCACCTTACCCTCAAATTATATCAATGTGGGACCTTTTGAATATAAAACTCATTTTAAAATAAAGTAACATTTCTTTACATTCCAAGAGTGCCCCTCCTCTCCTCTTATAAAAGGCCCCCAACTCTACCTCCTTACCCACACTTCCAAATAATTTGGCTCGGCCAACCCCTGCCCATTTTGTCTCTCCACGTCCCTCTCTTACTCCTTGAAGCCTCACTTTGGGACGAAGTCTTCCCATTGAAGCCTTTGAGCTCAAACCAAAGTGAGTTACCCAATTTTAAGGTAATGCCTTCACTTGAGTCCTTTTGTATTATTTTGCTTCTCCAACCCCCTAAACTCTTTTTATTCATTTCTTTGGTAACAACTCCAGTATCTTCAATATACTAGGATGTTGTTATACGAAGGATTCGAGCAACGATTACACACACCTACATCTAATGGTTAAAGAACATACTGTTTCCGTGGATGACGAATTTCTGCCTCCCGAAATGATGATTGTTCAACATTCTTTTAACACCTTCAAGGTGGCCATTAAGATAACAATATATTTATATATGATATATAATATGTTTATGTTTTCCTTAAGCTTCTGTATTTTTCATTTTGGGCATACCTTTATGGTTTCCATTATGGGTAAATGCGATATCTTCATTAAAGGAAGTGCGGACTACCGCCCCCTCAAAGTGATTTGATTCGTTAATACCATATATGGGACGAATAAAGGATGGAGTTATGATATTATATATGATATAAAATTGTAATTATAATATACCTTTATATAATTATAATTCCATTTCATAAAATACGAAATAGAAATGGAAGCAGCGTTCATGCGTACGTACGACTTACCGTCTCCATGAACGGTGCATTTCATTTATTACCTCTAAATGTTATATAATATTATAAATTCGTGAATTTACAGGATATATATGATATATATGATATCTACATCATGAATACCATTCTGGATATAATGGATACATGAAAAAATTGTAATTATAAAGGGTTTTTTTACTCAAGTACCAATGATCGTTAAAACGACCGTTATTAACTTAAATAATTACATAGTGTTCATGACATGGATATAAGTGATATAAAAGGAAAAATGAACGTTAAAAATGTTCTTAAACAAGTATAAATTAACTCAAGTTTATTATTCAGGAGATTAAAGAACAACCGAGTCAAGTCGGACCCGAGGTATGGGACTTCGTCTCATTATCCTTTCATTGTGGCATATTTTGTTTTATACAAAACTTTATTTTATATGGTGTATAAACCCCTTTGACTTTTACGATTATTCAAAAGGAATATTTTTTTATATGAAGCATTTACTAAACGACAAAACGGAATGTTTTTTTGTCGTACGTATGCGGCGACAACGAATTCTCCGCCGTCGTGAGCATTATTTGAGTTTCAGCTTCCTCTACAAGCCATACCATTTTTTTAAATGAAAAATAAATACCATGTTTTACTTTTCTTTTATTTTGGTATTGAAAATTTGTTTCATAATGTTTTTATATCAATGTGTTGTATTGATATCTTGTGATTGAAAAGTGGAAATGTTATGTTTCCTTTATACATGTTTTATGTGATACGATTATGTTGTGGTTCTTGGGAATTATTATGAAGACGGGTGGTTCTGTGATAAACTGGGGCGGGTGAGCCCGATATAGATCTCCAATGCATTGGGTAACGCGAAGGAGTGAAACTTTAAGGTTTCTCCGAAGATATTTAGGGAATATACTGTGATGGGTATTCCAAACGTAACCAAGAGGGTTACTCCCTATGTAAGAATGTTATGAATGCCTCAACATACCTTTATATCTTATGATTTCTATGATTTATTCATGATTTTATGAGGTATGTTAAAGTGCCTATGTTTTATGGGTAAAGTATGATTTCATTCTTATGTATATATGTACCCATGATTCCATTCCATATTTTTATAACCCATACTGACATTTTTATGCTCATCCCATGTTTTTTTGAAATGTTTTTCATAGGTCAAGGGAAAGGTACATAAAATGATGATAGTGTCAAAGAAGTGTCAATAATGAATCCATGTTTTATTTTAATTATGTTTCCATTGATGGGAAAAATGAATACTATCTTTATGTAACCACTTTGTTTATATGTGGAATGTAATGCAAGTTTTATGTTCTAATTCTCTAAAACTCTAAACTCGAAAAGATCATCAATGTGTAATCTTGTAATAACTCAAGATTAAGTAAGGTTTAAGGTTGGGGCCTTATAGTTGGTATCAAAGGTCGGTTTAGATAACTTTAGGAGTTAGAATTCTATTAAATGATTATCCAAAAATATTTTTTTTGAAATGATATTGCATTTGAAGATTACTGTGTTGCTTCATCTGAGACATGTTTGTTAAGAATGGTTTTTCATAGAGGAAACAGAACAGCTTTTCTGGGAAGGCATACAGAGGGAAATGACCTTTCAAATCTGTATCCTGAGATGTTCAGAATCATAACTAAACGTTTTTCTGCAGTGATGGCTCAGTTGAATCAGGTGAAAAATGTTGGTTGTTTTTATTGATGATATTTTGGTGTTTTCTAAAAGTAAAGAGGAGCATGAAAGACATTTAAGGGTTATTTTGAAAACCATGAAAGAAACAAAATTGTATGGGAAATTCAGCAAGTGTGAGTTTTGGTTGCAACAAATTTCTTTCCTTGGTCACATTGTTTCTAAAGATGGGATAACTGTTGATCCTGTAAAAACAAAGGTTGTTTAAGAATGGCCAAGAACCACAAATGTAACTGATATTCGTAGCTTCCTTGGTTTGGCAGGCTATTACCGAAGGTCTGTTAGAAATTTTTCATGTTTATCTTGTCCAATGAATAAGCTAACTCGGAAGGGTGTTAAGTTTATCTGGACAAAAGAATGTGACGATTGTTTTCAAGAATTGAAAAGAAGATTGGTGAATGCTCCATTTTTGGAACCACCTTCCAGGAATGGTGAGTTTTTTATCTATAGTGATGCTTCATTGAAAAGAATTTGTTGTGTCCTAATGCAGAATGATCAGGTAATTACTTATGCTTCATGACAGTTGAAAACTAATGAGGTAAATTACCCTACACATGATTTGGAATTAGCTGCTATTGTTTTCACTTTAAAAATTTGGAGGCGTCATTTGTATGGAGTAAAGTGTGAAATATATACCGATCACAAAATTTTAAAGTTTATATTCACTCAGAAATAATTAAACATGAGATAGAGGAGATGGCTGGAATTAATCAAGGATTATGATTGTACAATTCAATACCATCCGGGAAAAGAAAATAAAGTGGCTGATGCTTTGAGTCGATAAAGTAATTCTTCATTAACAATGTTGCATTTGGAACGTGATCCTTTGGTTAAGGAGTTGATGAAATTTGGCATAGAAGTTTTTGGAGTAGGAAGTTATTATGTTTTGTTTCAGGTATCAGTGAGATCATCTCTATCAGACAGAATCAAGAAAGCACAGAAGCAAGACAGTGAGTTGCAGAAAAAGGTAGAGCTTGTTCAGAAGGGTAAGTTGCCTGAATTCAACACTGATAATGATTGTGTTTTGAGATTTGGGAAGAGATTGTGTGTTCCTTGTGATTCACAGTTGAAGAGAGAGTTGTTATGTGAAGCTCATAGTACTCTGTTTTCAGGACATCCTAGCAGTATTAAGATGTACAGAGATCGGCGAGATTATTACTGGTGGGATGGAATGAAAGGAGATATTGCTGATTTTACTGTGAAGTGTTTGACTTGTCAGCAGGTTAAAGCAGAGTGGCAGTTACCAAAAGGGATGCTTCAGCATTTACCAGTGCCATAGTGGAAACACGAGAATATATCCATGCACTTCGTTGTGGGATTGCCGAAGACCCCTCAAGGTAATAATGCAATCTGAGATATTGTTGATCGCTTGACCATGTCTGCTCATTTCCTTGCTATACGAGATACTTTTTCCCTAGAACAACTTTCTCATTTGTATCTTAAAGAGATAGTCAGGTTACATGGAGTTCCTCTCTCCATTGTATCTGACCGTGATCCCAGGTTCACTTCTAACTTTTGGAAAGGCCTTCAGAAGTCGTTGGGTACTGAATTAAATTTTAGTACAACATTTCATCCTCAATCAGATGGGCAGTCAGAACGAACAATTCAAACTTTGGAAGATATGCTACGAGCTTGTTCGATGGATTATCAGGGAAGTTGGGACCAACATCTTTCTTTGGTTGAATTTTCATATAATAACAGTTTTCATTCCAGTATACAGATGACACCATTTGAGGTATTATATGGGAAGCGGTGTCGAACTCCAGCTTTTTGGGATGAAGTGGGTGAAAGAAAGCTGATGGGACCAGAATTGGTAGAAGAGATGGCAGAAAAAGTTCAGCTGATTCAGAAACACATGAGAATAACTCAGAGTAGGCAGAAGAGTTATGCGGACAACAGGAGGAAGGATCTCTCTTTTGAGGTATGTGATCATGTTTTTCTCAAAGTATCACCATGGAAAAGTGTGATGCGATTTGGTAAGAAAGGAAAGCTGAGTCCAAGGTTCATTGGACCATATGAAATTCTGGAGAGAGTTTGATCAGTTGCTTACCGAGTGGCTTTACCTCCGATTTTATCTCAGGTACACAATTTTTTTTCATGTTTCGATGTTGAGAAAGTATATGCAAGATCCATCTCATGTTTTGAGTCTACAGGTAGTTCAGTTGGAAGATAACCTATCTTATGAGGAACAACTGGTCCATATTATTGACCACAGGGAGCATGTGTTATGGAATAAGGTGATTAATTAGGTAAAGGTTTTGTGGAAAAACCACATGATGGAAGAGGCAACAAGGGAATCTGAAAATGCAATGAGGGATAAGTACCCCCATTTATTTGATATGTAAATAAATTGCGTGGACGCAATTTCCTAAAGGGGTGAAGGATGTAACGTCCCAAGTAAGTATTGAATAATAGATATTTTTGTCTATGTCTATTAATGAATTAGATAGTGTTTTAGAGGCTTAAAATGAAAATAAATCCAATCTTAAGCATGGAATACACTAATATTTTTAAATGATTATTTTGCTGCCTTTTGATGGAAAACCATTTCTAAATCTACATTTTGACAATTTTATAAGCTATGTTTGTCAAAATAAACTTATTCTTTATTATTGGGACATCAAAATTTACATTGTATGAAATTTTGGTATTTTTCTGATAATGTTCATTTTTTAATGAATAGTGAAAAATACTGCATTTTATATCAAAACTTCTTTTTAATCTAATTTATTTATATGATTAGATTATATTTTGAATTGGTTTTAAAGTGAAATTAGAATATATTTTTACCATTTAATCCAATAGTGGTCATTGGAATTAATTTCACTTTGAAATTGGACTTAAACTAGTGTCAATCTTTTGATACTTATTGTTTCATAAAAACACGCTATTTGCTCTGACAGCGGGAATTAATTATTAAATTAATTAATGCAACTTATATGTTTTGAATTTTGTAAAATAGAAAACATTTTTGAATTCAGAATATAAAATATATCTTAGGGTGATGTTTTGTTCTTTTCTGAAAAACTTCAATTTTTGATGAATAGTGAAACCACTAAGTGGTACTTAAAAAACTGATTTTTCATTTAAATGAAATTTTACCACCTCTGTGTTTTGAATTTCAAAAATACAACATACATGGTTGTCATTAAGAAGTAAAATGTGGTTCAATGGGATTAAAATAATTTTTTAGTGAATAGTAACTTTTATGTTTTTAATCGCGATTAGTGGTAATTAGTGTAGTTTAAGGTAAAAATAATATTTTAATAATATTAAATGACCTAGACACATGTCCTACCCTTATTTGATGTGTCATGGCCGACCAAGACAATCCATGGGTCAAGTTGGGGACCCCATGGAGCCACTTTGGTAGGAAAATGACATTAATATTTTTTTATTTAATGTTAAAGTAAAAATGACACAAACATTAGTTATTTTACTAAAACAATTTTTACATGGGGTTATAGAGGTCGGATTTTTGATTATAAATAGTAATTGGAAAGCTAAAAAGATTTCCTACATCATATTAGTTGTTTTATAATTTTTATACATTATATAAATTAAATTATTTATGACATCATGATGGTGCAGTGATTACCTCATTAATAAAGGATTTAAATAAAATGAAATGATAATGTACAATATATGACCTAATAATGTCCAAAACCTATTGGATGTGTGTATTTCGAACCCTTATCTCCTTAACCTCTAATTATATCAATGTGGGACCTTTTTAATCCGAAAATAATTTTAAAATAAAGTAACATTTCTTTACGTTCCAAGAGTGCCCCTCCTCTCCTCTTATAAAAGGCCCCCACCTCTACCTCATTTCCCACACTTCCAAATCCTTTGGCTCGTCCAAACACTTCCCATTATGTCTATCCACATCCCTCTATTACTCCTTGAAGCCTCAAGTTGGGAATAAGTCTTCCCAATGAAGCCTTTGAGCACAAACCAAAGGGAGTTACCCGAATTTAAGGTAATGTCTTCACTTGAGTCCTTTTGTTTTATTTTGCATCTCCAACCCCTGAAACTCTATTTATTCATTTCTTTTGTAACAAATCCAGTATCTTAAATATACTTGGATGTTTTTATAATAAGGATTCGAGCTACGATTACACACACCTACATCTAAAGGATAAAGAACATACTGTTTATGTGGATGGCGAATGTTTGCCTCCCGAAACGATGGTTATTCAACATTCTTTTAACACCTTAAAGGTGGCCATTAAGATGAAAATATATTTATATATGATATATAATATGTTTATGTTTTCCTTAAGCTTATTTATTTTTCATTTTGGGAATACCTTTATGGTTTCCATTATGGGTAAACGCGATATAATCATTTAAGGAAGTGCGGACTACTGCCCCCTCAAAGTGATTTGATTCGTTAATACCATATGTGGGATGTATAAAGGATGGATTTATGATATTATTTGTGATATAACACTAGAATTATAATAAAACTTTATATCATTATGATTTCATTTCACAAAATACGAAATAGAAATGGAAGCAGCGTTCATGAGTACTTACGACTTACCGTCTCCATGAACGGTGCATTTCATTTCTTACCTCTAAATGATATATAATATTATAAATTCATGCATGTACTGGATATATATGATATATATGATATCTACATCATGAATACCATTCTGGATATAATGGATACATGAACAACTTGTAATTATAAAGGGTTTATTTTTGACTCAAGTACCAATGATCGTTAAAACGACCGTTATTAACTTAAATAATTGCATAGTGTTCATGAAATGGAAATAACAGATATAAAAGGAATAATGAACTTGAGAAAGGTTCTTAAACAATTATAAATTAACTAATGTTTATTATTCAGGAGATTAAAGAATGACAGAGTCAAGTCGGACCTGTGGTATGGGACTTCGTCTCAATCCCCTTTCATTGAGGCATATTTTGTTTTATACACAACTTTCTTTTATACGGTGTATAAAACCCTTTGACATTTGATATTATTCAAAAGGAATATTTTTTTATTTGAATCTTTTAATAAACTACAAAAGGGAATGTTTTTTTTCATACGTATGCGGTGACATTGACTTCTCCGCCGCAGTGACCATTATTTGAGTTTCGGCTTCCTCTACAAGCCATACCTTTTTTTTAAATGAAAAATAAATACCATGTTTTACTTTTATTTTATTTTGGTATTGAAAATGGGTTTCATAATATTTTTATATCAATGTGTTGTATTAATATCTTGTAATTGAAAAGAAGAAATGTTATGTTTCTTTTATGCATGTTTTATGTGATACGATTATGTTGTGGTTCTTGGGCATTATTATGAAGACGGGTGGTTCCGTGATAATTTGAGGGTGGTTGAGCCCAATATATCTCTCCAATGCATTGGGTAACATGAAGGAGTGAAACTTTAAGGTTTCTCCGAAGATATTTAGGGAATATACTATGATGGGTATTCCAAACGTAACCAAAAGGGTTACTCCCTACGTAAGAATGTTATGAATGCCTCAAGTTACCCTTATGTCTTATGATTTCTATGATTTATTCATGATTTTATAAGGTATGTTAAAGTGCCTATGTTTTATGGGTAAAGTATGATTTCATTCTTATGTATATATATACCCATGTTTCCTTTCCATATTTTTATAACCCATACTGAGATTTCTATTCTCATCCCATGTTTTTTTGAAATTTTTTTCACATGGCAAGGGAAAGGTACATGATATGATCATAGTGTCAAGGAAGTGTCAAGAATGAATCCATTTTTTATTTTAAATATGTTTCCATTTATGGGAAAAATGAATACTATCTTTATGTAACCACTTTGTTTATATGTGGAATGTAATGCATGTTTTATGATATAATTCTCTAAAACTCTAAACCTAAAAAGATCCTAAAGGTGTAATATTGTAATAACTCAAGATTAAGTAA
The DNA here is from genome assembly GCA_963277665.1 of Viscum album. NCBI lineage: Eukaryota > Viridiplantae > Streptophyta > Magnoliopsida > Santalales > Viscaceae > Viscum > Viscum album. The sequence continues at coordinate 1,249,133,052 of OY728122.1, read as the reverse complement.
TGTTTAAGGCAGGGGCCTTATATTAATATAGTAATTTTAGGGTCATACCAAATCTCAATATTTCTTTGAAAATAATAAGTATGTTTTCCATATGTGATAGTAATCATCATGTACAGTGGATATAATCAATCTTAGGGAGATGATCCACATTAACAAACCTTTTTGTTCTCTTATGTTTCTATAAAAATATATACCTAAATACCAAACATAGGAGATAAAATAAAATATAGATCCACTAACTAAAAAAGTATGGTGGTCAAAATGTGATTAGAGTAAATTTTCAATAGAATTATACCAACACTAATTCACCCCCACTGGTAATAACTTTTGGACACATCCATATATTATCCTAACATATTTTTCCTCAGGATTAACAAGTATTCTATGTGCGCCCTTAATTGAGGTATATTGAAGGAATTTATGGCCTTACATATATACTACATATGTTGTGATTTACCTTTTGTATGACTGTTATATTATGTGATCATCCATAAAGATGAATTACTTGTGATATATTCATCGACCTCATTAGTCTATACTCAATGAATCTAGAACATACGAGTAGACTATATAAGACTGACATACACTATGATGCATGTTTACAAAATATAATGGAAAAATTATCATATGGAAAATGTATACTTACATATGATTTTATTAGTGTACACAGCTATATAGATACAAGTTTTTGATTTACCCAATTCCAAATCCATTTATAGATTTAGTATTATTGGTTCTTTATCGATTTATTATGATTGGTTCTTTTCTAACTAGAACTCTTTACAATAATTTATACATTCAATAAATAATAATATTTTTCAAAACAAAACCATGGCTTGGGAGTCATAACATGTGGTAATGAATATAGGGATCATGTATATAAAACATCGATAGTTATCATATGTTCTTTTAGAGTATATTTGAAAAGTGTTAGAGAAAAATATTAACAATATATTTTACATGTTGTGATAAATTTTGAATTGATTATATAATTTTCCGAAATAATTTTTCATATAATAAAAATTAATTTTGTAAATAGTTTAACAAATATATGTACGCGATATTATAAAAGGTAAAATTTTACATTGTCTCTATTGGTTTTGTAAGGTCCCACCTATTTTCGGACTAAATTTTTTAGGAGATATTTGAATTTTTTGAATCTGATTCTTATAATGGGTAAATTAGTAAATTTTCCATACCATATTATCATAGATAATTTGTATTATGACTCCTATGGTTCCTAAATTGGGTTTTTAAAATAGGATTGGAATTTGGTGGAAATTTAATTTTTTTAAATTTTAACAGAATAATTAATATTTAATATTTAATATTTTAAGGATTAATGTATTTATGTATGTTCATGTAGTGAAACCATTTGTTTGGTGTGTTGGACTGAGATTATGTCTCCACTATTGAGTCATAAATTGGGAGATTTTCTAAGGAAAGACATAACCTTGAGTTGGGCATTGGGGCTGGCTGGAGCCCCCTTTTCTTTTTTTTCTTTTTCATTTCTTCTTTTTATTTTCATTCAATTAATTCATTCCTTCCATGGATTATCATGTAAAACCATGTTGATTCCCCTTTTTACAACCATGAGATTAAATAGTGATAGATATATAAATATATATATAGGGAGATATGGAGGTATAATTTAATTATTTTGGATGTGCTGGATCAACTAGCGGAAACCATGGAATATAGAAAAGGGTGTAGCTTTGATGAAATCTTCCCAAAGGTATTCCCTTTTATGGTTCACCACAAATACCCATCAGTTTACCATTTTCTATAATAATACCTTTATATATATATGATTATGTCCTCATGTGGATTGATATACTGCTGTTTTGGTGAAAATGGGGGTACCTTGATGATCTGAGGTTTTTCAGTTTTACAATATCCATGTGCATGACATGTGGCTTAGAGAACAGAGGCCATGTGTTTATTCATTTTTGAGAAGACCATGTTTTAAAATTACATTTTGATTACTAGGTTTTACAAGCAATGTACTAGTACTCATCTGTGTTTCTTAGTTCCCAAATTGGCTACACATTTTGGGTTACATGATCATGTAGAGTACATGGATAAACCCTATTAGGGTTGTACACCATATTGAAAGAAAACATCCAATCCATATACATGGATAGGTACACCATTTATTGTTGACACTATGTACCTATCAAACTCATCAGGTAAATGTTCTTTTAAATGACATGTCTGATGGGAGTACACGTCCAGATGAGGATTTGGGACTAAAAAACATGTACGCATAGAGATTTTCTATGTACTTCTGCCATATAACCCATTGTGGGTTTTTTGTATCTTTCCAAATGGGAGTCAGAATTAAACCCATGAGTAGTCCATTATGAGTATATTATCATATAGATTTAAATGGTAAGACCTAATAGGTTTGTAGATGAATATTATGTGGTTTTTCTTGAATAGAAAGGTTCGTTTTCTATATTTTGAATTCAGTCATCTCATTGGATATAATTTAATTGATACTTATAGGATAGGTTTTCAGACCAACCTTGTTTGAGGACCTTATCAAAGATGTTATATGATATATCTTTCTTGATATATGTTTTCCTAGTTTTTTCCTTGAGTAAATATCCTTTGTGAGACGTTCCATTCTGGATTATGAGACTGAGAGATAAGTTTTTCTAAGGATCCCCTGTTGTATTCCTCTATTTATATTTCAACCAAGAGGATCTTGTATAGGATTCCTCTATACTATTTATATACCTAGGATACCAAGATGGATTCCATTACTTATGATCTAATCAAGGGTGTCCCTTGTACGATTCCTTTACATGTATACTATTTTGAGGACCACATGTATGATGCATCTACTTATTAATAGTCTTTAATTTATAGTCTAAGAAACCCCTTCATATGAACCATTATAGGATCCATTTTCATATTCCTCAATCATTCATACTATTTGAGTATCTCATATTGGATTCCTCTATTATTTTATGGCTATGGAACCCTAGTGAGATTCCATTGCTTACATGTACACCCCAAGGATCCCAACTACTTTTCCACTTTATTTCATTGACATGATAGACCCTGTGGGTTCCCCAATGTTTGATCAAACCTTAATTAGAATGTCGGGTTTTGGTATATATGGTAGATTTTATATCCTTAGATCCCATATTGATCATATAATCCCATGGTGCAGCGATAGTAGTGGTGGGATTTGTATTTCAGCCACCGTCACTCTTTGGTTTATACATTTACTTCGTTATTTCTGGTGCGATGATATGAGTCATAGGTTCTTCCTAGTTGGTGGATGTTGATCCTACTATGAGAAATCATTCATTCAATTTGGGATTCTTCTACATTCTTTATGGGATTTGATTTCTAATCCACATTATTGTATTATTATATTTATACCCAAAGGTACTATATGGGATCTTGCTAATGAGCATGTATATTTGATTATTATATTATTCTGATTTCCATAGGTTTTCTTAGTATCCATCTATTGAGCCTATGACTATGATATCTTAAAAATGTGGTCTATATAGAATAATTATACTTTCCTAGTATCCATTTTCTGAGACTTTCATTATTATATTATTCTGATTCATATAGGTTAAATGTGGATTATTACGCTATCCAAAACTGAGGGTTTTTGTTTTTTGATTATGCTATCCTGAACATGTGGTCTATACAGTATAATTATACTCTCCTAAACGTGTAGATTATAGGGGATGACTATTCTCTCCTTGATCTTTTATATGATTAGGATATACATACATTCTCTCTAAGAACAAGAATATAATCCATTTACTTCATCAGGGTGGTTGAATATGGATTCTCACACCTCTATTTTACATTCACTTCTAAATATTGAGGGGTGGGTATGACACCTCACTGGTGAGATCTCCTATAGTTAGAAAAAGTTCCAGACCATTAGTGTTCATTCGAGTCAAAATTTCATGACCACCTATGGATAGAGGCATAGGGCTTAATAATTATACTGTATCTACATGGCATTATTAGTATGAATGAATTCTTAGTGTCCATTAATAATATATATTAATGTAATTCCTTAGAATCCTTATTTATAGTGATTGTATATAAGTACTGGTGAATCCATATGTAGGAAAATTATCCCCTAGTGGTGATGGAGATTGCTCGGTGTTATTTCTGGAACTATCCAAAGAAGGTATATTTTGATTAGGATTACATAACTAGAGATTTAATCAATGATAATTGACTTGAGTTGAACAATATAAAACCCACTTTACTTGATCATGATGTACCAAAGACCGGGATTACATACCAATGGATCAAATTCTATTTGGATTTATGTTATTTAATTCACCTTAATCATGAATATTCATTTGTATTTTTATATTTATATGTATGGGAATATACATGTATACATATATAGATATGGAAATCATAGTGGAACATTCCCAACTGATTGGGATTATGAACCTGAGGTTTGGCTATGGATTTATATTTTGGTTTTACTTTTCATTTATTTTTTTTCTCATCTTGGTTGTGATGTTCACTTTTTCATACCCTTATAGTAGTATACGTTACAGGTTCATCATTGGGGTGGACTATTGAGATTATTTCTCACCCCTTTATATGCACCTTGGTGTACATGTTTACCTTAGTTCTATTCTATAGGTTGATAATAGTTGTATATGTGTTATGATTGAGGTCCATAGTGGCATTATCATGCAGATATGCTACTTTGGGCTCTTCGGTTTGGTCTGGTGCAATTCGATAGTTTCTAGAGAAATATTACATGGTCTACATAAGAGTTAGTAGTATAGTCCTCTACTTTTAGTTCAATTTCATTATATTATGGTATTTTTATGGTTGGACTAGTTTTTTACCACTGTTTTTTGTTTGTAATAGTAGTTCATGATTTTATTCTATTCATTAATTATTTCAGTATGTTTTATTTCAGTTATTTACTACTTTTTTACTTTGTTTATTTACTAATATGTATTACACATGGTTACTTATGTTATTTTCATTGTCTAATATTAGGGAATATACACCCCAAAATCCCTCCTTAAGAACCCGCTTCTAGATAAAAACCTCTAACATACATGCAGTCACATTTGAGGCCTCATAACCGACTAGCTCGATGAACAATTTTATTTGAATCTAATTTAGTAAATTAAAATTTTGTATCAGATCTATTCTTTTTTAGTCCTTACTCTATGGGATATGCTACACATGACAATTTGAAATGTTTCATAACTAATTAAGGGTATAGGATTTGTGTGTCAAGGACACTTATTCCAGTTTGATGTATTGGTTGCTAGTGTTATGGATTACTATTCTTGTATGTGATATTATAGTTTTATATGGTTTTCTCCATGAGAAATGAACATTTTGTGTAGATTCTAGGGATTATTTTGGTTCGTGGATCGTGTACATTTGAATGAGGCCAATAATGTATTTATACTCATTCTGAAAAATGAAATATGTGTGTCATGCATCATATTTGGCATATAGGATTCAAATCATATAGATTATCTGTTGTGTGACATTTAATAATGACTTAGTCCTATTTAATTAGGTCATCTTACATATTTATTTGTTTCATTTTTTGATTTAATGTAATGTGGATCTACGTTGGGGAATTTTTTATGAGGCTAATGACTCGGTCCTCCTACATGGGAGGTGTTGTGAACCTAGTAGGTCAATATGGCATGTGATTCCCTTCAATTTTACCCCTTATAGGGTGTTTCTTATTAGTTCATGGTTATCTAGTCATATCGCTGGGTATGATTTCGATAGGTCATTGACCATTCTCATGAACTAGACATTGGAGGGTATTATCGTATAAATATTCTAAGTGTCAGTTTTTTTCTCTTCTTCATCGGAATTGTGACCTCTAGGGATCAATTCATTATGAGGATGCTCGGTGGGGATCAGAACATTGTAGGTCATGTCTATATCTTTAACCCATATAGGTTATTTAGATCATTACCTTCTTTAATGATGTCTGAACTTTTGGGTAGGTGGTTAGACAATATTACCTAGTAGTGGGACTAGATTAGTAGGGCTAGGTTAATGTCCACGAGACCTTTAGTACTGAATATAATACTCATAGGTCAAAATCGATTTCTCCCTAAGCAAATTGGCACGATATTTTTGATTATGTTTTTAGATTCCATTTTAGGAAGTGAGAATTGTATTACCCTCGTTCGAGATTGATGAATAGTATGTTCTCATGTTTTTTATTATATTAATATTAATTACTTCATGTTTTGATAATTAATTTGTGCATTTTATTATCAAGACTGGAATCGATGTGTAGGAATGTTCAGGTTCCTAGATCAGTTGACCAGTGTTTCTGGTATTTCTAGTTTAGTAAGAGTGGGGGTAAATGATAGGGACTAGGATGACTATGGTGGACTGAGGGCCATGGAATAAATTGCGGGGAATGTGAGGTGATAAATTTTTATGAGGAGTTCCAAGATAATTTCTAGATTAATGAGGATTATGTTCCTTGTATCTTGGTTAGATTATCCATGTAATGGATGACTAACTAGAGTATGAGTCGGATGATAAAGTACAATCCAGTTGTGTTTGGAAAGGTTTAAAAATTTAATCAGTGAGTATCCAGGCGAGAGCTGAGGACTGATGTTTTCATGACGTTCTGTGGGCTTGGTTGACTAGGATTTGTGGTAACATGGAAATTTCCCTATCATGGTATAGGTGGATTTTTGAATGAGTCAACTGCCATGAAATTGATAACCCTTGTTGAACCTAGACATGAATTATTGGAAGAAATGGTGTTATTCATTGGTTAAAATCGAATTATTCTTTTATATTGATTATTTTTCAAAGGGAGATGTACATACCCTTTTTTAGAATCTTTTTGTACCTATGGTTAGAGATGATGATGCTCTATCATATTATCATCTTTAGTATACTGAGAGAGCATCATCCCTACACCGAACCTCCTTTATTTTTCAAATTTCATTATTGTTTTGGAAGAATAAACCTTTTGATATTGTGATCATGGTGTGGTATAAGGTAACCCATATAGTGGGGAGGGTACCTTTTTCTATTTGAGGGTAGTGGCTCTCATTTTTTAAATTTTTTTGTTTTAATGGGTTGATGTGCTTATATTTTGTTTTAATACAACGATAATGGTATTCCTATTATTGGGACTATCAGATCGGTCGTTGTTGAACTTATTCCATATAGGATATAGTTTTTTATTCTCAAAGATTGGACATTGGATAGTCAAAATGGATTCCTTGAGTATATTATTGGGTTGATAGCATGGATTCTATTATTCCCACCAGGCTTCACGGGGATGAGAAGGTTTATGGTGTGGAGTTTGTAAGGTCCGTTGTTTTTTGGAATATAGTTCTTAACCGAAATTTGAATTTTTAATTCATGATCTTTATATGTGTTAAAATAGTAATGTTCCACTAGCAGATAATCATAGATAAATTTTATGACAACTATTTGATCCCAAAATATGGTGTTTACCCTAGGGAAATAATTTAGTAGGAATCCAACCATTTTAAATTTATTTGGGATAATTAATACATACGATTTATTACATTAAATATTAATGTATTGTCACTGGCTTGTTTGGAAATATTATTTGACTGGAGCACCTAATTGATATTTCATCTCATCTATTGAGTCTAAAACATGGATTTTTTCTTAGTGGTCATAAACTTAGGTGGGGTATCGTTCCCAGCCAGGGCCCTCTATTCTTTTCATTTCTACATTTTATTTTTTTCATTTATTTCATTTCATGTTTGTCTTATAGGATACACCCCTATGGATTCCCCGTTTTTCAAAGGAGGGAGATATGATGGATATTAATAAAGAGAAATTTATAGTGAGAGTTAGAGGTACCATCTTAGTTCTTAGGAACCACTAGATCGATGTGCAAAAACCATGTACCACAGAAATGGGTGAAGAATTGGAAGATTATTCCTAAAGGTATTCCCTTCTAAGATTCACAAAAAATCCATGAATATTTTCCTTTTATAGTTTATATCCCCTTATATGAATTCATATATCCGCTTGTGTCCAGATCATTTGATTTTATGATGAAAATTGGTGTTTTGGGGAGAATCAAGGGTTTTTATTTGGGAAAACCTGTGTACATGGAATGTGGTTCTGAGAAAACACACCATGTGTTCTTTTTGTTTAGGGAAGATATAGATTTTTAAGTGCACTTCATGTCATATATGATACACATTGTGTACTTGTATATATCCATGTAGCTGAGTACCCATCTAGGCTACCCATGTAGGGGTACATGGTCTCAAATTGTGCATGGTCAGACCCTGTGTGGGTCACATGACGTGTAGAAATACATGGCCATTCCATTTGAGGGACATGGGAAGGAACCCTATTTAGGGTTAACACTGTGTACCCATCTTACATAACCTATACATTGGTATTTACATTCCATGTTTGGTAAGATTATATGCCCATTTGGGTCATTAGAAGCACAAGTTGTGTACACATGGGGACATATTAGGAAATGCTCCCTTGTAACCCTTTTTTGTTTTTATGTATCTTTTCTCTTAGGAATCAGAAGTTTACCCCCTTTGTAGTCAATTCTGAGTAATTATTCACACATATTGCAATGTTCAGACTTGAGATGTGTTTTTGGACTCTTATGTTTCTATTCTTCAATGGATCATTTCTTATTCATGTCTTTTTAATTTAGTCTTCTCTTAGAAGAGACATGAAGTGAGAATAATAGGTTGGGTGTTGGGAAAAACCTAGTTTAGTGCCTTATCTAAGATGGGATATGAGATATCTCTCATGATCAATGCCTTTGTAGATTTTATTTTGAGGTTACCTCCCTTGTGAGTTGTGTCTTTCCATCCTGTGAGGGTAATATATTAGTTGGTATTATGATACCCTATATGGTTCCTCTATTTTGGATTCGAACTATAGTATCCCATATAGGATGCCTTTATCATTTTTCATTTCCATGGATCCATTGAGAAATGTATTTTCTTGTGAGATGATCCAGGGAGTCCCTTTGAAAGATTCCATTACCAGTATAACATTTTGAGGATCCTATATAGAAATCCTCTACATCTTACACTATCATGAGGGTCCAATGTAGATACTCCCCTTCATATGAACCATTCGATGATCCCTTGTCAGATGCCTTAGTATTGGTTACCATTTTAAAATCCCATTCACTATTCCTCCCATGCCTTACAAATATGGATCCCATTTTGGATTCCTTTACTTACGTATACATCCATAGGATCCCAAATATGTTTCCTCGTTAGTATTTTGACTTGACTGACCTAGTGGGTTCCCCAATTTTGGATTGAACCTTGGTTAGTATGCCTAGTTTCTGTAATGATTTTATCGGTTGTCACTATTGAACCCTTTCCAATCATGTATGAACAAGGTGTTTTGGTAGTAGTGGTGGGTTTGGTAGTTTAGAAACCATGACTATTTATTTATACTTTCACTAGGTTATTGATGATGTAGCGATGTTAGCCAAAGGTGCTTCCTATTTTTTCACTGTTAAACCTCATATGTGGTGTATTTATTTCCCTTTGGGATTCTTGGAGGTTCATTGTAGGGTTGAGTTTTTATTCCATATTAATTTTTTATTATTTTCATCTCTAGAGGTACTACCATGGATCTGGATCCTAAGCCTATATATTTTATTATTATGTTATTGGGATGTTGAGAGTTATTTCCTGGTATCCAGTTGTTGAGCCAATGTCTTTGAAATATGGTCATGATGTTCATAGTATTGATACTTGTGAATGATTCCACTTTCCCAAGTGATGAGGATGATTTTGATGTCCACTGATCATGGGTGAAATGGGGGTGATTACACTCTCACCATCCTAGGGTTGTTAGTGAATGATTACATACTCCTTGGCTTGTTGTCTATAGAAAAAGATAACACTATCCTTGACCAGCTTCTTATAGAAGATGTCTATAGTCTCCTCCATTTGTAATATGATAAGGATATCTAGATGTTATATGTGGTATCCAGCTTATGATCCCTTTAAACATTAAGGGTGATTGAGCATGGTTTTTCACTCCTATGATTGACATTATCATTTGGGTCTCGAGGGATGGGAGTGACATCTCAGCAATGATCTATCCTACAGATCACCTATGGGTCAAACCCTTAAGGTTTATTTTAGTTGTAATATCATGACCTCTTTCATATCTTGACATCGGGATTAGAAATTTTACTATATTTATATGGATTGAGTAGTATGATGTCTAGATAGGTGGCCATTTATAGGATGTCGATATATACTTCCTAGAATCATTCATTACTAATATTGGTGGAAATAACAGGTCAACCCATGTGTATGACGCGTATCCCCATATGGGGACGTAGCATACTCAGAGACATTTCTAGAACTATAAAAAACACGTATATGTCAACTGTGATTATAGACCCATAGATCAACTTAATGATTCATAGCTTGAGAGTCATTGTTCCAGCTCAGTTCCCTTGCAATGGATATCTAGGAAATCATCACTACAGACCCATATATTAACTTCTATATGCTTTTATATAATATCATTCACCTCACTCAAGAATATTCATATTTATGTATACATTTATAGATATGGGAATATACATTTCTACACATATAGATATGGAAATTAATGGTGGTACTGGCCTAGTGGACAAATATTTTGGGTCGGGTCTTCAACTATGGTTACACATTTTGGTTTAACTTTTCTTTTATGTTTTGTCTAAGTTTGGATAAGTCTGTCTCTTTTTCATACACTTATATTATAATAATTTATATGTCCATCATCAGTGTGTCCTAATAAGATTATTTATCACCCTGAACAAGCACCTCAATGTATATTTAGACCTTATGTATGATTATCAGGTTGAATATAGATTCATGGTGGTTAGGGATGAGTCTTGTAGTTTCATAATCTCTAAGAGATACTCGTTTTGGTTCTTCTATTACTGATGGTGCAATTCAACAGTGTCTATAGACCATGTACATGGTATGGATCAGAGTTACAAGTAGATATTTTTAATTTTATATCAGTTTATTTTGTATTCCTGTATCAGTATGGTCAGACCAGTGGGTGACCTGTGTTCTATGGTTACCAATGCTATTGGGGCTTTTATATCCTTTTCATTTATTATTATAGAATTTTAAAAAAAAATTTGTTCATCTAGACACTATATATTTACTACTGTATTTGATACGTAGATATTTCCACTGTTTTCTTACATTGATATTAGGGAATAGTCTCCCCACTATTACCCCTAGGTCCTTTCTACTTCTCAGCATCCTCTGTCACACATGGTGGCATGCTTGAGCCCTTGTAACCAACCGACTCGAAGAAATCTTTTTTTTTCATCTAGGTTAGAATGTTACAATGTAAATGTAAGGGGGTATTGGTGTATTTATTCACTAAAGTAACTACCATTGTGTATGGGTTTATACCAAATATTGTTTCATTCATTAATGAACTATATAATAATGTTAGACATTATGTCATGGTGGTTCTCACATGGTATCATCACATTTTGAAATGTCTAAAAATTTAAATTAAATAGCCCCTAAATGATACCATCTCGGTAGTTTATTAATAGGTTGGTGATTTATTGGTGTTTAGGTGTATAACATGAATGTATAAATTTTAAACATTAATATTGGGGACTGAAAAAACAATTCGAATGATATAAAATTATGGAACATGTATTGAAACATTCTATCAATATATTCCAAAATGTTTGTTTCCCAAAGGTCTCTAAAATATTTTCAATAAACTTAATTTCTTAATCTAATAATTAAAAAATTTCATTATTATTTTCTAAATTATAGAGTTTTATCCAACATTTAACAATCGTTTTATAAGACCATGTTGTTCATAGAGGCCATACCCATGAGTATTTAGGTTCCCATGTTATGTTAGACCTATTAAGGGAAGATTACTTCAGCTACTTCCTAGTAATATTGTTCAATTTATTTTTTAAATTTTACAATAGAATGAGATACAAGGTTCAAGTTACACTATTCATGTTCTCAATTTTATTATTAAACCCAAAATTATAGATGAATTTCTGGTTCCAATGAATTTATGAGTTATTGGTCTTAATAGATTAGGATTTTAGAAATCCCTCTAAAACCTCAAATATGAATGTAGTCACTTTACTATGAAATATTACTTATTATAGAGGTATTGTTTTTATAATGATTTTAACCACCATTATTGGAAACTAAATAATTAACAACATAAAATTTTTTACATTCCGAATAGAACCAAATAAATTGATTTTTCACCTTATTTTTTGACAATCCTTTTGATGGAACCTGAGATGTACTCACTAGGGATGTCTTAAAAACTAACACATATTCAAAACATGATTTCCTTGTTTATAATATAAATTTATAATATATTTCCAATCATACATTAAAAAAGTTATTATTATATTAGTTTCTTAATTTGAACCAAAATAATGTTTATAGTTTGTATTTATATTAGTCTCACTACACTTAATAATATTTATCCAAAAGCATTTTAAAATATAAATTTTATATTTCTTCAATTAAAAAATGGGCACATTCTCAATTTGATATAACTAAAATTTATTGACATATTTGATCTCTCCACTAATACATATTTCAAATTCAACATGTATATACTGAAAAAAAATATTATATAGAGAGTCATTTATAATTACAAATAATATCATCATTATAGATTTGAGTTATCAAAATAGCATTAAAAATAAATTTTATGAAGATATTAAGGAAATAGTTTAATTTTTTAAATCCATTATAAAAAATAGAATATATTAGTATCAATATGAAGATCTAGGATATTTCTTCAAATAATATAGGAATTATGAATGTTTTAAAATAGAATTTGGAATAGTTATTTTGAATCCCATGTTGTTTCCAAATAAAAATATATCCAAAAAAACCATTAAATATAATGAAATAAATCACATATAGTATTAAAATTTCATATACAATAAAATATAACAGAATTTTAATGGATTCAAACAATGTAATTCATGAATATTGTAATAGAATTAATTTTTATTGACTATAACCCTAAACAACAAGTGAAAAATTAATTTAAATAATATTGATGGTCTTATCAACCTTCTTTTTAAATACCTATAATGTTACAAAAGAAGGATAATATTTTTATTTATCCACAAATTCCCATTTTTTATTTTCATACAGAAAGTTTAACTCATCATACCAAGTAATCACCCATTTCTCAAAAAAAAAATTCAACAGTAATGTTACTTAGTTCAAGCTATGGAATGAAATCAACATGATAGAATTATTTTCATTGGTATTATTTGGATTGAGACCATTTATCATGATCACATACTACTACATACAAAATTATGATACTTTAGTGTTCTATAAGCTATAGATAACGAATTTTTAGGTTGTTTTATGCCGTCATTAGGGATAGGGAAGTATTCAAGGTAACTACTATGTGATTTTTATTGACATTCGTATGATAGTTCTGATTCTAATTTTTTTATTAATATTAGTATTTTATATATCATCATTGTGGTCATCAATTGGGTTTTCATTCTCATTTGAATTTTCCTCATAAAAAATAACTTAATAGATCCATCTATAACTTCTACTACCCTATTAAGAAAATTGAATGACTTGCATTTAGTTAAGTATCCAAGGAATATAACTACTTCATGTATGTAAAAAATATACTTATGTTCTTTTTAATGTTGATAATGTATAATATACCTTGAAATAAGATCATATAAATCACCATAGTTATTTTTATATTCAATAAATAATAGTTTTTTTCATTAAAAGTGGACTATTTATAACCCTTTTCAAAATATAATTTCAAATACTAACAACATCGTCCAAAAAATAAAATTGAATTTAATTCTCATTAATCATGTTTAGGGATACTACATGGAGTTTTTTTCTCTAATCAAAATCAAAAATTTATGAGGTGTTCTAAGAACAAATATGTTTTGATCATACCCATATAGTGAAAACAAAAATTCAAACTCTGGGTTTTATAAATTAATGGACATATTCACATCTCAAGATTATAATGATATGTATTCTTTGTTATCAAACTAGTGAATATTGTTTCAAAAATAAGTTTCAAGATTCAATATTTTCATATACGAAGTAAAATGGGTTAATTTATTAAAAACGTTTTTGTGTTTTCAATAAATCATTCTCTTATTTTACCTTGTTATAAGGATTTCTGACACTGTTTGTTAGAAAATCTAGCTTAGTAAGATCCTAATTCAATGATTTATTACAATGGTTTTAAATTAAATGATCATTTTAATTCCAAATTATCTTGTCATAAATACAATTATAATTATGAAAACAAAAAAGATAATAATCATTCTAGGATAATAATTAATTTAATTAATAGTATATATATTTTAATTTCACTTTGAAAAAATATATATATCATGATTTACAGTATAAATCATGTATGCATCATTATCAAACATAATATAAAAACAATAATGACAAAACTATATAATAATAAGTAAATTTTAATTTATACCCTTAGAATATAATAAATCTGAAATATGTACAGACTATATAATATAAACATTAATAAGATTAATTATTTTTTATTTTTGGTCTCTATGAGTAACATGTTATGAATCTTATTTCATGAATACATTAAAACTAATGAAGTATATATTCATATGATTTATTTACCTATTGTAAAGTTACAATACACACATTATGTAGATATTTAAACATATAACCTCAAATAAATGCATTTCAATGAATTTTGTGTACATAAATGTTTTTAGGGATAGAGTAGGTAGTAGTATGCACCTTTGGATCCCAAAAGTTTTAATGGATTCTATCATTATTATATAAAATAATCCCTAAAAATAAATATTTCTCATGTTTATACAAAAGGGATTTATGATTTGGAAAATTACTTGTTTCATGTCCTAAATTTCAAATAACATTAAAAATTATATAACAATTTTAAGGAGTATAACTTGTACTGGGTACAAAATAACATCCTTACTACTACCATTTATTCCCATTTTCAAATCTTATTCTAATACTAGATCAAGAAGGGTTTTTTGAAACTATTATATTAATAAACTTAAATAAAAAATTAATAAATTTCATTATGTACATTCTATGATAATTGTAATATGAATTTTAGAATTCAATGTCGTTTAAATATATTATTTTATTATAAATATCATTTTTGAGGAATTGATTTTATTCAGATTAATGTATATTTGAATTTTTAATAATTTTGTATTTAATTTTTACTTACTATATTTTCTTCAAAGAAATTAAAAAATAATCTTCTAAGTTATGAGTACACATAACTAATAAATCATCATATTTATTTTTTAATGAAATAGATATATAAGTAAAAGGTTCTTATGTATGGGATTCCATAAATCATATGTTTTCTTTCTTCTTTGTTTCATCTCTTTCATTGTAATCAAATTATATCATTGTTTATTGATAGATATTACTTGTAATAATTAATATACTACATGTTAAATTTACAATTTTCAAATTTTTTATTAATATTTAGTCTTGGGAATTATATTTTAATGTTTTCCTTCTTTATACATACATAGAATATCAGATAACGGAATTTAATTTATCATTATTTAGTCTCCTATTATGAAATGCTTTCCATCTAAATAGGAATACCATAACAATTTAATTTTCTTATTATAAATTTTTTAAATCTATATGTTATATTATTCATCTCTTCATCCATATCATCATCCTCGTTATCCCTATTATTTAGCCATAAAATATAATTATTTTCTTTCACAACATATTTCAAGGAAACAAATTTCTGTTTAAATTAATATTTTCTATATAATTGGATATTATTTCATTTTAAAAAGTCTTTAGAATAGAAAAAAAAATATTTTTTATTTCAAAATATTATCTTATACCATTTATGGTAAATCTGTACTTTTCATGAGGAATTAACAGTAATCTCAATAATTTTTATTTTTCAAGTTAAATAACATAGTATTGATAATATAATTGAAACAACAATAAACATAATCAATTTATTCTTCATCATTATTCATAAAAGTATAGTAATATATTTCTATGTATTTAAATTCAACTCTTTTATATTTTTAGTTACCTAATAATATATAACCAAAATTTACCGTATTTTAAAATGTAACTTCACATGTATATTCTTGTTTAAATTAATTTTCTCAAAAACAATAAACAATTAAATTCATATGATTTTAATTATGAGTTGACCGAACCATAATTTATATAGATATTATTTTATTATAATTCATTATTCATTATAACTAATAGATGAATCACTCCACCATATCACAAAATTTTTATGTCTTTAGAGATTAGCTACATATGTATTTTTTTTACAAAAAAATTTATCTTTATTCATCAAATTAATCAAACTTGGATCATTTATAGATACATCATATGTTATATTTTTTCAATAACATAGGGAATGTAAGAATAAGGGGTGGGTCTATGAAGATTCTCAGTAAGGGGTATAACATAAGAGTTACGAATGAATCAATATAGGTGGTCCTAATTATGATCATAATGGAGTAAGAATAAAATGAATATATAGGTATGAGAACATAATAAAAAAATAATAGTACTGGGAATAAAGACACTAGAATATAAAATCAATTATATCTTTAATTAGTGATATATATTTGTAATTTTGTTCATTTATAAGTATAAAAAATATTAACATATGTCAAGACTAACTTCTAAGACCATCATCATATTGTGGAAAAAATATCATATATCATATTATAATAAGAAAACCTCTTATGTACAATAATATAACTTCTCATGAGATATAATCTTTACAAATTATATTGAAGACTTAAATAATTCGGGGATCCAACATCATATAATGATTAACCATGCTTATGTGTGGTGCATAAATATGAAAATAATATTAATTCCATAACAACATAATTAATCTTTCTAAATATTATGGGTAAAAAACAAAATATACAAAAAATAAATCATCTAATGAAGGAAATTAAATAATTATATAAATATATATTCCTGATTAAAAATATTAATTATTAAGTGATTAAAATATAGAAAGATATTGATATATATATATTATAAAAACTTCAAAATATAAATATTAATTTTATATAAATAAATTATAATTTCACTTTTTATTTAGAATTTTTCTTTTAAAAATTTAATATTGTTAAAAAATTTAATAAAAATGGAAGGAGAAGGATAATATTTTTTAAAAAATAAATAGAATATGACCAATAAATTTAAGCTTCAAAAATAATATACAAGAAGGTATCAATATAATTTAACTAAGTATAAAAAGTGAAGGAAGAGGGATAAAAAGTTTATCTTCACACCCTCATATAGAAATCATATTCTTGGGAAAGATACATCAAAAAATAATGGATTTATAGAAAATTATACTTAATACCTATATTAAAAAATATAAGTAAAATTTTCATGGATGAAAATCATTCCATCTAAAAAACAGTTCAATACAATTCAACTTAAAAATATCATAATAAGTGATTATGAGTCATCTGGAATTAAATGGTAAAAGAAACTATAAATCCAAAAAATAATATAAGGTGAAGGAAATTGGAATTTTTATAGATTGTAAATAATAATTAGACAATGTAAATTTAGACATAGATAATAATGATTAAGGTGATATATTTGGAATGAACAGCTTAAATATTATTCAAAATTATAAAAACACATTAAAATTCCATATATAAAAGACAAACTTATTAAACTTATATTTGATAA
The DNA here is from genome assembly GCA_963277665.1 of Viscum album. Taxonomy (NCBI): domain Eukaryota; kingdom Viridiplantae; phylum Streptophyta; class Magnoliopsida; order Santalales; family Viscaceae; genus Viscum; species Viscum album. The sequence goes on along the minus strand of OY728122.1, from coordinate 1,249,115,284 downwards.
TACATTTTTATTGTATAACATATATTATATTGTTTTATATTTGTTAATAAAATATATATGATATGGTTTTTGAATTTTAAATTTGAATTATTATAGTTGAAAAAAACCCATATATTCCATTTTTTCCACGATATAATCAATGTTAATGGTACGTGAAGAATTGTGTACATAAATTTTCCTGACCAAACCAGTCTAGATCCTCTAGTCCAGTAGTTTGACTAATGTGAAACCCTTATCCCTCCTTCTGTAGTCTAGGGATGGATAAAATCTCCGAAAAACAATAAATTAAAATAGGACTCTTTTTCAAGTAGTATGTTTTGTACATGCCCAACAATTTCCATGAAAAAGTGTAGATGAATATTAAAAGGAATACAACATCAAGAATATAATAATGTATTAAATAAACATTAGGACATACATAAAACTAAAAAAATATGAAACAAAACCATAATAGGTTAAAATACACACCTAACCAAAAATTAAGTCCCAACAAGAGAACATTTAGACAAATATGAAAATAGTGGGGACCTCGCAACAGGTCTACAAGCCCGAAAATCAAACATTAACAATTCATTTAAGTGATGACATGGGCCCCTAAATTCATTATTGATATTTGTATAATATTAATAATAAATTGAACATTCTAGAAAATCCCATGTAATGGTGGTTGTATACATACCCATTAGGATTAACCAAAAAATATAAATAAAGAAAGAAAATGTTACAATAATAACCAGTAGAAACCATATGAATATTGTAAAAATCCAAATATATATTCTCATAAAAAACCCAAGCCTGAGAAAAGGGATATTCTCATCCCCATAGTTCATTCAAAAAAGGCCTAGTTTACATTCATCTTCAAATGACTATTTATGATGCCCAATATTTTACACAAACACACAAGTATTCAGGTTGAGGGTTCAGATCCCCTTTATTGTGCTCCACAGTTGAGGGAGCATTAATTCGTGTAGAGGAATATCTCACCACCAATGATTGATGATGGTGGATTTCAAATCATTTAGGAGATAACATATACCTAGTTATAGTATTTTGAGGTACCGAATCTACATTTAAAAAGAGTATAGGGAAACTACACACTCGTGAATCAAGGGATTTCCAACCCTAGATCCTCTCTAAAGATCCTTAATAATCAATTATATTAATCGCGAAATGCCAAAAGAAGTTTCCCACTCCAAATACCTCACAAAAACTCATATTCCACAATGAAGACTACAATAATGTTATACATGGAAAAGTATCTATTTAGGATACTCATGCACCAAAATATGAGTCTTGAAGAAGGATATGTGGTTGATATATGTTTTTGAGAAAATTAGGGAACTTTTACACAGGTTTAACTAGTGTTTGGCCACACCTCATTTCCTAGGTGTGTTCTCTCACTAACATGACTTTGTAATCAATGTCCCAACAAACATCATGTACTCAATGGTGCATGTAATGTATGTGTAGTTGGGATCTTATGTTTTTACACCTAGAACATAGCTCAAATAGATATATACATATACATGGTCTTTCCCCTTAGGTAGAATGTGTGTCTAACCACATGAAACTGTAGGTTTTTGTAGTTGTAACAGTAATTTGTCACCTAGGTAGGGTCACATGATGTGTGTTCCCACCAATACGACATGTGATACTAAACTCAAAAGAAACTTTAGCCCCCAATGATACCGAGGTGAAAAATGTGCGTTATTATGCACTATATACCATGCCTTTTTCACATGAAATAAATCATGGTATTTACTCAGATGGAAAATATGAACATTCTGTCCAAAATCATGTCAATCGACCTCCCAAAATTAAGGAGGCCATCACCAAACATAAACACTGACCCATAGGGGTTAAAAATTAGAAATATAATCACCTAAAATGAACTACTATTCTTTATATCACTGTAATAGATCAGGAATCGAGGAAACCATCATGCACATCCCAAATCAAACCTTGATACATCCAAAAACTATGAATATGTACATATTTTGTGAAACTTCTGGGAATATGGGTGTTCAATTCTGCCCAAACCCACTATAGAAATAATAAAATTCCATCATGTGCTCTAATGAGGAAGAATGAAAAGATATTTGTGGGAAATGAAAAAGAAATTTGAAAATAAAACATTTATTTTTGTTACCTCAAACAATGATTACCTAAATAGGTATAATGGTGTTGTCCATGGAATAATAATAAAAATAATTTTGTTTAATAACCCAATTTATATTCGTGCTCATGTGAATACTAATTAAATACATATCAATAAGGAAGGTAATAGAAAACCATTCTTATCAATTATTACTTTTGTGGAATTACACAAATTATGATCCCTACCTCAGTGATACATTGATATTCAGTGATGAATGTATTCTACAATGATGATAAAGAATATCTCCCACCATTTTTCATCTACCTCTAGATCACACAATCATTCATCATTGAAAATCCATCATTATTCACCATCAAATAATTATCCATCCTTATCTCTACTAAATACTTTATATACAAATAATCCAAAATATTTTTTTAAACCTTAATTATATAAAGATTTACGTTTTTAGGATAATAAAATAAAATAAAATAAAATATTTATTTATTTATTTTATTTAACACAAACATTGTGGAAATCATTAACAAAATGTTTAATGATGATGAACATTATGTATCATGTAGAGTAAACCCTGTGAATTAGAATCAATTGTGGTCTCATATTTCAAATATTTTGTCCCAAAAAATGTGGAAAACAGTTTTTTAAAAATTATCCATGTTTTTCCTATAATATATATTAATATTTTTAAAATATTAATTATATGTCCTTGTGAATTCCAACACTATATCGACTCAATGAACAAATTTAGATATATCCATAGAAATATCCAAAGGACTAATATTGGAATACCAAATTCCTTAAATTATCACCTCCTTAATGTCTATTCACATCAAAAAGATCACGATCCATACATAATTTTGGGTACAGTGTCATCATATTACTCTAACATTCCAAGGAGCACTTTTATATTCTCATGTGCCTCCAAATAACATGAACTAAATTAATGGTCCATCTATTGAGGATCCTCTCTTACCAATCCACATCTTTCATTAGATAACCAATTAATCTTTATTCATCATTCAAGTCTAGATCTCCCCAGTCACTAACGTGCATAGGTTAGAGTATGTGACACCCTGAGTATGGATGAATTGATTGTTTTACAAATAAATTAATTTTTTAAGGATTTTTTTGCACAATAAACCATGTTAAGACTGGTATTTCTAGAAACACCAATGCAATATTTTTCTAGACACAACAATGGATTTATCATACTTTATATGAAACACTCAGTTTATCTTTTGTTACACAGAATGTTGATATTTACTAAATAATAACTATAATATTATTTAAAAAAAATAGATCCTATAAATTAAATTGGTTTTTATTAATATGATCAAAAATTAATAAATATATATGGTCTAATTCAATTTTAAAAAATTAATTACAAATTAATATGAAAATCAATTTAATATTAAGGATAAAAATTTACAATAGAACTATTTTTCTATAGTGAATGACTTTTATGTTTACAAGTAGAACAAATTATTATTAGTATATGATCATAATTAAATTAATATATTATATATTCAATAAAACTATTACATTAATACTATTAATTTTATAAGGATATTATAAAAAAATCAAATTTTATGCATAAAAATCATTATATTTCTAAAGGTAGTTTTGTCTCCATTTAATGGTGCACTATTTTTAAGAATACATTTTGACACTTTTATAAATTTTATGTTACAAAAAAAGTAATTTTACAATTATAGAGGAAAAAATTATCATATGGTTAATTTTTTATATTTTAATAAAATATTTAATTTTTGATGAAAAGGGAAAAATATTGATTTTAATTTGAAAGTAAAATTTCCATCTAATTTTATTATATAGTTTTATTATATTTTAAATTGGTTTTAAAGTATAATTAATAAAATTACACATAAATTAATCCAATTTATATATATTGATTCAATTTAACATTTAAATTGGATATAAATATGTTTTAAAATTTTATGCGTTTTTACTTTTAACACTTGATTGTTCATCTCATCTAAGGGATTAATTTTAAATTAATTTAACCTACATTGATTTTATAAAAATTTCATCCATTTTTTGAATAAGAAATATTTTAATTTTTTAATAATTCTAGTTTCATTTTAGACCAATGTGATTAGTGAAAATAATTAAAATTAATCATTGCTATTAAGAGAATGATGTGTTTTCTAAGGGATGAACCATTAAATGTAAGCGGGTAAATAACCTATAAACTAGTAAAACTCCCATTTTATAGACATATTATGACCTTAAAACTTATTGTATTGATATTGGTACATTATTGGATCCATTGTTTTAAGGGAATAACATGGTTGTAATTCCCTCTTTCAAAAATTTACAAGTTTTCCACTAACCTATCATAAAAAATGATACCAACTCTATGTCAGTCTTCTCACCTCTAAATCCATTTGTCATAGCTAAGAAAAATCCAAATCTCTTAAAAAAATTCCCCCATAATTATAGAATCATTATTTTTTTCATAAATCTTACCATGTGAATCCTTTAGTGAAGACCAAAAATAGATACCCAAAGAAGAGGTATCATTCATCAACAACTATTTCTGTTTTATTTCTTCCTCAAACTAATTAATATATTTTAATATAATTATTATATAATAAAATAATTATTTTAAATATATTTTTATGTTTTATTTTAATTTTATGACTTAAAACACACATAACTCAATCAAATGGGTTTTAAATTCATCATTTGTGTGTACATAAGACAGTTATTTCGCAAGCAGATGTCACTTTTTTTCATTACCACCTCATATGTTTGTGAATAATGATTTAAATGATATTTATATATTACTTATATACATGATATTTATGGTTTATTTATGATTATTTAATTAATATATAACACATTACCTCAGGATTTAAATTTATTTAGAATATAATAACGTCAGTCTCTTGTACGGCAGATTACCGCCTCACAAAGCAATGTGATTTGTTCATGCTTTATATAGATTGTGTTAAGAATGGGATTAATAAGAATATTTGAAATTTTAGAAATAAAAATGAATCGATAATGATAATTTATTTATATATAAATATCATTTAATTTTCATTCATTAAATAAGACATGAAAATGGAAATAACATTCATGTGTATATACTAAATGTATAACTTTTCATATCACTAAATATTATGAATTACTAATAATGTATATATAAAGAATATATATGATATATATATCATTTTTATAGTTAATTATATGGAAAAATTGGAATTTTGGGAAAAGTATCAATAATAAAAATTCAAAACATGAATGAAAAACAGAGTACTTATTACTCAAAATGTAACTTTAACATGGAATTGATAATAAATGTGTAATATAAAGTCATAAGAAAAAAATATATGGTATTAAATATATTAAAATAATTTTTTATATATTTTTAATAAACTTATATTTACTATAAAATAGGTTTAAATTAGTACAATGACTTAAAATTATTAGGTTAAGGGATTTCCTTCCCACTTTTTACTTTTGTTAGAAACACACTATATTCACCACATATTTCTTGAATGAAGTGTATATAACAACCAATAATGTAATTTATTATTCTTATAAATAATTGTTTCTATTTATGAAATTATTTTAGGATATCAATTCCATGGTTTAAATGTTTCAAAGATACCTATGATGTTAATGAATTTGGGATCATTTTTATCCTTTGAGACACTTGTTATGTTATGCACCTATATTATTTTATAACGGCTATATAATTCCTCATTGACATGATATTTCCTGAATGTAATTATTTTAATTATATTATAATGTTAATTTAATGTTATTATTTCATGTGGATTTTGATTCAATGTAACCAATGTGGTAACAATTTATTGCTTCAATCCCATAATTAATTAGGATTGTTTAAAATTAGGCTCCCATTAATTAAATATTATGACTTATATATCAAGAAATATCAGGTAATTTAATCTTCTATTATTATTGAAGACATCTTAAAGTAATGGTACCCGTTACAACTCTGTTATTTAATATAATTAAAAATGTTTTTTTATAAAAATCCAACCATGCTTTTCTCTTCCGTCAGAAATCAGTTTCATTCAAAAACAATGTTTTAATAAAATGTTTTCAATTTTCTTATAATTATATTTTAATATAATATTAATGGGAGATGAATTTCAAGAAAAATTATGTTTTAAACTGTTTTTAAATTGTTATTAAAGTCATCTTTTATATGTATACATGGTTATTTTTAATAGAAATAGTTCTTAAATTCGTTTATAATTTACTGGTTACATCATATGATTTAAAATTCCTTTTCAATGAAAAGGATTTTGAAAATGTTTTATATCATAAAAATTTAATTTCAATGAAATTTTATTTTATATAATAATATTTCTATTTCATATTTAAAAATCCTTCTCTATTTAGGATGACATCTTTAGATATAGTATATGATTTACCGGGGATATGATCAATGGATCACATTCTTCTTATTTCTTTCAACGGTTTATGATTAATATGACATGTTGTTTATGAAATCCATTTCTCTTCCATGGGTTAGACCATGAGAAAACATGAATTAAAACAACTTATTTTCATGGGTTATTATATAATGAATTACATATTAATCCAATATACTTTCCATAGGTTATGAATTTATGAAGTGTTCTTGATACCCATTTATTTTCATGGGTTTTAATTTTATGTTTATGAAACCAATACCTTTCTATGGGTCATTACATGATGCATGTTTTATTAAATTGTGGAAAACGTATGTATGATTTCATTTTGTGACATTTGGGACCAATATATCCATCTAATGAATTGGGTAAAGATTTATATCTAATAATATAGACATGGATGTATTATAGAGTGAACCCGATTCAGTAAGAGGATTTTTTTCTACAATGGTGTTGAGAGTGAAAATTAACTACTTATATGGTCATGTGAGTGAACCTTTACTTCTAATATAGTCTTTGGAGTTATCCTTAACTACTATGATAGATTGGTGAGTGAATTAATTCCACTAAAATAGACTTTGGAGTGAGTTTGGATTACTATGGAAATAATCTCATATGTTTATGTGTATCCCAAAATTCAATATCTAATTCATGTGTTTTACCCTCATGAATTATGATCTTGATTCCATTATGATTCATTCCTTATAATATTCTGATATTTTTTCCATGAATAATGTGTATTATCTTTTATATGCAGTGTATGATATTCAAATATTGTTCTCACATTCTCAAAACCTTATGTTCATGATGTGATTTCATATCTCTTTTATTTTCCATTAATGGGCATTTGATCTCACCCGCTCTTATAATTCCATTCACTGGGTTGTAAAGATTGGTTTTAATTTATTTTACTAACTAGGAATATCATTGTGGGAAACCTTGAAGATATATCACCAAGATAGATGATTTTGTTTTATGTTTCCGAAGGCACTGAACTATTACGGTCCGTGGGAATATGTTTGTTTTCTAAAATAAATATTCATTTAAAATAATATAACATCCATGTATGATAATCCTGGGTCCTTGTAGTTGGTATAAATTTAAATTTTTAGTGAAAATTTTGAATCTAAGATGATAAAACATTCATGATATCCCTGTGGATTTTTCTATTGATTTTTCATGGGATTTCTCTAAGGATGAGTCTAAGGATGAGTTAAATTATGTGAAAATGTCATGGCATTTTGTAAATCGATAGAGAAAGTAATTTAGAATAAATTTCATCCATATCTAGATATGAAAATTTTATGTGGATCTATTTTAGATGAACCTTGTGGAAAAACCACCAAAAACAATGTAGTGACATAGACTCTATCGAGAACTGGTGTACAAAAACGGTCATTTTTACTCAGAAGGTTTTACACTACAAAGGTATATGTATTTGAAATTCATAAAACCATTAAAATCCATCATGAAGTGTTTAAATATTATATTACTATGAAAGAACAAGTATAAAAAAACATTAATTTTTTAATTAATATGTTATCATGATGTACGCATCCTATAAGTGATTTTCATGATTATATGGTTTTCTACTATGATTTTTGTTGCTAACACTATGTATTTGGCTGTAGTTAATGGATGGAACCATAAGGAATCATGTTAACATTGAATATAGTGTAATATTTAGTTACTCTACGTAACCATATATGATAATTACTTGGGATAATGATGTTATGATTGTGTATAATAATCTATCATAATATATGATTAATGATGTGAACTTCAAAGAACTTCTTGACACATTGAATAAGAGGAAGTGAGAAATTTATAAAAGTTCATATGGAAATGAACATAAAGGAATGAAGAATTATATTCCTACATAACATGAAGGTGGGAATAAAACCCCAAAGGAATATCTCAAATAGAGGGGATTATTTTATCTATTTTAAAAATTGGGTTATAGATTGAAAAATTATCAACGAGTATAAAAAATTATTTGAGGACAACATGGCCACTAGCTAACTCAATGCCATGTCCCCAGAATTTACTTCTTGAAAAATAAAGGACCAATTTTATTCTAATAATTTAATTGGAAGGATTGAAGTATTTATTTTTTATGATTCATGTATTTTGAATTTAGATATATATAATGATTTTTCAATATACGTTTTTTGTTAAGGATTTTAACGATTATATTAGACGATGAAGATAGATAGTAAATGTGAATTAATGGAAATTTCATATTTTTATTATGGAAAGGTACCCATTAATATGTTCCAAATAAAGAGAAAATGTTGTTTTGTATTTATAAATTTATGACTTATGTAGATAAATAAATTTTAATTGTATTGATGAATTTTGAACTAAAAAATGATTTGATAACATAGAGGTTTTTGTTACCATTGATTATGTTTACAATTTTTTGGGATTTATGGAATCTATCTAATAAAATTTATAAAGACTAAGGACTCGTGTATACATTAAATAGGGACTTATATTAACTCAGGTTAAAACCTTGTTTCAACAGAATACATGATGAAGGTATTCACACGTTTTTTATGCGATAGTCAAGAGAAACATTATGGTGTATGTGGGATTAATGATAAGTTTATTTTGGAAATTTAGTGACATTATTTATAATGTTTTGGATTTTAATATTATGTATTGTTCATAAGGTTAAACATCTACAAAATTTTTAATATAAATTTATTTATGAGGTTTTTCAGATTATCATATTACTTCACCATATAATGATTTATGCATATCTGATAACATGTGCTAACAATTCTATTGTGATTACAACTAATGATAGATAGAAGAAATTAAAATTATATTTATGGATCTTATGATCAATTAGTTCTTTATTCAGACAAATTAACCATTATATCTTGGATAATTATATGATGTGAAATTTTATCAAGGCACAACTGATCGATGAGATAGTGCATATGAAATGTAATGAAATCATGTATGTATATATTCTAATGAAAAATCATCAATTGAATGAATTGTACCATAAATAAAATATTGTTCAATTATCATAATTTTTTTATATATCAATGATATCTCTAGTACCAATTTGTTTTATGGTTTTTTTCATTTCTAAATTTCCCAAGACCACCCATATTCAAATAGTTAGTTATCTTTATCGCTCTCCATTATTAATTATGTTTTTTTGTTCCTCCATGTGGTCTCTTATTTTGAAACATTGTATGTGTTATTATAGTTAACAATTTTATATCCATTATATATTTATAAAGAGGATTTTATATTGATTCATTTTAACTGGTTGTTTTATATGAGAGAAAAAATCAATTATTAAACCATTGGTGACCCAGACAAACTTCGAGTGACAAACCCATTTTAAGTGGGTAGAATATAACACCTCGATTTTTTATGAATTAATTTTTCTAAAAAAAAATAAATTCCATTAATTGATTGTGTTTAAAACTAAAAAAATTTAATATTTATTTATACACAAACAAAAAGCTAATATTGTGATACCCACATCATTGAGTGGATATTTTGTTAAAGGAAACACTCAATTTAGCTGGTGTTATACACAAAATAGGGTTTACCAAAAATTGATAATATTATTATATAAATTATAATTATCTCCAAATAATTAAATTTGAAGTTATGAATAGTATTTTAAAATATATGAAAATATATTGATGAATTCATCGGTTAACAATTAATTATAAATGAATATGAAAATTAGTTGAATATAAGGGAAATACTTTAAAAAAATTATGCACGAAAATAATTTTATTTTAATAAATTAAATTACATAATATTTGTGGATGATAATATTTAAATTTAAATAATATATAATTAATATAATTATTTTATATTCTTGAAATATATTTCATTGGTATAACATAATAACAAATCCAATTTTATGCATAGGATGATATATTTTTTAAAGGAAAATTTTCAACAATCTAATGGCACAATTTTTATAAAAGTAAATGTTGATACTTTTAAAAAAATTATCAACTTAAAAATAAAATTTAGAATAATAATTTTAAATTTTTCATTGGGTTATTTTTTGAAATTTTTTAAAAATATTTCATGTTTAGAAGAATAATGAAAAATATTGAATTTGAATTGAAAATTACCTTTTCAAATAATTTATTTAAATGTATTAAAATATATTTTAAATTGGTATTAAAGTATAATTAGTTAAATTATAAATCCATTATTTAAATTTTATTAATTGGAATCAATTTCACATTGATATTGTACATAAAAATTTTCAAAAATTTTCATATTATCACTTTTAAAACTAGTTGATTCGTCTCGTTTACATGATTAATTTTAAATTAATTTCGTCCACTATGGTGAATTGAATTTTTAATAAAGGTTTAAATATTTTTAATAAGAATAATATTTAATTTATAATCAGGATAGATTTATTTTTGACAAATGTGATGAGTGAAAATAGTTAAAAAATTCATGATGATTGAGAGAAAACACAAATTTACTAGGGCACTAAACATTAAACATATGTGAATAAATGACCTTAACACATGTAAAGAACATATCTTATAGACATATTTAAGACATATAATATATGGTGTTGATACTGTCAATTATTGGAGATATATTCCAAGGAAAAATCATGGATGGACTTCTCTATTTCAAAAAATTACTTGTCTTCCACTCACCTTGCTTATTAAAGGCCACCAACTCTCCCCCTCTTTTGACACCTCTCAAGCACTTTAGAACAGAAAATAAATATTCAAATATATTACCAAATTATCATGATTTATCATAAACGCCACAATTCAATCATAAATCAATAGAAAGTGATTCATTTGGTGAAAACCATTCAGAGATTACCAAAGTAGATGTAGTGCTCATCAATGAACATTTTTGTATTATTTCTACCTCAAACCCATTAAAATATTTTCATATAAATATTATATAATAACCAATGTATCATTAATATAAAAATATTATTTTATTTTATGTTTATTACAGAAAATGACACACACCTTAATCAAATGGATTATGGAATCATCATTTGTGTGTTTGGAAAAGTACATCCTCGTGAACAGATGTCATTTTTTCCATTACCACCTCTTAATGTTGGGAATAATGATGGAAATGTAGATTATATTATATATATATATATATATGATATTTATGATGAAATTATTCTTATTTATTTATTATATAACACATATAATCATTGTTTCCATTTTATGAGAATACGATAATATCGGTCATGTGTACAACGAACTACCACCTCATGAAGCGATGTGATTCATTCACACATTATATTGAATGTATTAAGGTTGGGTTTAGTAAAAAAATTCATAAATATGATTTAAAAATTATAATTGAAATATATATATATATATTACTTTTATTTATGTCAATATAATAAGAATATGGAAATAAAGTTCATGCATATGTGCAGTATACAGTCTCCATGAATGAGGTATTTAATTTCCAATCACTGTATTTTATGTGTTACTCTAAATAAATTTATAACTAAAATATATGATATTTATATCATGGTTATAATTTGGGATATTATGAAATCACGATCTAAGTAAGAATATCATTAATAAAAATTTAAAACTAGTATTAAAAACAAATCCGTTATTACTCAAAACAGAATGCTACATTACAGTTTGTAGTAAATGAGTAATATAAAGTCAAAAGTAAATCATATAGGTTATTATATATATGAATATGGATATTTCATATATTTATAATAAATTTATTTTTATTCTACAGATGAATGTTATTTTTGATTATTCAACTTATTTTTTTTATTTCTCATCCATTTGAAAAACTCTCTTTCTTACGGTTATGGTTTCTAAGTTAAAAACGCACTTAGATAATTTTTATCACTTTCACTTCTTTGAGACATATGTTATTGTATGCACATATATTATTTTACAAGGTGTATATAGTTTCTCATTGACATGTTATATCATGAATATTATTATATTAATAATATTTTAAGCTTCATTTAATTTTATTCATTTGTGGTGATTTAGATTGAAAGTTACTGATGTGGTCAACGTTTATTTCCACAATCTCATTATATATGGGGATTGTTTATTATTTTACTTCCACTGATAAAATATTAAGATCCATCAGTCCAAAATTCTTAATAAATTTCTTGTCCTCTCATTATTCATTATATAATCATGTAATGTTACTATTTTCCACACTTTGGTACTTTTTAAGAATCTGTTTTTGTGAAAATTTGACCTTGTTTTTATCTTCGTTCGGAAAGCTATATTATTCAAAAATGATATTTTCTAAAAATGATTTCAAAAATTTTATTTAATTATATATTAAGTTAATTTTCATGAATCTTTACTTTAAAATATGATTTATGTTTTGAAATTTGATTAAAATTATTTTTAAAACATTCTCTAGATGTTTTAATGGTTTTTATCAATGGAAATGTTATTAAAAATGATTTATTATTTAAAAATAATTTTTCAATGAATAAATGATATTTTCTTCAACAAATGTTTTAAATAATTTTTAAAGACTAATTTAAATGTTTTCAAATTATTTCTCAAAGAAAAATATTCTGATTACATTTTATGTTGAAAAAAATTATTTTCAAAGAAAGGATATTTTCATTACACCAAAGTAGGCATTTAACAGGTATATTTTTAGTCGGTAGTTTAAACCACTGTAAAATTATTTCACATCTGCTTGATAATTTATATTAATTTTTGACCAAAATTCTCTATTTTTGTATTTTTTTTATAATTGATATCTTACTTATCTAGGGAAATGTTTTGTTATTTTAATATTTTATTATTTTACAATTCTCATAAATAAATTATTATTTATTTATTTATTATTATTTATTTATTATCCATATTTATTCAATTATTATTTTCCTATTTTATAATTATTTTTTATTTTATTAGTATTATTTATTATTATTTAATTACATTATTTTTGTTAATTGTTAATTTCTCATAATTAATTTATTTTTTATCTATTCATTATTACCAAGAAAATGAAGATTCGAATACATATGCACATGCACATGCACATAAATGAATCTTTCATATATACAAATTCTGCATTAGGTGGGATTGGAACCTCTTACATCTTACCTATTCTCAAAAGACATTACCACTCTTATAGGCACTTCATTTGGTGAATAAAAAGAATTTAATATATTTATATATTGATTGAAAAAACAAATAATATATAACAAATAGATACAAACTAAATAATTTTTAATTAATAATGAATAATTCATTATTGTGAATTAATAATTAATAATTATTAAATAATAATTAATTATAAATAATGAATAAAAAATAAATAATATGTAATAAATAATATGTAAGTAGTATATAAATAAGAAAATAATTATAAAAAAATTAATATATGATAATGAATAAAAAATTTAATAATAATAAATAAAAAATAACAATGATTTATTTATGAATGAATAAAAAATTAACATATCATTAATATATAATAAAAAAGTAATAAATAATACATTAAAATTTAATTCATAATAAAATAATGAATAGAAAAATAAATTAATAATTAAAATACAAAAAAAATAATAAAATAATAAAAAATAAAATAATTCTGAAATTAAGAATAAAATAAATAAATACATAATAAATAATAAATAATTTTTTCATAGACAATATATTAATAATAAATTAATAGTAAATGAATAAATAAATAATATTAAATTGAAAATAAATTATTAATTACTATATACACACTAACTAAATTATAAATAAATAAGTAATTAATGATAGATGATAACTAAATAATACACACTGAGTAAATAAATAATAAACAAATAAAAAATATTTAATCGATAAATTTATAAAATAATGATGAAAAATCACATAAAAATATATATAATAAAGAACTAGTTAAATATATAAATATATAATTACATAAATAAATAAATAAATTATTAAATAATTAAATAATTAATTAAAACCTTGATAACAATTAAATAATAAACCAATAAATATTGTATATGTATAATAATAATAAATATATGAATAATAAATACATACATATATGATTAATTAATTAAATAATTAATTATCAAATAGAAAATAATAATTAATAAAATAATAAAATAATTAGTTGATATAAATATATATATTACGAAATTTACATAAATAGGTATAAATAGTCATTTATGTTACATAATTATATATAATCACACTCATGTATATAATTGTATATTAATATAAACACAAGTGAATACAAATATCTATATATATAAATATATATATTTAAAAATATATAATATAAAAACATATAAACATAAATATCTGCAAATATTTACAATTAAATTTAAATATACATAAATATTCATAAATTCATATAAATAGATACATATAATAGATAATAAATTACCAAAAGAGAGGAAAACATAATCATTGCAACACTATCAAATCAATAGGTATGTAAATCAAAAGAATAAAATCATAAATGATATAAAAATAATATGAATACACTCTTAAATGAACCTAAAATCTCATTGGATGTGTATGATATATATAAATATACTTAAATTTATTCATGTATATTATATATCAATATGTATTTACATATATTAGAATATAAATAAAAATATATATCTATATATAAATACACACATATATGAATTTGATAACATTATTTACTTGTGTATATAAATATACTCATACTAGTTTTATAGTAAATTTATATATATAAGTTGTTTAATGATAATGATATATTTATATAGAAATTTATTTACATATGACGTATAGAAACAATATATATATTTATTTAAATATATTAGAATATGTACATAAATATATATGCCTTTATCAAAACACACTTGTTTATATATAAACACTACTTGTATAGGTATGTATACACAAATTACTGAATTTTTATTAGGTAAATAAAATAAATAAATTCTTTTTAAAATGAAATTAAAATATAATATTTTTTTATGTGTCTTATGTGTTTAAAAATAAAATTTTACATAAATATGTATTTATAAAAGTGATTTATTATAAGTAAATACTATAAATTATAAATATATTTAATGATAAATTAAACTAAATATTGAAAAATAATAAAACATTAAAACCATAATATCAATATCAATGTAATACCTAGAAATAAATTCATTCCTCACTAAAAAAAGAAAATAAGACACCATTAATGCGGCTGAAATTCCATGAAATTTTAAAAAACCGGGGTATCCCAACATAAACCTCTATTTTGGAGGCCATTAAGTCATCTTTTGACATTGAACAATTGTGATCGAAGACCCCTAGTTATTATGGTGTAGAGCACATCAGAGGTTTTGATTTGATATGTGGTAGAACCCGATAGACCCATAGATAAAACATTATGGTCGTCTGATGTTCAAGTTTGATTTCCCACTTTTCTTTAAAAAAGGATAAATTTTATTCATTTAATTTTTACAAAATTTAAATCTATTTTCATTTTATTTCATTTATAAATCTTCAATTTGACATGTTATAAGGTTAACATGGACTCCCATATCAAAATATATGGTCATCTGATGCTGAATTCTGATTTTCAACATTTTGAATATCTGTTTTAAGTTTCAAATTATTATTATCAAATAATTAAAATTTTTATTACTTAACACTTTGAAAGTGATTCATATTATAAATAACAAACTATTTATTATACTAAATTAAAAATCATAAATTATAATTAAATAATTTTTTATTTTATTTTTCCCTTTCATTTAGTGTTGGTTTTTTAAAAACTGTCGATTTCTCCAGATGGTTTTAAAAAAACCACAACTAAAAAACAAATTAAATTTTTAATATTTTTTAAAATAATAAAATTTTTAAAAAACATTTGTTTGTGGTTTTCAAAATGGCTCTTAAATCAGTTATTCCCTATAGTGGCGATCTTTCAAAATCATTTTGCATCTAAAATGAAATAAATTGATATAGTTTATTATTTGTTATTTATATGATCCAAGGAAACCATTAATACTATTTTATTTAATGGATTATGTTTAATATGAAATTTGTTTTGTGATTCATATTTCCCGTCCACGTGTTTTACCATAATAAAATTCTAATGAAACATGCTTCCATTCATGAGATATTCGATGATGAAATGAGTATGAAACCTAACTATTCACCATAGGTTAAGATATGTTGAAATTTTTATAATGCCAAATTCATTTAATGGGTTATTATATAATCTTAATATAACTCATCTTTTTTGTGGTTCATGATTTGATGAATGTTTTTACCTAATGTCACATGCATGTTTGATTTCATCACAATATGGGTGTGACCTATATCTCCCTCCAATATATTGCGTATAGATTTATATATCACAATATATATTTGGATGGAATGGGGATTGAACCCAGTTTAGTAATGGACAATATCTACTAAAATGGTATTGGAAGTGAAGCTTTCCTAGTAAGATGTTCTTTGGAGTGAATATGGACAACTAAGATGGTATTGGGATTCAACATTGACTAATAATATGTTTTTTGTTGTGAATCTATTCCACAAAAATATCTTTGGTTTTGATCCTTTTCTACTATGTAAATCATTCCATATGTTTATGTGTCTACAACAATTACTTGTTTCACTATTATATTATGCTCTTATGTGTCATTATCTTCCATCCCTTATTATTCGTGTCCTATGATCTTCTAATATTTATGGAATGGATCATGTGTATGATCATTTCATATGAAAAGTATGAACTTGAAATTTTATTTTTGTGTCCTCGTAATATTATGTTCATGTTATGCTTATGTATCTCATTTACTTACCCTTACTGAGCATATGAGCTCACTCTTTCTTATGTTTCATTTACACATATTACAAAAAAATTATTTATGTAGGAGTACTGAATGGGTATATCTTTATAGGAAACATTGAAGAACATCTTCCATGGTAGAATAATTTGTTTCAAGATTCCCTTATCACTTAACTATTATATTCCATGGACATATTTTTTAGTAACGTAATGAATATTCATCTAAAAATGTAATATATATGTATGGTATGTTTTGGTCCCTATAGTTGGTATCAAAGGAATTGTTTAGTCAAATTTTTGAATATCAGATAGAAATATTTTGTGAGATCTCTAGAGATATTTATAAGGATATTTGTAGGGATGTATTTAAGGATAAGTCTAATGTTGAGTTAAATTATTGGAAATTATCATGGAAATTTTGGACTGAGTAGGGCGAGTGGTATCCTAGAAATTACATCCCTGTTTGGATAGTACAACTGTATTTGTCTTCAAAACAGATGTAACAAGTGTAAAAAACTAAAAAACACCATATTAGGATAGACTATATTGGGAACTAGATAATTGAATTGGTTCTTACTACACACCTGGTTTGAAACTCTTGTGGATATTCATTAGAAATTTAAAATATCCTTACAAACCATATTGGAAAATAAAGCATAATATTAATATGAATTACATAGGATAAACCAATGTTTTTATTGGTCAACAAAGAGGGTGTCATGATTTTGACAACCTATAGGTGATTTTCATGATTATATTATTTTCTACCATGATTGGTGTTTCTCACACTATGTTCTGGGATTTCATTAATGGATGCATCCAAACGTAATAATGTTATATTTCAAAGTAATGGTTAAGTTGGTGATTATGAGAAACCACATTAGATGATTACTAGAGAGAAATATATTGTTATTATGTCCGATCATCGACTATGACATATGATTATCAATGTGAACATCAGTAAACATCCTAACACAACAACTAAAAAGAATATAGAATATTTATGAAAATTAATGTTGTAATGATCATTGAGGATGGAAGGCTTAGATTTATACATATCAAGAATTTTTGAATAAAATCTAAAACAAATATCCCAAATGGAGGGGAATAGGTTATCTATGTTGAAAAGGAATTATATAGTGAAAATTTGTCGAGGAGTTCAATGACATTTAATTAAAGGACACAGTCATTAGCCAACTCAATGTCTTGACCCACGAATTTACTACTAAAAAAATGAATTAAATATTTCATTCTAATAATTTAAGTGTAAGTATATAAGTATTTATCTATTTGGATTCAAGAATTATGAACGGTAAAATATATAAGTATTTGTACGTATAAGGTTATTGTTATGGATTTGAATGAATATGATGAATGCTGTTGATGGACTGGAAAACAACTTTAATTGTAAGGTGATATTTTGATTATGGGATGATTCCCAATAATATGTACTTTATGTTTAGAAATATAGGTTTATTATTGATAAATATATGGTATATGTGAATAATGTAAATAAGTTAGTACTTATGAACTCATAACTGATAAAAGATTTTTTTGAGACATTTTTTGTGTTATTAATGATGATGATTACAACAATTTTTTATTTAATGATTATATATAATAATATTTATGATGAAAGTGGAATAATTCATTATTTTAATTGGGTTTAATATTAATTCATGTTATTACCATGTTTCCTGAGAATACATGATGATCCTATCTACATGATTGTTATGTAACAATAAAGAGCCACATTTTGGTGCTTGGGGGACTAATCATAACCTGGTTTTGGAAATTTAGTGAAATTATTTATAATGTAATAGATTTTAATATTTTGTAAGGTTAATATTGTTAAATATTTATATAATGGTTTATGTTTAATTGTATATTACGTTTTGAATGTTAATGTATTAGTTCACCATATAAGCATTTATGCATATTGGATGAGATAGAAGAAATTTTCATTCTCATTATGGATCATGTAACAAATTTGTGCTCCAAAACCTAAATATAACCATTATTTATAATATTATGAGTTGATGTGAAATATTTTCAATTCACAACTGATGGGAGAGACTGTTCTTATGAAATTAATGTAATACATATAAGTACATATACTTCAGAAAATTAATCAATATAATGAAAAGTATCATGAAAAAAATTATTATTATCATCTTTTTTATAATATCAATGAACTCTATAACACATCTTTTGTTTCTGATTTTTATTCTAAACATTCTCTTGAACACACACTTTCTTATGATCAGCTATCTTTATCACTCTCTAGGACTATTTAGGATTTTCTTCCATTCCCACCTATGTTCTCAAATTTGTAGTCCTAGTATGTGTAATTCAAGAAGACTATCACATATCCATTTTCCCTTTTTCATGATTATTTTGTAACCATTTTTATGAGGTGGGATTTAATGAATGTACCTTCTAAATATTTAATGTTTTATGACCAAATGAAGTTCAACAAATAAATTCATTTTAAGGGGCGTAATGTAAAACACTGATTATTTGTGAATTCATTTTTTGTTAATAAATAAAATCTCATTCATTCCATACATAGGAAAATACATTGTGGTAATACTTATTTATACTCTAAAAACATGTAAATATTGTTATAGACACAGAAATGAGTGTGTCTTGAGCTATAGGAAACACTCTGTTTTGCTTATATTGCACAAATGGTTGTGTTTTAACAAATATTATTAACATTAATATATAAAATGAAAATTATCCCCTAACCATTAAATTAGATGATAATAATAGTATTAGATAAATTATTGAAATATATGGTCTCATTTATCGATTACTAGTTAAGTAGAAATGAATACGAGAACCAATTGAATGTAAAGGAATTGTTTTTATAAAAAAAATATGTTATGCACCAATGTAATTTTATCTTAATAAATTATATTAATTAATATTATTGTATTATCATGATGAAATTGTTATATTTTATATTAAATAGGAAAATTATAATTCATCTTATAGATTTTAGTAGTATAAAATAATAACAAACCCAATTTTACCTATAAAAAGTAATATTTAGTAAATACTATTTTTATGCCTTTTAAAAGTAGACATTTTTTTAATCTAAATTTGGATACATTTATAAATTTTATCCAAAATATAAAATAAAATTTTTATGTGATAATATTAAAATTTTCTTTCGGTGGTTTTTTGGTATTTTGTGTAATATTTCTTCTTTTTTGATGAACACTGGAAATAGTGAAATTTAATTTAAAAATACTTCTTTATCTAATTTTTTAGTTTAGATAAATTATATTTTAAATAATTTTTAATGTATAATTCTTAACATTGTAAATAAATTAATCATATTCTGTTCATTTTAATCAATTTTCAGATTGAAATTGGATAAAATAACATTTCCGGATTGTGAACATTTTAAATTTTAAAACGTATTTATTTTTATTATTTGTGGGATTAATTTTAAATTGATTTCTAGCACATCATTACATTTAATTTGGAAAAATTGATACCAAAATTTGGAAAATAAAAAATTATAATTTATAATAACTCCAACATAATATTTTACCTAATTTATTTATGAAAAAAATAAAATAAATTACATTGATTAAGAGAAAAACGATTTTACTATCAGACTGAAAATTAGATGGACATATTAATACATTAACCCATATTTCATCAGTATATTATTATTATTTGATCCATATTAGAGGTATTAACATAGTTTGGAAATCTCGCTATTAAAAATTTACATGTTTACCACTCACTTCCTTTATAAATGGCCTCTACTAATCCCCCTCTCATAAAACCTCTATATCAATTTGAAATGAAAAAAATATAAAAATATCTTCAAATATTACCCCATTAATAATATAATCCTTAATTTGGGCATAAATCAAACAAAATGAGTCTTTTTCGGTAAATTAAATGGAGATACCCAAAGAAGAGGTAATGTTCAGCATCAAATGGTTTTGTTTTATTTCTCACTCAAACTGCTGGAATTATTTTTATTTCTCGATTATATAATATCATTGTCATGTTAAAAATTATAAGAACTGTTGATGTTAGTTTTATGACCTAAAACCACACGAAATTCATTCAAATGGGTTATGAAATCATCATTTGTGTATACGGTAGACTGCCATCTCACGAACCAGTGTCATTCATTTTTTCATTACCACATCTTATGATTTTTAATAATTATGGAGATTATATATTTATATTATATATAATATATAAATGATTTATTTATTCTTATAGTATTATTATGTAACACACACATTCTTGGTTCCCATTTTGTGATAACATGATAACACTGTTTGTGTGTACGATAGACTACTACATTGGGAATGGATTTGATTCGTTCATGCATTATATATAATGTGTTGAGGATGGGTGTAGTGAACATATTTTATTTATATAAAATAAAAAGTAAAATTAAATGACAATATATATATATATAATTTACTTTTCTTTCATTAAATACAATTAGAAAATTTAAATACTGTTCATGTGTGTGTACGACCTACCATCTTCTTGAACGGTGTATTATATTTCCTATCAGTAAATTTTATAGAATACTATAAACTCATATATAATGAATATATGTTATATTTAAATCATTTTTTCATTATTTAGTTGATTAAATTATCATTCATGTGACTGTACTATGAATAATAAGTCAAAACATGTACGAAAAAATTGGTTATTACCTAAAACATATCATTAAAATTAAATATTTAATAAATATGTAATATAAAGTAATAACTAAATAACATATGGTGTTATATATATTAATATTTTAATATTATAGATTTATAAAAAAAATATTTTATATACATGAATTTTTAAAGAGTACTATGAGTTATAATACTTAAAGGGATTTTAATCATGCATTTTACTTTTCTGAAACACATGCAATGTTCACCACCTCTTTATTATATGTGGTGATTATAATTCCTCCGAATTTACATTATGATTATTCTATATACAATTTTATAGTTTCTAAAAAATACATTTGAGGGTTTTTATTTCATTGGTTTATGGTTTCAATGTAACCAAAGCGGTACAAGAATTATTCCTCAATACACATTCTATGAGAAACCAGTAATGTTATGCACCTATATTATTTTCTGAGGTGTATATACTGCACATTTTACTTGTTATACAATTAATATCCTTTTTAATGCTATTTTAAGATTCATGTAATTTTTATCTCTTATGCATATTTTTTAATGATAACAATGTGGTAACAAGTTTTTTGCTATAATATCATGGTTTATCAAAAAAATTATTATAATTCATCTATTGATTCATTATTTTGATCCAAATATTAATAATTATAATTTTTTTTATTATTCTCTGGTTACCTAATATTAATTAAAGAAATGTTACCATTTTCCTCTCTTTTTTACTTTTAATATTTATGAAATTGTTTTTATGAAAATCCAACATTAGTTCCCTCTTCTTTCTGATATCAATTTAATTCAAAACCCATGTTTTCTAAAAATGATTTCAAAAATTTTTGTAAATGAAATTTTATACTAAAGGTCAAGGATAATTATATTGACAATTTTTTGAAGATCAATTTTTTTGAAATCTTCCTTTATAAGTTTTTAATGTTATTTTCAATGGAATTGTTTTTTAAAATGTTTTATGAGGTAAAAAGAATTTTTCAATGTATAAACGAAATTTTATTCAAGATATATTTTAAATGTTTTTTAAATATTTGTTAATAATTTATTTAGGATATTTTCAAATAAGATGATTAAAAAAATTATGTCTTAAAAATTATTTTTAAAAAATGTTATTTTCCTTATGAAATGATATAAATGATCTTTAAAAATACATATCAATCTATAATGTCATACTTTTATATTTTTTATGATTTACCAAATATAGGATCTAAGAAAAGCATTATTAATATATCTAGAAATGTATTATGATTAATATGAAAAGTTCATTAAGAAATTTGTTTCCCTTATGTAGGTTATACCATGATAAAATGATTATTATACCTCTTTCATTTTATTGGTAATTCTATGATGAAATGATTATGAAACGTATCTTCCTTCGACCTATTACGATATGATGAAATTATTATTATTCTTATTTTATTTCATGGGTTATGATATGATTTTAATAAAAATAATCTCTTTTTATTGGTAAAGATATGATGACTATTTCATTACCTTGTGGCCCACTTACGTATGATTTATTTTTTCTAAGAATAGGAAAAATATCTCCTTATAATGATTTGGGTAATGATTTGTGTATCATGAGAAAGACGTGATGATGACAAGGAGTGAACCTAGTTCAGTAAGGGACTTTGTCAGATAAGATGGTCTTGGGAGTGAACCATGTCTTATAAGATGGTCTTGGGAATCAACCATGACAACTAATATGGTATTGAGAGTGGAAATTTACAAATAAGATGGTACGGGGAGTGAAACCATTCCCCTAAGATATCACTGGCAGTGAGCCTTGACTACAAAGGAAATCATTTCATATGTTTATGTGTGTACCACAATTTCATGTCTTATTCCAATATATTTTTATCATTTATTATTTTATAGATTACCTAATGGTTTATGTGTTATGATTTTCTAATATATATTCCATGAATCATGGGTATAATATTTTATATATAGGGTATGATATTAAAATGCTAAGCTCTTGTTCTAAAAACCTTATGTTCAATTTATACTTTCATACCTACTTTTTTACCCCTACTAACATATCAGCTCACCATTTATTATAAATGCATTTGAAGTGATAAAAATAATGGTTTTATATAGGAGTGAAAAATAGGAATATATTTCTATGAAACATTGTATGTATTTCCAAAAATAAAAAGATTATGTTCAATGTTTCCAATGTGAGTAAATTGTTATGGTCCTCGAATATGTTATTTTGTAATGTAATGAATATTCGTTTAAAACTATATAATATCCATGTATGAGAATCCTAGGTCACTATAATGTATCTATCTCCTCAATTGTGAAACATGGAAGACATCTTGAACTAGATCCCAAATTGGGCAACAAACAAAGGGTAAGAAACCTCGTCGAACCACTATAACATAATGATTATCTTATTGATCCTTAGAGATAGCTTTTTCATCATCAGTCAAATCTCCACAAATAATTATCATTGGGAGACTCTCAAGAAACAATGGTTTATATAATTCTCTATCATCACCTAAACCATCTATATCCCAAAAAGAATGGTATTTTTCTTTATTGTCTCCCATACATGGAAAAAATGTCCCATTTCAATATTATATTGATATATTTTATTATAAAAAAATATAAAAATAGAAAATGTTCATCCTAACTCTAGATAAAGTTTAACTCTCAATCACTAAACGTATCCTCCAACACCAGGATAGCCCCATCAGTATTACCATTCATCTTAGGGACAAACTGCATGCTCATCTAAAAATCTATTCTAAAATACTTATTTAGAACCCTTTACAACTGTGACATAATCCTAAAATCACAATTAGAGTTGATCTTTTTGGATTCCTCATGATGTTAGATAGTCTCCCATATATTCATATAATGAAAAATATTTATTGATCCCTACTCACGGATTTCATGATAGTATACAGACTTGTTGATTTATTAAAACATCACCCATATAACATAATGAATTATATTGATCCTTATAAAATCCTATCAAAATTTCTATATATATTTTTTCCCACTTCAAAATTAGGATCTCAGTAGGCTATGTCAAACCTTCCCAACTCTAATGGCCATCCATTAACTAATAACATTTGAGATACCAAGATATAAACATGGAGTCATTATACCTCATTAAAACAAAAAAAACTATCTAATGATGACATTTTATATACTTTTGACATCGGTTTGTACATCCCAATGGGATGTATGAAACTCCTTCCACACCTCTATATACAACGTGAATTCTACCATTACCATTCCCCAAAAAAGTATCACATGCTCAACTCTTTCAGAAAAATCATATACTATATCTCCAGAAGATATCACGTCCCAATCAACCTCAAAGTCAATTTCACAAAACCTATCATATCTCGTAGACTATGAAGAAAAGGAGTCACAACCATAAACTAAAAGAAAACAACACCCCTTTTCACAAAAGGGATCAGCTTCATCAAATCAAACTACTCAGACACCTCCCCATCAAGTGAGAGTGGGACTTTATGATCAGGAATATACCACACTAATTACCATACAAAGATTATTGACTATAATGAAGTAATAGTATTAAAATTACTCAAACCAAAACCTCAATCTCAAGTAATGATATCTCTGATAGAAGATATAAATGAGACTATAATGGTCTGAGTAAGAAAATGATTATCCAAAATATGTTGAATCCACATCATTAGAGTAAAGACTACCCCGAGAAATATAGGTAATGATTCTCTTAGTTCTAATCATGGATTCAAAACAACCTCAAACCGAAATAAATCATTGTCTTCCTTCTAATCCACATGAAACCATTCATAGCTTTAGACGCATCCCAAAACAATATGTACTCAACACACTCCTCTAGTAGTCTCAATATAGGGGAATTGTTCAAACATTTTCATAAGTAAAAAAAATATTTGATAATAATTAATACAGTAAAAAGGATTAAAATTCTATATCAAGGTAGCAAAATGGGATGAAATTCTTGAGAATTCCACCATGAACCTCTTATAGTACCACTACGATCCAAGGAAACTCTACACCTATATCACCCTCTTGGGTGGAATCCATTAAATTACAACATCAATCATCATCAGTCAATAGCTAAACAATTCACAGATATGAAATTCCCTGAAAATCGAAACATTTGGATCCAAAAGTAGATCATTGATACCTTACTAAAAGTATAGTACTCATGGAGTATGTCTATGTTCGTCCTTAAATTCTATGTATACACCTACTCTAATAGAAATTAAATGAGTATTTCATTGATTAAAATGACTATGAATCATTTCAGTTGTTGCTAGAAAAAGAAGTCTATATGATCCGGGAATATATCAGGTGAATTAATCAAACCAAAGGGAATCATAGGAAACTCATATATTCCATAGAAACATTATTATGACATCTTTATTTTATCATTCTCAAAAACCCTCTACTGGTGTTAGATGGACCTACAATCAATCATTTTGAACAAACTCACACCTAAAAACTGATCAAAATGTCAATTTATCATCAATATGCGGTATCTATTCATTACCATAGCATAATTCATGTGATTATAGTCAAAAAACCCTAAGCTCCTAGTAATATTGATCAAGAAAAAAATGGTGTTTCCCAAGGTAACACACTGGTTCAGGAAAAAACATTCTATTAAAGGTCCCCTAACATCCACCTCATCTCTTGGAGCATGATAGGGGTTATCTTATTTTAAACAGATAATATTGGTTCATTCATGGGGAATATATTTATATGTATAAGTCCATATCTCACCTCATAGGTATTTATGAACGATTTTTGGGGAAGGAATCCATGCAGTCATCTACTACTAATGAAATCTAGATTCTTAAAGTAACCACTACTCCAAGAGATAATATTAATAACTAATCGGTGATGGGTTGTAGCTACCAACTCAAAAATCCCACTCTCTCATCCATTAGATATCTTCATCTCTCAAATATAAATTTCATCTCATCTACGTAATGTCATTTAACTCATCTTTAATGATAATCAATTTGGCCATGGACCACGTAAAACTTCTCCATACCCAAGATGATGACTTAGGGTTTCCTTATGATTAATATGTGGACCCATGAGAACAACTCTTCACCATATTAAAACTGATGATATCATCATATAAGTGATATACTATAATCATACCCAATTAGAACCTCTAGAATAATTTATTGTGTTATAATCTCAATGTGGAGATATAGTTCCCAATCAAGTGATGTAGAGAAGAAGAACGACTCAGCCCTTTGTTTAATATTAATAGAATAACAGTATATAATTCATTGATCATATATTGAATCATTTGGTTTGTAGCCTATTCATGGACCACTATAACCTATAGCTAACCATGACCCCATCTTCTAACACCCTAAGCCTGGGGTTATCCACCTAGTTGTTTTGTTGTGAGTAGATTATAGTGTTATCCTCCTCCAGCAGCTCCTCCCTCTAGATCTTCACCTTTTCCTCTACCAACACCACCCCACTAGGTGGCTCTCTATACATGACTAAGAGATACCTAATAAAAATTTTCACTCTGCATTTGTGGTTCATCCACTTTCTACCTAGCCAACCCACGTGTTAGATCGAACAATCGTGAGCTATGTGAATTTTCCTATCATTATAATTGAACATAACCTCCCATAAAAAACTAGATCATCTACATAACCCCTTATCTATAGATCCACATGTCTAATTTTGGCTATGAATATGCCTCATATGCTGAGACACTAATCTATGTCACCTTCTAGCTCCTGCAGATGACTCTGACCCATGATCGCAACTACCATATCCAGCCACATGGTGTCCCTCTTCTAAAAATCTCTTATCGACATGATACCAATCTAGAAGTATACCATGGGTTGGAATTCATATTGAGACTACTCTAACACAAATATCTCGGTAGAGGCCCGAAACTAATTTTTTTGAAAGGAAGAATACATATTATACCATATTAACGGAGTGAGGTGTGAGGCTAGTGAACATCATGAAATACTAAAAAGAAATTATATCTCCCTACTTTAGAGAAATAATATCCTGAATTCATAAAGATTGTAGGCATGAAGGGTTAACCTCATTACCAAATAGTTGTTGGATATATGACCATGAGATCATTGCCTCATCATGTGTTTGGGTTATCTGACATCACCAACACCTTGCTATAGCATGAAGAAGGATGACTGCAGGAACAACCATTTGATCAGTAAATATCAATACAATCCTAAAGATTAAAATCACCAAAAATCATTCTATCCTCTATTTTTTATGTTTAGTATTACTATGGTACTATAGTAATATATCATACTATACCATTAATATTGTGGTAATCCTATGATGGTTTTAATCCAAACTCACCAATTCCATATTCTTCATAGGTGGTTTCATTACATGCTTGCTACCTATATGAAACTACTCAATTGATGGTTGTTGAATTGATAGATCATCGCATAACAAGACTTCTTTATAATACTCTATTATTATCCTAGATTTTATTAATCATGGAGGATTCATGAATGGGAACAAGATGAACCACATAAGTATGATCATATATATGGGGAGTTAACACAAGATGTATATTCAAAAGACTCAATTAGATAAGATTCATTTAAAAAAGATTTCCCTACCGTTAATACTTCAGTATGTTGAGTTGAAAAACATGTATTCATAGTTATAGAGTATTTATATTTCAGTTATTACACCAAAACAAGGTCCCCTGGTCTGAAATCACCACTTATGAAACTCCAATACAATTTCCCAAATTCCCCAACTAATACTCCATTTGGGCCTAACTCTAACTTTGACCTGAGGACGAACCAGCTCTAATACCACCATATCATGGCCAGCCCTACAAGTTCCCACATTGTTGGATTCATGCTGAGTTTGACACCCCAATCCCACCTCCATTAGACTAGATGAGTACGACAGGAATAGAGACAGAATAAACTAAAATAGAAGGCCTTAACCTATACTACCTATATGTATGCACACAGTCATCTCCATGAAGTAGTATAGAAGAATAATAAAAGG
Source organism: Viscum album (assembly GCA_963277665.1). Taxonomy (NCBI): domain Eukaryota; kingdom Viridiplantae; phylum Streptophyta; class Magnoliopsida; order Santalales; family Viscaceae; genus Viscum; species Viscum album. Next base: position 1,249,086,242 of record OY728122.1, on the reverse strand, counting down.
ACTATAATATCTATAGTGTAATAATCTTTGAAACAACCTCTACAAAATACATTAGAGTATAAAAATAATAAAACAATGTGTAAAAGGGAAAAATACACACCCAACCAAAATCAAATTCCCAAACTAACAATAACGAGAAAAATTGGAGATCTAGGATAACACAATTCTTGATCTCCATGTTCATACATCAGACATGGTCAATAATTCCATGTATAGATATGGTCCAACAAAATCACCACTGATCTACATGTCATCAATACAAGAGATGAAATGTGAGGGAAAATCCCATGTATGGTTTAGTATATACATAAACAATATGATGACCCAACAACAATATAGGGATAAATAAAAATATACAATAGTAATGATCTCAACCCATAACAATAGGTTAATGAAACCCAACATATATGATCATAAAAAACCCCAAGAGAGAGATATAAAGGGGATATCCTTCTCCACTAACCATCCAATATTGATGAGTATTCCTGAATCTCCAAAAGTCTATCATTGATTCCCAACATGATGTGAAACAACAAAAATATCCACATGGAGGGTGCCCCTCCTCACTACTATGCTCCAATTCCATGGTAACAGTCACTCCCATGGGGGACTTGCTCATTATCGGTGCTCAATGATAGGGGATTTCCACTCTATAGATAGAGGACCATCACCCTACCATAGTATGGGGGAGTATTGACTCTACATATTTAGAGAGTACGAGGGACCTTCACCCTAGTATGATAGGGGAGTACCAACCCCATAATTTATATGATAATCATTCTTGATCACATCCAATGGTCAAGTGTCACTTTAAGTATCATCATGTTCAATAAATATCACATCATATATTTTATTCCTTGATGAGGGAAACCACCAAGTTTAGATGAAAAACACTTAGAATAGGCTATTCAAAAGTCAAAATACATGTATCAAATAAAGAGATATATAACATAGGTAATCCTGAGATACTTTCATAGTGTGCACATGGGGAAACATGATATAGGACATCTCCTTACCGCATGGTCATGTTCTCCCTGATACATGTCTTTGAATGAAATTTAATAATACATGGGGTGTACTGCATGGAATATTTCATGTATGTCTACCCAGGGCCATGGGCATGAACACTTGTAACATAAATAGGCTATCCATGTACATATAAATGATGTGTCCCCTATGTCACATGACATGTAGGACCACACAGGGCCCTAGGTGGGTGTAGCAGGAACATGGCTAACCCACCTGGGTAGAGTCACATGGTGTGTTGGATCGACCACAGAATGTGTTATGCTTAACCTATATAAAACCCATCCAATGTAAAAACCAATGTACACATCATGTTTTCTACTATACTACAAGATGTGTAGTTGGTTTTTTCACTGGTATTAAAGCCTAATCTTCATGTGATGTCCATATCTACACTTTATTATACATATTATGCTTTTTGGCCACCCAAAATCAAAGGGCGCATCACTGATCATTGATCACTTTCCTTCATAATCTATAAACCAGAAATTGACCACACAAAATCAAGCTATCAGCATTATCGACCCCAAATCCATGAAACCATCATTCATATCAAATATCAATCCATGATCCTTCTATATATCATTTTTATATTATTTATTTTTGAAACATCTATGAATCTGGTCGTTCAGTCTCTCTCAATTCCACCTCTTCAATTTTGCACTGTGAGCCCATGGGAGAATGACAAAGAACATGAAGAATAATGTGGGAAAGTAAAAGAATGAGTTAAATACACTGTTTAAGGATTCTATTTTTTTGACAATCAGATAAATAAGAACAAGGGTGAAATCAAAGTAATAACATTAATAAATTATTCTAATAACACAAATAATTTTGGCCATGTGAATAATAGTTAATCACTAATCAATAAATTCAGTATTAAAAAAATCATGCAAAATAATTAATCCAATAGTGGAAATCCTAAAATGTTGAGCCCCACGAGTATGATGGATCAATAATTGTTCAAGAACATGTGCACCAGCGATGAAGATGAATATCTCACAATGTTCATTTTCTTCCTTGTGATCCCAGGATCATTCATCATGGATCTTTGATAGCCATAATCCAATAAAGAATGCTCCATCCCCTCAAATTTCTTAATGTTATATGGATAAACATAGATATTTACTATAGAAGTATATTATAAGAGGTATTTAGGATTTACGGTTAATTGAATAAAATAATAAAAATTAATATTTTTTTTAATGAACCAAATATGGCTACCTTCCAAAAAAATTTCTGATGCTAATGATCTTTAGGTCATGCCTTGGAAAAACCCCACATTCTAAAATCATCCATGGTCTCAGATTTATCACCTAAGGAAACAAATAATTGGACATCGACTATTACTATAATTATTAAAATGAATGGTTCAAAAATATATTAGTATTTTTAATATTTTAATTCTATTTCCCCTGATACTGAAACTCTATACAGACTTCAAGGGAAAATACAAATATATTCATTGAAATATTCAATAGACTAGTAAAAAAATAGAATCATTACGTTAATTCATTGGAAAAAATTATCCATATTCTTCTTCAAATAAATAGACTAGATGTACATAATGTATTATTTGACCATAACCTTTTACCTCTAATGGGAGGACTCTAAAAAATGTATACCAGTTTACATCTTGGTGAATCTTGTAAAACTCGAAGGGCTACTAGAACATTCACATGGAGTGAAAAAATAGGTTGATGAGTATATTTTTCATTCGAAATACTTTAATGAAACTGATGATCAAATCACTATCAAATCTCACTCATACCAATAAAAGGGATTTTATTCCATTTAAAGGCCTCCTCAATATACATGTATGAATGAAATGTGGAAGTTGTATAGAGTTTCATCAAATTCCACCATTGATTTAGGATCTTTGGTTGTATCAATTAATATAATACAATGAACATATAAAAATAAATTAACATAATAATAGTTTATTGGTAATTGAAGAAAAACATTCTATACCTGGGTGGAAGATAAATACATACTTATTAAATTATTTTGAGTGCAATGTAATCATGTGTTATAAATTATGGATACATTGGATCCAACATATCATCAAGTGAAATATATTATATTAATATTTTTTTCAAAACCAAAAATCTAACACTTTCACTAAAATCCATCAGGAATTCCTGAAAAACATTATATTTTTTCAATCCATCCAAAAAACATTTTTTGAAACAACATCATTGAAATCTTTTAATTTCTGTGAAATTTTTCTTCCAAAAAAATCCTTATCCACATTCCTCACTATTTGTCCCTAAAATCATTTATATCATAACTAGAAAATATTAAATCCAGATTTTATAGAAGTAAGAAAAGGTATTCCTTTATCAATGATTTAGTGCTACTCGAGATAGTAATGTGTCTTGAGTGATCAACATATAAGATTCTCATATCACTATATTAATATTTTGATTACAATATATATCACATAAATATTATGTACACCTATATAATACCTTTTGTAAGGAAATTGAGGGACTAAAAGAAATAGAACATGTCAATACAGTACACTACCAATCATCTTTCATTGATTCTCTTAATTAGAACAAAAAAGTAAATGAGAAAATCCCATGTCATTTATCTAACAGCTGAAAACATCACATATTCCTCTTCAATGTAGTTGAAATTATCTTATACAACTCAAATAATAATGGAACTAAGTTCAATTACTAATATTTAATAAAGGTCCATATGTCATTACTCATTATAGGAGTGGAAAAATTTTATCTTGGTTTCACTCCAACTATCAAAATGATCAGCAACATCACCAACACCTCATGATTAGCTTAGTATCTTTTTACTTGCATATGTAGGGTACCAAAGTGTAAATGTTATAATGATAGAAGCTATCCGTCCTTAAGTAATGGTATTTTATAAGAAGAATACAACCATATGTATATTGATGATTGTATGGAATTCCATGAGATATATTTCGGCATGTCATTCCATGTAAACAAGTCCCTATATCCTACCGCATAAATCAATTAGTCATATCTCAGATACACCCATTTTTAATAAGTAGAAGAATATATTCCCTTTAACCTTAACATATTATCTCAAGACATTATACTTTATGATGATCATCGATTATGGACTACTCAAAGACATAATTTAAGGAGATAACATTTTCTAATACTTCATGTAAATTATAATATATCAAAACTAAATAAAATAAAAATGGATGTAGCCTTCATTGTCATAATGAGATATATTTTCATCCATTAAAACCAATATATCATCTTATTGACCACCATAGAATCTATATGACCTTCATATAGATATTGTTTTACTATTTTCATCATTGTATATACTAAATTCACTTATTTATCCATCAAAATGATCATTAAATCTCCCCCCTCTCCCACACACACAATTACCTCTCATGTAATACTGTATTTTTGAAGGATTTTTATTTTTTTAGAATGTGTTTTCATATCATTATAAATAGATTTGTTGTTTTAATTGAAAATATTTATTTTGATTTTGATTATAAGAATGACATCGAGTTTATTGGTGATCATCATGATCAAGACAACATATTATTTACCATTTGAAGACCGTTATGCCCTACCACTATTGTCGAGTCCAGTATGGTGGCTGTTTTATAATTCTTCCATGAATTAGCTCCAACATTATAGAAAGACATGGAACCGTACTAAGACAAAATATAATATTTTGAGATTCTGAATATAAAATAAAAAAAAAACTATTACACATCTCTTATACTACCTCCAAATACTATGAACATATCATTATTCCTTTATATGTAATTGAGGATTTTATTCATAGTAATCATGTGTATATCACCATGATTAGATTTTCATATTAACGTAATTATAATAGAATTGGTGAAATTAAGACTAGTAAAAAAATTTAAATAAATTATGGAACCTTTGTGGGTTTTATAGGGAATTATATCCATCATTTTTTTCTCGTTAAAATCTCCTTGAATGTTTATATGATTTGTTCAATGTAATAATGGATAAAACCCCTTATGGAGTAATCTATGATAAAACATTTCAGTAATTTCCAAATGTAAACGCCTTGAATGAATAAAAATATCCTATAAGTTTTTTATCTATAGAGTTCCATACCTAGTATAATGGTAGCATCACCCATGTCTTTCATCAAGAAGCATTTATTGAAACACGTAATTATAGAGTGAAGTGTCAAGATTCCTTTTCCAATAACTATTGTGTAATACAAATAAAATATTAGACACACTAATGTAGTCCCACTAATCAACTTATACACATAGGCATCATCAATTTTTTATGAAATTGAATCCATTTATTGCATCATCAAACCAAATATTCCAACTCTGTGAGGTATTCGTTATTCTATAAATGGAATGTTGTAGCTTACATAACATAGTTTTTTTATTTCGAATATCAAAACATTAAGTATATATTATATATTTTTCATTGAAAATATTAAAATTAATGTATGTTTTTTTGACATCTATTAGATATATCTCTTAGTAAAAATATGATATTACAGATAGATTAATTTGAATGGAAGTTTTTATCATAATTGGTGAAATGGATAATTCATTGTGAATACACATATTTTTTTAATAAAATCATGAAATTATGTGTTTCGTATAGGTGGAAAGTATGAAATATATTTTTTTTAATGTGGATGGCTAACTTGCATCCTATGGTTCACACCTCATCTAGTGCATCCACTATGTTTGAAAAATGGTTAATGTACATGGAGTCCATTTTATACTCAATAGATTTTAATATTTTTTATGAACAAGATCCCTTTCATTCCATCCATTTATAAGTAGTATTATCTATCATGAACATAACTCCATCATCATTTTCCATGAGAAATACATATCTCTTCAATTGATGAAAAATCATACCAATACTTTTTATAAAGTAGATATGATATTTGTTCCATAACTAATTACTGATGATGTTCAACTTCTACGTCTATAATATTTCATATTTATCAATCGCAAACATCATCAAGATCAATATTTAATTCACTATTTCCTAAATTTATGTATTCATTTTATAAAAAATATAAATTATAAGAATGGAATAATTTCTTTTCAGAAATATTTTAGAAATAGTATCCCATCATTTAAATTTGAGGTTAAATAAAAATAATATATCAAACATTGTACAAATCATATCAAAATACAAACAATGTATGTAATGTTAACAATCTGATGTCCTTATAATTTAGAAAATATTATTTCTCATTCCATATCATATTTATTGTATTAATTAATATATTATAGGGACTTTTTTCAAATATTAATGAAATTATATCTAAATCATATCCTTTTGATGAAATTTTATAGCCACATTGTCTTATCGTCGATAATACCATGCCCAATATGATTTTATTCATCCACTTAGACACAGAATTACACTATAATGTATGAGGTGGAATGATGTGAGGAAAAATTCAATAAAACCATAGATGATCAATGAATTTCTAGATCATATATTCCTCACCCTGATATGTTCAACTGATCTTTACATGTTTTCACAATTTATTCATCAATTATTTATGAAACTATTTCAAAATTTTAAGATTTTTATTATTTTCTTTCACCAAAAAGAGATAACCATACCAACTGAGGACATTATTAAAATTGAATGATTACTTAATGCAACAATTTTCTTGTGATCATATATATAAATCACTATTTATGACATCCATCAATCCTATATCCATTCCACATCTACGAATATGTCCGTTTTTGATCATTCCTGAAAAAAAGTCTCTCAATTTTCTATTATTCATAATCAAATAGATCCATTAATGCATATTTAGGTATTTTTGATATGTTTCCCATTTATATATAGAATGTGATAGGGTCAATGATATTTCAAATTAGAATCAACGATGGCATTTTCATCCTAAATGATATAATTATGATTATCCAAATGTATAATTTATAAATTATTTTATATATTATCAATTCCATAAAACATTTCATTCTTATATATATAACATCTCTTATAACGGAATATATTCAAGATATTTTATCCATATAACTTTATCTGCACCCACCCCTTACCTTAAATTTACATTTTAATGTAATATAATGTTCTGTCGCATGATATTTTGTCCAAAAAATGAATCTCCATATCCTTCTGGTTAATTCGTAGTCTAAAGAAGGTGTTTCTCAAGTTATGTTGATATAAAATGCAATATCAAGTAATGAACATATAATTATGTTATATATTATTATAATTTATAGTTGGATGATCTATTTTATACTATATAATCATTTTCATAAAATACATAAAAAACAAACTTTTTTATTCATTGAAGAAGATAGCTCTGGTACCACTTAGGGGATGTCTGTATTCATCATTTGAAAGATGGTAGTGAAAAAAACCCCATATATACCCATTATATCCTGGGTCAAATCATTGTGAATAAAAAATATTGAAAAAAATACTAGAATATTTTATAATAGTCTCCATATTCTTCATCATGGATGTAGTCTTGATGAATATCATAAAGTAGTTGAACTATGCCTCCTACCTCTTGGCGGGACAGTAGCCAGTGGATCCTAGTTCATTGCTGAAATAATCCCACAACAATAAATGTGGTTTTTGAACCTTCACTAGGAATGATTAATGAGGATTTAAAAAATATTTTTTTCTTAGAATAATTTAAATTAAACAGATGATCAAGTCATTATACACTCACAACCACACTAACTAGATAGATCATATCACTTTAATTAGAATCCTTAACTCATATATTTCAAAGAAATATTTTATTGCATCACGTATCATGTAATTCCAACTATGTTCTAATTCTCATAAATGTAACTAGTGAAGTCATGCAATGAATTTAATCAAATCCTTTAATACATTAATAATAGACTAGTAACTGAATGAAACCATATGGGAGGGAGGTGGAGTATGCATTCACACATCTTATATTACATTGGGTATAATGTAATCACGAGTTCCATCTTAAATATATATTTGAAGAAATGTATCCTTAAGTAATATGTATCAGATATGTGTGTGTGTTTGTGTGTGTTATTAATGTATAACTGACAAAATATTAGTTATTGATTTTTTACATAATTAGAATAAATTAAATTTTTCAGTTGTATGGTACTTATTTTTTTTTAAATTTAAAATATCAATAATTTCCCAGTAGTTCAAAATATTTTGATTAGTATAGGTAGTGTAATCATAAAGTCATCATTATTTATAAAATTGGATGTTCAGTTATCATGTTCTACAGATTCATTTTATAAGAAAGGGATTTATAAGATGTGTATTTCAAGTAACTTTACCAATTAAAATTTGTTACATTATAATGATCATTTTTTTAGTGTCACCATTTCAAAACAATATTCAACGAGTAAATTACATATTATTCTAATATATTCCAACAATTTTTTTTATTATCATCCATGTTGAAACTGATAAATATGAAATAATATCATTTGCGTATATGGTTGAGCAAACCTAAGAAATAACATGCTAAAAAATGAGTAAGTAATGATAGGAATTTAAATGATTATAATATTACATTATAAAAACCATAATTATAGATAAAATATATAAATATAGTGGTGGGATACTTCTAATAGTTTTGTAAATTATAATATAAATTGAAATTATAGTGTTGAACTTCATACATTGATAATGTCATTTTTTCTCATTATGACTTCCTTCCTATCATTGGATGCTACCAAATTTGAGTGAAAAAATTTTTAAACGAAATTATATTAGGTATTCAATTAGGTAATAAATAATATACGTGGTTTGATAAATTTTTTATAAGGGGCCATTTATATATGAATTTCAGTGGTATATTGGATTTTTCTCCTGCTTTAATTGTTATGGACTGTAATTTTACCTTAAAAAGATTCCTATAAGTTTGAAAAAATGGGTTTATATTTTATATATTAGAGATTTTTATTTCAATTTTTATAATTTTATTTATAATTTTATCCATATTGATTATTTTTATGGTTTTCCCTATTACCCAACATAGTTCACTAATTATTCCTATGAATTATTATTTAACCAGGAAATTAAATTGGATATATAATCAAATTATTATTCATTTATTACAATTATTAAAAAAATAATCTATTTAAATAATTGAATATATGAAATTTTAATTTGAAAAAAAAATACGAATGAATAATAATTTATCATGAACCTTAAAATTATATATTGAATGACGGTAATTTAAGTAATTATCATTCACTAATTATTGAATAGATGATTTTTGTTATTATTCATCATTCATTCTAAATATATGATTTGTAATATAAAAAATTTAATAAAATGGATATCATTTTGTTATAAACCTTATAATAAATGTATTAGTTATGTGTAGTGGTATATCCTATAGACATATGTCCAACAATCATATATCAAATTTACATATATCTAATGGTCATATATCCAATGTCTATATTCCCAATGGTTATATGTCCAACAACTATTTATCAAATGAGGATATAATGGCCATAATTAATTTTTATATATAACATTACATACTTCTCTAAAAATCATTTTTCTTATTTTTTATTTCCTTTTAAATATTTCCACCATATTTCAATTGTTTTTTCAATATAGCATAGTTATGATTAGTTGTATAGTTCTCATTTGTGATTATAAAGAAACGAATTTACACATTAGAGAATTTAATTTACTTGTGTTTTTATTTTCCTTTTCAATTTCATAATTATGTATCATATTCCTCTCTAATAATGTATTAATGTTAATTTTGTATTTTAAAATCATATATTAATAAAATACGCCAATTATTCCTTTTAGATGAATTTTTGCATTGAAACTTATTATTGAAACAGATGTAAAATAAAATTTGGGGGTTATACTCATAACCCATAAAAAAGGGTCACTATAAAAATTTCATTCCACCTATGGAAATGTGTGAGACTATGTTTGTGGAATTACATATTAGGGTTTCCAAATTTCATCATCAATAATATGATTTCTCTAAATAACATTTTAATGGTGTCAAGTCTTTTTTCATAATAAATTTTCGCATTTATCCAATATCTTTACTAGGATATCCTTATAAAAGACCCCATTATATAATTTTATGATCACTGAGTTCTGTATATATGATAGATCTTGTATTTACTTCAATAAAAGTGACACATATAACAAATTATTAGCATATGATAGGATCTGTGTATGTGTTATGTGATAAATTGTACACCCACATAATCCAATAGTTTGTTGTGGCAGATATATCAAGTGAAAAGCAATATATCAATCCAAAATCTCATAAACATATTTCATGGTGTTGTTAAAAGGCTACCATTCCTATAACCTTAATCCTTAAATAAAATTGATGATTATATGTTTAGTTATTTTTTAAAAAAATTTAGCTTTAACATGTTGCTATATTGTTTGAAACAAAATTACAATTTCTATATAACGGAATAGTACCAACAACTTCCTCACATTAACTCAGTCCTAACATTTGTTTGTTTACATATTTATCAATACAATTCCTCATATTTTTTATAAAGGTTGGGGTTAAAGCCTCAATTTATTATTTAAAGAAAATACCACTTTAGATTGGGTAGAGGGAGACCCATTATATAGCCTGAAGGCCCAAGGCCAAGTGGCCTGAATACAAGGTTTGAAAGCCCATTTTTTGGCCCAAAGGACCCCTCGGTGAATAGTACTTCTATAGTACCCACAGAGCTATAGTACCTGCTACAGTACCCACCGCCACTATAGTTCCCTGCAATAGTGCCTCCACTGCTACAGTGTCGATGCTGCTACAGTAACTCGGAAATTCATCCCTACCCGGATTTGATCCTGGGACTTTTGGATGCCAAACCAGAGATTGTACCACTTGGGTACAAGCTCGTTGGCGCCTCATATTGTTTTTTAAAATGAATAATTGTAAACTACTATTATATGAGAACACTTCCAATAGAAAATCACTATTCAAACCCACATTATAATCTAATTCACTAGTTCTTACAAAATATTATATAGTTTAAATGGTCATCTAAAATTGAAAATTAATTTGAAGATGATAAGATTTATTGACACTCATTTTCATAGTTGATTATTTTTTTATACTTCACGTGAATACCAACATTAACCTTGGTTTATGATAACATACAATTAAAAATAGTTCTATATATCGACATAACACTTCATTTATTTATATCATGGAATCTTCAATTAGATATAAATTCATATAAATAGTAATAAAGTTCGAAAAAATTATACGTTGATTAACCATAACCCAAATGAAAATAAGGCATTTGTTGGTCATGGAAATACCTATGATGAAAACTATTATGTTGTTATCCCATTACTATATGGGTATAGCTACCAGTTCCATCATCCAAATAGAATATTATATTTCAACCATAAAATCGTTTTAGAACAAACACTATGATATATATTCTTTAATAACCCATTGCATGTTTGATTACCAAATACACCCCATAAGATCTGGATATATCTCATTACTTCTTTGATTAATAGAGAATAGAGTGCTCTGTGTATCATCCATGAACACCATATTAAATTATAGTATATATGGGATAAAAATTCATTTACTAAATATTATTATTTAATTATTGTCACGGTTAAACATCAGAATATTTTTTAACATATATTGTAGATCCATATAATCCTTTTCGACATCTTTTAAATTCTTATAGATGGGTAGTTCTGCAATCATTTTGGAATGATAGGAATTCTCAACATTATAATTTCTTTATCCATACAATATATATCTTTAAATATTATCTCCATTTAAAATTTTATCATAGAAAAGGTAGTATGATTTTTTCATATTAGGAAATCAGTCACCATTTTTATCTTTCCCAGACAGTAATATATTGAGATGCTTGAATATTTGATCAGTTTGACATTATCATTTATCAAATGACTAATTACATCTATGTGAATATATAAATTAATCTTTTATAATCAATATATATATATAAAATCTCGCCATATAGATAATTAATCCAAATATTTAATGAAAAAAATTACTACTGATTCCTCAAAATCATTAATCAAATAAATATTCTCATTGACTATTTCGGAACATGTGGCAAAAAATGATGACAGGATCTGTCACGGCCTGTCCTCGGGGCCTATGTCATTACTACCCGAAGCCCTCCTTCCATAGGCCAGGGGCTGGTGACTAGCATCAAAGTTGTAAATCCTTATAAAAGGGAAGGCATTGTCTTTATAGAAGTAAAAGAATGAAACATAGTACGCAACAGAAGTAAACACTATGTAATACTAAAATACAAAAGTAAGTGATGAAAGGAAAGGGGCCTAAAATACAAGCCCAACAGTGATTACATTACAATTGGAAAACTAGTACAACAACAGTAATGTAAAGAAGCAACCACTGATTCATCCTCTGGGAATCCCACATGACTGGTGGGTACAGATGGACTCCTCAGCACCCCAGGTGCATCCGTCCTCTCCGTGTATGTCTCGGCAACTAGTCCACCTTTGGGTACCATCCAGATCCACAAGTCTCCCCCTCGATCAGTGTTGTCTATCATCTACATCCAACACAATGTAGTTCGGGCATTTCCCATGCAGGGGTGAGTATACAATACATAGTAGGGACCCCGAGACCCCCGAAGTTCTCCCATAATCCACGAAGGATAATCCACAAAAGTAAGATACAATCACAAAGTATCAACCAACTCTATTTAGGTATATTCCCATACGTATGTCATCAATCCCAGTTCGACTCCAACTCTCGATCCCAAGAATAACCCAGTCCACACAAGAAAGAAGTCAATCACATCGATGATATTGACTGAAAGGAAAGACTCATCTCACATCGGTATACATCTTTTGTATAGCAATAAAAATGATCAGATGTAGTCACTAATTCATCTATGTTGTTGGACCCATGTATGATACTAGACTAGCTATGCTGTCGGACCCACTTAGGATACTAGACAAACTACTCTGTCGGACCCACTTAGGACACAAGAATAGAAGTTCAAACCGTCGGACCCACGTAGGATACAAGAATATTAGTCATCGTTGTCGAACCCACAGAGGATTCCAGTACAGCTGTCATCGCTGCACAACCAATGGAGGATTCCAGTATAGTTGTCGTCGCTACCGAACCAATGGAGGATTTCAGTACGGTTGTCATCGCTGCCGAACCCACAAAGGATTCCAGTGTAGTTGTCGTCGCAATCGCAGCCAACTCAAGGGTTCCCGCACAAAGCACACTCGATTCGGGAAGGGTCTACTCCTCGAGCCAAGGATTCAATACATCAACTATCATGAAGTCTTGATTTTATGTATCCCGAAGATCTGTCTCGTCATAATAAACTCAACGCGATAGACGACGCGTTAATCATACACCTGATCTAAGAGTTATTCACCTTCTAGTTTCGGGGTTCAGTTGGATTCGTGATCGATCCAACATACCAACACTCAAACTCAACCCAAATATCTAGTGGGGTATACTCAAGGCACTGTTTGTCTCCAAGTATTCCATTTCCGCTAATGGTTCATCAAACGGACGCCCGGTGCCAAAGTAATGGAGGTTTGTACAGGGGCGCATGGCTTGTGCATTGTCTAACAAACAGTTCGGCCATGCCGTGTGATTTTTCTGGGTGAGACAGTGGCTACCTCATGGTTAGCTCATGTTTTTTCAAACAGTGTGGCAAAACCCTGTGAATTCCCCAGATAGGACAGTGGATACCACAGGGTTGGCGCACGGCTTGGAAAACCGTGCGTCCAAACCGTGCGGCCACTTAAAATTAGGGTTGTATGTCCCGGGCGACTCAGGATTTCCCATCATTTCCCCATTCTTCCACCCACACCTGCCTTATGCATGATTTCTAGTTTTCATAGGTTGGGGGAGCTCCTTAGCACTTTTAGGGGGCTCATCGAATGGGTTTCTTGGTGAATCGAAGGGGGTCCTCCATTCGTCACCCCAACGCTAAAGCTCCACCTTCCATCGTGATGAACAAACAATTCAAGAGGAATGGCGAAGGGTCGGGCCATGTTATTATGGCCCTTACCCCCGCATTAGAGCAGTAATAGGTGGATCAAAAAGAACATAAAGAATATCCTCAAACCCTAACCTCCAGCAACGATTATTCCCAACCCTCAAAAGAAAACATCTGCATTCTTAAAATAAGAACTTGGGAATATAATCACACTTAAAATCCAACCCCTACCTCGAAATAAGGTTTGTTCGTAGATGGAGTCACGGGGAGGCGGCTTCAACTCATTAAACTCAGGGATGAAGGGTTCGAGGATGGAGCACCATCGACATTCATTGCAGATGGATCTGTATCCTTTGGTTTGGCCGATGATCGAAGGAGATTACTGTTGTTCTTTAGAAGTTCTTCATCGAAAGAAGAACCTTATTCTTCTATTTCTCAAGATCTCTCCCGAAATTCTCTCAACACAACGAGAGTCAAAATAATATAATAGCTAAGGATATTATTTTATTAACACATGAATCATTAAAAATTAATAAACACTAATTAATTAATTGTAGGGTTCAATACATTAATTCAAAATGTTGGAAAAAATTAATGAGAGAGAGGGAGGTGAAGAGATCACATTGATTAAGGGGAGAGTTGTCAAATTAATTAAGGGGGGGTCAATGGTGAGTTCATTGGAGTTTTAAGGTTAGGGGTTCGTGTGGGCCCCACATCAATTTATCCTTTCATGGGTGGTTATGTGGGTGTGGGACCAACATATAACTTCCCCTTGTAGGATATAACTAACATCCTTAAATGATAAAATTGTGTACAACAATTTTATGTAATTTAATATAAATCCCCAAAAATTAACATCTCCTCCCGAGAAAACGCAACTACGGTAAAGGTCCCCTTAAGAAAATACTGGCACTTCGAGTTCATCAGTTCACTCAGATTTCATTTCTGAGCACTGGTTCAAAAGATAGAAAAACCTGCATGTACGTTCACTGAAAGTAGTCGAACAAAACATCTGAAAATAATTTCTGGCACACTGGTACTCATAATCAGGTGCCGTCAGAAATTGTGTACTCGTAAAATTACAAAGTATTTATTAAAAAATTGTCCTTTAAATTTCTGGGTCTTTACATCACTCCCACCTCAATGCTTGACGCCCCCATAAAGCTACAACACACACTAGGGAAACAATCAGGGGCTCTGAACATGCATTTGAGCCTCCCGCTCACATGTGCTCTCTGGGAGGTTGTCTGCTGCCAGCGAACACGCACAAGAAGAATCAACCTTCCACGTAGAACCTAATCCTATAGATCCTCAATCTCCACTCAAACCCCCATGAATGTCTCCCAGTCATCAATGTCCAACTCCTCGTGGTCGCTGATGTGGTATGGGTCGTACATGTATCTCTTAATATTCGATACGTGGAAGACATCATGCACCCAGTGAAACTGAGGTGGAAGGGCCAGGAGGTAATCCACCTCGCCTACTATTCTTAGGATCTAGAAAGTCTTGATGAAGCATGGAGATATCTTTCCACCCTGGACAAATCTCTAAATACCGCGTTAATGTGAGACCCACAGGAAAATGTGGTCGCCATCCTCGAACTCCAGTGGTCTCTGTCTCCTATCCGTATAGTACATTTAACTACTTTGTGTAGTCTTTATCTGCTCATAGATGATCTGCACCTTCTCTATCGTAGCCTGAACCATCGCTGGTCCTACAAGTGTGGACTCCCCTGGGTCTGCCCAGAACAGAGGTGATCTGCAAGGTCAGCCATTTCGTTCCTCGTAAGGGGCCATCCCGATGGTGGAGTGGTATCAGTTGTTGTATGGAAACTCCACCAAGGGTAGGTGATCCTCCAAGAAATGACCAATGTCAAGTACACATGCACGGAGCATGTCCTTGAGAGTTTGATTGGTCCTCTCAGTCTGTCCATCCGTTTGAGGATGAATGGCGGTGCTCAGATGTAGCTGTATCGCAAAAGCTTCCTATAACCCCTTCCAAATCTAGAAACTAAATCGAGCATCTTGATCAGAAATGATAGATGATGGAACACCATGAAGTCTTACGATCACTTGAATGTAGAGGCGTCCAAAGCTCTATACTAATCCCTTCTCTCTTATCTATAGAAAGTGGGTCGACTCGGTGAGTTAGTCTATGATCACCGAGATAGAGTCGCGTCCTCTTGATGTACGTGGAAATACTGTCATGAAATCCATGGATATTCGATCCCATTTCCACTCTGAGACCCCTAAGAGCTGTACCAAGCCTACTGGTACCTGGTGCTCCGCCTTCACTTACTGACAAGTGAGGCATCGTGAAACGAACTCTTCTACAGCATTCCCCTTCCCAAGAGTATAGACTATCTCAATGTAATAGTCCCGGAGGAACCCAAGTCAATGAAAACGTCTCAGGTCTAGGCCCTTCTATGAGAAGACAAACCTGAGACTTTCGATATTAGATTAAACTGTAAGCTGATCGCTCAACGAACTATGGGTGTGAGTAGCCATTTGTAATGAACTCAACTATAACCTTTTTCGCTTACGTCCTACAAGAGATGCTAATATTTATTCCTTGAAAAAAAATACACTCGTATCCCATGGATGAAACATGTTATTTTCCTAATACAGTCAATCCTAACTTGAACATTACTATTTCATTCCATGTATGACGTCGTAAGACCTCGGCACTACTACCAATTGATCCAACCGTTACTCTCGCCTCCAAGGGTCGAGTCACACTATTGGCAGCAGTGTGTGGTCACTGGGTCTCCTCCAGTAGGTATCTTGAATGTGAGGGTCAAGTCAATGGTTGTAACTAAAACTTCTCAGTGTCAACCATTCAAAAAAGAAAGGGCAGAAAAAGTAAAATGGAAAAGGGTCTTTTATTACTGCAGCTCAAAGTACAAAGACACAAAGCATCCAAAAACAATGACAACAACAAAGCTAGCCCCGCTCCTCTCCAATTTCTACTCGATCAGCTCCTCTACCACATACACCCGCTCCCGGAGGACCTCCACTGTCGAACCCCTACCTCTGCCTGGAAGGTTCCTCTACTGCCTGCTGCTGATCTGCAGAACCGTTCGAGCAGTCTCGAGCCTTGTGACCGTGCACGCCGCATGCATAGCACTACCTGATCCTTGTATAGTTGGATCTGTTTCATGTGCCCTGCACAACCGAACCAGTATCCTAAGGTCTCCCACCTATTGGTCTAGTCTGCCTAGACTTCTGCGTCAATTTTCTACTACCGGATGTAGAAGACTCCACTACGTGGCGTCCTCCGGAGGGTCTCTCTGCTAGTGACTGCTTGGTGAGAAAACTATCTTCTCGAAGGGCTCTCTCTATCACCCACGCCTGCATCGGGATATTGAGGGAGATAATTGAATCCTTGATCTCATTCCTGAGTCCCTGCTTGAAGGACTGGGCCCTGAAGAATGGGTCTCGTACCATTTCAGTAGAGTATCGCAAGAGGTCAGTAGTCCATGATGAATACAGCGCTACTATCATGCTTCCCTGTTGCAGATGAAGTAACTCCTGAATCTGCATTGCACGAAGGGTGGATGGAATAAAATTTGAGCTGAAGAGACTCTCAAAGTCCATCAAGAGTAAATATTCCATGTCATGCACCTGGAGAATCAGGATCCACCATCTACCTGTCGCTTCATGCAGTAGACTCATGGAAGATATCACCATAAGTTCAGTTGGTGTCCCTACCAATTTGAAAACTCTAACAACAGTCTCTAGCCAATCATCAGCTACCTGAGGCTCCATATCTCCATAGAAACCGGGAGGCCACTTTCACTGAAACTCATACAATGCACTCAGGGGGTGCACTCTCTATTGTTGGGGCTGGGGGTATTGGTAGCCTAGTGGGTAGTGGTACCGCTGGTGCCTCCTTTATGATGGGGCCCTACACCGAGGCCTCATCGCTCAGTGGGCTACCATCTTATACGTAATTCGGAACCCAAAATGGCTGCCTTTATGGGGCCATCCTGAAAAGAAACAGGTGTGCCACGGTCAAACAATATACCTGGTGAGATGACATAAAATTAATCAAAAAGAAAACTTTTTAAAACACCCATGCAATCAGTTCTTTAATCCACTGAGTCGGAAATCAGAGGTCAGGGTCCTAGTGTATGGATTTGTTGGTCATTGCACCAACATCGGACTCCCTGGACAAAAAACTACACTCAATACTCCTCACATTATTGCTTCACGGAAAAGAATGATCAGAGTCCTGAGTTCTGTGGTAGAACCAACCTATGATACCAATTTTTCACAACCCGTCTGCAGGGCCCATGTCGGGACTACCCCAAGCCCGCCTTCCATAGGCCAGGGGCTGGCAACTAGCAACAAATGCATAAATCTCTATAAAAGGGAAGACATTGCCTTTATAAAAGTAAACAGACACAACATAGTATGCAACATAAGTAAACAATATTTAATACATAAATACAAAAATATGTGCTGAAAAGAAAGGGGCCGGAAATAAAATCCCAACAGTGAGTACAGTACAACTGAAAAACATGTACAACAGCAGTAAAGTAAATCAGCAACCACTGAGTCATCCTCTGAGAATCCCACTTGAAGGGTGGGTACATATGGCCTCCTTAGCTCTCTAGGTCCGTCTGTCTACTCCGTGTACATCTCGCCAAGTGGTCCACCTTCGGGTACCGTCCAGCTCCACAAGTCTCCTCCTCGATTAGTGATGTATTTCGTTTGCATCCAACACAACGTAGTGTGGGTATATCCCATGTAGGGATGAGTATAAGATACTTAGTAGGGACCCCAAGACCCCCAAAGGTCCCCCAAAATCCACGAAGGATAATCCACAGAAAAAGATACAATCATGAAGTATCAACCAACTCAACTTAGGTATATTCCCATACATAAACCTAAGTCATAAATCCCAGTTAGGCTCCAACACTCGAGCCCAATCACAACCCAGTCCACACAGGAAATTAGTAAATCACATCGACGAAAATGATTTAAAGTCAAGACTCGGCTCACACAGGTATACATCTTTTGTATACTAATAGAAATGATCAGATGTAGTCACTGATTCATATAAGTTGTTAGAACCACGTAAGATACTAGACCAGATACTCTATCGGACCCACTCATGATACATGAATAGAAGTCAAAACTTTTGGACCCACGTAGGATACAAGAAAAGTAGTCATCGCTGTCGAGCCCACGGAGGATTCCAGTACAATTGTCATCGCTGCCGAACCCATGGAGGATTCCAGTATAGTTGTCGTCACTACTAAACCCAGAGAGGATTCCAGTACAGTGGTTGTCACTGTCGAACCCATAGAAGATTCCAGTATAGTTTTCATCACTACTGAACCCACAGAGGATTCAAGTATAGTTCTCGCCGTAGTTGTAGCAGCTCTAGGGTTCACGCACATAGTAAGCTCAATTCCGGGAGAGTCAGCTTATCAAGCCATGGGTTTGATACATCAACTATAACGAATTCCAGAGATGATCTATCCTGAAGTTCTGTCTCGTCAAAAGAATCCCAACACGACAGACGACGCCTTAATCAGACGCCTAATCTGAGAGTTATTCGCCTTCTAGTTCCAGGGTTCAGTTGGATTCATGATCGATCCAACATGACCATACACAAACTCCACCCGAATCTCTAGTGGGGTATACTCAAGGCATTGTATCACTATAATTATTCCATCTCCACTAACGGTTCATCAATCGGACGCACGGTACCAAAGTTATGGAGGTTTGTACCAGGACGCATGGCTTGCGCGTGGTCTAACAAACCGTGTGGCCAGGCCATGTGAAGTCTCTAGGTGAGACAGTGGCTTCTGCATAGTTAGCATACGGTTTATCAAACTATGCGGCCAAACCATGAAAAGTCCCTAGATAGGATTGTGGCTACCACATGGTTGGTGCACAGTTTGGAAAACCTTGCGGCTAAACCGTGCGACCATATAAAATTAGGGTTTTAAGTCCCGACCCACTCGAGATTTCCCATATTTTCCATGTTCTTCCTCCCACTCGTTCCTTATGTGGGATTTCCGGTTTTCAGAGGTTGGGGGAGCTCCTTATTACATTTTAGAGGTATATATAAGGGTTTTCTTAGTGAATCGAAAGGGTTCTTCCATTCGTCACACCAACGCTAAGCAGCCACCTTCCATTGTGATGAACACACCATTCAATAGGAACAACATAGGGGTCGGGCCATATTAGTTTGGCATGCACCCTCCGCATTAGAGCGGTAATAGGTGGATCAAAAAGAATATAAAGAAGATCATAAAACCCTAACCTCCCAAAAAGAATATTCCCAACCCTCAAAAGAAAACTTCTGCCTTATTAAAAGAAGAGCTTGGGAATATAATCATACATAAAATTCAACCCCTACATCAAAATAAGTTCGTTCGTAGATGGATTTGCGGAGAGGTAGAGTCAACTTGTTGACATCGGGGAAGAAGGGTCTAAGGATGGTGTGCCGTCGTCATTCCTTGTGGGGGGCTCCTTCTCCTTTGGGTTGGCCGATGATCGAAGGAGATGATCATTGTTCTTCAATGGTTCTTCATCGAAAGAAGAACCCTATTCTTCTATTTCCCAATAGCTCTCCTAAAATTCTATCAACACTACGAGTGGAA
Source organism: Viscum album (assembly GCA_963277665.1). Taxonomy (NCBI): domain Eukaryota; kingdom Viridiplantae; phylum Streptophyta; class Magnoliopsida; order Santalales; family Viscaceae; genus Viscum; species Viscum album. The sequence continues at coordinate 1,249,065,627 of OY728122.1, read as the reverse complement.
AAATAAAATAATAGCTAAGGCTATTATTTTATTCACACGTGAATTTTTTAAATTTCAAACACTTTAATTAATTTATTGTAGGGTTCAATACAATAATTCAAAGTGTTGCAAAAAATTAATGGGATAGAGGGAGGTGAAGAGATCACATTTATTAATGGGAGAGTTGTCTAATTAATTAAATGAGGGATTAATGGGCAGTTCAAGGGAGTTAAAATGTTAGGGGTTCGTGTGAGCCACACCTAACTTTATCGTCTCATGGGAGGTTATATGGTTGTGGGCCCCACCTATAACTTCCCCTTGTAGGATATAACTAACTTCCTTAAACGATAAAATTGTGTAGAATAATTTTATTTAAATTAATAAAAATCCCCAAAAATTAACTTCTCCTACTGAGCAAACACAACTACGTTAAAGGTTCCCTTAAGGGAATACCGGTGCTGCGAGTTCATTGGTGCCCTCAGATTTCATTTCTGAGCACCGACTCAAAAGATAGAAGAACCCGCTCGTACGTTCACTGAACATACCCGAACAAAACTTTAGAAAATTATTCCACGTAGAACAGGCCTCGGAATTAGGTGCCGTCAGAAACTGCGTACTCGTAAAATTCCAAAGTATTTATGAAAAACTTTTCCTTCAAATTTCCGAGTCTTTAAAGGATAATTTCCCCTTTATTTATTAATTTTATATTTTTCTAATTATATTTAGTCTCGCATATTATATATTATTTTTATATTATTAATAATAATAATATTATTATTATTATTCTCAATTCTTTCTGGGAATAAATTTCACTAGTCTGGTATACTATGTATTTTATAAACATGAAAACTAATATGTTAAAATTGTGAAAGACGTTTTTAATAAGAACATAAAATTTTGTATCATAATGATGTTTTCAAATATGTATTGATGTTTTCTAAAAATCATAAATCTTATGTATTCTTGGTGCTATATAAATTATATTATGTATTGTTGTTTGATGTCTAAGATTTATATTACATATTACTTGATGATATTATATTTCCATCGAAGATTTAATATTACATTTCAGTTCTTTGAAAGATTTCATATTTTTAATCTACATGAAATATTATTATGCTCTAAAATATAATATAATATTTTTTCTCATTTACTCTTACGATATTTGATGTGGCTATAAAATACTAGAGGGAATATATGTAGGTCATGAAATGTTTTTTAAATGGAAATTACATAATGGGAACATAGTTCTACATAATGAATTTTGAAGATACAATAAATATGAAATGATGAATCATATTGTTCTTATAATGTTTTCTAAATAGATATTTGATACAAAACAAATAATATTAAGTAGATTATTTGAGGAATGAGGATATTTTTTATATTATGAGTTTCATGATGTCATGAAATTAAAAAAATAAATCATGATTCACGCAGTATATGTAATTGAAATTATCAAAACTAACATGAAAAACTAGGATTAATTTATACTATAGTGGGATTATCAGAAGCAATGATTTGGAGTATTAGAAGTTATAAAGAGTTCATTGTTAATACAATCAGGATCTTCGAAAAAACATTTTTTGTGCTTCTAACTTTATCTTGCGGTTATAATGCAACAATGGTATCTAATGGATAATATGAGAAATATGACGTTGCACCGAATTAATTAGAATTGAGACACTTTTTTTATTAATCAATATAATACTCTTATCAATTATGATACTATCTGTATTGTTCTTAGTTTTTTATTAGTTCTCTTCTCATCATTATATACAAAAAATGTACTGAATATTATTTCAATGTTCTACCATACAAGAACAATTGAGATATGGTATTATATTATTTTTATGGAAAATTAAAATATATCAATATCATATTTATGAAGGGGAATTAAACATTACAATAAAATAATGAATAATGATAAAATGTTCTAAAAATTATTGTTATGTTATGAAAGCATTATAATGTGGTGTTCTTGGGTATGGTTGATAATAACATAGCACACTAACCTAGAATGTGAGAATTATTTAATAATTATATCTTTGATATTTATATACACATGTAATGTCCATATTTATATGTTTGTATTATTATAACCATTTCTTTCTCTAAATAATATTTATGAAATACCACATAGTGAATATCTTGGAGATATAAAAAATAAATTATCCATTGAAATTAATATATAAATAATTGTTATATAAATATTGATAATGACATGACTCTGTTTCTAAAATATAAAATTCTTTTATAATGAGAATACATATTATTCGACTACTATTGACTTTCTAAGCCATTACAAAATTTTCAAAAGTGAATTCCTCCCAAAAAAATTATGAAGTTATAGTAAAATTTATCCTACCCCCAACAACTTCTTCTAAAAATATTAATTTAGTTTTATTGTTTAGTTAGTTTCAATTTATTGACTTGTGATTACTCCAACACTCTCGAATAGTTATACCGTTAATCAAAATATCATTGTTTCTTCCTATGAGACTTTATGTTAGTGTCACATAGGTTGTATCTGAACCACATTAAAAGAAAATGTGAGGCCGTAATTTTTTATGAATTTTCTTCCATTAAAATAAATTTTATTAATAGCTTGTATCACATGCAACTCAAAGATAATCTTTCACTACACGAAAAACTAGGATATCATTCATTACACCTGATATAGTGTTTTAACAAAACCATGATATATTATTAATATAATTAAAATGTAAATTTTGTCACCTAGTCATTAAAAATATTGAGATAATATTAATAACTATTTTTTAAATATTATGGATTTATATGATTACAAAAATGATTATAATGTACTTAATTTTTACTAATATCTTTATATGTATCGAAAATATTATTTTCTCAAAAGATATATTTTGGTTTCGTTCTCTGAAAATTAATAAAAAAAATTATGTAAATTTTAGAAAATTTATTTTTATAATTAAATTAAATTTTCAAATCATAATATGAAAATTATTTTAGTGTGAATTTCATAGTTTCTCTAAAATGATTCAATTTTTTATGACTAGAGAAATATAATATGTTTTAATTGAAAACTAATTTTTTTTACTTATTTATAATGATAAATAATATATTTAATTGATTTTAATGTTAAATTATTTCTATTATAAATCCATTAATCTAAAAAATGAAATTAGAAAAAAAATAAAAACAAATTTTGAAATAAAATGTTTTAAACTCTTTAACATTTTCTCTTTAAAACTATTCTTTCTCATTGCGTCTATGAGATAAATTTTAAAATAAAATTTTTCCATCTCTGTGAATTTGATTTTGAAAAATATACTCCATAACTGGAGATACAATTTTTTATTTTATATAATAATTTCAACTAAAACTTTTACCAATATTTATAGGTAATGGTGTAAAATTTAATTACCATGTTCAACATAAAATTGGGTTCACTAGGGGTTAATCTCAAATTATAACCTCATATGTTACTTATACACATGTCCAAAATGATTTATTAGAAATGTTTCTACACGTAAATACCTATGGTTCTCTAATTTTCAATTTTTGACCCTTATGGCGTATGAAAAACGAGGTATCACTCAATTTTTTTAAAAAAGTCCTAGTGTGTCATCTCCCGCACTTATTAAAGGTCACCCAATATCATCGTTTCTTCACATATTAAAATTTTATTAGTCTATCCAATACCTAAAGAAATATCTAATTATCTTCCCTAAACTCATACTATTGGACTTATTTTGGATATAAATTCATCCTATGAATTATTTTAGTTCAAACATATAGAGGATACCTAAAGAAGAGACAATATTCATTACTGAGAATTTTTATTATTATTCTTCTACAACCTTAAATTATTATTTTACCATAATGATATGATATAATTAGGATCTAAAACGTACTGTGATGTTTTTAAGTTAGGTTCAGCACATAAAACCTTCTCCGCTTCTATCACATGGGTAAAAAATCATCATTCGGTTTACGATGGATTACTACCTTGTAAACCAATGTCATTTGTTTCTACATTACCACCTCTGATGGATGGATGTATTGATTTATTTATTTTTTATATATGATATTTATGGAGTCATTATGATTATGGAAATATTATATTTTTATACATTTAACCTCTCCATTTTATGGAAATATGATAATGTTTCTCAAGTGTACAACGAACTACCACCCCGTGAAGTGACGTAATTCATTTTCTCTTTACCTGGAATGCATTAAAGATAGGTTTAATAAAAACGTGTGACCAATAAAACATAAAAAATATTATATACTGGAAATATAAATCATTTATTTTTCATTTTTTCAATCTAACAAAAAAATGGAAACAATTCCCATTCCTACATATTGTCTACCATATCAATGAACATTGTATTTCATTCTCCATAACTAAATTTTATGAATTAATATAAATAAAAATTTAAGGAATAAATATTATATTTATATAAGGGTTAAAATAATTTATATTGTAAATCCATTATAATGTTAGGAGGACCAAAAATAACATGTCAAAATGTACTCAAAAAACAAAGCAGTTATCAAAAGAAATGTGACTTTAACATCAAATTTATAATAAACGGGTTATAAAAGGTCGTAAAAAATAATATATAGTATGATATATATATATATATGAATATATTTATGAAATATATATAAAATAATCTTATTTTTATTTTATATGATGGTTGAAAGAGTGTAAAGAAATTCAATACTTAAGGTGGGGGACTGTTGTATCAAATTTCCATTTTTGAGATATATGTTTTGTTATACACCTACATAATTTTTCAATGTGTGTACATGAAACATTTGGAATGTAGTATCATGAGTTTATTTATCCTCTTTATATTTTAAATTTTCAGTTCATTTTATTCTTTCATGGGGATTATTATTTAAGTTTACCAATGTGGTAATGGGTTTGTGTTAAAATATCTTCATTTACTAGGACTCTTTATGATTATGAATCTAATATTGATATATCATATTATAAATATCTATAATTATAGAGAAATTTACTATACTATGGTTAGTAATGATTTCTTCATGTAATATTACCATTTTTCACTCATTCATACTTAAATTAATTACAAAAATGTTTTTAATAAAATCAGATATTTAATCTCTCTTCGATATGAAATTTTATTTCTTCCAAACCCAAGTTTTCTAAAAATGTTTTAAAATATATTTGTTATTCTATAAATAATTAATTCAATAAATTTCTACAGTTTTTTTACAATTTTTTATAATGAATCTTCATTTCATTTTACAAACAATTCATTCTTGGGGTTTTCAGAAAAATATTAAAGAATATTCATTTTGACATGTATAGTATGAATGGAATTTTCCTACTTCATGACCAATCATTAATTAAGTGACTATTTTATAATTTTTATATATTATTTTTCGAATAAAAGTATTTTTATAATAACATTATGTTTTAGATGGTTTTCTCCATATAGGAATGTATATTTTACTGATGAAATGTTTAAAATGATTGGTCAAAATCATTTGCATCAAATATTAAATCTATTGATGTTACATCTACCTTAATGGGTACATTATCCATGGATTGAATTATTATTATTCATTGAATGATATATGTTTAGGATAGTGTGATTCTTATGAAACCTATTTCTCTTTAATATGTTATATTGCATGAATATTCTAATGAACCTCTCTTATTTTTCATGGGTTTCTCTATCATGAAATTATAAAATTATAATGAGATCATTAACATTTCTATATGTTATGATATGATGAGAATTTATTAATCTAGATTAATTTCATGGGGTATGATATGATGAATATTTCATTACCTTTTAGATCACCTAAATATGGTTTTCATTATGATATTTATTGTACCTATATCTCCATTCAATTAATTCGGTACATATTTATATCTTATGAGATAGATATGACTATAATAATGAGTGAAATCTTTTTAGTATGGGACTTTTTCCACCATTATAGTATTTAGAGTTATCATTGACTACAATTATGGATCAGGTTGTGAACCCATTCCAATATAGTGGCCTTGGTAGGGAGCCTCAACGTTTTTGGTGTTGAATTTATATTCTTATTAATATATAATAAATTTAGGGCCTATGACAATGTTATGGTCTCATGGGTCACACACTTTGATTATTTTATGATTCAAGTCTTATGAACTACCATACTTTATTAAATGATTCAATATAAAGATCATTAATATGTAGGGTATGGTTTTAAAATGTTATGATATTTTCCACATACACTTATGCTCATGGATTGTTTATGTATCACCATTGTTTACCACTACTAAGATTCTTAGATCCCCGTTTGTGGTTTTTTCCTTTACATAGTTTATAAATATATTTATTGTGTATGATATGGATATGATGGGTTATAGTTATAAAGAATGTTGTGGGAAATTATATAACATTTATATGTATCAGTATTTATGTTTCTAGGTATCCAATATCAGAACACTAGTAAAGCCCTCATGCGTTTATTTGTGTAAGGAAATTATTATTCATAAAAATTAATTTAATATATTTGTTTGGTAAACATGGTAAGTATAGGAACTATGTTATGGGTTCACCTTTATAAAATTAGTACTATGTCTACACCTATTTAAATGTTATATTATTTTGGGCTATCATTTTAATATATAGTGTTGGATCTTAACCCATTTAAAAATATTAGGTTTGGTCTCCACACATTTAATAAGGATATAAAATATTTCATACCCTCACTCTTCTGTCGAATGTGTTAAGAGTACACATAGGATCATTTAACATAAACTATTAAAAAATAACATATGGTATTTTTTTATTGCACACACTTCTCACATAGTGGCCTTATAATTTTTTAATAAATTATTTATTCCTCCTATCCATTGAGTTTCACATTACTGTTTCAATACTTTGATTATTTTAAATAATATAAATTTCAACAACCCCTATAATCTCCATATTAGGGTGAAATAAATTTTCATTAGAGTTAGGATATTTAAGGATGGTTTTTTTAATTCATATACCATTAAAATTTTTATAAAAAATCATTTTTTTATATTTTCTGTAGACAAAATTTATCCTTGGCTTAAAAGCATAAGGTAAATATTTGTTTATTAATTAAATATAATCTGGAGGTTGATAATTTTAAAATTATATGACCAATATATTTCAATTTTATTGATTTTAGTTATCGAAAGGACAAAGTAGTGGTTATTTGATGCTTATATTTATCGATTCTTGAAGTATCATTGATAGAACATACAATTTACCCAATGTTTAATATGATACATTTCATGGTAATGAAACTACTAGATATGTTTTTCATAAAAAATATATTAGTTTTATATATTATTATATTTTTATAATTATTTATATCTATATATCGTCATGTATTACTACATCCAAAATTTGGAATAAATAAAAAGTCATCCATTGAGTAAGTAAAAAATTATAGTTAACCACAAATTATACTCATAGGGAAAAATTTAAATAGGTTAAGATATTTTATTATGAAAAGATTTATAATTTTCAAAACTAATTTACTAATACATTGAACTATGGGATAACTCTTTGTGAGGCCATGTAGTGTGAATTGTTGATTAATAGAATAATTTAATGAATACCGAAAAAATTGGATAACAATAAGGTTTTGATTGATGAAATAAATTAATTCACATGATATAATATGGATTATATTATTGAATAATTATTTCATTATGTGATTATGTTATTGAATATTGATAATGAAGTATATGAAAAAAGTTACTTTTAATCCCTCATAACATGTTTCTTCTGATTGTTTTGATCATATGTCATGTTCATATACTTGTTAGAAAGGTGATGATTTAAATCAAATTATGTAGGGAAATAATGAACTTTTGATGAAAATATAGGGTTCCAAAAATACATTTTATAATAATTATAAAATGAAAATTAATATGAATTATAAGAAATAGAGTATTAATTATGGTAATATATGTTTTAAAATCAAGAATATTGGGCATTCAAGATATTAACATCCAAAATGAAATATGGAGTGTAATAATTGAAAAGGGATATGAAAATTTTAAAATAATTATCTGATGGTTAGAGATTCATGGAAAAATAAAACTCATGTTTATAGTATAGAAGTTAGAAGTTTATTGTTAATAATTATCTCACAGATATTGATGAGGGTAAGATCTATTATGATTTTATTTCCACTCAAAATTTTGGTTCTATGAAAATTAAATTTTTAGATAAATTAAATCTATGATGAAAAAATATAAATAAATTGAAATTGTTTTTTAAAAGTACAAAAAAATTATATAAGGATTGTACGAATATTTTTAAAATAAATAATTAAATTTAAAGATAAAAGATTTTATTTGTAAGAAAAATGAAGAGATAAAGGATAAACATAAATTATTAATGGATTATTTATTTAAAATGAAGGGAAATGCTAATAGATTTAAATTTATGGATTGATTAATGATAAAAATATATGATCATTTAAGAAATACAAAAGGAAAATACTAATCTTAAGGATTTAGTATAATGATTAATTAATGCACTATCTTTTTTTTACCATTGTAATTCAAACTCTTGATGTGTCTATCAGACTATATAAAATTTCCAAAATATAATGGAATAGAAACTAACATGTTTGTGATGGTAGATTACCAAAAATTTATAGGAATCAATTTGTTGGCGGTAAAACTCAAGGAATTTCTTATTTTAATTGTTTTTGTTGTATTTTATTTTGTAATTATAAAATCTATTTCACTAAAATGTTTGTTATTACCCTTTTCACAAGAATGAATTTTTTTCCAAATCATCATTCAAATATAAAATGTATATCCCTTTTGTTTTTTGGATTTCTAAAGTTCTTTCTTGTATATAAATGTTACTATTATGGTCTTATTTCCAATATAAGTATATTTTGATTAGAATGTATGCATACCCATTATAGTTTTAGTATATGGTATGTTAGTATGAACATTAAACTGTAAGATGTTTTGTATGGCTAGTGATAAGGTCTTTTTTTTACTTTCTATGTTATTGTAACGTTTATATCTAATAAGTGGGATGTTTTTTTGATTAATTGGTTATATTTTTATATAATTATTAAAATATTACTTATAATATTTTTGTTGGGGAACCATCTATTTTTTTTATACAGGAAAATTTAGCTACTAATCATTGACAATTTAAGTATTCTATATGTTTTGTAATATTTATTGAGGGAATAAGAGAACAATTTTGGTAAGATATTTTCTACTATTTTAATTTTCTTATACCTTTCACCTCTCGGTATTTCTCTTTATCATATTTTTATTGGGATATAATATTTTAAAATTATTATGATAATTTTTTTTCTGATGATGTATATTCATTTTTCATTTATTATTGATAATTTAGAAATTTTAGATTAAATTTTTTAATCTAATAATGATTATTTTACTCTATTATGTTTTTTATTAAATACAAGGACAAATGTAAGATTCTTGATATTATTATTTTTTATTTCATGAATTATGTGGGATTGAAATTATAGAAAATAAATTATTTTTATTCTAAATATGGAATCTATTTTTCAAAAATCTATTCACATCAGTCCAAAATTTAAATTGAAAATTAATCTTAAAGATGAAATGTGAAAGTAGGTTTTAATGAAGTGTATTTAAAAATGAAAAGATTACTTTATGTTAAATCTTGGATTAATAATAAATATTTTAAAAATCTAATTTAATATTTATTTATATGTAATCAATAAATTTATTTTAAATAATTAATTTTTAGTGACTAATTTAATTAATCAATACAAAGAAACAATATGAACATTAAAATAGTTTTTTTGGAAAATATTGTTTTTTAACCAAAAACTACCAATTGCTAAAATAGAAAATGATCCAGATTCAAAAGAAATTAGGTCGGTTAAATATAATTAAATAATACTTATATTTATTGAAATAATTTTCAATATATTATGGCACCTAAATTTCCAAATTTATTGCAAATAAATGACATTTAAAAAAAAATATGTTTTGCTATAAACTGACAAAATCTATGTTTTCCAAAAAATTACATTGTTTTACGATAAGTAAATTTTGAAAGGATAATTTAATCTGATAATTTATTTTTTAAAATTATATTATCATTGACTTCCAAAATTTATTTATTGTATTTTATCATGAAATTACATAAAAATCATTTTTGAGGAAAAATAATTCTTCATAAAATAAAATTACTTTATTAAATAATTGACTGATTATTTTTTAAAAAATTAGGAATAGTTTAAATTTTGATTGATATATATATAGATTTAATAAATTATTTAATACTATTCATACATGAAAATTATATTGCAATTTTAGAAGATATATATATTGGGGTTCATTTTACCTCAGTTTGGTTTGTTGAATACGCTATCAAACATGGCTTTCTTTTCTAAAATCACATAATGTTATAAACTCCCACCCCCTAATAAGATTTTATCCTCCTAATTTATACATTATATAACATATATAAGGGTATAAATTTGAGAAAACGTTTTTAATGAACGCATAATCAAAATATTTAATAAAATATTCTCTTGATTAGTGGGAAAAAGTATGTGCAAAGGTCTCCTATATTAACACATATATGGTTTACAAATATGATATCATAAGTGGTAATTTAAGATTTCTAAATTTATGAAAATATTAATATAATAGAAGAGAGTAAAATAGATCATTTATCTTATAAAAGATAATGATCAATAAAATTTTAAGGACCTCAAAACCATAAATTAGAAATGAGTGAAAAGACATTTGTTTCATAAAAAATGCATGTACTAAGATACCAATTTTGACAAAATATACTTATACTATATTTTAGGAGTTAATTCACAATCTAGACTGAAAAATTAGTGAAATATACTTACTTTACATGTATAATTTATTCTTTTATCCAATTTACAAATCAATCACATCTTTCTCTCCAAATGGTGAGTATTAAAGAAGAATTTTTCATTCCTGAAGAAATAGAACCTACATTAAAAGACCAAATATCTAAAAAGTGATTAATAAATCTATTTCAAATATATTTAAGCATAAATGAAATCCATAATCTTTGGAACATGGTATGATAATTCTTAGAAACATCTATAAGATGAAATAACACATTAATAATACAATTAAATACTAATACACCAAGATAAAAATATATAATTCCATAAATAAATAACTATATATCACAGATAACCCTACTAATAACATAATTAAATAGTGCTATAATCACAAAGGTTATCTCTTACAATTTATCTTACAATAAAATCTATATATCATTCTGCTTTTGAAAAAAATTTAATCACATAATCACCAAATCAATTTTCAATTTCGTGGTTATATATATGATGAAAATTGTGTTCCCATAGTTACCTTAATAACCAAGATAATAAAAAAACTAATGTTTATCAATATCTTTAAACTTATTCCCATAAATATTAAATGAATACATCACATTATACCAATTCTTTACAAATAATTTAACGAAATAATGTGCCTCCTAAAATTTCCTTAATCACTTCAAGATATAATTTCTTAAAACCTAAAAAAGGATTCTAAAACATTAGAAATATGATCATACTAAATCTTATAGACCAATGATGGTATTAATGACTATTAAGATAACCTCACATGAAAATAAAATAATATGAAAATTTTATCTAAACATTTCCTATATTAAAAACTATAATAGCTTGGAACCCACACTCCAAAATCATGTGCAGAAATCAGAAACATTAATTTTTTTACTTGTTTCCAGCAAAGGTGACCCAATTTTTTTCCTCCAAGACAGTAAATATAAGAAAACATTATATATGGGATCAATTACATTATAAATGACATTTGGGGTCTATATTTTTATAGATATGTGGAAAAATATTAAAAAATACCCCAGAATTCAATAGAGTATCATTCCAACTATACCCATCTTTTCAAATTTCGTATTTGTCATGACCCAACCCCCAGGTCCCATGACGCAACAGAACCAAGCCTTCCATCCATAGCCCAGAGGCTAGAAACTAGCTCAAAATATGTATTTCCCAAAAGCGGAAGTCATTTCCCTTTAAACCTATACACACGCACAATGCTCAAGTTATGTAATGTAAATACAATGTAATTCACAATTTTCAATGATAGAACTATAGAGAGTAAAATATAAACAAAAAAGTAAAGAGGGGCCAGAATAAAAGCCCAAATCCATAAAGGAATTTACAGCTACCACAGTTCATCTGTTCAAACCCTACCTCAAGGGTAGTAGTAGGGTAGCTATCTATAGACGTAAAATTATGACTTTTCTGTCTCATCTCACAAAGAACAACCTCTCCCTAGACCACCAAGGTCTCCATCGATGAATCGATCACCTGTAAGAGAGAAATCATTTTGGGGAGAAGCCTATGTAGTGGTGAGTAACACGATACTCAGTAGAGACCCCAAACCATAAAGGAATTTACAAAAAGTAGGACCACCCATAAATATCACACACAAAATCACACAACAATGATAGCTCACAATAAGTATAAACGTATGTAAAGAAAGTAATATTATCAGTTATATAAATGATTCATATTGTAATACTAAGGGAATAATCCTTGAGGATCCGCTAAGGTCTTCCCAGCTACTAATAAACTAATGTCTTCTTGGATACTGGACAACTAATGCCGACTAGTCTACTGGACCACTGAGGTATTCTTATCTACTGAACAACTGAGGTACACTTGTCTTCGAGACCATTGTGGTCCGCTCATCCATTGGAAAACAGAGGTCTGCTCGTCTGTTAGTCCACTAAAGTTCTCTCATCCCATGAACCAATGTGGTATTCTCGTTTGTTGAACCATTGAGGCATACTTGTCTGCTAGACCAATGAGGAAGACTCTTCTGTTGGTCCTCTATGGTAGGATCGTCTTTCAAACCACGAAGGTATGCTAATATGTAGGAATATTGAGGTCTACTCATATGCTAAACCATGGATGTAAACTCATATGTTACGCCAATGAGGTATGCTCATTTGTTAGACCACTGAGCTATGCTCTTCATATCCTAAGGTTCACAGCTAGCCCTAAGAATCACGCTCTCCAATGCACTTCATTCTAGGAGAATATACTCCTCAAGCCATCAGTCTTATTTCAACTACTTTGGAGTCTCAATTAGTGAATTCCTGAAGTAACTTTTTATTGTGAGGTTCAGAAATCCATAGATATTACATCAATCGTACATCCAGTATGAAAGATATTGGTGTTTTAGTAAATAGGTACCAGTTGCATCGAGTCCCTGTTCAACTTGGCTAGACCGACCAGAAAAACCTGGAACGGGGGCCCTGTATGGCCCGACCCTTTTTGTCATACACGACCGGACCCATTTGGTACTGGTCTGACCCAGTCCGATCTAGAACAATGGTCAATACCATTGGTATTTGCTAGAATTTTCCTAGTTCTGTCACATTTCTAGCCCGCCAGGTTTCCCAGTGACCTGGTCCGTCCTCTCTGGCCCGATCCGACTCAACCTGAGCAGTACTGCCTAGACTGTCCCCCCAATGACACAGTTTAGTTCTCCAACCCAACCCGCTTCACTTGGACTATTTTCTCAATGCTCATATGTTGGGTGCCATATGGTTCGCTCGATCAGGCAGACCTTTTCCTCCGCAAGACCCGTGGGTCCAACTCACCACTGTAGTCCGCTAACCATTTCTTGAAACTCAATGTGGTCGGGTGGCCAAATCCTTCTACATCAAGTCATTGTCCTCTATTCTAGTGTCCACTCTCTTCACCACATATCAATTCAAGTATGTGGCCTCCAGCATGAAGTCACAGCCTGGTGCTGCCGCCACGGCTGGGTTCGTAGTCCGCCTGGCTATGACCCTTTTATATGGAATCTCTATGGTTAATTTTATTTTGACTGTTGTTCCACGAATAATGGGAAAATTGCAAAAGGAAAATGGGGAAGGAGTAACACATATGAGAATCCAAAGAATGATATGTGTCTTTTTAATGTTTACCCAGATGATTTCTTGCTAACATGATCATAAATAATCAATAATAGGATATAATAATCACTATGGTAAATGTACCCTATATCCTGCATCATTAACTTTACCACATGATCAATCGATATATAGGTTACATTTTTCGTGAGTTAACATACATTAATCCATTGAAAGATAGAATGGTGAAAAGAAATTTACACCAAAAAACATCAAAACCCTACCTGATTTAATGTCCTGGTTCTGCAAGCCGTCCAGGGGTGCCCCATACTCAGTTGGTCACATGGCCTCAATCGAATTTCCCAAAACTCCAGAGGTAGCTAACTAGTAGCAAGGGCCTTGGCTGTTAATGTGGGGAAACTATTTGCTCATTGGAAGAGTAACTGAGTGGAAATAAATAGATTCAATATCAGAATCATTAATAACATTCAATAAGTATACAACAGAAGTAATAAACAACTAGAGCACACATATATAAATGTTTCATGATATGTATGTCTAGGAAAGTAGCCAAACCAGTCAGAATGCTGGAAAAAAGTACTAAACTGATGTACAAGGAAACAAAATAGACTCCAGCAATATCGCAAGCCTTAGCTTGGTCTCATGCTCTAAAACTCCAAAGCAATCAAGTACCAGATATAGAAAGGTGATTTCCATTATCTAGACCTATAACAAAATAATCTGTTTGGTCCCAAAAGCATGATCAAAATGGGGTGTGAGAAGAATCCTAGTAGGAAACCACCAAAATATCTTTTCCTAATAGTTTGTTAATATATATGGTAGGCAATATGAAAAATTTATCAACAAATAAGTAAGTACTCAAAAGTAAACAATCCAAAAATTTCAATTACATCCATTTTCATTTATTAGATTAGAAACACACAACCATAAATAACCCTCAGAGAAGAACTCATAGCCTATCCCCTCTAGTTAAACCAATCAGTCACAAGAAACCCTCTAGGATATAATCACAGTATAACCCCTCTGGTTCAGCTTTTGAAAATTCTCCCTGATGCAGCACTCACTGTCAATTCCCCATGTGGTCTCGTATTGGTAACTATAGATACTCTAAGAAAGCACTGAACATCCAGTTCCACCTCTAGTCTCCCAATGTGGGACTATAGACATTATAATGAGTACAAAGTCAATCCACACTATGGTCTCACTATGTAAAAGTAAACAGACACTCTGGAAAATCCCTCAACGCCCATTCTTCATATTTGCTACTACATTAGGTTCCCACAGCACTGTGTAAGTCAATAATACACAAATGATAAAATGAAATCCAAAGTAAACCTCATGAACTACTTGTCTAATAGTCTATAGCATATCACATCATGTAAGATAAAATCACTCCATCCTATTAATACTGGGCATGGAAACATAACAGCCTAATAGGCAAAGCTAGAAAAAATGGTAAAAATGAGGAAATCATTGGTAAAACATCAATATTGATGTAAAATAACCCTATTTACAATCATAAATCTTCTACACAAGCACACATGGAATAGCAGGAAATAATAGGGCTAATAACCAAAATCACGCCATACCCCAAACAAGGGTATTGGACCCTTTTGCATATATAACTCAAAAACTAACTACAGAAAGGAAAAAACCACCTACCTCAGCATTGTACGATCGATATACATTATCCTCAGGTCTTGAATCACCCTAGAATATTGTAGATATACAAAAATGCTAAAACGTTCAATAGAGGATAACTCACGAATGAAGAGAAATTTGGAAACGAGGCTCTATAAGAAGGAAAAAATTACCATGGTGATTCCAACGCAATTGACGATGATCGTTTCAGAGAAAGGATGGTGAGTCAGGGGATCAGAGAAGAATTAGTGGTCTTGTTCCCTCCTTGACAATACATACCTAGAAGAAGTGTGTTTTGTCAATTAGATGTGACCCCAGTCTATTTAATGAAAAAAGGAAAGTACATAGCATGTCATTTAAAATAACACAGTGTGTACCTGCCTTTATCGAGCCCTGCTTTATCCAGTCTCCATGTCACCCCACATGTCCCTGTTTTCATCCGTTACATGTTCAAAACACGGTAATCTACGGAAACCAAGTACATGGAATGTACTTATAAGTACATGGCATGTACTACTAATATTTCCAAAAACACCTTTTTTCCTCCAAAACAACCAGAAAAGAAGCCATGCATGAAAGGAAGATCCAGGTTCTTACAATCATCCCCCATAAATAAATTTTTCCCTGAATTTCCCTACCTAGGTGGTGTAGAATAAGAAACCACAAATAGCACCGGCACTATGGATGTACATCAGCCTCCCTCTCCCAAGTCTCCTCATGTACTCGCTCGTGTTCCCATAGCACTCGTACCATAGGAAGAGACCGGCCACAGAGAACCATCGCATTGCGATCAACAATCTAGATAGGATGCTCCTCGAACGATGTCTCCACCTCTAACTCAAAAAATTTTGGTTTAAATACATGAGATGGGTCTAAGAGATAAGGTCGTAGCTATGAAAAGTGATAGACAATGTGAAAGACTTCATGTATATCCTGGTACCTCTGATGTAACTGTAACAAATAGGCAACTGGCCCAACCCTTTCCAAAATCTCGAATGGTCTAACTTACCTCGGTGAAAGCATACCATGTATTCTAATCCTCATGTGTCCCATCATGGCTTTATCACATAGAAAAAAAAATAACTGACCCCAAACTCCAAATTTCATCTAGTTTGATTGGCATAAGACTTTTTTCTTGACTGTGCAGTAGCTATCCTCCTCTAAGTCATCTCTATATTCCCTGTGGTCTCTTTGACAAGATGAGGTCCCAGCATCGCTACCTCTCTTGATTCTAGCCATCATAGGGGAGATCAACATGGCCTACCATAAATATACTAATAAGGTTCCATATGAATAGTTTCATGAAAATTATTATTGTAGGAAAACCCCACTACAGGTATCTGCTTCTACCAAGAACAACCAAAATCTAGGACGCATGCTTGAAGCATGCCCTAATGCACCTGAATCGTATGCTTGGATTGGCCATCTGTCTGGGGATGGTAAGTCGTACATAAAATTACCTATTTCCCCCAAAGACTTCTGTATTCCCTGCCAAACTAGAGAAGTAAAAGGTGCATCCCTTTCTGAAAAAATGGAGTGGGGAACTCCATGTAAACATATAATCACCCAGACGTATATCCTTCCCAACACATCAACACTGAAGGTCTCCTTAATCATGATAAATTGAGCAGATTTTGGAAGTCATTCAATAAAAACCCACAATACATCATTCCCTCGAGGTGACCTCAGTTAACCTTTCACAAAGACCATCGTGAAATCATTTCACTTCCACTTGAGAATGGGTAACAACTGAAAAATCCATACTGGTCATTAATGCTCTTACATCACCTATTGAAAGGTGGAACACCTCATAAAAAACCAACAACATATCTCTTCATACCTGGCCACCAATACTGACTGTGCTGATCACGATACGTCTTGGTGACACTAGGAAGAAATACCCAAACTCAAGAATGGTTTTCCTTCATCAGATCCTCATGTATGTCTGTTGATTCCCATAAACATCCATGAAAATGCAAGATATCATCCTCTGTTATGGTTTATTCATGAATACAGTCCTCTCTTGACACACTCTCTTATAGGAAGAGGTCTTCATAATCTGATAGTTACCTTAGTTTCACTCGATGAAGTAGAGTATTGGGTATATCTATAGAAGAAAGAAATGGTTTCCCCTATCTACCGTGCACCTAAAAATGCATCTCAGAGAACAGAGACATAATATTCAAATCACTGTTGGCCTCCCGAACATTTTTTATTTGAGTACTCCAACTCAAATCATCGACCACAGTGTTGCCTTTCTGAGGCATATAGGCAAGATCAATGTCAAAGAACAGAATTCACTCAACCAAACATCGCTGTTTAAGTTTTATATTACACTGGGTGAAGATATACTTGAGACTTTTTGGGATGGTGAAAACCGAAAAATTCACTCCCATCAGATAATGTCTCCAATAGCATAAAACATGAACAACTGCAGCCAACTAAAGATTGTGTGTTGTGCAAATCCTATCATGTGGCCTCAAATTTAGATACCCATATGGAATGACTCCTTATCCCTACCTAAGAAATCATCAAAAATCGATACCTGATGCATCCGAGTAAATAGAATAGCTCTTGACTGACTCTGAAAAAACTAGTATCAGTACTGATGTCAACCTACCTTTCTGTGCCTGAAAGGATATCTCACAAAAATCTGTCCACAAAAACATCACACCCTTCTTATCCAGGACCATTAGTGGCGCTGCTAAGCACGGAAAGTATTTTATGAAACACCATTAGTATCCATCATTCCCTAGAAAACATCATACTTCAAAGATGTTCTTCGGCTGCTCCCTGTAAACTACTTCTATCTCTTTCTTTGTGTCTAAAGACATTCCTGTTTCTGAGATAACATGCCCCAAGAAGTGAATTTGGTCCATCCAAAAGTGGATTTTTGAGATCTTGTCATATAACCTATGCTCCCTTAGTTTATTCAAAATCGTATCAAGATGTGTGTCATGGTCATGTCGAGTGTGAGAGTACACCAAGATATCATCCACGAATACTGTCCTGAAAGAATCAAAGTCTAGATGGAATACATGGTTCATCAGTTCCAAAAAATTGAGGGCGCATTCGTGAGACCGAAGGGCATAACCACATAATCGTATGGACTATACCTGCTCTAGAAGGCTGTAAGTGGTATATCAGATGGTCTGACGCACAACTGATGATATCTAGATATCATGTCAATATTAGAGAAAATAAGGTATCCACGAAGCTGATCAAAGAGATCACCAATCCTTAGAAAGGGATATCGGTTCATGATCCTCAACTGGTTCATCTTCCGATAATCTGCAAAATGTCGGAGTGTACAATTAGTCTTCTTTACAAACAGGATAGTAGAACCCCAACGAGATGTATTGGGTTAGATGAACCCCTTTTCCTGCAACTCCTCCATATTCTTCTTGAACTCATGTAACTCTGTTGTAGCCATATTATAATGAGCATTGGACACCGATTCCACTTTTGGAATGTTCTGAATAGAAAATTATACCAATCACTATGGAAGAAAACATGAAAATTCTTCTAGAAAGTCATCTCGGAAATGATCCACTGCTAGAGGAAAGTCCAACTGCAATGTCCACTAGTCATTTAGATATAGACTAACAAGCTAAGTTGTAACTCCTCCCAACCCATGATGCTTGGGTCCTTATTTTCTCACCTGGACATCCCATTCACCCTTATGTAAGAAGAAAATTCCTTCGCGTGAATTTAAACTCACCCTACGATGATAGTAGTCGACAATGTCTGGATAGGGAACCGAACATACCATCTCGAGAATGAAACCATACCCAATCATCTCTATGATATAGAGGTCCCATAGAAAGTGACACACACCAATGTCAAGTGGTCACTCTTTTCCCAGATGTACAATAGTCATTCTTGTCCCCAACGGAGTGTCCATAATGAAGACATCAAAAGAAGTAATGATATAGAGCCCAAGTCTATCCAAAACAAACACATATATGAAACTATGGGAAGCCCCTGTATCAAAAATTAGAGAAGTTAAAACTGAGAAAACTAGGATTTTACCTAAAACTATAGAGGGTTTGGGATCCTAATCGTGTAGGGTCTACTCCACTGCAAATCTATGTCTTTTATGATAGCCTAGTGACCCTACATGACCATCTTGAACCAATCCATCCTGTTGTTGCTAGAGGCCAGGTGTATGGATGCCACGGTCGGGACATCCTCCTCAACGTGAATAGCTGGATGCACTCCAGTTCCGAGACAGGTGAAAAACTTGTGGCTCTGCTCTTGAACAGGGAGTCATTGAAGAACATCTATCACCAGTTTCTAGTTTGAAAAACTGACAGAACCGCTGATGATGGCCCATCTTGCCGCATGATTGGCACTCCGCTAGGTCTCTCGGGAAATGTGGCTTCATATTCCTTCTCTTCCTGCATTGGTAGTACACCACCTGGATCCTAGAAGAAGTATCTCTTCTACAACGATCATTGTATGTAAACTCCCTACGGTGCTTCCGGTTGTCATCAAGAGGGGTACCAACTCCAGATTCCAAGACTCCCTAGCTGATAGCTCCAGAATCCATCAGATTTCACTCTGTGATCAGCGCCAGGTTGACTATAGTGGCGAAGGAAGACAACCTGAAGATGTTCACCTAAGATTAAATGTCGTTCCTAAGACCATCATCAAACATCCATGCCATAAATAACTCACCACCTCTGGAATTGGTTTGAATCAATGCAGCTTGGTGAAGTGAGAAGAATACTCCAACACTGAAAGCATACCCTACTCCAGACTCATGAAATCATGGGATTGATCATCCCTCAAGTTCTTTCGGTAGAAATAATCATAGAATTCAAGCTGACACACCTCCAAAGCCATACCCTGATGTTGTCCCACCTATGAGATCACATCCCACCATCTCTTGGTAGTGTCACAAAGCGTATACGTACTGAGAATCACCCTCTTCTCTAGAGGAATCTCCTGATGCTCGATGATAGATAACATGGCTTCTAAACATGACTCTTAGCCTATGGTCCTCCTTCCCCTAAGAAGGTGGGAGGATGCTGCTATTGAAAATGTCGGGTCTGCTCTTCCATAAATGGTGCAAGATGTGGTACTCCTTGGTAGGTCTGCATGGACCTCGTGAATCCCTCTAGGAACTGTACATCAGCACATGCAATCAAGATAATGGCTAATTCCCAGACAGGCACAACTAAATGTTCTATTGGTGTTCCCTGATCATCCATATCCATTATCTGATCATTTCCCTATAAGTGTCATACAACCAGACGATGTCTTGGTGGCATGACTCAGTAGGGTCAATCACACACATTAGACTAACATTATCAAGGACTGAAACTTATACGTGTAAGAAGGGAATAGGATAAGGAAAGCATGCAAGATTTTTAAAACAGGGATGCATGACGTGTTCCTTTATGCCATCACATGGGCATGTACTCTTGAAAACTCTTGTCATTTAACACCCCATACACATGGCGTATTTCTCGAAAACACGGTGTGTACTTGAATCATGTTCCCCTATTCTAGTTCTTATACATGACTAACCCACTCAGTTCCCCTAGAACGAGAATGAATGGTGTGTCTATCCTAGGCACGATGTTTACTAGACAAACATCATGGACATGTGTATTTATTCAATGGTCTGATTACACAGGTGACTCTACACCACATGTTTATTCTAGAAATGTCATGTACTAAATACCCAATATCCACCCGTGTCATTGGCCACATGGCAGGACACATAGTATGTACACATGGTATTTACGTCTGGTACACATCATGTTCCACCAATGATTTCCCAACCCCGTGTCTTTTCCCACACACCTAGTAACAATGTTATAAACTACACATCATGTACTTAAGAAAAATGGTTCCTTCCTGAATAGAAGGATACATGGTGTGTATTTATCATTACACACCATGTATTCTAGGTTTTTCTAGACAGTAAGTCTCATAAACTACTCCCAAACACATAAAAAAACTAAAATTAACATTAAAGAGACAAATTTTCATCCATGAGGGCACATAATTCTCATGAATGAAAGCATCACATCTTATACATGTCATGTACAAGTATAAAAATTCAATGATCCACCAAATTTCGAACCATAAGGTCAAATAACACCTCAAGAACCAATGTTTGGTGTTCATTAAAACTAAACCTTGCACAATTCAATATCCTATCAAAAAGAAGGCATTTTATCAAGGAATATATCACAATAGCATGCATTTCTATAATAACATCTATGACAACAACATGAAATCAGTAATGCACCCTAAATGGCATGAAGATAATGCATTACATGTGACCTCTAACATGTGCCTATATGTTGCATGAGATGGAATACCCTCATCTCATCGGGTGAAATAGAAATAGAACCTCAATAATATCAACACTAATGGTACAAAACCTGTGGATCAACCAATAGTGAAATCATATCAACTATAATATTTGAAAAACTGAAAAAACATTGCAATAAACGAGGTAAGCTGGCTTTTCCCTATACATGGGTTAGCTACTCTTGGGAAAAGCTTATTACCAAGTACCTTTTACTTCATATCCCTGACTTTAGGATCAAAAAAGTAAGTCAAGAAGAAAATTATAACGTTGATACCACTTTGTAACATCCGAGTTCTGGAAGTCTCCTAAGGGTGCCCCGTACCTGGTTAGTCCCATCGCCTCAAGAACATTTATCCAAATGTGAAAGGTTTCGGACTAGCAGCGTGGGACATGGGTGTGATACTGGAGAAACTATACCCTCATTGGAAGAGTAACATAGTGGAAATAACTAGATATAATAAAGGAAGCAGTAATAACATGCAAGAAGTAAACATCGGAAGTAATATACAACTACAACACACATATATAAATTATGCATCATTCATATGTCTAGGAATGTAGCCCAACAAGCCACAATGCTAGAATACAATAATATACCGATGTAAAAGGAAAACAAATAGATCCCAGCAGCATTGAAAGCCCCAGCATGGTCCCATGCTCTCCAACTCCACAACAATCATGTACTTGATGTAGAAGGACACTTGCCTTTATCTAGACCTGAAACAATGTATTTTTTGGCCACAAATTCATAACCCAAACAGGGTGTGAGATGAATATCAGGAGGAAACCACCCAAAGTTCTTTGCCTAACAGTCAGTGAATATATATGGGAGGAAATATACATATGGAATCAATAAACAAGGAAGTACTCAAACGTAAAAAATCATACAATTTCAATTACATCCATTTTCATTTATTAGTTAAGAAACTATAAATCACAAGTCTCCCTATCGTGAGTACTCATAGCCTAACCCCTATAGATGAACCAATCAAATAGAAGAAAACCTCTCGGAACTACTCATAGTATAACACCTCTATATTAGCTTTTGAAAATACTCTATATGGTAGAACTCACCCTCAATTCCCCTTGTGGTCTTATATCGGTAACAATAGACACTCTGAGGAATCACTGAACGTCAAATTCTCCCTGTGGTCTTGCAACGAGGGACTACAGATTCTCTAAGGGAAAAACAATTGAATCCCCCCTATGGTCTCATAAGGTAAAAGTAAATAGAGACTCTAGAGAAGCCCTAAATATCCATTCTCCCTATGGTCTCTTACACCAGGTTCCCGCAACCCTATGTAAGTCAATCGTTCACAAATGATAAAAATGCATCCAAAGTAAACCTCATAAACTACTTGTCTAAAAGTGTACAACATATCACAACATTTCAGATAAAAACACTCCATCTTATTAATACTAGGCACAGATACATAACATCCTATCAAGTGACACTAGACCAAATGGTCAAAATCAAGAAACAAGGGTAACACGTCCATAACAAGGTAAAATTACCCTATATATAATTATAAATCTTATAAAAAGGTAAAAAAGTCATATAAGGCAATAACATGGCAAATAATCATAAACATGCAATATCCAGAACAAGGGTATTGGGAACTTTTTCATATATATATAACTAATAGAATAACTACTGAAAGGCACAAACCACCTACCTCAGCATTGTACGATATATAATCATGAACCTTTGACCTTGAATCTCCCTAGAGCACTGTAGATCTACAAAAATTTTACAACTGTTCAACCAAAGAAAACTCACGAAATAAGAGAAATAAGGAAACTAGGCTATAAAAGAAAGAAAATCTTATAGTGGCGATTCAAACACAATCGATGATGGTCGATTCGGAGAACGGATGGCGAGACAGCGGATCGGAGAAGAATCTGTGGTCTCATTCACTCATGGACAAGATAAACCATGAATATGGGTGTCCTATTGATTAGATGTGACCCGAGTCCTTTTAATGAAAAAAAATTAAACGAAATGTTTATTAAAAGTACGCGGTGTGTAGTTGCCTTTACATAGCCCCGCTTTATGAGGTCTCCAAGTCACCCCACATGGCCATGTGTTCATCCTTTACATGACCAAAACACGTCTATCCATCGTAATAGAGTACAAAGCGTGTACTTATAAGTACACGATGTGTACTCCTAAAATTTCCAGAAACTCCCCTTTTTCTCAAAAAACAACTAGAAAGGAATACATACCTAAAAGAAAGATCTTGGTTCATACACTCGAGATAGAATTATTGGTTAATGAATAATGGAATCACATGCCACCATTATTCATTATTGATATGTATCCCACTATTTCTAGTGATTATTATAAGGGTGTAAGAAGGTTTTTTCGACATTATTCATTCATTGTCGGCACCCACCAAATCCTTAGAGCAATTCTGGGACTATGCCAACAATTCAGAATTGATTTTTTGGCTCTTAATTAGTGAAATGATGATTAGAATTTATGTTTTGCTACATTTTAGAGTCATTAAACTGATTTATTAATGAGGTTAATTAATGATATTCATTAATGAGATTAATTTTCACCTCCTTAATGAACCACATCGCAGATGTGGAACTTCATAATGATGAAGAAAACAAATAAAATAACTTTTCAACTTATTTTATTTTTCTTCAAAAATGTCCGAAAAAAAACATTCACCCCTGACATGTGTTGGTCAAGGTTACACTCCACCTAAGAGAAGCACGCCCTCAAAATCACAATGTTACTCTCATATCTCTAATCGGAGTCACCGTTTAAAAATTCTACGGATTTGAAAATAAAACAATGATTATTCAAATATTTCATTTATGGCCAAAAACTACATCCCATAGATGGCCTACAGCGACCAATGATTGTTCCTTTTTAGGTTAATCGTGATGCTCTGAGGTCAACCTTGCCCTCATATTTTTTATCCGATAACCGTTTTAAAATATATAAAAACACACTCGCACGTCTATTTAATAAACAATAAAAATAGTTCAAAAATCCATTACTGCCACTCTAGGACTCAGAATTACATGCTGTATCACATCTTGGTTTTTAAACAATCCCATTTAGTTTCAAAAAAAAATCTTGTAATTCTAGGTTATTTCAATATTAGGTCATTAGTGTCATCAATAAGATAATTATTCTAGAAACAATTCATTAATCATTGTTTTTAATATCCATAAAAATTGTAATGTAAGATGGGTGATCTCAGATGATCAATAAAGGTAAATTTAAGAATTAATAATTGAATGTTATCAAAGAGAATAAAAAATGAATAAGGGTTTTGTGACATAATTAGAGTATATGAGAGTGTCATAAAAGTACTCCTACCCTTCAATAACTAACTCATCAATCATGAAGCATGACATAATGCTTTAACTAAAGAAATAGTCATAAGTATCAATAATCAAGATCCATGTGGTATCAATATTTATCTAATGAATCATTAAAGAACAAGGATAGCATAGAAAAATATATTGGTTTCTTGTGAAATTATCATTATATTACCCCTAAAAACCCAAACTGAAAACTTATAGGACCATTAAAAATTGAATAGTCATATGATCAACTTCCTTTCCTAATGAATTAGAGTGTAATCTGGGCATAATCATCAAATAAGATATATCAGTCTAATGGGGTTCGATCTAGGATCACACATCATATATGAAATGTCTATGATCCAAAACAAAAAAAAGTACATAGATATTTCATTTTATCATAAAAAACATAAAAAAAATTATTACATTCATAACTAGACAAATCCATGTAAAAGGAATTATATCTATAAAAATACCTTGGAAACATGATTAAATCTGGGAGAATAAATGGGTTCCATAATAATCACTTCAAAACATGATTAATACAAGGAAGAGAAATGGTTTCCATAAAAATTTATTTCAAACAATCATAGGCCATCCAGAGAATGAATGGTGATGGTATCACTAAATATATCCCCATTGGTGGTTAGGTAACAAAAAGGGTTGTTGACATTGATGTATGGAAATAAAATTAAATTATAATTAAATACATTTTTAGGAAAATAACCTTTTATTTTTTTAAAATAAAAATTATTTAATGAAAACACCAAAAATTATTGAAAAATAGGTTTCCTTGAAAAAATATTTTAAACATATATTTTATGCTTTAAAATCATTTAACAAATTTCATGTGGAAAATTTCATTTTCATTTTGGAACACATTTTTTTAAAATATAAAATATACTGGAAAATTATTTCCCTTTAGAATATGCTTGAAAACGTTTTATTGATGATTCAAAGAAAATGAGTTTCATGAAAGTGGTAAATTACATTAATTATACACATGTTAAAAAATGATTCCATTCACATTTAAAAAAAATTAAAATAGGTATTGTTTGTAAAATTACATGACGGTTATTTTCAAAACATTTTATAAAAACAAAAATATTGGTAAAAATATAATTAATAAATGATTTCAATATTTATTAAAAAATTAAAACATTTTTAAAAATATTTGTCTCTGAATAAAAGGATCTTCCAAGAAAGAGAGAAATAAATATGGGTTGTCACGACCCGACCCTACCCAGGCTCGAGCCCCAACTACCCCAAGCCCGCCTCCATAGGCTAGGAGCTGGCGACCAATGACGAAGGCTCAATAACTCAGGGAGGCCTTTGCCTAAGTACCTGTACACACACACACAGCACACTCAATGCAACCGTCCAGAGTAAAAGAAGAGACAACCAGATTAAAAGAATAACTACTATAAATAAACCATAGAGTGCATCGACCACTACAAGATTCAAGTAAAGTGCTGAAAAGGGAAAAGGGGAAAAACACGCGCCCAACATTAAAAGGTGCCACAACCCGGAAACAGGTAAAAAAATAAACAGCTGACGTGTCTGCCACCTCGAACCCGACCACGACCACCGCACGCGATCCAAGCTCCCAAGCTCCTACGCTCCACCGAAGTCACGCTCCACCTGTCTGTTGTCTGCAAGGGCACACCAAGTGCGGGCAAAGCCTAAGCAGGGGTGAGTATAAAAATACTCAGTAGGATACCCCAAAGGCTCGAGGGAGCAACAAAAGGAGGTATCGAAGGGTGAGCAGTAGAGCGAACAGAAATGTAAAGGAGTACAACAGAGAGTGCAGTAAAGAGTCCAGCTCAACCCAACAAGAGGAAAGAAGGTAGACTCATCCAGACACAAGGATCTGGAAATGGTGAGAAGATGAACTTCTCGTCGAGTCTTTGCTACTTATAGTAGGAGAGTAGACTCGTCCAACCATGAGAAGCTAGACACGGAAAGCACGTGGCATACCCCGCGCGTCTTCGCCCCTCCTGGAAGGAGAGTAGCCAAAACCAAGAAGTGGGTACTAGAGAAAGGTATATACCATCCCATATGCTCAACAAGAAGCCCGAACAAACTCGTAAGGGGATCTCCATCCTGTAGCTCAGCCCAAGAAAGAGTATCCAACAGTCCCAGAAGTAACACCATCGATGCCCAGCATCCCGCACGTTTGCCCCGAACCGCAAGCCAAGGGGATCAATCACCACACCTCAACACTATCCGCTTTGGTCGGCACTGACTCGCATGCACGGTTTTATGTCGCGTCACAAGGACACATCTCGGTGGGGGAAAGTGCTCGCCGTACTTGAGAGTTCTGGGGGAACGTCAACCACAACTCGTCACTGCCCCGTAGTCGAGAAATCTGCCTAAAGTCGATAGGCGAACCCCTGCCCAGCCCCGCTAGAGGATCCCTGGAAGTCAACAAGTTCCCACTAAAGGGATACCCGGAAATTCGACGGGTGCCTCACTGCCCAGTCCCGTAACAGGGTAGTCCACTGGAGGGCGACCTGGCTAAAGTCGGTGATGGGACCCATGCCCACCCCCGCTGGAGGAAACCCGGCATCGGGGACCACTGCCCAGCCCAGCTGGAGGTAAGCACGGTATCTGGGAACACTACCCATCCCAGATGGAGGTAAGCCTGGCATCGGGGACCACTGCCCAGCCCAGCTGGAGGTAAGCCCGGAACTGCTCTGGCCATCCCTGCTGGATGGTACTGCTCGGTAAACACCGCTGTACTGGCCATCCCTGCTGGATGGTAACCCACTGGCGAGCCCCGCTCGAAATAACCTCAGCCCTACTGGAAACAACCTCAGCCCTGCTGGAAACAACCTCAGCCCTGCTGGAAACAACCTTAGCCCTGCTGGAACAAACTCAGCCCTGCTGGAATAACCTCATGGGTAGAGGATTGGTGCCCGCGTAAAGTGTTGGTCACACCGAAACCACAAGCTCTACCAGGTAACACGGAACAACGGGAGAAACTCCCCAGACCTCACAAGGAAATCCTGCTCCAATCCGATGAGTCACTGTCGAAGCGGACCGAGACATCTCATCCCAGAAAATGGGGAAAACGCCCACGCTGCACAAACACCCGTAGTCGCAGACGGTGTCGCAGTCTGGTGAGAGGGCGCAGTACTGAAACCCCTCACAGCCAAAGAAGCAGAGGAACCAAACCATCTCTACTGGCCAAACCATCGAGCACAAGACCAGGGGGAGACCGCTCAACCCTGCAGGTCAGACAAAAGAGCACCAAGCCAGGGGAAACACCGCCCTGCTGGTCAAACAGACGAGCACAAAGCCAGGGGAAAACTCCACCCTGCTGGTCAAACAAATGAGCACAAAGGGACCCTCTACATCGCGAGAGGTCAAGTACGCAAAGCAGATCACGACATGCAAGTGGGGCCCACACTACGTGCCGCCCCAAGTCAACCCCAACTGAGCGCACAAGCATCCTCAGGTACAATCAACCACACGTCCCTCCAAGCGCTCCCCTATACTCCTGGAGTATACCTCATTCCAGCCCAAGGGGTATCGTGCATATGGCACCTAGGGTCAACGCGAAGGCGTGACGTAACAACTCCACCTCAAAGGCCCAGGCACGGCCAACCACATCTCGTGAACCATTTGTATCACTCTCTGAAGAGGGCGCGATCACACACCAAGGGTCCGCTACAACAAGGTAAGGCGAACCACCACTAGAGCACCTTCCACATTCCACATTCAACAATATCACACAAGAGGCTCCACAAAACCCAACGGATCACACCGTTGTAATACTCGCGGAAAAACATGTGAGATCGACTACTTACTCACCTCCAACAGATATCCGACGAAAAAGTCACCAACACTGCCTCACGCCCGAACGACGTCCCGTGATCCCGAGCCTCGGCCCCGAAAACAGTCGGGTGCATCGCACCATTGCGATCCCCTCGGGAAAACACGTCAAAGGCACTACTCATTTGAGTGCAACGGATATCCGGAGAAAAAGATGCATCCCGGCGCACCGCACACGAGAGGTGCCACGTGGGACCCGCATCCCGGTCCCGAAACTCAACGAACGGAACGCACCATTGCGATCCTCTCGAAAAAGAACACAAGATGGACTCTACACTTGTCCAAAACGGTCGCCCGGTGATAAAGCTTGAAATCACCATCAACTCCCGAAATGGCCCTCGTGGGGCCCATACCATCGTGCAGAATTACAGTGGGCAGACTACGCCAATGCGTTGCCCTTGGAAAAACACCCAACATCGACTGCTCGCACACCCCGAACGGACGTCCGAGGAACAAGTCGCTACTAGCTGCACGCAGCTCAAAAGACGGGTTGCAGGGCCCGCGCCTCATCTTCAGCCTCAATGCCTGAAACCACCCTTGAAACCTCCACCTCGATGCCAGGGTCCCAACGCCACTGACGGCGCTCAAAACGGACGTCAGACGCATCTGTGCTGTCCAAAACAAGAATCCCCGAATGAAACGACAAACCACTTGAATATGCGTCGCACCTCCGAGGACCCTCGTTTCGGGAATTAAAAATTCCCGAAACCATCTCAAAAAGACCGTCTTGTCAACACGGTTTCACCTCTGCAGACGACACTCAAAACAGACACCCGTAGTAGAAAATACGGGTGTCCAAACACCGAGGGGTCAAGACCCCTATGGCTGGACCGGCCCACGACTTAGCCGCGCGGGCTGGCCTCGGACACGCGGTCCCCGCGCAGATAGGCCATGAGGGCCTGTCGCGGCCGTTGCGTGAAGACCCGTGCGGTGCGGGTCTTTGTCGCCGCACAGGGTTCGTGCGACGCGACCCCGCGGTCGCCGCTCCCTGGCGACCGCCGCCTCGCCGGGAGCTCCGCCAGACACCCCCCCGCCGACGCCCGAGCGCCCCGCTGCCGCGCCCAGTGCCTCCCTCGGACACCCACGCTGAAGCTGCTGACACCCCGCTTCCACGCCCAGTGCCTCGACCGGACACCCGCGGACACCCGCTGTCGTGCCGTCCGACCTCGCCGCACCGCCGCTCGAACCCAACGGAAACAGAAAACCCGCCAACTTCGGCGGATTATTGCGAACGCCTCCGATCTCCGATTCCAAATCCGAAACAAGCGTCGGAAAGAGAAAATTGTATAATACATGTTCATGGGATTTGTTTGAGAATCCGAAAGAGTTTCAATACAATTAATCGAGTTCGATGTAGGTGCGGTGAATGAAAACGCAAACGACAAATACTACCTCGTGGGGCTTCGCCCGAAGCTTCGCGACGATCCGCCGGCACCACGCCTCGCCAGAGCTATCTTGCCAGAGGTGGAGGGGGAGAGGGAGAGCTCCTCCTTACTGCTGTCCAGGTGAGGGAGAGGAAGAGGGTGGGGGTGACTTAAGCGTTTAAATAGAAACGCTTAACCACCCTCCCGTCAGCCCGAACCCGAACCCTCAGCAGGGTCGAGGTTAAACCTCCCCTAGGGTAAAAACCACCTCCTGAGCACAACGGAGGTCTCAGAATTTTAATCCGAGACCCCGTTCAAAAGTTATAAAATTTAACGTCTGAAGCCTCTAAATTACAAAAACGCCCCTGGGGCCATTTTTCACAAACAACCCGCGCCCGCGAAACTTATACCCCTCCTAGGGTAAAAGGCACATTCCGAACACAATGGTGCCCTCGGTTTCCCAATACAAGCCACCGTTTAATAGATACCTATGTTTCAACATTAAACGAATAAATTAATTTATTAATTAATCTGTTTAACGTTCATATGCGGGTGAGGGGTCAAAACATCCCGCTCCGACATGTTTTATGTCGTTACTAGGGTAAACAACCAATTCCAGACCCATCCGTACACTCGGATCCCTGATACGAAACTCCGTTTAGGAGTTATCCCATTCATTTGGTGTTTCCTGTGTGAATGCACTGAAAATTTAATTCCGGCCACTCCAGGGCTCGGAATTGCACGTCGTCTGAAGGCGCTGCTCTGGAATATCATCAAGAATATTACAAAGTCTTTCTCAGCAAAAACCGGGTTGTTACATCATTCCCTCCTTCAATATGTTTTTTCCCGAAAAGAAAAACTAGGGAGCAACACATGGTACTAAGCCCACACCAGGCTTTCCCATACCCAGAAGAACCCACACACAGCTCTATGTCACCGCACACAGACCAAAGGATTGAGCCGTTCATGCGAGGTCAGCCCTTTCCGACCCTGTGCACCGACTCAAAACTTTGGGGGTAGGGCAAGGTGGCAGGGAACCTCGCCACCCCTTTGCACGGTCTCAAACGGCCCGAAGGCCCTCGGGGGTAGCTCACCTCCCCGGCCAAACCTCTCCGTCGCACTTCACGACTGGAATCACCGCCCGCACCTGAAACAAGGCCCGATGATTCCCTCCATCAGAATATCCATATGGTGAAACACTCAAGGATATCTGGCCACACAAGGTTCCATAGTCGATGCTCTCTTACACGCTCAAAAGGCGAAAGAGTCAACACCATCGACTAAAGGAAAAGGTCTCACACCTTTTTGCTTACCAACATAGGGTCACACCCGACGCCCAACGTCACCCTGGTAACACATCAAACAAGGAGCAGGGAGGAAAGAAGATCACACACAGAGTCTAACAATTCTACTGTAAAAATTTAGAATAGCTGTAGAGCATACCTCTTATCTCCTCATGCTCTGCAGGATCGTAGACATACAAAGCTCGCGACTGTCTGCGGTCCCAACTGTCAGCTCCCAGAGCCTAACGTGGACCCCCTAGTGGTGATGGGAAGACCTCGTAACGTCGTCCCCCACTACCAGCTCCTCCCGCTCCTTTCCTAGCACTACCTCTCTGGGTACTACTCCGATCACGGCGCTGCCTCTGTCGTGGTGGTGCACCTTCTGCCTTCCCGAAGCTCCCAGCAACTCGGGTCAGGCAGTCTCGTGCCAAGTGACCTCGCCCATCACAAGCATAACACCGACTCTCTCTGGGCTGCACTGGTGCCCTCTGGCGCCACTGTGGTGTACGACCACGCCCCTGAGTCCGGTTGTCAGAAATCCACCTTCGTCGAGGTCCTGTATGCCGACGCCCACTAGCTACGGCAGACGTCTCGGCCCCAACGTGTCTGCTGCCACCACCAACTCCAGAACGCGACAGGAAGCCCTCTATCACCAGCGCCTGGAGGTTGTCGTCATGGACCAACTCCGAGTAAAAGCGTGCAAGTTCTGCAAAGCTAGCTGCGTACTCGGCCACCGTCATCCCTCTCTGCTGAAACTGTAGGAGCTCCTGAATCCGAAAATAGCACAAGAAGGAGGGGGGAAACTCCTCATGAAACAACTGGAAGTCTCCCCACGAATGCGACGACTCGTCAAGAATCTGAGTCACCAGACTCCACCAACGCCAAGCTGATCCACGAAAAAGGGTGGCTGCCAAAGCCACTCTCTGATCTATCAGCGTCTGCACAAGGCTGAAAAGGCGAACCACTGCCTCGAGCCAAACCTCGGCTGCCTGAGGGTCTGGCTCACCACTGAACCTCAACGGTCTCAGCTGCTGGAACTCACGGAGCGCGCTCAACTTGCGCTCAAGCTCAGCCTACTCTGCTGAAACTGCCTGCTGCTCAACAGGTGGGGGTGCTGCTACCGGCCCACCTGGAGAAAGGGGTTCGCATGATGGGTCCTGGACTGTGGCCTCATAGCTCACAGGGTTGTCGTCACGAACCCAAGCTGGTATCCTGGATGGCTGTCCTCATGGAGACATCCTAAAAATTATCAAGGAGTGTCGCGATCAGATGAGCATATATGTATATACCAATAGCAACGATGGGGAGCTGACTCAATAAGGACAATCAAAGACTCAATCCTATGTGATGCACAAACAAATTTTCCCTGCAACAAGTATCTCAGCATGACGAGTCGAAATGCAGGTTATCAAGGTCCTGGTGAATGGATACGTCGACCGCCGCACCATCACTGGACTCCCTGGCCTGAGAGGTGCTCTCGAGACACATTAACACTTTTTCCCTATATCCCAACCAATTCCTCTTTTAGGGACATCCTCACAACGTCTCAAGGAACGAACCACCTCTGATACCACTTTTTCACGACCCGACCCTACTCGGGCTCGAGCCGCAACTATCCCAAGCCCGCCTCCATAGGTCAGGGGCTGGCGACCAATGCCGAATGCTTAATAACTCGGGGAGGCCTTTGCCTAAGTACCTGTACACACACATGCAGCACACTCAATGCAACAGTGCAGAGTAAAAGAAGAGACAAGAATAGTAAAATAACAACTGCTATAAATAAACCACAGAGTGCATCGACCACTACAAGATACAAGTAAAGTGCTGAAAAGGAAAAAGGGGCAAAACACACGCCCAACCAGAAAAGGTGCCACAACCCGGCTACAGGTAAACAAAAACAAACAGCTGACGGGTCTGCCACTTGGAACCCGGCCACGACCACCGCACGCGGTCCAAGCTCCCAAGCTCCTACGCTCCACCGAAGTCACACTCCACCTGTCCGTCGTCTGCAAGGGCACACCAAGTGCGGGAAAATCCCAACCAGGGGTGAGTATAAAAATACTAAGTAGGATACCCCGAAGGCTCGAGGGAGCAACAAAAGGAGGTACCGAAGGGTGAGCAGTAGAGCGAATAGAAAAGTAAAGGAGTACAATAGAGAGTGTAGTAAAGAGTTCATCTCAACCCAACAAGAGGAAAGAAGGTAGACTCATCCAGACACATGGAGCTGGAAACGGTGAGAAGATGAACTTCTCGTCGAGTCTTCTCTACCTATAGTAGGAGAGTAGACTCGTCCAACCATGAGAAACTAGACACGGAAAGCATGTGGCATACCCAGCGCGTCTTCGCCCCTCCTGGAAGGAGAGTAGCCAAACCCAAGAAGTGGGTACTAGAACAAGGTATATACCGGCCCATATGCTCAACAAGAAGCCCGAAAAAACTCGTAAGGGGATCTTTGTCCTGTAGCTCATCCCAAGAAAGAGTAGCCAATAGTCCTAAAAGTAACACCATCGATGCCCAGCATCCCACAAGTGTGCCCCGAACCGCAAGCCAAGGGGCTCAATCACCACACCTCGACACTATCCGCTTTGGGTGGCACTGACTCGCCCACACGGTTTTAGGTCGCATCAAAAGGACGTGTATCAGTGGGGGAAAGTGCTCCCCGTACTTGAGAGTTCTAGGGGAACGTCAACCACAACTCGTCACTACCCCGCAGTCAAGAAATATGCTCAAAGTCGACAGGTGACCCCCTGCCCAGCCCCGCTGGAGGATCCCAGGAAGTCAACAGGTTCCCACTACATGGATACCCAGAAAGTCGACGGGTGCCTCACTGCCCAGTCCCGTAACAGGGTAGTCCACTGGAGGGAGACCCGGCTAATGTCGGCGACGGGACCACTGCCCATCCCCGCTGGAGGTAACCCGGCATTGGGGACCACTGCCTAGCTCAGCGGGAGGTAAGCCCGGCATCAGAGACCACTGCCCAGCCCAGCTGGATGTATGCCCGGCATCAGGGACCACTGCCCAGCCCACCTGGATGTAAGCCCAGAACTGCTTTGGCCATCCCTGCTGGATGGTACTGCTCGGTAAACACCGATGTACTGGCCATCCCTACTGATTGGTAACCCACTATCGAGCCCTGTTCGAAACAACCTCAGCCATGCTGGAAACAATCTCAGCCCTGCTGGAAACAACCTCAGCCCTGCTGGAAACAACCTCATCCCTGCTAGAACAAACTCAGCCCTGCTGGAACAACCTCCTGGCTAGAGGATCGATGCCCGCATAAAGTGTTGGTCAAACCGAAACCACAAGCTCTACCAGGGAACACAGAACAACGGGAGAACCTCCCCAAGCCTCACAAGGCAATCCCGCTCTAATCCGCTGAGTCACGGTCGAAGCGGACCGAGACATCTCATCCCAGAAAGTGGGGAAAACGCCCACGCTGCACGAACACTCGTAGTCACAGACAGTGTCGTAGTCCGATGAAAGGGCGTAGTACTGAAACCCCTCACAGCCAAAGAAGCAGAGGAACAAAACCATCTCTGCCGACCAAACCATTGAGCACAAGACTAGGGGGAGACCTCTCAACACTGCTGGTCACACAAAAGAGCACCAAGACAGGGGAAACTTCGCCTTACTGGTCAAACAAACGAGCACAAAGCCAAGGGAAAACTCCACCCTGCTGGTCAGAAAAACGAGCGCAAAGGGACCCTCTACGTCGTGAGAGGTCAAGTACGTAAAGCAGATCACGACACGCACGTGGGGCCCACACTACGTGCCGCCCCAAGTCATCCCCAACTGAGCGCACAAACATCCTCATGTACAATCAACCACATGTCCCTCTAAGGGCTTCAGTATACTCCCAGAGTATACCTCATTCCAGCCCAAGGGCTATTGTACACACGGCACCCAACGTCAACACGAAGGCGTGACGTAACAACTCCACCTCAAAGGCCCAGGCACAGCCAACCACATCTCGTGAACCATTTGTATCACTCTCCCAAGAGCGCGCGATCACACGCTAAGGGTCTGCTACAACAAGGTAGGGCGAACCACCACTAGAGCACCTTCCACATTCCACATTCAACAAGTTCGCGTAAGAGGCTCCGCACAACCCAACGGATCGCACCATTGTAATACTTGCGGAATAACACGCGAAATCGACTACTTACTCGCCTCCAATGGATATCCGACGAAAAAGTCACCAACACCGCCTCACGCCCGAACGACGTCCCGTGATCTTGAGTCTCGGCCCCGAAAACAGTCGCGCGCATCGCACCATTGCGATCCCCTCGGGAAAACACGTCAAAAGAACTACTCATTTGGGTGCAACGGATATCTGGAGAAAACGATGCATCCCGGCACACCGCACATGAGCGGTGCCATGTGGGACCCGCATCCCTGTCCTGAAACTCAACGAACGGATCGCACCATTGTGATCCTCTCGAAAAAGAACACAAGATGGACTATCCACTTGTCCAAAACGGTCGCCCGGTGATAAAGTTGGAAATCATCGTCAACTACTGAAACGGCCCTCGTGGGGTCCGCACCATTGTGCAGAATTACAGTGGGAAGAATGCGCCAACGCGTTTCCCTCAGAAAAACACCCAACATTAACTGCTCGCACGCCCCGAACGGACGTCTGAGGAACACGTCGCTACTAGCTGCACGCAGCTCAAAAGACGGGCCACGGGGCCCGTGCCTCATCTTCGGCCTCAACGCCTAAAACCATCCTGGAAACCTCTACCACGATGTCAGGGTCCCAATGCCACTAACGGCGCTCAAAATGGACGTCGGACGCGTCCGCGCCGTTCAAAACAAGAATCCCCAAAGGAAACGACAAACCACTTGAAGATGTGTTGCGCCTCCGAGGCCCCTCGTTTCGGGAATTAAAAATTCCCAAAACCATCTCAAAAAGACCGTCTCATCAATACGGTTCCACCGACATAGACGGCACTCAAAACGGACACCCGTAGCGGAAAATACGGGTGTCTTAACTCCGAGGGGACAAGACCCATGGGGACGGACCGGCCTGGACCGGTCGGTCCGCCCGTCCTGGGCCAGCCCGCGGCTTCGCCGCGCGGTCCGGCCGCAGACACGCGGTCTCTGTGCAGACAGGCCACGAGGGCCTTTTGTGGCAGCCGCGTGAAGACCCGCGCGACACGGGTCTTTGTCTCCGCACAGGGGTCGCGCGATGCGACCCCGCGGTCGCCGCTCCCTGGCGACCGCCGCCTCGCCAGGAGCTCCGCCAGACGCCCCTCGCCAACGCCCGAGCGCCCTGCTGCTGCGCCCAGCGCCTCCCTCGGACACCCGCGCCGACGCTGCCGACACCCCGCTATCAGAAACAAGTGTCGGAAAGAGAAAATTGTATAATACATGTTCATGGGCTTCGTTCGAGAATCCTACAGAGTTTCAGTACAATTAATCGAGTTCGAAGTAGGTGCGGTGAATGAAAACGCAAACGACAAATCCTACCTCGTGGGGCTTCGCCCGAAGCTTCGTGACGATCCGCCGGCACCACACCTCGCCGGAGCTGTCTCGCCGGAGGTGGAGGGGGAGAGGGAGAGCTCCTCCTTACTGTTGTCTAGTTGAGGGAGAGGAAGAGGGTGGGGGTGACTTAAGCGTTTAAATAGAAACGCTTAACCACCCGCCCATCAGCCCGAACCCGAACCCTCAGCAGGGTCAAGGTTTACCTCCCCTAGGATAAACACCACCTCCCGAGCACAACGGAGGTCTCAGAATTTTAATCCGATACCCCGTTCAAAAGTTATAAAATTTAACGTCTGAAGCTGCTAAATTACAAAAACGCCCCTAGGACCATTTTTCACAAACGACCCATGCCCGCGAAACTTATACCCCTCCTAGGCTAAACGACACATTCCGAACACAACGGTGCCCTCAGTTTCCCAATCCGAGCCACCGTTTAAGAGATACCTGCGTTTCAACATTAAACGAATAAATTAATTTATTAATTAATCTGTTTAACGTTCCAGAAGCGGGCGAGGGGTCCAAACATCCCGCACCGACATGTTTTATGTCGTTCCTAGGGTAAACACCACATTCCGGACCCATATGTAAACTCTTATCCCTGATCCGGAACTCCATTTAGGAGTTATCCCATTTATTTGGCATTTCCAGTGTGAATGCACTGAAAATTTAATTCTGGCCACTCCGGGGCTCGGAATCGCACGTTGTCTGAAGGCACTACTCTCGAATATCATCAAGAATATTCCAAAGTCTTTCTCCGAAAAGGCTGGGTTCTTACATGGGTTTTCATAAAAATATTATTATTGAAAACATTTTGAAAAAGTGAGTAAAAAGTGACCCATTTGTAAAATGTTATGTAATTTCCCTATAAAAAAGTGTAAATAAAGGAAAAATATCATGTAAAATGGATTTGGGAAAACATAATTTTATAAATAAAATTTCATTAAAAAAACTAAAACATGGATTTTTATGATTTAAATACCAAATATAGAAGATGATAAATGATTAGTATCACTAATAAATTAATTTCATGATTTTTCTTTAATCAATAGGGATAAAATGGAAAACAACTAGTGAAAAAAATTCATAACTAGTGGATAATAAAAATATATCTTGTTCAAGGATATAATAGCATTTTATTTCCTACAAACATAAAATTGAATCATATACAACACCTAGATAATGAAGATTGTAATATAAAGCATTATCCACTTTGGAATTTATTTAATTGTATTCACTATGAAATAATAAAATAAAATGAAAATTTATATATACTGAACATAATTACTTATGTGATATTACACTTAAAAGATCATTATATAAACCTCAAAAACTATTATATTTGAATATCATAAACACATGCCTCAATGAAATGGTATTTCAAGAAAATCACCAATATATAAATAATACCACTAAACATGAGAATTAATCAATTAGT
Organism: Viscum album; assembly: GCA_963277665.1. Classification (NCBI taxonomy): domain Eukaryota; kingdom Viridiplantae; phylum Streptophyta; class Magnoliopsida; order Santalales; family Viscaceae; genus Viscum; species Viscum album. The sequence continues at coordinate 1,249,026,988 of OY728122.1, read as the reverse complement.
GGTTTTTTTTTGTTTTAAATGAAAATCCACATAAAACCACTGTAAATGAAACATATAATAATGAAAATTCATTAAACTCAAAATCATTTAATATCAAATAAAATAAATAATATAGATAACTTAATGAAAAGAAATTTCATTATAAAATACTTTACCACATGGTAACATTAATGTAAAATAAAACTGGATGAAATAATTAAAATTTAAAATGAAAAAGTCATTATTTATGAACTATTAATGATATTAAATTTAGAATAGTCAGAATATAATACAAATAATTAAAATATATGAAGAATATAGAATATTTCTCTTTAAAGATAAAGTATGCTGAGAAAAACCCTTACCTCAAGTAAAGACTTTATGTGTATGTAATTTAACTCCATTTTAAAAATATTAAATTAATTATTTGGTTTATTAGTAAACTTTTTTGTGTTTAATAAATTATAAATAATTCAATCATTTTATTTATTTCTTGATACATATTCAAATACTTATTTAGATAAGCCCACATGGGGTTTTTTAAGGATGTTCAGTTCATCTTTTCAAAATAGCTTTATTGTATTGACCGTGGTAAAGTAATACATTATTTAAAAATATAAAAAATTATAAGAAAAGTAATATTTAACATATTTATAAATAAATTATACTCTTAGACTCAATCAAGAATTATGGATATGAAAATAAACTATTTTACTATCATGGAGTCGGGGGGTCATATGTGTGCATGAGTATCATTGACATTTCTCAATGATCATCATGGAGAGAAGTTAAGTAATAATTATCTTTTATATAATTATTAAACTATAATATATACCATATTATATATTTAAATATAAATCCATATTTATATATCATCCATCTGGTGTGGTGACGAAAATAGATTCACATCAGTTCGTGAGTATTGTACTCCACACAAACACGAAAGACATTATAATTTATTTATGTAAGATAAAAATGATATAGCATCACTTAAAATTGATATATATTTCATTAATATCATAATTATTTCATATATATAATATATATTCACTAATAGTTTCCTGATTGACTTCCATTTAAATAATTAATGAAAAATAAATCACATCTCTTCGTGAGGTGGTACTCAACATTAAACATGATCGATATTATTTTATCACCTACATTATGGAAATTAAATAATATATAAATGATATAAAAAATCCATATATATAATTAGGTTATAAATTTCTTATATATAACTTATATCCATAATCATACTTAGTCGTGATATGTGGTAATGGAAAAAACGAATGACGTCAGTTTGTAAGGCGATAGTTTGTTGTAAACAACAATGATGATTTTGTTACCCAATTGATGGAATTGGATATTTTATTATGTAATTAACATAACACACGAATTTATAATTATATTTAATATAATTATGTTATTATATTATTGTGTTTAAAAAATAATTTAATTAGGTGAAGGAAGAAGTCATATAAAAACACTTGTTCAAGAAAATTACCTCTTCTTGAGGAAATCTCCTTCGATTTCCCAAAATTTCCTCTTGGATTTCCTTTATAATAAATATAAAAATTATATAATTAGAGGAAATAGATTTTTAAGTGATCATTTAAGGACTTGGTGGATGAAAAAAAAATTATGGTGTGTATAATAGAGGAGGGGTGGCCTTTTATAAGTGAGGTGACTGGCACACCTATAAAGGTCGAATTGAAAAAGGTGTACCCACATTCCTAAAATTACAAATTCAAGTATTATAAAGAATTATAAATAATATGTTTTAAATATTTCCATATAATATTATTAAAAAATATTTTATTTCATTACAACTGAAATCATTTTTAACCCTAATGAAAATATGTTTTCACAGTAACCATGATAAATACTTTTTTACTATTTTTACAATTCATCATGATAAAATATTCAAATGAACTTATTAGATATTTTAAATTATTATGGTTTATAATATGTAATTGATTTTTCTAAATAACATTCGCAATATTGAAAACATTAATTTAAAATTAATCTTGTTGACGTGATGGGAAATCGGGTATTAGTGAAGTGTATTTTTCAAGAAAATAATTATTTAAATTAATTCTATAACTAATAATATTATTGTAAGAATATAGATGAATATTTTTTTATATATAAAATACAAATTTGATATAAATAATTCCCCATTAGGGGTTTTTTATATAATTATTATGGAGTATCATTATGTACATAAATAATTTTGGAGAAAAATATGGTTTTAAATCCCAAAGATAACCTTATATTAAAATAGAATATGAAGTTGATTCAAAATAAAATAATTTGATTAAATTTTAATAAATTATTAATTTTCTTCTTGAAATCATATTGGAAACATAATTTAAATTTAATATTTTTTATTTTATTGGTTTGATTTTTTTTAAATGTTTTATTTCACTTTTCACTGAAAATCAATATATTTCAAAAAGCCCAAAATTTCACCGAATATAAATTTTAATACATTCATTTAAAAAATTAATTTCATTTTATCAAATATATTTTATAAAATTTCTATAAATTATTTATTATTTTTTTCCGGAAAGAAAATAAAAAACATTTTTTAACAAACATATTTTTGTCAATATAAAATTCCTTTACAAAAAATTATTAACAGATTATTAATTAAAAATTAACCAATAATTTATATTTGGTGTCAAATTTATATATAAATATATATATATATCATAATTTAATTTTATACTATTCATACCCAACAATTTAACGGCTAGGTAATGATGGTGATATATAGCATTGGTTATATAAGATTGATGTTGTGTGTCGAATATGATATATAACATAGTTTTCTTTCCTAAAATCATATTTTTTTACAGTGGCATCCATGAAAATGGGCAATGGTATTAAAATAAAAGATTTTTTAAAAAAATCATCATCCAAGAAAGAATAAAACATTGATTCACTACTAATTTAATTTAATAAAATAATTGGCCATCTAATATTTTAATTGATAATTTATCTATTAAAGGAAATCAAAATGAAAAGTCATTCTTATTAAGTAAAAATGAATATAAATCAGATTCTATAGGGGAAAACTTCGAGCAAGGCATGTTGGGAATTTAAGGTGAATATTAGGTGGATTAGCGCACCACTAAAGAAATAGACAATAGTTAAGCCCCATGTAATTCATCATATAAACCTGAAAAAATGTAATTAAATTTTATTGTGAAAACCACAATATATATTGTAAATTCATGAGTAGGGGATATAGTACTCTTGATGAAGTGTTTCATAAGTCATATGCTCATTGTTGTTCTTATTTGGTGAAGATTATTCAATTCTTTTTAGAGAAGTTGTGACCCTCAATTTTGGATCTATCAAAAATAGGAAGTATAATATCTCTGATATTATGGACAATAAAGAAAATTGGAGGCAAATTTAGAACAAAGAATTAATATTTATATAAATCTATATAAAAAAGTAGGATATATAAATCCCAGTAATGGGGAGGTTGATGATATTTGATTTTGTATTGAAAATTAACCACCCACAACAAATCATGAGAGGCAAGAATAAATAAATGAGAATAATAAAAAAACCTACAAATTTAATAAAATAACTAATTTAAAAAATACTATGCTAGAGGTCACTGAAATTAAGATTAAGAAGGTTTTTCATCTACTAAATTAATATATAAGATTATGATAAATAAATTATATGGGAAATTAAATACAATGTGAAAATAATTTTGCTTGAGAAATACATTCTCCATATGTGATTCTTGTCACATGAAGTAAAATTTTAAAATCTTGAAACAACTCAATTAATTTCATCTAATAATGTTTAAATGAGTTCTATTCCCACCAAAATTACTATAGAGGAATCTTATGTGAACAAGAATCTATCAAACTAAAATAATAGCATGAGATCACATTTTAATAAATTTAATATATCTATAATAGAGGATTTACTATCTATTATGAAAATAAAAACATTTCTAAACATGATTCTTGGTAAAGTGTCAGCTTAAATTTAAAATATTTTCAAAAATAGAAGTGGTGAAATATAAATAATTCCATTAATATGTATATAGTGATCAGAAGAAATTATATAAAGATATTTTAAATAGATAAGTCCCAACCATTTGTGTTAAATGGTAAATAATAGAAAGTATCCAGTTCATTGAATGAAAAAATATTTACATCATGGAATGAAACCCAGATTTGTTGGTTAATAACTATGGTGCATCAGATTTGGGTATATGGAATTGTATTATTTTAATAATACATCAATTATAGTGGGTAAAATGAAACTCATTTCAAGGGGGATCTTGTCATAGAATAATCAATACACAAGAAACATTGAATAAAAATTATTCGTTGTAAAATAAATATTAAATTCATGGAAATATCATTGATGTTTAACGTAGATGTTATCACAGTGAAGAGTCGTGAATGTATAGTTAGTTAAATCATGTAACTCAAAAAAATTAGAATAATATTCCATAAAATAAAAATAATGTAGATAAACATTTCTTGGGAAATAATCATGATAAAAATTTTCAAACATACATTCTAAATAATTTTATTAGGAAGCTACTGGGTAATTTTTGGGTGATAGTAAAAATAGGATGATAGATCCAAACAATCCTATGAAGACAAATAATTTTCATTCACAATAAAAAATGGAATATGATTATATTTTTATGAAAGAGGAAACACCATGTATTTTTTAAAATAATCCTTGAGTAAAATTGAAAATATGATCATAAAAAAGTTGAATGGAATTACAATCCAAGAGAAAAATTAAGGGACTGTATTAGTGAGGAAAAATATTAAGAAAAAATGTGAATAAATATAAAAAGAAATCACATTACTAATGTTTGTTTGGAATCCTTTCCATATTATTTTGAGAAATGAAGAGAAATGGAATCCAATGATATGGAAAGATCCCATGTTAAATAAAATATTCCACTTGTTTATAATTTAAATATCATGAGAATTATTCAAAATCTGACATCCACAGATTTTATGAGCATATGTGTGGGGATTCTTATGTGTTGGAATGAATTAAATTGATTATATAATAGTCATAACAAATTATGAATTAATGTTAAAGGAGATGAGGCCTACCCCAAATGATTCATGTAACTTGAGGGATAATGTTAAAAGGTAGATTACATAAAATTATGGTAAAAAAGTATCCATTCTTCCCATGAATTAATTTTGATCATGAAATTTTTGTATGTAGTGTTCATCTAGATATATAGATAAAAATGGTAGTGTCACATGATTGAAAATAAATTATTGGCCTTTTTTCTCTCAGTAATGAAAAAAGAGAGTCCACATTATTCCCTTAATCATTTCTATTGAATTTTTAAAATATCCGTGTAGGGTACCAAAGGAGATACTTGTTATAAAATAGGAAAAAATATGCATAATAGTCTTGATTAAATATCACAAATGAAAAACAAATATACACACTATTTTCATTTCTAAAAAACATCTATCAAAAACGTATACTTTGTGGAAGAAGAGATTGAGGTCATCACTTGGGAGGAAATGATTTAGAAAATATTCCAGATTTTTTCTTTAAGATAAATCTGAAATTATTTGAATGTTTTTTAATTTTTTCATTGTAAAGAATCTAAATTATCATTCCCTCAAAAGTGGTTATGAATAATTTATCCAAACATGAAGGGGTGTAATTTTATTTTCAATGAGAATACAATAAGAAAAATTTATGAGGTATTAGTAATGATTTCTAAAACATACGACATTTAATTTTATTTTTTCCCACATTTTTAGATGAGTTTAATAACTATGGTTGTTTCTATATAGAGTGTAATGGTAACGATTTATATAAATTAGTTTTTGGATGTATGTTGTTTAATATTCCCTGATTAATTTTTATGAGTTAGTTATGATTTCATGTCATATACTGTGAAATAATGGGTAGCCTTAATGTACAAATTAAACCCTCTTATTTTCTACATATATCATGGATCAATTAGATATATAGTTGAATGGTTAATGTAACATTTATTACGAATAAAGTGATATTATTCTCTATTATATTCTTCCAAACAATTTTCAATATGGGAAGAAAGAAAAAAAATATATTTCTAATTGAAAACAAATAAAAAGGGAGATTTTTAAACCAATTTATTTATATTTTATTATTTTAGTGAAGAAATAATTTTACATGATGTGGGGATTGAATATATTTTTATATTTCCTTGTAATTTAGTGATTGTGTGTTTATTTGTAAGTATTTCATTATATTTGAAGCCTCACCATTGTATCTGTGCTGTTTGTGATGCCACTATTAAGGTGAAAATGAAATTAAAAAAGAAATATGTGACATTATTTTAATCATGTATTTTTTGTAAAATTATGTAAAGGAATATTCATTATATTTTATGAAATAAAAAATTGATAAGGGGGAGATATCGAGGCCAATCAATGGTGTGATTTGTATGAGATCTACTATTATTAATTTTTAAGACACTACAATGATATTTTGGGTAGCATTAGACAATCTATAAGATAATTTTAAGATCCCATTATTTTTTATAGACATCAAGAAGATTCTTAAAATGACAGTCTATATTTTAACTAGATATGCATGGTCATCTAAATATTTTTATATCCAATTTAAATTAAATTCTTAAAATCAATGAGGTATGTAAAGTTAAATTTATCATCTAGAAAAACATATAGTTATAGTGATACCTAAATCAAAGAAATATAGAATTATAAGACCTATGTATATGTTATTTGTATGTTATTAAATATGTATAAATGTAGTTTGATAATTGTATCATGTATTATATGAGTTTCACTCCTGAATCAAGGTATATCGGAAAACCAATAGATTTTTTAAAGTTAATCTATAAATGAGACATCTTGAAAAATAAAATTCATATAGGAGTTTTTTCAATTTGAATTATTTTTTTAGGTGATTGATATTGATAACTTCAACCTAATATTACTTGAGTATGTTTTATGTAGCATTTTAGCAATATGTCTTAATAATGACACTATGATTTTAAAGGAAATACCAATGACATTTTTTACCTATGTATGAATAATTCTAGATTTTGTGTTGACACAAATTCATAAGGATGAGCTACATGATGCAATATGAAGTAGGAAAATGGAAATTTGGATGAGACTATTTTTCATTGAGGATAGTAGTGAGTTAACAAACCTCCTATTTGAAATGTGAAGAAACTACTGGCTCATAGTCAATTCCATAGTGATTGTGTGTTCCAAAAATCAAATTTCATTAGAAATTAGAAATAATATTGATGAGGATTTAGAGTTCCTTAAAGATAAAACATCATGATGATTAAAAAAAATGATTCAATCTGAATTATAAAAGTAATGATTTCTACTATTTAAGATACTCTGACATATCGAAAGATAATATGATAAGTAAATATGAATATAAGAGATAGAAATAATAAAGTTTGTATTTGAACAGCACATGTGATGAGTTCCACACATTGAGATGTTGAGTATATATCTTTAAGTAGAATATTTATTTCAATATGAGAATTCATCATTGATCATATGACATGAAAAAATATTATTTTGTTTCATATTACATTGTGATAAGTAAATAAAATAGTAGTGGAATGAGTGTACGCCTTTCAAGTACATATGATGAACATGAAAATGTTATGCATCATGATGTATGGAATAAATAACTAGAGAATGGTGACCATGTAATTTTCATTTCCATGATGACATCCCATAGAAGGGGACTCATGGAGAACTGTGTACAGTAAATCAAGGATCCCTTTTTTATGTATGCGTTCAATTAGTAATGAAGATATTATTCAATGTGGATTATGAGGAGGAAACAAATGAATAGGTAGACCATGATAATTAAAATATTTGAAAAATAATATAACTTTGAATATTTACATATATTCATAAGATGAGCATAAATATAATAGAATATAATGTTTCATAGTTTTTGGAAACTATGATAATTGTATTTTTTGAGAATAGTATGTCTTCTAGAATAATATTAAAAAAGGATACATGATGTATTATCTTTTAGTAGATTAAATGTTATCATTTTTCGATGAATATATTGTCGTATTATTGTGAAAAAATATTATAAAAAGAAAATGTTAAAAGTTTAGAACCTCAAATAATTTTTCATGTTCATGTTCATCCACTCAATAAAAAGAATAAAATGAGATCAAAAATATTTTACATATTAAATAATTGAGAAATTGAGGAATGAGATAGAAATATAGTGAGAATTAGTGTATCATGAAGTGAATATTACCTACAAATTGAATAATAAGTAGAGGATATTCCACACTATATATAGAAGTTTCATCCAGTGTACTAAAGAAAAATTAGTGGGGGATGTGAGTTCTGTTGAGATACATATGACCACACCTGATATGATAATATGAGAAGTAAATTCTATAGTATAAAAAATTATTATAATTTTAAATAAAAATAAGGTATATCTTTTATTACTATAATTTAAAAAGAAGAAAAAACAATCATTATGGGAGGGAAAAAGTATTTCTGTTGGATAAATTATTTAAAATTTTCATGTGTAATAATATATTATTTAATTATTTATAGACTATGAAACAAATTATTTTTTTGTACATTATCGATTCTAGGATGTGAGTTATAGTTTATACCAAATATCATGCCTTATTGGATAATAAGATGAAATATTTTTCATGTGTTATAATAATTATGATGTACCATGTATTTATCATTCCTTAGAGAAGTGAACCTCAATAACATACCCTAATTTTATCTTATTTTTCTATGAATTTCTATATATACATAGAAAAAATGATAGAGAGTAAAATAGTGATACAATCCTTAAATTAGTGAAGATGTGACAATTTTATAAAATTAAAATTGAAACATATTTATACATATATTGATTCACTGCACCCCCCAATCAGTGTTGGTAACATTCATATGTGATCCAAACATAGTTTTCCTCATGTTTAACAAGTATACTATCTGGGAACTCAATTGAGGTATATTGATGTAGTGTACTTCATTACATAAGTACAATATATTATTAGATAATATATTTGTATAAAGGTAATATGAAGTCATAATCCATAAATATGAATGAAATTTGATGTATTCATTGACCTAATCAGTATATACCTTTAGAATCTAGAATTTATAAGTATATTATATCAAACTCACATACTCCCTAACCCAATATTATAAGAGATATTTGAAAATAGTACCACTAGAAAAATGAATATTAACAAAATATGTTGTTACTGGACACAAGTGTATCTATACAAGTGTTTTATGGAGACCATTCATTATCCATTTATACAATAAGTATAATTGAGGCTTTGTCAATATCCCCCATTCATGTAAATTTATTCATTTGATAAATAATATTATTTTTCAAAAAAAGGCTTGGGAGTAACATTATATATTTATTCGAATGAGGATCATATATAAGAAACATTTATAGTTATAAAAATGTGGATGGGAGGGTATATGGAAGAATTTAAAGATATATATAAATAATTTATTTTATATAATTTTATACATTGTGAATTGATGATTAACATTCCAAATATATTTATGGAAGTATAAAAATGTATCTTTGGATATGGTTTCATAAATTGCTTCTTATGAAGTGATAAAAGGTAAAACTATGATAAGTGTTTCTGGATTCATTGTAATATGGAACTTGATCGATATTTCCTCTAAAGGAACCACCATTTTGCGTTCTTTTAGACCAAATAATATTTTATCATTAATTGTATCATAGAATAGTTTGAGACTCTATGTCTTGGTGGTTCTCACATGGGATTGTCCCATTCTGAAAGGTAGAAAAAAATTATCCTAAATCATATATAAATTCTATCGTATCATGTTTCTAATCATCAGATAGAGATTGTGAGGAGTATAATGGTATAAAATGAGTTTTTAAATGATAGAATTAATTATTTTTATTAAAAAAATATTTCAATGTATTTGAAATATTGGAACATTTAGTCAAATATACAATCAATATATGATCAAATGTTTGCTTCCTAATGGTATATAATTTTATTTCATTACTATGGAATGTTTAATCTAACAATTATATGTTTATATATCAATTCTATACTTTCTACCAATCTCTCCAACAATTAGCTATAGAATTAAAATGATTTTGTAAGATCCAGTTCTTTTTTTGAGATGTATCAGGATCATTTATAGGTACACTTTTTCATTTGTTTGAGTACCATTTGTTTGGGATATTTCTTGGGGAGTTTTGGGTCAAATTTGGGAAACATTAAAGGAGAAGAGGCAGTGTAAATTTTTCACATTGTTTTCCCAAATTGTGCACCAATACCTTGCAAACCGTACAGAACCAAACAAGTTGGATTCAAAGTGATGGTGAACTATTTTTCAAACTGTGTGCCCTATTAAGAGAAAAAATATGCCCCACCACCTCGAATAGGAAAAGAGTTATGGAGTATAGTTTATAAAATGGTGTACCCCATCCTAGGAAACGATGTGTGTGGTTTTAACAATCATAAAAATTATACTTAAAAATCACTCCCATCGCATTTTATCCAAAAATCATCAAAAAACTAAAAACTAATTGATTCGTCTCTTTTTTTGATGCTCTAGGACGAATTCATTAGATTACCAACCTATGTTCGTCATGATTCAATGTCCATATTTTGATAACTACACCTCTTCTTGTATGTATTTTCTTCCCTTTTAAATCTCTCTCCCTCTCTCTCTCCAACTCCTCTTCCAAGATAAATTGGGTATTTTTATCTAATTATGGTTCATCATCAAGATATTGGTTTTCTAGATATTTATTTGGTTGATCTGGGATCTTGGATTCATATCATGATCTCTTTCCTCATCAAATTCATGATTGATCTACTTCAAACTGTGGACTTCCAATGGGCGATCACCCATCAAAAAATTGTGGAAGGTGGTATTTTATTCAAATTGTAAAGTCTGGTTTTCAACTACATATATATAATTGTAGAATTTCTATTGGATGATTAGAATTTTATTTTAATAAATTGAAATAACTAGTTTTCTAAATTAATTTGTTAAGGTATTTTGAAATTGTGGATATTTAATTGTTTTAGTTGGATTAATTAGTTTTTTAATTAATTTTGGTGATATCAGTATCACAAAAGTTGAAAATCTATTTATTGAATTAATTAAAAAATAATGTTGTGATTGTGTCATTTATTGAATGTGATTAATTAATTATTGAAATAATTAATATAATATTGGTGATTAATTAATTATTAAATTAATTTATGGAATTCATGAGATTAATTTATTTTTGAATTAATTAATTATATTTATTTTATTATGAAATCTATTTTATTGGAATAATTAAATTTTAAATTAATTAATGGATGTTTTTATTATGACAATAGATAGGAAGTTTAATATTGGTTATCCTTGAATAATGTGATTTGTGTGATATATATGTGAATATGGTATTCATGTGTGGGTAATAGAATGTTGTTTCAAAATCCCATAGTGATACATTTATTGATAAATGTGTGTGGGGCATGGTCTGATTCTACCAAATCACAAAGTGACAAATTCATTTATAAATGTGTGTGAGAAATTGTCTATTTATTCCAAATTCCATAGTTATAAATTGATTGATAAACATGTGTGGGACATGGTATCCTCCGTCCAAATCCTATAGTGATTAATTGATTGATAAATGTGTGTGGGACACATACCACTACTTTAAAATCCCATGAGTTATTTATCCTAGAGATCTAGACTCAAACTATTGGAAATGGACTATGGTTCCAATTGACCATATTATAAATTGAAATAAAATATATAAGGAAATCCGTTTTTATAATGAATTTTTAATTGAATTTATGATATGGTATAAACTTTGGCATATGACAAAGTATGTATTCAGTTTTGGGTTTCCTCTGGAACCTAGGGGATTAGGTGGTTAATTTAATGAATAATAAATTAGATAACTGTTTACTTAAGCATTGTAACTTATTCCATATAAAACATAATACACTTTTTGAGTAGATTTTATTTTACACATTGTTAGTGGGGACCTATTAAGTTGTACTCACACCCTAATCAGGATGCCTGATTGGTACCCGAATAGATTTCGTGGTTACAAGATAGGTTAAGGGGAAGGTCCCTATGTTAGATAGATGTGTTAAAATAGAGCATGGATTATGGACTTATATATTATTTGGGTCCTACATTGGATTTGTTAGAGTTTGTTTATTTTGGGATTTTCATATTTTCACTTGACATGTATTGGAAGGATATATCTACTCTTAATATTAGGATATTTTATTTCCTATTTTGATTATCATGTGATTTTGGTGTTATTATGGTTATATTTATGAAAGTTTTTTCTTATTTAATTCATTGTAATGATGTTATATCTTGATAAATAGGGTATAGTCTCCCAATGATCGATACTGAAATCTATCTTCTAGGTATAATCATTTTGAATATGAGGAGGTGCACCTTATGTCATGAGACCAATTGGCTCGGGGCACTACTATGTGACACCTAGGTCCAGAGAATAAAATGTGGTATTTGAGGATGTTTTATTTTATTTATATTTTTATCTATTGGGTAAAGGTTTAACATATAATAGGATGATTCAATCCATGGTTAAGAGATATTTCATTGCAGTAGAAACCCCAGGTAAGATGGTAAAATCCATGTACCCAGAGGGATTGTTGTTATTAATGTGTGTTATTCTAGATGAGGTTATTTCACCTTGAGAGATGCACTTGTTGTTTAATAGGATTAGGTCTATGAGTTTTTTTTTTGAGATTTGAAACAAGGCCCGTTAACGCAATAGAGTTTAGTATTCATGCATCATTCTAGGTACTCAGGATAATTTTGTGGAATGTATCATTTTAGGCATGCACGTAAATACGTGTTTTTGGTATGTTGTTGAATTTGAAATGATTTCTGTGCATGGTAATTTAAACTAAAAAGGTTTCCTAATATAAATTTGAGAATTTTAAATAATATTAAATGTGTATAAATGGGTTTATAATGAGAATCCTAATTAATGAGAATGATTTTACCCTTTTTCAATTATTGAACAGTATTTTGGATGGTTAAGGGTAATGGACATACCTCAGTGTTGATCATGTGGCGAAAAATGGGTAATGACATATATTGATTTTTGTGAACCCCACTTGTTAACTATGAAAATGTTGTAAAATGTTTCCTTTGATTTTTGTTTTTTAATTATAGATATATGCTTCTATAATAATTATTGTTGAGAAGACTATAAGAGGATATGGATAGAGATGATTCTCTAGTAGTGTAACCTGAGGCACTGATAGTTTTGGGTGAGGATGTATGAGAGAAGTTGTGAGAGAACATTTCACATTTTATATAGATTATTGAAAGGGAACTATGAATTTTTTCTAAAAGTATTTCTAATATGATAAGGGATTTCCAGTAGTAGTACCCTCCAAATTTCACCAAAGCGGGTGGACCTAAGGTACCTAAATTTTGGATTGAATTAATCTAGACCATACATGTCCCCTAGGAGATTGTCTCAATCAAAATATGGTCACAATCAAAACCGGCACCAAACATGGCCTGCGAGAAGGCCTGAAGGGCGTTACCTATCTCTACGAGCTCGCACAAGTGCAAGAGTATCTTATATTTTGGTCTGGGAATGATTTACCCAAATATCGATACATAAAACATAAAAAACAATCAATATACCAAATCTGAAAAAATCCATACCAAATAAGATTTATACCAAATCCAGAACTGATTACATATGTTTAAACATAATAAGATAGGTCCTAAGACACAAATAAATTTCATAAAATATCCCCAAGAACTCCACGTAAGTAGGGTTCATCGCCCACAATCTGACTCCACAACGTCACACCATGGATAGGAACTAACACACTGAACTTCCATCACGCAAAGCCTTTCCTTTACCAACATCAAACATGAAAATGTCTAATTACACCCATGGGGTGTAAGAAGGTTGTGAGCCTAATCCTTATAGGGTACCACCAATAGATTCTATAGAGTAAACAATACAAGATAAAAAGTGTTCCATTTTTGATAAACAAGAGGTATGGGAAATAACTTCTAAATGATGAAGCATTGAAATGTAAAAAAATTTCAAAATAAATATTCCATGAATGAGTACATTTCAATAAAACATGTAAGATACTATATTTTCCAGAAAAAAAAACCACCTTATGAAAAATATAAATACACCAAATTCAATGAGCACCAATCTTGATAACACCCCTAGGAAATTGGTAGTCTTGGGCCCCATGTACCTCATACCTCGGTTTAAAGAAACCATAGAAAAATACATTATCAATCACGATCCACTATTAGGAAACATACCCATAACCTAGTGGTCTCGAATCATCATCAATTTAGTTTTGTTAGTTTGATCGTTATCTATTTTTTTCAGTGAAATAGAGACAAAACCCATCCGGATCACTAGTGTACTATTACATATCCGCCCTCCTAGATACCTAGGCTACCCCCTTTGTGATAAAACCACATTCACATGATACCAAAATCCATTCACACAAAACACCCTAGTTCTGGTCATAACCAACTCAAATAGTATCTACACATGTTTTCAACCACTTGCACCACCCATTAAAGCCTTTATAATATCAATAAAATAACATCACAAAACATAACAATGTTTTTCACACAAAATCCCATAAGACCACACTTTGAACACCATGTGAATACCCATATTCATTAAAACATAATATATAGCATCCAAATAAATTTTATAAACCCATTACATGAGTTATAAAACAAATCCATTTGGCATGACATAAAATGAACATGTAAAACACTCAATTTAACACCAATTTGGTACCTAAAAAACATTTTCATGAAGGAAGTCAACAAAACCAAATTTTAAAAAATGGTTAATGAAGGATAATTTTGATAAAAATATAAATTCAGAAAATCTAATTCATCTAGAATTGATTGGCAATGGACTCACCTACCAAAAATTCTAAAACCATTGAATCATTGTGTGAAAATACAAATAAACCACTATGGACTTAGATCAAGCCTAAAACCAAATGAATAGACCTAGAAAATCGAGATCAAACGCTAGGTTCGAAAAAATACTTGATTGAAAGAAATAACTTCAATAAAATGGAAATAATCCACATTCAAAAAGGAGAGAACTAAGGAAGAGATTCACTTACACGAGGAAGTTTGATGTTTCTCCACCAAACTGTGTGCCAAAACCTTGCACCCCCTTTTGTCCTCTCAAAAAAGTGTCCCAAATTCTTCTAATTCAAGGGAGTCTAACAGAGACATAGGGTTGAATTTTTGTCCATGAATAAAAGAGGGAAAAGTACATTAAATAAAAGACATGTGTGTGACAGATACTTCTACTAAGAAGATAGTAAAATTATAATATTTCATGGTATGTGGTCAAGAGAATCATTTTTGGGAAATCCCAAATTTGGATAGACAGGTGTATAATATGAAGTGTATTGAAATTCATGAGAAGTTCTTGGAGCACATTTTCCCTGAGGTTCTCAACAATGAGAGAGCTGATGAGTTTATGTGGTTGACTCAAGGGAGTATGTATTTTGTGGACTATGCTAGACTCTGTACAGATTGTTTGTACTTAACTCCATTATTTGAAGGGGATAAGGAAATTAAGAAAATTGGTTTTAGTATGGGATTAAATTTTAAATTAAATCATATGTGAATATATTCAGGCTGAATATATTTTCATATATGGTTAATCTAGATTTCATATATGAAGGGAACCTGATGGAGGCTTCCATTCGAGGAAATGGGGTTTCTTCTAGAGGATCTGGATGTATAACTTCTAAGAGCATGATGAGTTGCTATTAAATTTTCAGTTGGTTTGATATAAAGATGTGATTCTAAGGGAAAGGTTCAGTTACACATTTCCTTTCTCATGTTATTCATCACCATTGTGGATGGTCAGGACACTTTTGGAGATAGTTCCCTTGGCCACTGGTAATGTGCTGAGTTCATGAATGGATGGAACATATATAGTGGCCCTGTAAGAACCCATGATTGATGGGTAGCAAAGTATCAACTTGATAAAACTAGAGTGTTGTAAGGGGAACTTATATACCTTATAATTTTGGAATTTGGGGTACAACTGGTCATGACGGTCATGGTAGAGGATGTGGAGCTTCTAGGAAATAACTCCCATATGAGTAGAGTGGTGCAGCATAGGGGACTCAAACTACATCATAAGGAAGAAGGGTCAAATTGTTTAATAATGATCTTCTCACACTTATGGACAATGAGGTAAGACTATAAACATTAAGTTATATTATTGTTATAGATTCTATGATCAAAAGTACCGTATATGATATTGATGCCTCCCATTATTTTATTTCATCACTACTTGTGACTGTTTTGAGCCTGGTGGGGGTTTTATGAGTATAACAACCCATTCTTGATATATAGACATACATCAATTTTTCAAAATACTTAAAACAATACAAAATCAGATTCCCATAGACTATTAATTATTTGCCTTTATAAATAAAGAAACCTAAGCACTGGTACATAAGTTACATAGATTATCTCATACTAGGTTCTTCATGACTAGAACTGTTCTTATACACATCATTCTTAAAACATATCTTTATAACCAATGGAAGAAAATATAAAAAGGGTTGATCTTATATAGTTAGTAATGGTATAAAAGGGAGACATGTATTCTTAAACAATAGCATTAGTGGTTGGGAACCTAATCTAAATATTTTAAGATTATTCCTAGGATATCAAAGATCATAAACATGAATCATGGAATCCTGATTAATAGTTAATAAGACATAAATAATAAGAAAATGAAGACTATAATCCATGAATGAAAAACATAGGAATAAAACATAGAATTGTGGAAGACACATAAGCAAAAATAAAGATTTCCATAGTAGTTAAGGGTTTATTTCTGATGCCATATTAGTGGAAAATATCCTTTACTAAAATGAGTTCACTCCCCATTCCAAACCATTATTACTGAAATGATTTTACTCCCCATTCTAGCCCTATAATATATATCTTAGTTAAATCCCCATTCCAGCTATTTTTATGTCATGAGATATAAATATTTACCCAATAAATTAGAGGGAGATATAGGTCCAACCCATTGCATAATGAAATCATTCATGCTTGTGCCAAAAAAACATAAACAATCATATCATATCCCATTAACAGAAATGGGTATTGTAAACATGTAAACATATCATTACTTTTGTAAAAATATATAGGTTTTGTATTCATTTCATCATAAACCTAACCCATGAAAAGTAACATATTTCAAAATCATATATTCCATGAAATAGAAATAGTTTTCCTAAACATCATTCCACTAAAACATAATCCATTTTGTGAAATAATATGAATGGTAATATTGAATCATTATCTTTGAATGTTGTTATTAACACCAATAGATGTCATCTTATATTGGAAATATTTTTGAAATATTTTTGAAAAATATCGCTTGTGTAAATTACCCTTTTTATTTTGAAATTTTATTCTTATAATAGAAAAAACTATAAACACCATTTTCGTGAAAATAAACATGAAAATTTATAATGAAAGTATTGGAAATATTTTTAAATTATATTTCCATATAAAAACATTAGAATTTGTTGAAAAAATTTAGAAAATAATTTTTCATTGAAAACATTTAAAAAATACATTAAATTCTTTTGAAAACAACTTTAAAGGAAAACTAATTTCAAATCAGATAATAAAATATTGAAAATGATATAAACAATTTCATTGAAATTATCTTTTAAAAAAATTATTTGAAATTAACATTTTAAACATTCAATGAAACTTCAAAGAAATAGAAGTGGAAAGTTGGCACATGTCATATGATGTAGAAAGTATATTACATGTGAACAGTAAAAGGTTATAAAAATTCCTTGTTCATTTAGAGATAAGCGGATTCCTTAAAAAAAATTGGTAATCTAAAAAAAGATACAAATTTTATTTAGTGATCATATTATATTACTATAATATTCTTCTATTCCCTTTTAGATGTCTTGGTCATGATGGGACATGGATTTCCAACTGAAGATAGGGTTAGGGTCATATTTTCTTGAAAACATTTTCTTAATTACCTTAAGAATAAAAGAGTAAACAAGTTTTACTAATATGTGAATAAATAAATAATAATTATATGATAATTAAAGTCAATAGGGTTCTTGAAATATGGATCTTAATATTTCATTAATTAAAATGTGACTATAAACAAACTCAACAAATGGTGAAATTGTTTTAAAAACTCTTACCACATGGTAACATTGAATCATAATACCCATGTAGGAAATTCAAATTACATGGATCTTAAAATATCATGAAAATAATGAGATTCATGATATAAATTTTTTAATTTAGTTTTTACACATCATACAAAAATTTTGGGGTATAACATGGCATGTGTCTCATAGAAGGGAAATTGAGACAAAATTTCATTACTGATTTGGTAACTTTTTGAAACATAGACCTGTTGAAAGAAAGATCATAAAATGGTTATGTAAATACCCATAGACGTAAGTATATGTGTCATAGAATACATTCATGGATAGTATATACACCACAAAAAAATAAGTGAGTGGTGTATAAGGCATGTCTCTCACACAAATAAACTGTTGGATGAAATTCATTTACCATGCGTCATAACTCTCAATATACTCATTCAAACCAAATATATACTAAATATAAATATTTTATAAATATATCATATAACCATATTATTTTTTATAATACCATATATGGTTTGATTATAGATTTATATTAACCTCTGTTTAATAATTCTATATTTTGGTTTCACTTCAGGTAATATATGCTTCGTTTTTCGCATGTGTCCAAATTTGTTATATATTTGGTCCCTATACATATTTCATCAATTCCATATTTTATAACATTATTTAAATATAATTTATATTCATTATATATGTATTACAATAATCCATATAATGTATATTTATGAAATGTAATACAACATTCATGATATGGTAGGTCGTAGTACGTTGGAAAACTATATCCGTTAAATTTTCATATTGAAAAAAGGAATGTAAAAGGAATATATGTATATATATATCATTATTATTGTATCTTTATTACATAATATATATCATATAAGTTCAATAAAATCATCTTTAATACATTCTATGTAGTGTGTGGATGAATCACATCGCCTTTTTGGGGCGGTGGTCCACACTACCACAAACGAAATTAATGTGTTAACAAAAAATGGAATGTATAATGTTACGTGTAGTAAAATAAATACAAAAGATAAAAAATAATGAAATTAGTATATATAATATATAAATACAGTTCCCAACATAATTTCTACCATGATATGTGGTAAATGAAAAATAAACAATCATCGTTTCCTGAGGTTGTAGTTCACCATAAACGTCTATAGTATATTTGTTACCCATTAGATATAAGTATATTTAGGATACTAGTGTTTTTATATAAGAAATAAATAATTATATTTTATGGGGTAGAGAAAGAAAATAAATGATCGGATCATGAGGAAGGATGTTACTTCTTATTCAAGTAACTCATTTGGTTGGCACAAAGGGATTCCTTGGATTGATTTATGAACAAAATGGAGGCAACAATGAGGAAGGGTTGTAATATAATTAGATAATTTGGTATAGAATGGATTAAATTTAGTGGATTGAGTGGTTTGTGGAAGTGGGAGGAGAGGGGGCCTTTAATATTGGATGAAGAGTGGTATTCTTGTAAAATTTAGGAAAAGTGAAACCACACACACATTTTTTTATTTTCAGTGTATCAAATAATAGACCCAATTAAATAAAAGTGAGGATAGTGTATAAGTGTGTACATATAAAAGATTTTTTACCAGTTTTTGGGACCATTTTTACTTTGAGGTTAAATTTCAGTCCCATATTAATCATAATTTATCCTTAATCATTATAAATAATTTTAATTACGTTTACTAATATTATTAGTCTAATACTATGTTGACCTTGTTACATATTATTAATTTGGATGATTCAAAATATGGAATTAATTTTTCCAAATTACAAAAAATTATGTTCTAAAAATTAATATATATGTAATACAATATATTGGAGAACAAAGAGGGATTGAAATTTTTTCGAAAGATTGCTAGATTTTTGTAACCATTTTCAATTAGAAATTGATTCCAATGTCCTCAATTGGATAAATTTATAAAAAAATTATATAATTATACGTTAAAATCAATTAATAGTAAAATTTAATGCTATAAATAAATATTATGGAAAAAACGTTTTCAGATAAATTTCAGTATTTTAACTATTCATTAAAAAATTAATCTTCCTAGAAAAATACTAAAAAATCACCCTATACTAAATTTTATATTAGTAATTCCAAAATAAAGTTTATTTTTTCATATAATATTCAAAATAGTTCAAATATTTAAATTTAAAATTGGTTCTCCATCAAAAGGTGTTAAAATTACCTTTAAAAAATATTGGTTTTTATGAGTAATATTGGGTTTGTTCTTTATCTTATGTCTATCAAATATATTGGATGAATATTTAAAATATTTGATTGAATAATATGTATATATATATATTAAATTAATATCACATAATAAATTTTAATTAATTTAATGTATTACAATAAAATATATTTTTTATCATAAACATAGTTTTTTATAAAAATATTCCCTTTATATTCAATTGGTTCATTGTAACTAATGGATAAATTTTATATTAATGTAAACCATGTTTTTTAGTATGTTATTTAATATTATTTATACCCAAAAACATAATGTTTTGATTATGTGTTAATATATTAAATAATAATATTTTAACAATATATTTATGTTTGGTAAAACTCGATCTTGCATGTTATGCAGGAAATTAAGGAAAGTCAGTCTTCCATGTAACATAAGCTAACCTCAATGCACCATACTAGAAAAGATGACATTTATATTTCACTTATTTCATGATTAATATGTAATTTTATTTAATTCAATCCAAACATAGTGCTTAAATATATATAAATTAACTATAATATGTATTGTATGAATTACAGAAATCAAAAAGAATAAATTAACTTGAAAAAAAATAATTCAGAAAATTTCGGGGTGTTACATTCTGCACAAATTAAAATGAATTGTACCATAAAAATTTTCCTAGTTTATCAATGGTTTTAATACTCAAATGTTCTATTCATATATTCCCACAACTAAAAAATGAATTCATAATCTTCCATTAGAAAAATCAAAGTTGGAAACATTGCAGTTACCAAATGAAACATATTACAATGAATCTAGATAGGAAAAAAAGGACGAAAGAGAATATATGGACATGGGAGAAAGGATTCTATATTAGGGATTTATTGAGGCCATAAATCAATGAAATTACTTCTATTCATCAAATTTTTAAATAATGAAATTACACATTAACCAATACATCATGTAGGATATTAGTTAACTTTACACCCTAATAATTCTTTAGTCGTGGATTCAAGACCCATGGCCTTAACATAATTTATGGTTTGTCACCCAACATAAATTATTTCCTTTCCTAAAACTAGATTTATAAAATTTCCAAAATTAATATCTTGTATATCCTTGAAATATGTTTAATCACTAGATACCCATTAACTATATTTTTCAATTCAAAATCACTACATTAATACTGCAATAGAAGTTTAACATAAAATTTCCAAAACTAGTTATCCTTAAAACCATTAAAAAATATTAAAAACTTAAAAAATAGAACTAAAGTCACAAAATCAACTAAATATTTATCTCCCCATATATCATAATTTATCTCATGGTTGTCAAATTCAAAACATGTGAATACCCTCATCATATATTCTCTTATAACAAGATAATAACATCAATTACAAGTAATAATTTTAGAAAACATGCATGATTCCTTATTAAAATGGTTACTGGAAATATTCCACAAATCCAATAAGTTTTAAACTTCAACCAAGATTACATAGACCGCTTTTTCAACCAATCAATAATCAGATCTAGGTTAATCAATGTTATCTAATTTACTTTTTCAAAATCAATCTTCTCTTTATCCCAGAAAAACAAATAATTTCACCATCTTGGTCACATTAAGGGTTTCCCTCCATTAATAAAGATATCATCTTTTAATTAAATAAGTTTTCATGTCCATCAAAAATATTTCCCATAATCATTTCTATCAATAAAAAAATAGAAACTGATAAATCCTTGAATTTCTCACTATTCATACTGCATAATTTATATATCGAAATATATAGATATATTGATTACTCCACATCATCTATAATTCATAATAAATATACCAAAAACTATTACGTAACTCCTATTTCATTTCACTTTTCTACTTTAGTCTCATAATAATCAGTAATATTACAATTACTTGTTAATTTTCTTTAGAAGCATTATATATATGAAATCGATTTTCATAATGACCATTAATTCCACACATAATGAATTAAACCTTTTATTATGTATTAGGGTGGCCAATATTCCCATCCATTTGGTTTGTCTAACCCTTCATTTTTCTTTTTTATTTAGTAAATTTATTTTCTTCTTTTCTATAGTCAAAAAAACTTCTTGTTCATCTAAGAAATTCACATAGGTGATTATTTTCACATTCATGATACAAAGGAAACTGAATTTTATTTCCTCCATGTTCTCCATTATCTGAACTCTTAGAGAACTCCTTATGTATCTTATTTAGTTATTCCGAGAGTTGTTTAATTTATATGTTGTTTATCATGTTACTTGAAAAATTATTAGGTATGCTCACAACCTCTTTCAATCTAGTGGTCATCCCAATTAACCTCTCAATAGCATATTTTCCATCAAACTAATTGTTAATAATATTCCTTTTAATACTCTCCAATGAATAAAACTAGAAAGCATTAAATAAGGAATGATAGTCATAGTGTGGATTCGTATAATTATGAAAATTCACTTTTAGAATGTATATGTTATAAAACCTTCTAAAATCAATGATCCCTTATATTTATCCTAGGTTATTAACAAAAAACATAAATTTAAATCCTTAATTATGGCTCTTGATGTGTTTTTTGAATTCATAAAGTATAACCCTAGGTTTTTCAAACCATGTGTGTTGCAAGGCCCATTGTCAAGTACCTGATTACCCCGAGTCTGGCTTAGAACATCTTATATGTGTTGTTGCACTAAGGTATATATATTCCAAAAAAACATCCAAATGCTCTATCCAGACATGGATGTATTTATGGATAACCAATTACTCTATCGTTTACCAAAATTCATGGACATTTTCTAATGAGTTTCCTTGTCCTTAGACTTGTAATTAGATATTTCTTTAGAGATCTCACAATGGTTTTCTCATCCTAGTTTACAAAGGTTAACAAAACCATAACTCTAATACCAACTATAATAAACAACTCTTAACAAACATAGACTTTATATAACTATTTTATAATTCTAAAAACATAAAATAAATAGAGACCCAATGACCGTATTAGTTTTGTGATGTTGAAAATATTCAAACATTAAAGTGATACATAAGTTATCTACATTATCTCCCACTAGGTTCTTCATCACTATAACCGTTAATAGACACATCATACATAATAAAAATCAATATAATTAGGGGTATGAAAAATCAAAATGGGTCAGCTAAGGTGCAAAATAAGATTAAATAAGGGATCCATGTAAGCAAAAACATGAGAATCGATTTATGAGAATGTGATCAAAACATTTGAAGATCATAAACTAAATATAAATGATCATAAACATGAATCATAGCATGATGCTTGATATTTCATAAGATATGAATTTTAAGGAAATAAATAACTTAATACACAAAAGTATAATATCAGAATAAAAAATTTAATTTCGGTAGACTTAGGAGCATGTATACTAATTCTTATAGTAGTCTGGGCATTGTTTATGATTCCATCTTAGTGGACAAAGTCCTTTACTGAACCTGGCACTCTCCATATTCCCGGCCTAAATTAAAGAATAGAGATTACTCCTCATTCCATCACTGTAATAATAAATATATTTCACTCCTCATTCTATCCATGTCATTCTCATTAGATATAAATCAATACACAATTCATTGGTGGATGATATAGGTCCCACAGAACTTCTAATGAAATTATACAGACTTTTACCAAGAAATAAAAAAAATCATATCATAACCCGTAAAATAAAATGGGTACCACAAACATGTATTCGAATCATAATGTATGATAAAATATATAGATTTCATAATCATTTAATCCTAAATGTATCCTAGGAAAAGAAGTTGGTTTCAAAATCATTTAAACTTTATAAGAGGAACATGTTTCATAAACATCATGTAATAAAAACATAATCGATTCATATAAATAATATTAATGGTAAAAATGAATAATTTTCCTAAAAATGAATGATTAATAGAAACAGTTGTCATCCTAGATGGGAAATAATTTTTAAATATCATCGAAAAACATATCTTGATGAAATTATCCTTTCTCTATTGAAAAATGCATCTTAAAACTTAAAAACATTTGAATACAATTTTCAAGAAAATAAAATTTAAATCAAATAAAGGAATCATTAAAAACACATTGAAATTAGTATTCATTTGAAAACTTATATAAATACTCAAAACCTTTTGAAATCTTTTTTCTCGATAACTTATAAAATATGCATGAAAACATTTTGAAAACCAATTTCCATGAAAAAAATATTTAAAACATATAAATAATTTTATTAAATGATTTTAAACCCCTTAATTTCGAATTATTCATAAAAATATATTAAACATTAACCTTTTAAATATTCAAATAGACTTGAAATAAATGACTATGGGTAAATTAGAACATGTTATATGAGCTAAAAATAATGTTCCTTTCACATGGTAAAAGGATAGAAAAATGAATAGTTCAGAAAGAGACAACAATATTCCTTTGAAAAATAATTCATAAAAATGGTAACAATTACCTTCAATGAATATAGGATATTAGTATAATTTTATTTTTATCTGTTTTCCAATACCATGTTTTTTATGGAACATAGATTTCTGACTGAAGAGAGAAAAAAGGTTATATTTTCATATTACAATTCTTAAATATATTAAGTACAAAACATTATTAAAATGTTTCTAATACATGAAGAAATAAATTCAAAACATAGGATAATAATTTTAATGACTTTTCTTGAAATATGTATCATAATATTTCATCAATAAACACAAGATCATAAACAATCTCGATTAATAGTGTGATTGTTCCAATAATCTTTTACAACATGATAAATATGAATCATGTTACCAATATCGGAAGATGATATTAAATAGATCATATAATATATTGAAAATTATATTATTCATGAAATAATAATTAAATGTCATTTTATTGTCAAAATATAAATGATGGTGTGTATAACATGGTATGTGTCTCAAGAGAAATTTGAGAGAAAATTACATTACTGATAGGGTAACTTTCGAAACATAAACCCTGTGGTAGAAATATCATAAAATGATTATTTAAAAAATATATTTTTAATTATATTATTCCTAGAATACATTCATGGGTAGTATATGCCCCACAAAAAATACATGATCCACGAATAAGGCAAGTATCTCAAAGAAATAAAGAGTGAGATGAAATTCCATTACCTTGTGTCTTCACTCTCATCGTGCTCATTCAAAAAACATGTATAATATATATATGTGTGTGTTTTTTAAAAATCTATCACATAACCATATTTTTATTTCTAATGCCAAATATGTTTTTATTATTAATTTATATTACCCACTTGAAAATAATTCTATGTTAAGGTTTCACATTTGGTAATATCCGCTTTGTTTTTTACATGTGTCTTAATTTTTTAAATCATTGATCCTTATAATTATATAATTATTCCTATAATGAAAACCATGATATTAATATAATGTAAATTCATTATATTTTTTTATAATAATCCCTATAATATATAATTATGAAATGGAAAAAATCATTTATGGAGATGTTAGGTTATACATATGCATGAACCCTAATTTTGTTTAATTATCTTGTTGAAAGAGAGAAAGTAAAAGATATATATATATAATTATTTTAGTAAATTTATTACAACATATATATCATATAATTTCAATGAAAACATCATTAATACACTCAATTTAGTGTGTACATGAATCACATCACTTTTTAGGGGCGGTATTCTACACTTCCTCAAACAAAACTAGTGTATTATCACCAAATGAAATGTGTACAAATATGTGTTGTAAAATAATTAATGAAGAAAAAACATAATAAAAATAATATAAAACATATATATACATATTTTCCATCATAATATAAACCATGAAAGGCGGTAAACAAAAAATGAACAACCATCATTTAGTGAAATGGTAGTTCATTGTACATGTAAACTTTATGTTCGTTACCCATTAGATGTAAGTGAATGTAATTGAAGGTCAACCACATAATTTAAAAACATATTAGTATAATTAGGATTTTTTTTGTTAAATATTCATAAAAGAAGTAATTTTTTTTATTTGAGAATGAAAATAAAAGAAATGATATTAAAAATTTATGTTACATCTTATTCGGTAAGTCCTTCTAGTTTGCACAAAAAAGAATACCTTCTATGATTTTATGATTTAAGGATGATTCACATAGGAGGGGAGGTATTTTTAGGATATTAGTTTGTAGATATTTTCATAAAATATTTTCCTTGTGAGGAGTATGGATGTAGTTGGAGAGGAGTCTATTTTATAGTAGAGGAGGAGTGCCATTCTTTTAAAAGTTTGGAAATGGGAAATCCCACCAAAGCATTTTTATTGGAAGTGGGTACAATAATAGGCAAAAATTTAAAAAATATAGGATATTTTTGAAATAGGGCCAGAGAAAAATATTTTTTACAAGCGTATAGGTCGTTTTGGGGTTTATGGTTATTGTTTAGTCCCTTTTTAAGCTTAATTTAACCTTAACTTTTGTAATTAATTTTAATTACATTCACTAATATTTTTAGTAAAAAACCAAAATGAACTTATTAGAAATTATAAATTAGTATGATTCTAAATATGTAATCCGTTTTTCCAAATTCATATCATAAATGTTACATATTTTAATATAAATATAATCCTAGATCTGGGATGAAAATGCAGTTTTTTAAAGTAAAAATTTTCAAAAGAATGCTTGATTTTTATAACCATTTTCAATGTGAAATGGATTCAAATGAACTAAATGTTATAAATTGATAAACATTTGACCTAATTATATATTAAAATAAAATAAAAATATATTTTCCCTTATAAATAAATTTGAAGAAAAAGTAGTGTTTAGTTAAATTTCAGTATTTTTAAAATTCATTAAAAAGGTAATCTTTTTAGAAAAACACAAACAATTTACCCTAATATAATTTTTATGTTTCTACTTGAATAATTATTTACATTTTGACCTATTTTTTTTAAAGGTACATAAATTTATATTTAAAATATGTTCTCAATCAAATGATTGTAAAATTACTTTACTTAAAATATCAAATTTTATTTATAAATTTGGGATTCTTCATATCTTATACATATCGAATCTATGAAATGAATATTGAAAATATTTGATGAAATAATATATATATATATGTATATATTTATTTATTTATTAAATTAAAATCTATTACTAATTGTAAATATTTAAATTTATTGGGGTAAAAATGAATTACGATCATAATCATAGTTTTCTAAAAAAAATATACCCTTTTTATTTAATTGGTTCATTTTAACTAATGGATTAATTTTATATTTGTGTAAATTATATGTTTTTAGAAGTAAGTTAATAAAATATATAAACTCTAACATAATGTCTAGGTTAAGTATTAATATATTAAATAATAATATTTTAATAATATATTGTTGTTTGGTAAAACATGGACTTGCGTGTTATGTCGGTTGTCAAGGAAAGTCATGCTAGCTTATAATGTGAGTTAACGTAATTGTTCCATACAGGGATAGATATTCGTTATATTTCTAGTAGTTTATGATTAACTTGTCATAGAGTATAACTCATGCCCAACATAGTGATTTAATATATATAAAATAATTATTTTCAGTGTTGCGTGAATTGAAAAATGTCAAAAATAATAAATTAATTAAAAAACACATTCTAAAAATATTAGTGTGTTAGAGTTAGGGGTGGTGATGATAGACACTCTATTGGGAGTGTTATCTGAAGACAAATGTTTGTGAAAATTTGGTTCTCTTGAGGTTGGGGGTATCATTTTAGTTGGGATCTTTACATCCTTAACATATTAAGCATTGACCAAATT
The DNA here is from genome assembly GCA_963277665.1 of Viscum album. Lineage (NCBI taxonomy): Eukaryota > Viridiplantae > Streptophyta > Magnoliopsida > Santalales > Viscaceae > Viscum > Viscum album. Next base: position 1,248,998,701 of record OY728122.1, on the reverse strand, counting down.
ATGAGTCTGGACAGGTAGATAGCAATTTTGATCCAACATTAACATTTAATGTAGGAGAGTAACTTTTACATCTCATAAGGGAAAAAATAATTTACTCCATGTAGAATATGTCATTAAGGAGGGACATTGAGATCTATTAAATTAGTAAATAGTGGATCTCACCCCCCAAGATTCTGGTCTCTTCATAGAAGATGTGAAATAAAAGCAAGATATATTTACACCTGTAGTGGACTGGTTTCATGATGATTTTCCGAATAAATTATTAGGTTTTCACCCGAGAAAGATGTGGAATTTATTATTGATCTCATATTATGGGATGGGACATTATCTATTCCACCATAAATAATGGAACCTATAGATATTCCAGGGCTCATGCCTCATCTTGATGAGGTGGAGGATAATGGATTTATCTATCTGATTATTCCTCTGCGGTGTTCTATAGACCTATTCGCAAAGAAGAATTATGGATATATGTAGTTGTTTGTTAGTTACCAGAAGATAAACCAGATGACTGTGAAGACCCAGTATCATCAAATGAGTATCATTTATCTATTATAAAAAATTATCCTGTCAAATATTGAAATGATATCAGGGTATCATCAGATGATTTTTAGACCTTCTGATATATCATGGACTACTTTAGAAAGAATTTATATCCATTATGAGTTCACCATAATGTCCTATGTATTTATTGACACATCAGTACTATTAATGGACTTTATAAACAAAAACGTCCACTTGAACTAGGATCAGTTTTTGGTGGTGTTCATGGATGTCAACTGGGTGTACTCCAAGAGTCATGGTGATCAAGACCAACATCATTAAATCGCTTTGACTACACTGAGACACATTGACTATATGAAATTTTATATAAGGTTACATTTTGGATTGATCATGTACACATCTTAGGTCACATAATTTCCAAAGAAGGTATTCCATTGGACCAAGAGAATATTTAGGAATGTTATTCTTGGAATTAACCCAAGAATTATTTTATATCTGTATATTTCTATGGTTAGTAGTATATTATCACAAATTTATAAGGGAATTTTCACAATTTTCCGCACCACATTTGGGATTAACTAAGTAGGGGATAATGTTTGAATGGTTTTAGGAATGTTAAAATGCCTTCAAGGATATGAAGAAGAATTTTAAATCAAAACCAATCTTGATCCTACCAGAACTAGGTGAGGAGTATGCATAGTTTTGTGAATTTTCTAGAACCAGTCTGGAAGATGTGTTGATTGTAACACCCCGAGATTTTATGAAAAATATTCTTTTAATTTCATTAATTTCTTGTGTTGTATTCCACACCAAGATTACCTTGCGCTATACGCAACACCGTATTAGCTTGCAGTATACGCAACACTATTTTTGGATCGTGTTACACACAATTTTGATAATAGTTATTGTACACAAAATTGAGTATATATATATATATATTCAATGTATAAATGAAATACGGTTGGATTCTGTTATACGAAACAACGAAGGATTCTTTCACAACACGCAACCCTTACTTGGCTTGCATTACACGCAATCGCGACCTTCCTCGATAGCGTGTGTTGTACGCAATACCGAGTTTTAATAAAAAATGATATATTATTATAATATTGTCATGAACGAGCCGTTATGAAAATTATTAACTATGTTTTGAATTTTATAACACTATTATTCATCTTATATATTTTCTAGAACATGGTATAAGAACAAAATAAATTTTTCGGGTAAAATAAGTATTTTTCAAAAAATGCAGTTTTGCCGCCTTTTGATGGCGCACCCACATTAAATATAGTTTTTCACATGTTTATATGTTAAATTTGACAAAATAGAATTCTTCTTTTGAATCGGGATATAAAAATTTAAATTAGATAATGTTTTGATATTTTTCCGATAACTTTCATATATTAATGAATAGTAAAAACACGCTATATTTTAATTAAAAACAACTTTGTTCATCGTAATATCTTAAGTGGTTAAATTATAATATTGAATGGTTTTAAAGTTTAAATATAATATATTTTTACCATTTAATATAATGTATGTCATTAGCATTGATTTTACCTTGAATTCGTAGGTTAAAACAATTCAATATTTTGCAATGTTTTAAAGAAAAACATGTTTTCTTTCGACAATGGAATTAATTTTATTTTAATATCTGCATATTTTGTGTATTGAATTTGGAAAAATGGATTCAATATTTGGAATCAGTGGGTCCAAATTATGTTAATAAGATACTTTTTATTTTTGGGCATTGTGAATAGAAACTACGGTAAATTTTACTTACTATAGTTAAAGGTAAATCAGGTAATTAAGGGTAAATATAAGATTATAAAATTACCCTAACACTTGGAAAAATCCTATTTTATGGATAAAAGTAGACCCATATAACCTAAGGGTCAGATTAGATTCATTTTATGGACTTTTTTCCTTGAAAATAATTTAATTATTATTAAAACCAAAAAATGTGACAACATGTCACTTTCTTAAATCTTATAAGTATAGTAATTTTAATTTAGTTATAAACTTCCTGAAACTTCGAAAATGAATAGTCTAAAGAAATATAATACAATTATCTACATCATAGGAATTTATTTAGAATTTTTAGGGATTAAATATTTATCATTTATTATGACACAAAGATGATGTAGTAATTGTCTTATTAATGAAATATTGACATAATTGATGTTATAAATGCTCAAATAAATGTACTTTGAGACGTTTTATGACTTAAATTAATTTTCTAGGTTAATATGACATGTTATTGTTGATATAAGTAACTTGGTTAGAACTTATCATTCTGTAATGAATTTCATAAAAATCATGTACCAAATAGTGTCAAAATTGACATAAATTTGTTTTTAAAACAAATACTATATTATTAATTGTTATTTTATTCCAAAAAATCTAAGGTTCTTCCAAATAACATAGATAAGGTTATATATATTAATAATAAACAACTTGGGGTTCGTTTGTCTTGATATAGTATGTTTATTAACTATATAATGTAAGAAAACAAAAAGACACGGTAAACGTTAAATTATTTAACTTAGAGTTAAATCTAATTGATATGGTTAAAATAATAACCTAAACTTGCCTAAATCCTATTGGATGAGAGTATTTCTACCAATACCCACTTTAGCTTCGAAATAAGGCCCTTTGGAACCATTATAAACCGAATTTGACATTAATATAAAATAATATTTTGAGATTTTCCTAAGGTGCCCCTCTCCTCCCTTATAAAAGGGCACCTCCTCCCTCTCCTCATCACACCAATTTGAGCATTCAAGATAGTCCAACCCCTACCAAAATCTATTCTCCACTTCCCTAGTGTCATTGTAGAGGTCCTGTTCTTCTTCAAAGACCATCCTTAGTTCTTTAAGTGGAGGTTAAGAAAAGGCGCGTCAAAAAGAGGTAATATCCATTACCGATCTTTTTCCATTTCTTTCTTCTTCAACTTCTTCTTCTTTAGTTGTTTCATGATAAAGTAATAACATAAGTATTTATTATATACTTATATGTCATTATAAATATGAAACAACTCTAATTAACCTTCTATCCATCCTACGGAAAAAGGAAATCATCGTGCGTGCGTACATACGGAATACCGTCTCCACGCCGTGGTGTAATCTATTTTCCACCACCACCTTAATTGGATGGGTATAATGGTGTAATTAGTAACTATATATGATTATTATAAAGTGATATTGATACTGAAATAGTATACATACACTTCAACACAAGTTAACGATCATGAGAATGATATCATCGCTCGTGCGTACGTACGGACTACCGTCTCCAAGACGCGATGAGATTCATTCTCCATGTTAACCATTTAAGAATGATTATAACGTATATATAAGAAATAATAATGAAATATATGAAATTATAAAGATACTAGATTTATGTATATATGTATGTCATCTACTTACTTCCATTCAAGAAAATAAGGAAAGGAAAACAGTGTTCATGCGTATGTACGAACTACCATCTCCATGAACGATGTGTTTCATTTCATTTATCTATCTATTATATATATATATATACTGAATATATATGATATATAAATCATGTTTTATATTCTGGAATTAAGTAAATCATGATATAAGTAATAATAATGTCAAGAACAACAAGTCCAAACACCTACGATAAATGAAACGATTTTACCCAAAACGCTTCTTTAACATGGAATTTACAAAAGAACGGGTAATATAAATTAATAAGTGAACAATATATGATATCATAACAATGAATATGATTCTTTAATAAGTTAATGACATTATTTAAATCATTATACAGGAGGTTCGGACACTTATGAAGCAAATCAGACTTACGGTAAGGGAAATATCGCAATCTCATTTTTATCTGAGATTGTTTATACTTTGGAATTCACTGGGGTGTATTTTATCATTCACATCCATGTTTCCCCAATATTTAATATTTATATCCTTCTAAAATAGTTTATATTCAATTTTACCCTTCGGTGAGTTTTTATTAAAAGATATGAAAGGAATCTTTTGTCATTTTTTCGTACGAGGTACTTTTGAACTTTTCTGACAAATGTACGAGAAGAATGTTTTTTTAAATTACATGGCATGAATGGATTTTTTAAAACATTATTTACAAGAATCTTCCTTTACCAGTTTTCAAGTTTATTTTTAGTCAACATATTTTAGTTTAAAATTGTATGACATGTTAAGAAAGGAAAATGTTTTTGAATTTTAAAGGATATTTTCCTCAAGAATGGAGTTCAAGTGTTTTATCAAAATTATTTTCCATCTAATATAATATAGGGTTCTATTTATATTCCTATTATTACATTTAATTGATTATGTTGTGATAGAATTATTTTTATGAATTCCATTATGTTATATGAATTATTTGATGATGTCACGATGTTTAAGATTCCCATTTTTATTACATGGGTTATGCAATGATGTATGATTTATTATTTTGTGGAACACATAAGAATGGTATCATTATGAGATGGGTGGGACCTATATCTCCCTCCAATGCATTGGGTAAAGATTTTATTTCTCATGAAATAGAAATTGCTGTAACGGTAGGTTATACCGGTTCAGTGAAATAGGACTGAAACGAGGAATGAACTCGTATCACAAAGGGACTTTGTCCACTAAGATAGTCTTGGAAATGAGTCTTGACTAAAAAGAAATGATTATCTTTGATTATGTGTGTATGCCACAAAGTTTCATGTTTTATGTTATGATTATTAGGATTACATTTCACTATTAAGATTTATCCCATTTTATGAAATTATGATCTCTTTTGCTGGTTATGATTTCCAAAAGATATGTTCTTATTAATATGACGTGATTGATATTTATTTTTTTACAATTACTGAGCATTTGAGCTCACCCTTTTATGTTGTTTTTCCAGGACATAAAGAAAGGAATTAGGTTTAAAAAAAGGAGATCTTTATGGGAGATGTTGAAGATCTTTTACCACGATTAGAAGATTATATTCCGAGTTTCCAAAGACACTAAACTATTACGGTCTTTATGTGTGTGTTTTTGTTATGTACTAAGTATTTTTCAAAAGTAATGTAATGTCCATGTACGTCGGGCTTCGGGTCTCTACAGTTGGTATTAGAGGAAAGGTTTAGTCATCCTTTGGAAACTAGGATGCGAGAACTTTAGTGAGATCCCTAGAGATATTTCTAAGGTATGTCTAGGGATGTCCCTAAGGTTAAGTATACGTATAGGTTATAGTCCTAGAATTACGCTAACGATCATATAATGAAACCTAAGATGTTAGATATTGAAGGTACTCCCCCTTTATTATGTTGTTTTCCCTAGCATGATTTTTTCCTCTCACACTATTCTTTTTGGGTTTTAGACGATGGTTGGAACCCGAAGGAACCGTGTTGATAAATGTAATGGAAAATGCAATGATTGTCTTCCTGAACAAACAAATGTTTTGGGAGATGGAGTGAAAAATCTTATTTCTATACTTACACAAGCTATGAATCATTCTGAACTTCCAAATGAGCAGATAAGGGAACAATTCTATTGAGTCCTTCATGAGGCAATGTCTACCTTCTTTCAGTGGGTCTTCTGATCCACTTGTTGCTGAACAATGGATCAGTACCACTGAAAAGATATTTTCAGTTCTTCAATGTTCTAAACATGATAAAGTCATCTTAGCAGTATATCGTTTGGAAGGTGAAGCTGATCAATGGTGGAATCTTATCAAGAATACGAGGCGAAGAGATGAAATTGAGTCCATGGAATGGGACGAGTTCAAGAACTTATTTTTCAATAAGTACTTCCCTCGTATTCTTAGAACAAAGATGGAGAAGGAGTTTCTTGAACTAAAGCAAAAGGATGATGAATCTATTGGTATATACGAAGAAAATTTTACAAGGCTTGCAAGGTATGCATCTGGATTTATCATCCAACCTGAAAGTAAAGTTGATCGATTCTTCAGTGGCTTAAAACCAAGTCTTCGAGGGGAATTAGCTATAAGAGACTTCAGTAGCTATGAAGAAATTGTGCGTTGTGCAATCAAGGTAGAAATGGAAGTTGGTGTTACTTATCCATCTCATATTTTTGACAAGAAACGAAAGATGGAGTTCAAGGAGAAATCTCAGAATAATGGTGAAAAGAATATGAATGTTTCCTTATGCACAAGGTGTGGAAAGAAGCATGGTGGAGATTGTCTTAAAGGGACAAGTAAATGTTTCAAATGTGGAAAGTAAGGTCATCGGGCATTTGAATGCCTCAATGATGGGAAGAAGATGTCTAATGATGCAAACAATGGAAGGGATACACATAATGAACCTACTACACTTCAATGTTTCAAGTTCAAGGAGATGGTACATTATGCCAATAAATGCCCTAATCCAAGGGTTAGTGATGATCGACATGAGAAACCACTTAAGGAAAAGGAAAAAAGGGAAGTCACATGCGATCACCATTGGCGATGTTGAATATGACAACGATGTGGTGGAATGATTAAGTGTTTATGTAATGGGATTCCAAAATAATGTTGAGTATTGGAATATTTATGTATTGGTCTTTTGTGGTCTTCAATAATTTTATGGTACCGGTAACCATGGAAAGTGATTGAGATATTTTTGGAAAAAAGATGATATGCGCATAATGAAGGGAAAACGATAAAATGACTTATTTGACAGTATTCATGAGCTCATGACTGATATAAGGACTAAGTGATAGCATGGTTTGAGTATATAGAATTTCGAGGATTTTGGTATGTGGAAAGTGTTAACTTTTAACTACATTCACATTTTCACTAAGGTTCAATGGGTATTCAAGAGAACACATGATTAAGGCCTTTGAATGTTTGGAATGTGACCAACAAGACATATCTTATGATATATGGGGATCAACGATGGTATTAAATCTCTGGTAATAGTTTTCACTATATTATGAGAGTGGACTGCAGTATTATGGATAAGCCTAAAGATTGGAATGGACTATGTTGGACATAAGTTCGTATTGTTTAAGGATAAAAGTTTTTTTCGATATTATTGATCAGATGTTATAGTAATATAGTTTTAGAAAACGGACAACCTGTAGGACGGGCGACAACCCATCGTGTCGGACAAGGCCATGGGAATCGAACCCACAACCGAAGTGCGACTGGCCATTATCGCCTACCACTGGCCTACAGGAAGTCCCTGTTTAGTAGAAACTAGTTTTATTATATTAAGTAGTATGATATAAGAAGTATAAGTCCATTTTAGAAACCATATACAATTAATCTCACTATAGATGGACTTATGTATTTTTTGATAACTTTTCTAACCTTTTGTTTGAGACAGATGGAATGACCCATCATTCTATCACATGATCTACTAACACATCACGAATGACAAATTCAACTTCATTTCATTAAGAGATGAAGTGGAAATTGTCCAAAGAACGACCAACGGTGAGACTATACCAAAATCACGAAAGTATTTCTTCTAATTCAAATTTCATCAACTTTAGAGAAATGATCTTGAAATCTAAAAATGTTGTCCTAGTGCTCTTATATCTGATGAATCAGATTGTACCTTAGACCTTCACAAATTTATGTCTTTGTGATTGCTGGCTTTTCCATAGCCATGTTTTCTACCACTCTCCATCAGAACTTGATGGTTAGATTTTTCTTCCATATCCATATTTTCACCTATGTTCTCCTACGTGGAAACCGAGTGATGAGTTAATTTGGGTAACCTATACATTTTATACTTTAGTTTTTAAAGCCATATTTTGGTATTCCTTTTTACGATGTGGGTTTCTATTAAACAAACTTTCGATTAGTGAACCATTTATAACCCCGACGAATTTCGAGGGCGAAATTCATTTTAAGGGGGGTAGAATATAACACCCCGAGATTTTATGAAAAATATTCTTTTATTTACATTAATGTATTATGTTGTATTCTACACCAAGATTACATTGTGCTATACACAACACCGTATTAGCTTGCAGTATACGCAACAATATTCTTGGATCGTGTTACACACAATTTTGATAATAGTTATTATACGCAACATTGAGTATATATGTATATATATATTCAATGTATAAATGAAATCTGGTTGGATTCTGTTATACGAAACAACGAAGGATTTTTTCACAACATGCAACCCTTACTTGGCTTGCATTACACGCAATCACGACCTTCCTCGATAGCTGTGTTGTACGCAATACCTGGTTTTAATAAACAATGATATATTATTATAATATTGTCATGAACTAGCCGTTATGAATAGTATTAACTAAATTTTTAATTTTATAACATTATTATTCATCTTACACATTTTCTAGAACATGGTATAAGAACAAAATAAAATTTTCGGGCAAAATAAGTAATTTTAAAAAATTGCAGTTTTGCCACCTTTTGATGGCGCACCCACTTTAAATCTAGTTTTTGACATGTTTATATGTTAAATTTGACAAAGTAGAATTCTTATTTTGAATTAGGATATAAAAATTTAAATTACATAATGTTTTTTTTATTTTTCCGATAACTTTCATATTTTAATGAATAGTCAAAACACGCTATATTTTAATTAAAAACAACTTTTTTCATCATAATATCTTATGCGGTTAAATTATAATATTGAATTGTTTTAAAGTATAAATAGAATATATTTTTACCATTTAATATAATGTATGTCATTAGCATTGATTTTACCTTGAATTCGTAGGTTAAAACAATTCAATCTTTTGCAATGTTTTAAAGAAAACCCCGTTTTCTTTCAACAACGGGATTACTTTTAATTTAATTTCAACATCTTTTGTGTATTGAAATTGGAAAAATGGATTCCATATTTGGAATCAGTGGGTCCAAATTATGTTAATAAGCTACTTTTTATTTTTGGGCATTGTGAATAGTAACTACGGTAAATTTTACTTACTATAGTTAAAGGTAAATCAGGTAATTAAGGGTAAATATAAGATTATAAAATTACCATAAAACTTGGAAAAATCCTATTGGATGGCTAAAAGAAGAACCATATAACCTAAGGGTCGGATTAGATTCATTTTATGGACTTTTTTCCATGAAAATAATTTAATTATTATTAAAACCAAAGAATGTGACAACATGTCACTTTCTTAAATCTTATAAGTATAATAATTTTAATTTAGTGATAAACTTAATGAAACTTAGAACATGAATAGTATCCAGAAAGCTAATACAATTATCTACATCATAGGAATTTATTTATAATTTTTAGGGATTAAATATTTATCATTTATTATGACACAAAGATGATGCAGTAATTGTCTTATTAATGAAATATTGACATAATTGATGTTAAAAATGACCAAATAAATGTACTTTGAGACGTTTTATGACTTAAGATAATTTTCTAGGTTAATATGACATGTTATTGTTGATATAAGTAACTTGGTTAGAACTTATCATTCTGTTATGAATTTCATAAAAATCATGTACCAAATAGTGTCAAAATTGACATAAATTAGTTATTAAAACAAATATTATATTATTAATTGTTATTTTATTCCTAAAAATCTACGGTTCGGCCAAATTACATATATAAGGTTATATATATTAATAATAAACAACTTGGGGTTCGTTTGGCTTGATATAGTAAGTTTATTAACCATATAGTGTAAGAAAACAAAAAGACACGGTAAAAGTTAAATTATTTAACTTCGAGTTAAATCTAATTGATAAGGTTAAAATAATGACCTAAACTTGTCTAAATCCTATTGGATGAGATTATTTCAACCCATCCCCACTTTATCTTTGAAATAAGACCCTTTGGAACCATTATTAACCGAATTTGACCTTAATATAAAATAATATTTTGAGATTTTCCTAATGTGCCCCTCTCCTCCCTTATAAAAGGGCACCTCCTCGCTCTCCTCCTCACACCAATTTGAGCATTCATGCTCGGAAAAACCCTGCCAAAATCTCTTCTCCACTTCCCCAGTATCATCCTAGAGGTCCTGGTCTTCTTCAAAGACCATCCTTAGTTCTTTAAGTGGAGGTTAAGAAAAGGCACGTCAAAAAGAGGTAATATCCATTACCGATCTTTTTCAATTTCATTCTTCATCAACTTCTTCTTCTTTAGTTTTTTCATGATAAAGTAATAATATCAGTATTTATTATATACTGATATGTTATTATAAATATGAAACAACTCTAATTAACCTTCTATCCATCCTATGGAAAAAGGAAATCACAGCGCGTGCGTACGTACGGAATACCATCTCCACGCCGTGGTGTAATCTATATTCCACTACCACCTTAATTGGATGGGTATAACGGTGTAATGAGTAATTGTATATGATTATTAAAAAGTGATATTGATACTGAAATAGTATACATACAATTCAACACAAGTTCACGATCATGAGAATGATGTCATCGCTCATGCGTACGTACAGACTACCGTCTCCACGACACGATGAGATTCATTCTCCATGTTAACCATTTAAGAATGATTATAACATATATATAAGAAATAATAATGAAATATATGACATTATAAAGCTACTATATTTATGTATATATGTATGTAATCTACTTACTTCCATTCAAGACAATAAGGAAAGGAAAACAGTGTTCATGCTTACGTACGGACTACCGTCTCCATGAACGATGTGTTTCATTTCATTTATCTATCTATTATATATATATATATACTTAATATATATGATATATATATCATGTTTTATATTCTTGAACTAAGTAAATCATTATATAAGTAATAATAATGTCAAGAACAATAAGTCCAAAAACCTAGGATAAATGAAACGATTTTACCCAAAACGCTACTTTAACATGGAATTTACAAAAGAACGGGTAATATAAAGTCATAAGTGAACCATATATGATATAGTAACAATGAATATGATTTTTTAACAAGTTAATGACATTATTTAAATCATTATATAGGAGGTTCGGACACTTATGAAGCAAATCGGACTTAAGGTAAGGGAAATATCCAAATCTCATTTTTATCCGAGATTGTTTATACTTTGGAATTTAATGGGGTGTATTTTATCATTCATATCCATGTTTCCCCAATATGTAATATTTATATCCTTATAAAATAGTTTATATTCAATTTCACCCTTCGGTGAGTTTTTAGTAAAAAATATGAAAGGAATCTTTTGTCGTTTTTTCGTACGAGGTACTTTTTAACTTTTCTGACAAAAGTACGAGAAGAATGTTTTTTTAACTTATACGGCATGAATGGATTTTTTAAAACATTATTTCCAAGAACCTTCCCTTATAAGTTTTCAAGTTTATTTTTAATCAACTTATTTTAGTTTAAAATTGTATGACATATTAAGAAAGGAAAATGTTTTTGAATTTGAAAGGATATTTTCCTCAATAACGGAGTTCAAGTGTTTTATCAAAATTATTTTCTATCTAAGATAATATAGGCTTCAGTTTATATTCCTATTATTACATTGAATTGATTATGTTGTGATGGAATTATTTTTATGAATTCCTTTATCTTATATGAATTTTTTGATGATGTCACGATTTTTAAGATTCCCATTTTTATTACATGGGTTATGCAATGATGTATGATTTATGATTTTGTGGCACACATAAGAAAGGTATCATTATGAGATGGGTGGGACCTATATCTCCCTCTAATGCATTGGGTAAAGATTTTATATCTCATGAGATAGACATGGCTGGAAAGGTAGGTTATACCGGTTTAGTGAAACAGGACTGAAACGAGGAATGAACTCGGTTCAGAAAGGGACATTGTCCACTAAGATTGTCTTGGGAATGAGTCTTGACTAACAAGAAATGATTCTCTATGATTATTAGGGTAGCTATAAAATAAAAATTTATCTCACATGGGACCATTTTTATCAGAATATAAATGACGCATGTATGATTCCCATCCCAAAATCCCCATAAATATGAAAATAGTGTGTTTAATATTCCATATCTTATTTGGTATATTTTTTAATAATTTATCAGGAATTTTTTTAATTATGAATGAAATATTATCCAAATAATCACCCTATGATGAAATTTTATGTTCACACTGTCTAATAATCGATCATACCCTTACCAAAAAAGATTAATTCATTCATCTCAGATACACACTTCAATGATTGTGTTCTAGGAGTTGTGATTTGTGAAACAATTCAATAATACTTTTGATGATCAATGGATTTATGGGTCACAGATTCACCACCCTAATTGTATTGAATGATTATTTTTATTTTCCATGTTGATTCTGTACTTCACTGTGAAATGGTTCAAATATTTTAAAATTTTCATTCTGGTTTTTCATTAAAAACAAATAACCATTTCAACTAAATTGATTTGTTAAAGTAAATAAGTAACTAATAGAAAAAGATTCTTCTGTACTTTTTCATCCATATACATAACTATTAATGAGATCCAACAATACATTATCCCTTTCACAGTTTCTACTAAAATGTTCTTTTTTTATCTTTCCTAATAAACAAGATAAAAAAATTTAAAATGATTCATAGTCAGATATATCTATTAAAACATATTTAATGATTCATTAGATGATTTTCTCATTTATATATCCAAAGTGACAATGCTAAAGGTAAGTGGTATTCTAAACAATCATAACCTTTACATCGTAAATGATATAAATAAGGTTATCCAAATCTATAAGGTATAAATTATTTAATGTATTCTTTGTGAAATAAAATATTTCATTCTTATATATATATATATAAACTCTTGAAATAGTTTAGATATAAGATATGTTATCATTATAACATATGTTGGAGCCACCCTTGATATTATATTAACTACTTAATCTAATTTTACATCCCATCACCATATATGTTATCCCAAAAATTTATCGTGATTTCATATTTGATATTACAATAACATTTACCATAGTCTAAAGGAGGTGTGACTCATGTTACTATAATACAAAATCTGACATCAAGTAAGAAAATTAACATTACATTATCTAATAACATAATTCCAAGTGGGATGATCCACATTATACTATCTAAATATGTTATTCATATAATAAAAAAATAATCATGTTGATTTAATGAAGAAGAAGGGTCTAATTCCACTAATAGGGTATTTGTATTCATCATTTGAATGATATAAGTGGAAACATACCCATTTATACCCATTATATCATTGATTGATTCATTTTGAATATAAAATTAAAAACATCATTCTTAGGAATTTCCATATTACTCTCCAGCATCTTCAAAAGATATGTATACTTGATGAAGATCATAATGTAGTTAAAATTAGCCACCTTCCTATGAGTGGGACACAAACCAATGAATCATGTTTCACACCAAAAGTAAATCCAAAATCAATAATGGGGTAATAGAACCATTATTGGGTGTTATAAATGGGGATTCAAATAATATTTTTCATTAGAAAATATTTCATTAAACTGATGATCTCATCACCATCCACTCACATTCACACCAACTAGATAGATCGCATCTATTTTTTTAGGCTAATTGAACTCATTTGTTTAAATGAATTTTTTGGTCATATAAAGTATAATAAAATTGTAACCATGATTTTCATTCCAATTATGTAACTAGTGAACTCAATCAATGAATATATTAAATTCCTTAATCCATTATTAATGGATTGTTAATTGAATGATTCCTGGTGGGGGGAGGTGGCTGATACATGCACATATCTTATAGTACATTGGGTGTAACATGGTTTCATGTTGTATATTGAGCATTTTTTGGAAAAAAATATATCATTAATTCAAAAGAATCATATATATATATATATATATATCATAACCAATAATTTATTAGTTATTCGTTTTTTACATAATTAGAAAAAACATATTTTTTTATATTGTATTGTTCTTGTATTTGTAAGGAAATTTCATTTATCATTCTATTATCATAATTTCAGAATCATTTAATAGTGAAGTTAGTGGAATAATAGTATCAACATTAATTATAAATTTCAAAGTTCATTTATCATATTTCAGTGGTTCGATTTATAATAAATACATTTATAATATTCCCATTTCAAGAAACATTACCAATAGTAATGTGTCACGTTATAAGGATTATTTATCTTAGTGTATCCATTTCCAAACCATAATCATAGATTAAATTAAATTTTAATATAACATATTACTATTATTTTTATTTTTATACTCCTTGTTTAAAATGATAAATATGGAATAACATCATTCACATAATTTGTTGAGCCAACTCAAACAATAACATGTTAAATGAAAAAGATACAGTATGAAGTGAGTTGATCATAATAATATTTTTAAAAACAATAATTATTGTAATAGTATAAAAAAATATTTATCATTTTAAATGAGAATATAATTAGAAAATATATAGGATAACTACTTACATTGATATAATCATTTCTTCTCATTATGAATTTCTTATTAATGAATTATTTATGAATCCTTATTGTGATTAGATGCAACCAAATTTTACCGAGTATTTTATAAGATGAAATATGGTAATTTATCCAAGTGGATATTGAATAACATAAGTGTTTTGGAATTTTTTTATTGGGGTCCTTTTATATGAGATTTTGTGCAGTATATTTGTAATTTCTCATTACTTGTGTGTAATAGAATGTCATTTTAACTTGAATAGTGCTCTGTAAGTAAGAAAGTAATATGAGGATGGATATTCACTCTATTAGGTATTTTTTAAATTTTTATATATTTATACATAATTTTAGCCATATTTCATATTTTAAATATTTTCCATATTTACCGATATGATTAACTATTTATGACTATAAATTTTTTTTAACCATCAAATGAAATTAGACAAATGACGTAATTTTATTTCCATTATTAAAAACAAAAAATAAATTTTATCAAATTTTGTTTTTATTTATTTGAAATTAAACATTAAAATAAAAAATATTCAATACTTTTAAAAATTACTTTTTCATGAATAAAACAAATAACATAATGAATGATTTTTTTATTTAATATCATTATTTTCTTGTTTAATATATATTTATTATTAATTATTCATTATAAATATATTATATATGATAAATAATATATTTAAATGATATTTATATATTTTAATTATGATCTTTTTAGTATATCCATTAGCGATATGTAGTCACATATTCAACACTCATATGTCAACAATATATGTTCAACTATCATATGTCCAATAACAGATCTTTAATGTTCATATGTACAATGGATATATGTTAAATGGTAATATTTATAATATATATATACATATAACTAGAATATAATGGTCATATTTCATTATTATATATAAATTCAAAAACTTCTATGAAAATCATTCATCCTATTTTTTCATTTCCGTACTTATACTTTTATCATATTTCTACTATTTTGGAATAATTTCATAGTTATAATTACATTCATGAGACTCATTGATGTCTGTGAGGACAAACATTTCAATATCATAGATTTCTAATTTAATTTTGGTTTTATTTCCCTTTTTATTTATCTTATTATTTTATATATAGCTTTCTATTCATGTTTTATGGTCTTTTCTTATATAAATATCATATCTTAATAAAGAAAATCAATTATTAATTTTAGATCAATGTTTTCGACAGAATAATTTTTTGAAATAAAGGTATAATAAAATGTGAGGGTCATATTCTTAACCACTTAAAAAAATTTTCCCATAAAATTAAATTTAGAATATGAGAACATATGAGAGTTATTTTGTGAAATTATATATTATGGTTCCCACATTGCATCCAAAATATTATAAATTCTATAATAATCATTGACAGTGTGGATTATAATTTTTCATAATAATGTGTCTCAATAATACAAATATATTTACTAGGATTTCTTCATAAGAGAGATCATGTTATAATTTCACAAACATTGAGTTATGTAGATTTTATGGATCTAGTATGTACTTCCTAAAAAGTGTTAAATTGAAAAAAATGCACATAAGATAGGGTTGGTGGATATCTTATGTGATAAATTGTAGTCCCCACGTGATCACAATTTCTTAAGGGGATGATATACCATGGTCACAACATTCAATTATTCTTAAATCTAATAACCCTCATTCCAAGTGATATTAAGTGGATAATATTTATCTAAAATTAATCCTTAATTAAAATCAATGATTATCACTTTAGTTTTTTTGACTTTTTACTTCTTTAATATATCTCTAACTTCTTTGAATGTCCTTTAACATTTATTAGGAATAGTGCAGACCTCAAAACTTCCTCCCTTAAACACCATCAATTCATTAATAATTTTTAATATTTTTTTATAAAAAACCTCATAAGTATCATTTCAATACTATAGTGGAAACTTCTACTATATGGGAACTATACCAGTGGAAAATAACTATTTGAACCTTCTTCAAAATAAAAACTACATGTTCTGTAAAAATAATCTTAAGTATAATTGGTGATTTCAGATTAAACATTATATTAATGATAATAATAAATGTTCACCCACATTTTCATATTCAATATTTTAAAATACATCCCAATAATAACAAGGTTCACCTTGTTTCTTGATTAGATATAGTTGAAAATGGTATTATATACAGACTAACCTTTTCCATTATATAAATCATGGAAATTTTATTGAGTGAAAAATCCTCTTAAATAATAATAATTTGTAAAAACATTATAAGTTCATAAACCTCAACCCAAATAGAATTATAGACTTTACAGGTCATGGGAAGACTTATGATGACATATATTATGGTGTTATCACATTACCTTATGTGTAACACCATGACCCTAGTTACTCAGGGTCTGGGAATTATTTTAACACATTTTGATGATAACAAGAAATCAAATCCTGAAGGACCAATTAGTTTATTATGCTTCGAAGTAATAGATATAACCCAAGGTTTTAAGGAAAGTTATAAAACCAAATTTACATTTCATCCAACCCTATCATATGTGCATGGATGATATATATGTCCCAGTAGATATGTATAAACAATCTCGTATAACAAAGAGATTGTGAAATTAACCCTTAATGTAACACATCAAGCTTCCATGGTACGGTTCACTTTCAATAATACAGTAGCGTGTGTTGTACACAACTTCGAGTTCTAACACACACCACTACCAATCAAACTAGTCGTTATGAATAGTAATAGCCACATTTTTAAATTATATAAATTTTATCATTCAAAATGGAATTTATTTTTGGATTTGGAATATCGAAATTATCTTCAGGTGAATTTTTTGTATTTTTATGAAAACATTCAATTTTTGATGAATAGTGAAAATTACTAAATTTTAATTAAAAACAACTTTTTTAATTGAAATAATTAATAGTGATAAATTATGAATTTGAGTGGTTTTAAAGTATATTTAGAATATATTTTCCCATTTAATACAATTTTTGTCATTGGACGTAATTTCACATTTAAACTGGACACAAACAAGTGTCAATCTTTTGATAGTGATTATTTCTTCAAAACACGTTTTTTATTTTGACAGCGAGAATTAATTTTAAATTAATTTCTGCCACTTCTGTGTTTTGAATTTATAAAAATGGATTTCATATTTTGAATCAGGAGGTCCAAAATTTTTAAATAGGTAACTTTTATTGTTAGAAATTTTGAATAATTACTTTAGTAAATATTTTATTTACCGTGGTTAAAGGGTAAATCCAGTAAGTAAAGGTAAAAATTGTAATATAATAATAATAAATTACACTAAAACATGTCCAAACGCTTTTTAAATATACATTTCCGACCATGGGAATCTTTGGGTCAATTTTGGGATCCCATGGATCCACTTGTAAGTGATAATGACACTATATTTTAATTAAGTTAAAGTAAATACAAAAATGACATAAGCATATATCTTTTAGAAAAGCAATTTTTACATAGTGTTATATATGTTATATTTTAGACTATAAATATTAACTATAAATATGAAAATATTTCCTTCAAAATGGGTTTTTATTTCTAATTTTTAGACATTGAATAATTAATATTTTTTTGACACAATAATCATGCAGTATTTTCTTTATTAATGAATGAATCAAATAATTGGTATTATAAATATTAAAATAAATATAATTTGGTAGTTTTGAGGCCATAACATAATTTTATTTGTTAACATGACATGTTATTATTTATTAAATGAATTTGGTTCTAATTAATAATGTTCTTATGACTTTAACAGAAATCAATTATTAAATGTTTTCAAATTTGACATAAATGAGTTTTTTTAAAAAAATATTATATTATTAATTGATATTATATTCCTAAAAATATAAGGTTCAGTCTAAGAACTTATATCATGATAGGTGTATCATAAATGGACCACTTGGGGGTTGCTTGTAATTATATATTATTTTTATTTACCATATATTATAAAAATACAAAGTGACATGGTAAATGTCAAATTATTTATCTAAGAGTTAAATATAAATGAAAAGGTTAATATAGTAACCCAAACATTTCCAAAATCTATTGAATGAAAGGTTTTAGACCCATACCCACCTTAGACTTTGAATAATCCACTTTGGATCCATTAGGAACTGAATATGAATTTATTAAAAATTAATACTTTATGTTTTTACTAAAGAGCCCCTCCTCCCCCTAATAAAAGGACACCACTTCTAACCAATTCTTCATAACTTCAAAGGCTTTTGGTTCGTCCAACCTCTTCCCAAATACCCTCTAAACTATCCTCCATTCATCCTATAGGCCTTACTTTAGAATTAATGCCACCCTAAAGATCCATTCTTACCAAATCAATAGGAAGAACCTGAAGAAGAGGTATTGTTTTCACCACCCTCTTTCTAGTTCCTTTCTTCTTCAAATTCTTCTTTATTTGTTATTTACTTTCTAAAATAATAACTCCAGTATCTTATATATATTGTGATGTTATTATAAATATGGTACAACCATATTCAGTATTCTATCCATTCTTTGAATGACATGTCACCATACGTGCGTACGTACGGCCTATCGTCTCCACGTCGTGGTGTAATTGTTATTCCATACAATATTATTTGGATGGTTATAATAATGATGTGTAATTCATCTGAATAATAAAATTAACAGGTTAATGATTCATTATATATGATATGCCATCAAATTATATATTATTTTATTATCAAAAGAAGATATTGTCGCTCGTGCATACGTACGGACTACCGTCTCCACAAACGCGGTGAGATTCATTCCCCATCGTATCCATTCAAGTATAATTCTCTTTTCATGATTAAAAATAATGTTTAAGGACTTAATTTCATTCTGGATATGAATAATATACAACCTATCCCTAACAAACATGTCATATGTTACAAAACATATAAAATAAAATTAGTAAGTTAACACCTGAAACGATGATAATACAAAGATATTATTAACAAAGCAATGTTAAAAGATCATATATGATATAATATTAATGTATATGATTAATGTATAATTTAATAACAATTATTTCACCATTATAAATGAGGTTAACCTACGCTCTTCCAAGGAAAAGTACAAGTTAAGGGTCTATTTTACAATCTCTTCATTATCTGAGGTTGTTGATACGTAATTATCTACTGGGACCTCTTTATCATCCACATCCATGTTTTTTAAAAATGTATTCCAAATCATTATTACTATTTTATAGACTATGGGTTAAAGTAATTTATAACCTTGTTTACTTTTTATAATATGTTTATAAATGAATCTTTCTATCGATTTCCAAACAAGGTCCTTTTTAACGTTTTCGACAAAATTAAGGTGAGAATGTTTTCTTAACTTATATGACGGGTGCAGCTATTTTCTAATGGTATAAACCCATCGAAGCATCCCTTAAATCATAGAAGAATATTTTCAAATTAAATGTTTTATTTTATAATTATGTTACTCATAAATGATTTCAAAATATAAAGAGATATTTCTCTAAAAAGAGTATTGATTTCGTCTATGTCAACATCCTTTGATGGATTTCAAGTTTATTTGGAGTTGATTTATTATAATACAAAACGTCCATATTGTATTGAAGGTTTTGTGATATGTTTGTATGTGGATGTTCTATTTTTACACCATTCAGGATTTATGGTTAAAGTATTGACATTTTGTATGCAAGTTTTAATACAAATGTTTATGATATGTTTAAACCTTTTCATATGAAGAATGTATTGGACTTAGTAAGTGACGGGTGGAGCCAGCTATAGCTCTTCGATGCATTGGTAGGTCTTATGAGACAAATAGACATGGAATTGGCCAAGGCCCTATCCCAATTTGATTTATAGTTTTGGTCGTGGCCTTAATAATTATTAGACGTCTTGGCCGAGGCCTTGAAAAAATGTTTTAGAATGTCTGGCATTATACATTCCCTCATTATAGAAATAATATTGATGATTCATGTGGTCATTAGACTAGTAGAATACCCAAGATTATGTTTTATTATGTCATGGTTTACTCAACTCATATTCTTTCCATAAAATTATTCATGTTTATTATTGGTAAAAACATGTTGTTTCAGTTATTTTCCATGTTTAATATTTATGTCATTTTCTACTGTATTACATACCCTTACTGGGCGGTTCAGCTCACCCCTTTCTTATGTGTCTTTTTCCCAGGATATGACGAAGTTATTTATGAGTGACCAGTTGAAATAATCTAGGAGGCTTGGGTTTTTCTAATGAAATATATTTGTGTTTTATTTCTTTTCATGTTGTAAAGTTGAACTTATGTATGAATCTTGTTTCCAATAATACTAAACTGATCGGTAATTCAAGACATGATTTCCTTATGATCATTCCAATGTTATAAAATATTGAACCGACTCTGGGTAACTAGGGTCGCGGCGTTACAGTTAGTATCAGAGGATGTTTAGTTCAAACCTTTGAAACTAGATTTAGATAAACTCTGATTAGAGCACATAGACCAAAGATAGACTTTGAGGATTAGTATAGATGAACATCTTAGAATTTTGGTATTGTAGTGATTTTGTGAGTTTTCCAAGAGATACATCCCTCTCTAGATACATGCAGGTAGAGTCGGCCCTGGCACAGATGTACCTAGGGGTAAAACCCGAAAACACCTCATTGATCTACACTCGAACGGGAACTGGTGCACGACAACGGGCCTTGCTGAACTCTTGGTTTCGACACTCTCGGGTGATATGTCTCGGATAATTCTCATTTTCTTTACAAACAATTATAAAGGGTTTATTAGTATATACATACTCAAAGAAAACATTTTTATGATATGGATTATATCCATAAACTGTTCAATCTATGTTATGTGTTTAACATGTTTGGATTTATGTATTATGATTCATAAACTAATATAGTGTATGAGATTGTTTAGAAATGGTTCCTAGTGGAAGGAATGGAAACCGTATCAATGCACACACTCTATGTAGGGATTTCCCTCATTCTAATGATAATTATAGTGGAGATGGTGATGCAACTGGTGCTAATTAGCTAATCACCATACTGGGACAACTCACTCAGGTTATTAATAATAACCTTACCCGTATGGAGCACCCAGATACACTGCTTCGAGGATCAATGTTAGATATATTAATGAGGCAACCACCATAAACATTTAATGGGAGTACTATTCCGTTAGTATCTGAGCAATGGCTAAATTCTTTAGAGAAAATATTCCATGCTTTGGGGTGTAGTGAAAGGGAAAAGGTTATCATGGCAGTTTACCGCCTCACTGGAGATGATGATCAATGGTGTTCATTGATTCAAAACACGAAGGAAGATTATAAAGTATCAAATATGGAATGGAGGGAGTTCAAAGATCTGTTTTTAGAAAAATATTTTCTGTGTGATCATCTAGCAGATATAGAAAGGAAATTTCTATGTCTGAGATAAAACAAGGATGAGAATGTCACAAAGTATGAGGTAAACATTACAAGGTTAGAAATGTATGTTCCATATTATATATGTAACCTAAGAAGTAAGACTTGTCGTTTATTTGATGCGTTAAATCCATTTATCCATCGAGCATTGGTCTCAGAATCCTTATCTTCATATGATGATATTTTCTCGTGTGCTATCAAGATGGAAAAATAATTCTGTAAGTCTTATGACTTTAAATCAAAGAAATAAAAGAAGATATATTTTGAAAACATTGGGAAAGGAAATAAAGAAATAGGGAAGAAGGGAATAATTGAATTTCCACCATCTGATAATTGCTGAAGGAAGCACCCTAGTGACTGTATAAAAGGAAAAGGAGTATGCTACAAGTGTGGATAGAAAGGCAATCTAGCTGGTGATTATAAAGGAATGAAAGATGATACAAATGTTCAATGCTACAATTGCATGTAAATGGGACATTATGCAAATTAATGTCTTATGATTTAGGGAAACTTACCTCAGAAAAGGCCTAGGGACCAAGGTCAAGCCTATGGAGTCACAACTGTTGAGGTTGAATCCCTGAAAGATGTCGTGGCAGGTATTTTAATGGTTTCCTAAAGTTTAGAAAATTATTTATTTGATTATGGATCAAAACATTGTTTAATATCTTCCCAGTTTTCTAAGAAAATTAGATATTTCCAATTTTATTTAACAAGGGAGTTATCAGTCAAAACTCCTAAGGGAATTATCATTGCAACAACGTTTTGTGAATCAGTCCCCATTTGAGCACATAAATGTTCTTTATCTGCGAATCTCATAATTATACCTATGATTGGATTTGATATAATCCTCAGTATGGATTGGACGTCGGACCATGATACAAAAATTTATTTTAAGAAGAAGGAGGTTACAATTTTTTATGATGATGATAGGGAACACATTATCTTTAGAGCGGAATCATCACCCCCTAATTATTACCTAGATCCACCCCCAGTAGATCAACTAAATTCTATTATCTGGGAGGAAGATAATGAAATAACATTTGCTGAGGAATGAAATGTTCAAATAGAGGATGTACCTATTGTGAAATAATATGTTGATGTGTTTCTGGAGGATTTACCTGGACATCTTCCAAAACAAAAAATTTAGTTTTCCATTGAATTAATTCATGATTTATGGCCTATATTGAATACCCCTTATAGAATGGAAACTATGGAATTATTTGAACTAAAGATACAACTAGAGTAATTTATTAATTAGGGATTTATTCTCCCTAGTGTTTCTCTATGGGAAGTCCATGTCCTTTTTGTTAAGAAAAACGATTGATCTATGAGGTTATGTATCGACTACGGGGAAATCAATGCTATAACAATAAAGAACAAGTATCCCCTACCTCACATTGATGATTTATTTGATCATCTGCATGGAGCTCAATACTTCTCAAAGATTGACCTTCGATCTGGATACCATCAGTTGTGTGTGAAGGAAGAAGACATTCTGAAGATAGCATTTCAAACAAGGTAAGAGCATTATGAGTTTACAGTAATGCCTTTTGGATTGACTAATGCACCCTCGGTATTCATGGATCTAATTAATAGAGTTTTCAAGGAATATATCGATGATTTTTTGGTGGTATTTTATTGATGATATCTTGGTATATTCCAAAATCTACGAAGATCATGAAAATCACATGCACATTATCCTAAAGACTCTGAGAAGACATGAATTATATGGGAAGTTTAGCAAGTGAGAATTATGGCTTCAGGAGATTTCTTTTCTTCGCCATATTGTCTCTATAGATGGAGTCTCCGTTGATCCTTCTAAGACCCAGGAAATCCAATAATGGCATGCACTGATGATTATAACTGATGTATACATTTTTATTGGTTTAGCAGTTTATTATCAACGTTTCGCCAGGAATTGTTCCCGGTTGGATAACCCATTAACAAAGCTCACACGTAAAGGGGTTAAATTTGTTTGGAAAAAAGAGTGTGAAGAATATTTTGAAGAACTGAATAGAATATTAGTCAATGATCCTATATTGAATCCACCATCGGGGAATTATGGGTTCGTTATTTATAGTGGTATATCGAAGAAAGAACTTGGTTGTGTCCTTATGCAGAATGATAGTGTTATTTTCTATGCATCACAACAGCTGAAAATTCATGAGCAAAACTATCCTACTCATGATCTTGAGTTAGCTACTGTAATATTTTCTTTGAAGATATGGAGAAATTATCTCTATGGTGAACAATGTGAGATTAATACTGATCACAAGAGTTTGAAGTATATTTTCTCATAGAAAGAACTCAACATGAGTTAAAGGAGATGGCTTGAACTACTCAAGGATTATTATTATACGATAAACTACCACCTGGGGAAGGCAAAAAAGGTGGAAGATGCTTTGATCAGAAAGGATCATGGATTTTTGAACAGGATGAGAGTTAAAAAGTATCCTATATACATGGATCTACTAAATATTGATATGGGAATCACCATGGAAGGTGAAACCTCAATACTTATTCAAATGGTTGCCAAATCATCTTTACTAGAAAGGAGTAAGGGTTCTCACACCGATGATAAAGAGTTTCAAAAAAAGATTAATTCTATGAATGGTGTGAGATTGAGTGACTTTGTGTATGAGGATGGAATTTTGAAATTTGGGAAGAGACTTTGTGTTCCAAATATATGTGATCTAAAAAGAGAGTTGTGGGATGATGCTCATAGTTCCAATTTCTCGATACACCCTGGGAGCACCAAAATGTATAGTGATTTGAAAGAACATTTGTTGTGGGACAACATGAAGAGGGAGATTGGTTATTTTGTGTCAAGATGTATGGTTTTTCAACAAGTGAAAGCTGGAAGGAAACATCCTGGAGGAGTTATGAAACCTCTTCCCATACCGGAGTGGAAATGGGATTATATAATGATGGACTTTATCATGGGACTACCAAAAACTCTTAGAAAGAACGATGAAATATGGGTCATTGTTGATCTTCTTACAAGGTCATCACATTTTCTTACTATAAGAGAAGATCTACCACTTGAACATTTAGCAAGAATATATATTAATGAAGTTGTGATACTTCATGGAGTACCCCAATCAATTGTTTCAGATTGTGATCCCTCTTTTTCATCAATATTCTAGAAAAGTATTCAGAAAGCCCTGGATACTGAACTCCGTTTGAGCACCGCATACCACCCCCAAACTGATGGACAATTAGAATGGACTATTCAAACCTCAGAAGACATGTTGATATCTTTCTCACATGACTTTAAGGTTATGTGGGATCAATATTTACCTCTGGTGGAATATTCCTATAACAATAGCTTCCATTTAAGTATTCAGATGGCACCATATGAAGCATTATACGGAAAGAGATGTCGCACACCAACCTGTTGGGATGACTTAGGTGAGAGAAAACTCGTCGGCCCAGAACTGGTGGAGGAAACGATGGAAAATGTGATGGTAATCCCAAAACACATCAAAGCAGTTCAAAGTAGGCAGAAGATCCATGCTGACAACCGAAGGGAGGATTTGGAATTTCAGGTAGGATACCATGTTTTCTTTAAGGTATGTCTATGGAAGGGTGTTATATGTTTCAGTAAGAAGGGAAAATTGAGTCCCAGGTATGTCGTACCATTCGAATTTCTAGAACGAATTGGGGTTGTAGCTTACCGTTTGGAAATGCTGCCAAGTCTCTCCAAAGTTCACGATGTGTTCCACGTATCACAGTTGAGAAAATACATGTCTGGCCCAACGCATGTACCCACTTATGAGGAATTAGAACTAGAACCTGATCTGTCTTATTGCGAAGATCCCATCGGGATTCTTGATACAAGAGGAGAAGCGTTGAGAAACCGGACGACTCATCTGGTAAAACTTCTATGGAGAAACCATAAGATGGAAGAGGCAACGTGGGATCCCAAGGAACTTATTATGAAGAACCACCCATTTAATTTCATGCGCTAGTATTATATAAATTTTAAGGAATAAATTATTTGAATGAGAAGATAATGTAACACCCCTAGCTTCCATGGTACACTTCACGCAACTTCGAGTTCTAACACACACCACAACCAATCAAACTAGCCGTTATGAATTGTAGTACCAAAATTTTGAAATTTTATATATTTTATCATTCAAAATGGACTTAATTTATGGATTTGTAATATAGAAATTATCTTAGGGTGAATTTTTGGAATTTTTCCGAAATCTTTCAATTTTTGATGAATAGTGAAAATTACAACATTTTAATTAACAATAACTTTTTTAATTGAAATAATTAATGGTGACAAGTTATGAATTTGAGTAGTTTTAAAGTATATTTAGAATATATTTTTACCATTTAATACAATTTTGGTCATTGGACGTAAGTTCACATTTAAACCGGAAAAAAACAAGTGTCAATTTTTTGATAGTTATTATTTCATAAAAACACGCTTTTTGTTTTGACAGCGGGAATTAATTTTAAATTAATTTTTTCCACTTATGTGTTTTGAATTTAGAAAAATTAATTCCATATTTAGAATAAGGAGGTACAAATTTTATAAATAGGTAACTTTTATTTTTAGACATTTTGAATAATTATTTCGGTAAATATTTTATTTACCGTTGTTAAAGAGTAAATCTGGTAAATAAGGGTAAAAAATAATATTATAATAATAATAAATTACCCTAAAACATGTCTTAATCCAATTGGTTGAAACATGTCCGACCATGTTCATCTTTGGAACGATTTTGGGACCTCATGGATCCACTTGTAAGTGATAATAACACTTTATATTAGTTAAGTTAAAGTAAATACAAAATTGACAAAAACATATATCTTTTAAGAATGAAATTTTTACATAGGGTTATATATGTTATATTTTCATATATTAATATTTATTAGAAAGATAAAAATATTTCCTATATAATCGTATTTTATTTATAATTTTTAGACATTGAATAATTAAATTTATTTTTGACACTATAATGATGCAGTATTTTCCTTATTAATGAAAGAATCAAATAATTGGTATTATAAATATTAAAAAAATATATTTTGAAAATTTTGATTCCATACACGAATTTAATTAGTTAATATAAAATTTTAGGATTTCATGAAGGAATTTTTTTTTGAATTAATAAAGTTTTTACGACTTTAACAAAAAGCAATTATTAAATATTGTCAAAATTGACATAAATGAGTTTTTAAAACAAATATTATATTATTAATTTATATTATACTCTTAAAAATAAAAGGTTCATCCAAAGGTATTATATCATTATAGGTGTATCATTAATGGACAACTTTTGGGTATCTTAGAAATATATAGTATGTTTATTAACCATATATTATAAAAATACAAAGTGACATGGTAAATGTCAAACAATTTAACTATGAGTTAAATATAAATGATAAGGTTAATATAGTGACCCAAACATATATAAGATATATTCGATGAAAGGTTTTAGACCAATACCCACCTTAGACTTTTAATAATCCACTTTTATGCCATTATAAACCGAATATGAATTTATTAAAAATTAATATTTTAAGTTCTTCTTAAAGAGCCCCTCCTCCCCCTTATAAAAGGACGCCACTTCTAACCAATTCCTCATACCTTCAAAGCCTTTTGGTTCAGCAAAACTCTACAAAAATACCCTCTCTACTCTCCTCCCTTCATCCTAGAGTCCTTCCATTAGTATAAAAGCCATCCCATGGATCCCTTTTGATCAAAACAAAAGGATGAACCCAAAGAAGAGGTAATGTTTTCACCACCCTTTTTCATGTTCCTTTCTTCTTCAACTTCTTCTTTATTTGTTATTTCCTTTCTAAAATAATAACTCCAGTATCTTCTATATAGTGTGATATTATTATAAATATGGTGGAACCATATTCAGTATTCTATCCAACCTTTGAATCACATGTCACCATGCGTTCATACGTACGGCCTACCGTCTTCACGTCGTGGTGTAATTATTATTCAACACATTATTATTTGGATGGGTATAATAATGATGTATAAATCATTTAAATAATAAAAATAAAATTTTAATGATTATTTATATATGATATACAATCCAATCATATACTATTTTAATATCAAAAGAATGATATTGTCTCTCGTGCGTACGTACAGACTACCATCTCTACGATCGCGATGAGATCCATTCCACATCATATCCATTCAAGTATAATTATCATTTTATGATTAAAAATAATGTTTAAGGACTTGATATCATTATAGATATGAATAAGATAAAACCTATCCATAACATGCATGACTTATGTAATAAAACATATAATATAAAATGAGCAAGTTAACACCCGAAACGACGATAATACTAAGATATTATTAACAAAGAAATGTTAAAAGATCATATATGACATCATATTAATGTATATGATTCTTGTATAATTAAATAACAATTATTTAACCATCATACAGGAGTTTAACCTACCCTCAATGAAGGAAAAGTAAAAGTTAAGGGTTTATTTCACAATCTCTTCATTATCCAAGGGTGTTTATACCTAATTATCTACTGGGACCTCTTTACCATCCAAATCCATGTTTCTTAAAAATGTATTTCAAATAATTATAACTATTTTGTAGAATGTGGGTTAAATCCATTTATACCATTGTTTAATTTTTATAAGATTTTTATTATGGAATCTTTCCATCATTTTCCAAACAAGGTAATTTTTAACCTTTTCGTCAAAATTAAGTTAAGAATGTTTTTTTAACTTATACGGCGGGTGTGGCTATTTTCCACCATTATAAACTCGTCGAAGCTTCCCTTAAAAACTTATAAGAATATTTTCAATGTAAATGTTTTATTTTATTATTATATGACTCTTAAATGATTTCAAAATAGAAAGATATATTTCTCTAGAAAGAGTTTTGATTTCATCTATGTCAACATCTTTTGATGGATTTTAAGTTTATTTGGAGTTGATTTGTTATGATAAAAAACATCCACATTGTATTGAAGGTTTTGTGATATGTTTGACTGTGGATTTTCTATTTTTATACCATTCATGATTTATTGTTAAATTATTGACATTTCGTAAGCTAGTTTTAATACGAATGTTTATGATATGTTTAAACCTTTTCAGATGAGGAATTTATTGGACATAGTAAGTGATGGGTGGAGCCTGCTATAGCTCCTCGATGCATTGGTAGGTCTCATGAGACAACTTGATGTGGAATTGGCCGAGTCCCTTTACCAATTTTATTTATTGTTTTGGTCGTGGCCTTAATCTTTTTTAGACGTCTTGGCGGAGGCCTTGACAAAATGTTTCAGAATGTCCGGCATTATACATTCCCTCATTATGGAAATAATATTGATGGTTCATGTGGTCATTTGACTAGTAGAATACCCATGATTATATTTTATTATGGAATGGTTTAATCAGCTCATATTCATGCCATAAAAGTATTCATGTTTATTATTGGTTAAGGCATGTGGTTTCGGTTATTTACCATGATTAATATTTTTGTCATTTTCTACTGTATTACTTACCCTTAATGAGCATTTCAGCTCACCCCTTTCTTATGTTTCATTTTCCCAGGATATGAAGAAGTTAGTTATGAGTAACTAGAAGGCATAATCTAGGAGGCTTGGATGTTTCTAATGAAATATATTTGTGTTGTATTTCTTTTCAAGTTGTAAATTTGAACTTATGTATAAATATTGAATCCAATAATACTAAACTGATTAGTCTTTAGAGACATGATTTCCTTATGATCATGCCAATGCTATGTAACAATGCACCGACTCTAGGTAACTGGGGTCAGAGTGTTACACTTAATAAAAAATTTCCCTTTTTTGAGGGTGAGTTAACCTCCTATATAATGGATAAAAAATTTATTAAATTATATGAGAAAAATATCAATATTTATGATATCATATATTATCCTTTAATATCATTTTGTTTATAATATTTCAGTATTACCATTCTTTTGGGTTTTATCTGCTTTATTTTCATATGCATGTTTTGTTGTGTATATAATTTTTTTAATGAATATGATGTATTTTTTTATATAAATATTTATATAAAGTTCAAAATAATTATTTTTACTCATCATATGAATTTTATTAAAACTTTTGAATGGTTAACATGATAATTAATCTAACCACATCATAGAGACGGTAGGTCATATGTATGCACGAGCAACGAAATCATTCCATTGATGGATAAATGGTATAAAATTATATGTTATATTAGTTATAAATGATAATTACCATGTTATATTCATTACTTATATTCATTATTCACATTGTAATATCCATGAAAATAAATTATTGTCGAATAACAAATTACACCACGACTTGGAGACGATAAGTTATACGTACGAACACATAGTGATATTGTAATTTATATGACGGTTAAATGATTAATATTGTTTTAAATTGATTAAAATAATATATCTGTATATGTATGACACTTTATTTATTATTATGGTGTAAAACAAATATAGAGATATGAAGTACAAAAGAAATCGAACTTTTAAAGAGGTGCTAAAACAATTGCCTCTATTTTCGGGTATCTTCCTTAAATTTTCACAAAATGACTCTATAAGTTGAATTTTTTCATAATGTAAGGCCTCTATAATGATTTTATGGAAGTTTAGAGGATTATTGTGGAGTTTTATGATGATCCAAATAGATTTATATGTGTGAACTAAAGTGAATGAGATGTTCTTTTTAATAAGATAGGTGAGGGGAACTTTCAAAAGATCTTAAAATATTAAATTATTATAAATTTATATTCAGTATTAAAAATATAGAAATTGGGTTTCTTAGAGGATAATATTATTATGGGTCTCAATCATCCTAACCAATGATTTTTTGAAAATTTTATGCAGCAAATGATACCTTATCTTTTGGGTTTAACTCTTACATAAACAGTTTAACACTTAGTTGGTCTACCTGTCTTTGTATAATATAGTGTTAATATTGTTACTATAGAATTCCAAGAAAACCCTAATTGGATCATTAATTACATATTTAACCCGATAATAGTTATTTTTAGAAATATTTTATTTTTTAAATTTTATAACGATTAATAAAATATTATTTATTTTAATGTATCATTTATGTCAAATTTGATATTGTTAAATATTTCCATTTTTTAAAATATTAAAATATCATGATAACTTCAAAAAAATACATAAAATATGAAAATAAATTTTCTATTTTATCTATAATATTCTTTTATTTCATTAATTGAGTAAAATTCGTTTTATTTTAATATTTTTAATTCATTTATTTAATATTTCTATTAAAAAATAATTTCTATTCGCTATTGTGTCATCATGAATTGTAATTATTTAATCTCTAAAAATTATAAATAAATTACTATGATATAATTAATTATATTATGTGTATAATTAATAATTATGGTTGACCATATAACTTATATAACATAACATTAAAAATGGTGTAGTTATTAAAATTTCAATATGACATTTTTAACTCTTCTTTAAATAAAATATAATAAATGTCCAAATCTGACACAAGTGGCATAAAAAGGATCTTATTTTTGACTTAAGGTTTACTTTTGTTGAAAAAAAATTATAAAATAACATTAGTACAAGTATTTGGGTAATATTATATTATTATAAAATTATATTTACCTTTAATTTAACTATTAAGCTTTAATCGTGGTAAATACAAATAAAAAGTTACTATTCGCCAAAACATATATTTTGATCCTATTATCCCATATTTTTTCACTAATTACAACCATTTATGTATGGGTTAGAAAATTAAATTCAAAAAATTTGTAAATTTATGTTTAATGCTAATCTATATATGTGGTTAGAAAGCAGGAAAAAGAGACATTGAAATGTTCAATAATTATATATATATATATATATTTATATTATAAAAATTATTAATGTGTTCTAAATTGTACTACCATATGTATTATGTATCTATTGTTATATTAAAATAAATTTAAATTAATATAATTGTTCAAATGAAAACGTAAACTTTTTAGCAATAACGTAGTATTTTTCACTATTTATCAGAAATTGAAACCTTTCCTAAAAATACCAAATATTCACTAGAAGATATTTTTTATATTAAAATTAAAAAATGAATTATATTTTGAAAAAAAATTATAAATATCATTATTTTGTTAATTATATTCACAAACACTTTTAAAATGGCTAGATTGATATGTCCAGGTGTGCTCGAACTCGATGTTGTGTGCAGCACAAGCTATTAGATTATTTAAAAGGAAGTGTACCATGGATTCATTGGGTGTTAAATTATTCCCTAATTCAAATAACTTCATCCTATAAATTTATAGAATATCAATTCATAAAAATATTAGGGTGGTTCTTCATATTATTTTCTTTTTGTTCCCATGTCGACAATTCCATTTTATAGTTTGTTCAATGTACTTTTACCCGATGAGTCGTCTGATCTCTCAACACTTGTTCTCTGGTGTCAAGAATCATGATAGTCACATCAGAGTAAAAAAATAGAGTTCCAATTATATTTATTAATTAGTGAGTACTTGTGTTTGGTCTAACATGTATTTCATTGACATTGATATGTGGAACCCATCATGATCTTTCGAGTGACGTGGTGGAATTTCTAAATGGTAAACTATAGTTCCAATTCTATCAAAAAATTTAAATGGAAAGATGTACATGGGACTTTATTTACCCTTCTTATTGATCGAATGACACCCTTCCAAGGAGATACCTTCAAGAAAAAATGATTACCAAGTTAGAATTCCAAATCCATCCTTCATTTATAATTATAGATCTTTTACATGGATTGAGCTATTTTCATATGGTTCTGAATAGACTTTACCTATTTTAATCATTTCCTCAACATGTTTTGGGCCTATGTTTTTTCTTTCAACAAAATCATCCCAAACATTCATTGTACAACATCTCTTTACCTATAACGCTTCATATAGTGCCATTTGAATACTGTAATGGAAGCTATTAATATAGGAAAATTATAATAGAGGAAAATAATAATCCTACATACCATGAATTTCAAGTGAGAAAGATCTCAACATGTCTTTAATGGATTAAATATTCCTTTCTAATTTTCCATTATTTTGAGGGTGGTAGGTAGTACTCAAATGAATCTCAGTATTTAGGGCCCTTTAAAAAATTATCCATAATCATGATGTAAAATGAAAATAACTATGAGAAAAAATCGAAAGGGGTACACCGTAAATTCTTACAAGATAATTAATGCAAAGTGTTTCTAAAAGTTCAGTTGGTAAATCTTCACTTACAGTAAAAAAATGTGCTGATTTTCTAAGACAATCAACATTATCCCATATACCATCATTTCTTCATATAGTCTATGGTAGCCCTATGATAAATACCATCATAATATTGTTCTATTTTTTCATAGGAATAGGAAGAGGATGCATGACTCCTCTAGGATGTTATCATATAGACTTCACCAGTGGACCAACCAAATATCTCAATGCATAATCAACAATCTCCCTCTTCATGTTTTCCCACAAAACAATTTCCTTCAAATCTCTATACATCTTAATTCAACCATGGTGAATAGTGCAATTAGAGAAATTAACTTCATCAAATAATTCCCATTTTACCTCAGGTATAGAAAGAACACAAATCCTCTTAAAAATTATAAAAAAATACCATCCTCAAATACAAAGTCAATCAATCTCATGTCATTTATAGATTAAATTTTCTTTTAAAACTCCTCATCATCAAACTGAGATCTTTATATCCTTTATAGTAATGATTTGTTGGAAACCATATAAAAAAGTAGTGATGTTTCACCATTTATGATAATTCCAATATCCATATTCTCTAGATCCATGAACATATGTTCATTTTCAACTCTCATTTTGTTTATAACTCTATTTTCCTTTCTTCTCATTGAATCTTCCTTCGTATTTTATTTACATGGGTTGTCATTTATTGGGAAATAATAATCTTTTAGTAGCTCAATCCATCTCCATTGTCTCATTTTGAGTTCTTTCAGTGAGAAAATTAATTTTAAACTCTTTTGATTTGTATACATATAATATATAACATTATAGAGATTGTGTCTCTATATAATCATAGAAAAGATTAGTGCTGCTAACTCAAGATCATTCATAGGGTAGTTCCGTTCAGGGATTTTTAATTTATTTAATGCATAAGTAATAACTATATCATTCTATATAAGGACACAACCATATAATTTCCTAGATGAATCATTATAAACCAAAATCACATAATTTCGAGATGGTAAGGTGAAGATAAAAGAATTTAAAAATATTCTATTCAATTATTCAAAACATTCTCCACACTCAATTATCAATATTAATTTATTCCCTGTACATGGGAGATTGGTTATTGTGTTATAAAAATAGGAAAAAATAAATAAAAACACCAATTGTAAACTTCTAATCCAATAAAAATATATTTTAACTTATAATCATCATTTTTTTCCATTATTGGATTTTTTCGTTACAAGATCAATAACGATTACTTCCTTCTAGAAAATATGTCCAAGAAATGAAATTTCATAATGTTAGAATCCTCACTTGTTAAACATCCCCCATAATACATTTTTTCCAAGAGTCTTTAGAACATTCCTCATGTTTTTCTCATGGTCCTCGTATTTTTTTATTATACCATGATATCATTAATAAATACTATGACAAAATATATTCCTTTAAGACTCTTTTAATTAGATCCATGAAAATAGAGGGTTCATTAGTCATGCTGAACGATATTAATGTAAAATCCTAATGACCATACTTTATTATAATTGATTTTATTAGAATATCTTACTTATTTATACGCAATTTATGATATCCAAATAGAATTTCACTCATTAATATTATTGAACTCCATGAAGTTGATCGAAAAAATCATCAATGTGAGGTAGATGATAAATGTTATTTATTATAATATCATTGATTTCTCTATAGTGAATGCATATCCTCATTGATCTATAAATATTCTTAACAAAAAGAACTAAGGATCCACATGGAGAAACACTAGGGTGAATATATAACTTATTACTAAACTCCTCCAGTTTTTTCTTCAACTCTACTAATTCCACTGTGTCCATTCTATTGGATTTTTTGATATTTTCCTTACATTAGATATTAAATCAATAGAAAACACAAATTTCTACTATTGATGATGTCTAGGTAAATACTCCGGAAATACATCAATATATTCTCATACAATTAAAACATATTCAATTTGAATATTTGGTCCTTCATCCCTAGATTTTATTTCCTCTTTCTCTCCAAGAATCACATTCAGTAAAGCTATTGTTGGTGGGTTTTGATGGGAATCAGGGGATGATGTTTCTACTATAAAGATAATGGATTCAAAATTTTCCCCAAAAATCATCACTTCCATCTTATTTCAATAAATGTTCACATCATATATTGATAGACAACCAATACCAAGGATTATATCAATGTTGACCACAGGTATGATGATAATGTTAGTGTAAAAAGCAATTTTATATGCCATAATGGGATCTTTTGGACACATCTATGTTACAATGAGACTTCCCTATGGGGTTTTAATAACAATTCCCATATATTTTGAATTGTACATATCTAATTTTTAGTGCAAACTAGTAAGATATAAAGGAATGTGATAATCCCAAATCAAATAAAGCTTCAGATAAATTTGAAGAAACGATTAATATACCTACCACCTCATCATTAGGAACTTCAATCTCAGCAGTTGTGATTGTAAATTATATGAAATTATCTCATGAACTTTTTAGGGTAATGTTTTCTTTGACGCTATAAAAAACTGTTTTCATTATTTCCCATCTCATTACAATTATATCATTGATCATTGGTAGCTTCTTTATTCCCCTTAGAATCGCAAGATTAGTGGAATTTTTCCCCACACATGTAACAAACTCCAATCCACATTATGCATGTACCAAGGTGTTTCATCCCAGAATTAATATTGGGTGGAAATTAAACATTTCCCTTCTTCTCATTAATTATTTTTCTAGTGTTTTCAGTGGCCTTTTTCTTCTCCTCATTTACTATAACGTCATCAGCCATAGAGATTACTTTTTTTATCTTTATGGAACATGAGACTATATGTTTGTATGCTGGGAAAGATTGTGAGACTAATTCCCATCTGATTAATGTTTTTAACCCATAAAATAATAAATCATTCTTTCTTCATAGGTTACATATGCAATCTGTAGATTTCCTTGCTAACATTGTGAATTTATCTTCTTACTTTGCTACATTACCATCCTATTTATTCCTCAAACTCAAAAACTGACTCTCCATATCTTCTCATAGATCATGAGGAAATTATTTTTCTAGGAAGAGTTATTGAAATTCCCTCCATTCCATATTTTCTACCTCTTCATCATCCTTTATGATTTGAATGAATGACCACCACTGTTATGTATCTCTTGATAGGCGATAAAATTCCATAAAAAATTTCTATTTTGTTACTCCCCAAAAAAAGAAATAAATTCTCTAATGAACTTATTCATTTCTCGACAACAAATATAATTATATTACAATTCAATGTTATAATTTTCTGTTTCATTAACTGATCTAACATTGATCCTCCACATTCTAGATTAGGGTTCTCCAAATGGGTAAGGTTATTGTTCATAACCTGAGTCAGTTGTCCCAGTATAGGTATATATTGTTCAGTGCCAATTGTATCCGAAAAACTCATATAATTATTTTTTAGAGGAGAAAAATACCTACATGGATTACATGGATTAATACGGTTTCTATTCCTTCTACTGGGCGCCATTTCTAAATAATAGAATACACTATATTATGGGGAGAATCATATTAAAAAATTCCAAAGTAGAAAAATTGAAAACAAAAATTGAAAACATTATTCATATCTAATCCATATTCATAAAAATGTTTTCTTTGGGGATATATTTACTCATAAATCCATCATAATGTTCTGTAAATAAAATAAGAATTGTCATAAGCATATCCCATAGGAGTGTCAAACCAAGTGTGAAGTAAGGCCCATTATTATGTAACAGGTTAACCTGAGTCTAGCCTAGAACACCTTGTCGGAGTTATTACCCATATGTACATTTGTTCCAGAACCATGACCACTTGTAGTCTCAATATAGGGATTTTTTTTCTAGTGATACTCACATAATCTCTACATTACCCAAATTTTTGGATTTTTATATATACATCTCCTCAAGTTCTATCTTATTGTAGTGTACCCTAATTAGAGTATTTTATAAATCAAGTATCCAAGGATTGTAATAAAGATTCTATTATACAAATTTTAACTCCCAGGCCCTATTCACCAAGAATATTTGCATTATTTTATTACATATTCATGACCACAAGAAATCAATCCCCGAAGGACCGATCAATTTAGTAGACTTCGAAAAATACTTCCAAATATATGTTTTTCATTAAATCTTGTAATGAAAAAAAGCATTGTGTCTCCATTGAAAACACTCATATCCCTTATATTATCCTTAAATGTTAGTCATAATATACTTCTTCACATCATGGGGAAAATGAATCATAAGAAATGGGTGAGCTCAGATACTCTGTAAGGATAAAAAGTATAACGGAAGCTATCATAAATAAGAATATACATTTTTAGGAAAGGTATAAAACTAAAAAACATGTCTTTCAACACAATGTTAAGAGTAATATTTCAAGAATAAATCTAATAATTCCATTTAAACATTCACATGGATATTATACTAGTCTAATAATCACATGCAGTATCAATAACTAATCTCTTAATGAGGAAATGCACAATGTCAGACATCATAATTATACCGTCAATCCCTCATACCAAGAACATAAATAACTATACCTTGAAGGATTTGTGCCAAGACACTAGTTTGTCTCAGGAGACCCATCCATGCATTAGTAGGTCTCATGAGACAAAATAGTGTCTTTGCATGAGGCCTTGATAGTATAGTTTTTTATGGTCTTCGCACGAGGGCTTGAATATATGGTTATGATGTTTGACATTATGATTTCTTCAATATTAGATTAGTTATTGATATTTCTTATGATTATTCAACCTGTAAAATATCCATGTTAATGTTTAAATGGAATTATTTGATTTATTCATTACATATTATAATGAAAATTATGTTTAAAAGGCCTATATTTTCGTTTTATAGCTTTCCTTGAAAAGATTATAATTATTTTTGATAGCTTACACTATATTGTTTATCCTTACTTAGAATCTGATATCACCCATTTCTTTTGTTTAATTATTACCCAGGATAAAAATATGTATATTATGACTAACCTATAGGGATATTCTAAGGGATATTAGTTTTTTCAATAGATACACTATATTGTTTTCATTTCATGATGCATTGTATAACTAAAGTTTGTATATAGTTTTTTCAAGGCCACTAAACTGATTGATCCTTTGAGATTTGTTTTCATGTTATCATTCCAATGTAATAAAATAATGCACCGCCAATGGGTAACTAGGGTCAGAGTGTTACTATATGGGAACAGCTAATAGTTGTATAATCCATTTAGAAAATGCCATTTTTTCATTATATACTTGTATACGAAACATTTTGAAATATATTTTATACTAGCCAAGGACATGTTTTCCAATAATGAATTCACCATGAGATCTGTATACATCATATTACATCAAGGTTTAATATTGAATAGTGTTCTATGTGTATAAACCAACAAATACTTATTTAGTTATAGTATATATGGGATGCATATTTAATTACATTTATTTATAGTTATACTATTATCATTGTCCTTCTTTGGAATATTTTCAAAACACTACTATAACTCCATATAATATTTTTTACCACGTTTATCAGCCTATAAATGTATAGATCAATAGATATATTGGAAATATTTGTCTTAATTACTTATTATTTCCAAATCCATCCTTTATATACCCTTAAAAATTATCTATCATTTAATATTATTCATATATATGGTAGTATAATCCTTTCTTATTAGAAAACAAGTCACCTTGTTTTCCTTTCCTAGATGGTCATATATTGGGAAATTTTAATCATTGATAAGTTTTATATTTATCATTTTGGTACATATTTAATTCCTTATATGTGAATATATATTTTAAGAATTTATAACTATTATATATATATCACATTTCCCACTAGAGATATTATTCCTCCAAATATTAAATAAAAAATCACTATTTCTCCCACAAAATATTAAGTCAGGTAATTTATCTCATTGACTATTAATTAACATAAGGTAAAATATGTTGAGTTTATAATTACCACTTTATTTATTTTTGACCCTTTTTCTAATAACATTTAGTATTAAGTATGTTATTTATTAGTTTTATTATTATTTCTGATATTCTATTACTCTATCTTTTTAGTTATGAAAAATATTCTTATCTCGGGTATATTATATATGTTGTGGATCTAAAAACTAATATATTTTATATTTTAAGATCATTTTTATTAAAAATATAATATTTCCCATCCAAAGGAGTTTTTCAAATACATATTTAGATTATATATAAGTCAAAAATATAATATATTATTTTTACTATGTAGAATATAATATGTATCCTCAGGTGATGTATGAAATATATAATCCATGTTACATAAATATTTTTTATTTTCATTGTGTATTTACTCTTATAATTCTTATCTTTCAAAAAATTTAGAATTTGAACCTACCAGAACGATTCTAATACTCTAATCTATAATCTTATAATTTGACTCATTTAGAAAGAAGATATTTAAAGTCACTATTGAAAATAATAGAGAATATATGAAATGTGTAGAAAATGTTATTTAATTTATAATACATATTGGGAACTTAGTTATACATGATGAATTTGGAAGTAATGATTACTAACAAAATAAGAAAAACCACATTATTAAATGATTTTTTAAATGGATATTTCATACCGAATAAAACATTGTAAATGGATTATCATAATAATGAATATTTGTTTAATATAATGAGATCAATGAGTTCTGGAAATATGAAAATTAGGAATTATTCATGTATTAAAATTAATTGAAATTATCTAAAATTAAATTAATATTACATATTAGGTTCAATAATAGTTAAATTTTTAGAAGTTTTGATTTGAAATAATATAAATTTAGATTACTACATTTGGAATACAATATAGTTCTTCAAAAAATGTATTTCATGATTTCCATTCCACATTGAGGTTATGACCTAAAAGTCCCATCTAAAGTATTAAATGAAGAATACAATGTCGTAAAAATTTAATTAGAATGGAGACAATATTTTTTATTTACCATTATAATATTTATTCTATTTAAAATATACAAATATTTTTTTCAATGTGTTTTATACATGAACAATTTTGATATTGAAATATATTATTTTAATGAAACATTAAGATATATGAATATCATATTTATGATATTAAATTAAAAATTACAATTATATATAACGTAGTATTACAGTTTTGTCATAGATTACATTATTATTTGAATTCCTTATTAATTGTTGTTCATTGGTAAGTTTAAAGAGGATGTAGTTAAGGAACTGGAATGTGGTGATTCTTTAATCTGTGTATATGTGATATTTTTATACATAGTTATAGGTCTTATTTACAGGTTTATATTTTTTTAACCATTTTTAACTCTAAATACAATTTAGTAAATACCCACATGATGAATAAACTAGAGATTATATAAATGATTTAGACATTATAATTCTTCTATAAATAAGATTTTAAAGAAAAAATATGGGGATATGATTCCATTTATAAAACATAAAATCCTAAAATATTGGGAATACGTATTATTTGACTACTATAAAATTTTTAATTCATCGAAATATTTACAAAAGCGAATTGTTACACTACTTATATGATGTGATAATAATTATTTTACTATAACAACAGCTTTCTCTTCATCATTAGATCTAGTTTTATTGGTTTAGTTATGTTTCAATGAATTCAATTTTCTTGACTATAACTATCTAACATAGTTATACCAATAGTCAAAATGTACCTTTGCTTCATCCCATTAGACTACAAGTTATCATTACACTTTTTGTTTCTAATCAAATTTAAAAGGCTTTAATGTAGGACTTTTCCTTTAGAAAAAATGGGTTATTTCTGCACCTATTTGAAAGGGATGTATGTTTGGAATATTCTTTTAATATCCATGGTTAGATCTAAACCCATTTCATAATATTTTGTTTGTTTGGCACTCTTTTCTAAAGTCTATATCATATTGGATACCCATAATCTTGTATTCAATGTGTGTAGAGTATAATTTGGATTATTTGGTTCTAATCTACTTAAAAATATCTTGTGTTTTTTCTTTACTATTAACACTATCACACACGGGTCTTATAATTTTTTCATGAATTTTATATTCCCTCAATTGATTGAATTTAACTTTATAGTTTTTATAATATGTTTATTTCCAAGGATAGACAATTTAAGACCCATTATTATCACCATAGTTTAAATCTAACAATTGGTATCAGTGGATGGACATTTAAGGATAGTAGTGATTTGTTGATTATTCACATACCCTTAGCATTTTACACAAATATTTGGATTTTGTTAATATTTAATATTTATAACTTGAATCGTTGGCTAAAATTAAAAAATTAATGGTTTATTTATAATTTATGGCTACTATGGAGGATGATAATTCAAATCTAATAATACTGACACATTTAAATTT
Organism: Viscum album; assembly: GCA_963277665.1. Taxonomy (NCBI): domain Eukaryota; kingdom Viridiplantae; phylum Streptophyta; class Magnoliopsida; order Santalales; family Viscaceae; genus Viscum; species Viscum album. Next base: position 1,248,956,783 of record OY728122.1, on the reverse strand, counting down.
TAATTATTAGTAATTTAAAATGGGGAAATAATGGTTATTTTGAATATATATTATTTTCGATTACTATATCATCATGGGCAGACCTTAAAAAATACCTAAACATTCACATAATACATGGATTATTAATAAAACAGATAAATATGTTTTGAATTAAAATGTTATGAATTTTATTTATTATTCCCATAATAGTAATAGTTATATACTTTTTACTTCTTGAAAACGACTTCAATTATTTGGAATAGTTATAAAGTCACACATCATATGAAAAAAATACAGTGAACCAAGTATTGTATTCATAGGACTGAGGTTCAATATTTTGAAATATTTAACCATGATAATTTTAATGGGATCTATAAAATATATATAAATATTTTAGATTCTATGATTACTCTTGGTGAGACTCTAAATAATGAAGTGTTGATTAAAAGAATAATTTGATCACTAATGAAGAAGTTTAATTAAAATAATGTACTGACTGATGAAAGAATGGAATTTTTAAAATAGTTCATGGATGATCTTACTGAACTATTTTTACCGAATTTTATTATGTTAAAGAATATTGATAGTGGTTTAAATAAAAAAATTACACTCATGAAAACAAAACATATATATTTTTATTATTATTTTGGATAATTCAAGTTTCATTACTATTGATAAAGTTGGTGATTTCATTCAACATGTGTGGTTCATTCATGAACTTATGAAGAAAATTATTGGTTCCCAGTATCCGTATAGAAATTAGTAATAGGAAATTTATGAAATGTAATCCTAATTTAGATAACATATGTTTTAAATTAAAGAATATTCCATGCAAAAAATATTAATTTCCATGATTAAAAAATCAAAGAGAATAAATAAATAAGGATATGGAAAATATAAAATCATATACTACTGGTCCAAGTTTCATAGAAAACATATATTCCAGTGAATAATCCAAATGGAATAATGGAATTCCAAATCATTTTCTTATGGCTATAGATATGATTATGTTATATTTATATTCTGATTACTCTTCTTTTTCTAGCTCTAATAATTCAAGTAATGATTATATATATAATATCTGTAATGAAAAATATTTAAATTGAAATTATTTTAGAAAGTTATAATACATTATATAAGGATCATATGAATATTATAAAGAAATTTATCCCCATATTTTGGAAAATGAAAATATAATTCCTTTTTATTTTTATGAAACATGATGGGATAAACGGTAAATTAAAAAAATTATTGATAATTTATCAAAACTAAACGAAAATAATAATAGTTTTAAGGTTTTTTATTCACAATAGGTAAAATATATAATCATTTTATTGTTTTACAATGGGAAAATGGGAATATAATGTATAATATATTGCCTAAAAATAATTGTTTTTTTTACTAATTGAATTCAAACTCATGATATGATTATGAGAGTATAAAAAATTTCCAAAAAAGGAAAGAATAGAAACTATCATTGTTATGATTGTGGATTACAACTAATTTTGGGGAATCAGTTTTTAATGAAAAAACTCTAGTTATTTATTTTTTTCTTGGATTATGTGTGAAATATATAGTAATTATAAAATTTAATTCACATTACAATATATTTTATCTCATGTTCATAAGAAAACAATTTTTCTAAATCACTTTTAAAAGATAATTGCTTAAGCAGTTTTCATTGTGGGGCCCTAGAGGTTCTTTATTGATTCTAAATTGAACAAAGATGGTATTATTTCCCAAGTAAGTATATTTTGACTATCTAGAACACAAATACATTTTAGTTTCATTATATTGTATATTTTATTTAACTTTAAACAATAATTTGTTTTTAATGGCTAGTGAGTTGGTTTTATTTACATTCTAAATTACTTTATTGTGTATATCTGACTAGTGGTTACCTTTTAAATTAAATGAATATATTTTAATATAAATAATAAAATTTTACTTATCCTATTTTTGTAGGGGGGCCATGTGTTTGTTTCTGTATTAGAGAACTGGAAAACTAATCATAAACAATTAAATTATTAGACATGGACTATAATATTTATTCAAGAGAGAGATACTCAAATTTAGTGGGATTATTTCTATCATTTTTTATCTTTATTCTATTAAATTATTGGTATATCTTCTTAACATATGTTTTAAGAGATATTATTTTTATATCAGAATGATATTTTTTTATTATATAGTTTATTTAGTTTTTGTTTTTGTTTTACCATGTTGAAATTTTGGTATTACTTTTTGGTATAATAATTTTTATTTTACTCTAAATAATTTTGTCTAATGTTTGGGGATAACTTAACATTTTTGCAGATAATTATATTTTATTTCATGCATTATAGTTTAGATATTTTTTAAATTTAGTATTTTTTTCATTTTATCCCCACATATTTTATTATAGGTTTTTTAATAACCACTATTTTTTTATCTTTATAAAAAGGGGGAAATGTGGAATTTATTTGGTTTTGTAATTATTAAAAGGAAAGATATTTTTTAGTGGCTAATTTCTACATTCCTTATTTTTTAATGTTTAGATATTTAAATTTACTATAAAATATTTTATTTATTAGTTTTATTATTTTTGTGTATATTATTTTATTTTTGAAATTCTATTTTCAATAGAATTCCCAATTTTAATATTTTTTCTCTTCCATGGAGATATAAATTTATATATTAACTATTAATGGACTATTTTTTATTATGGATAGACTAGTAAACGTCATGATGATGTTTTCAAATATCTTACAAAATGATATTTTCCCTCATTAAAAAATTCTACATATTCATGGTGGGGTATGAGATATATCGTGTATCCTCAATTGAAGTATAAAATTTATATTATGAACTACCTAATGATATTATGGTTTCAGTGAATATTTAAGATTATGTTTTGGGTTTTTTATAATTTTTTAGTAGTTTAACATATAGAGAAGTCCCGTATACTCCAAAGTATACTCATATGTTTTTATTCATTTACTCTTATAATATCTCACGCCACTATTAAAAACTGGGAATACTATAATCCTTGTATTCTATATATTTTTGAATTGTTGTTATAGTATTGATACATTTTCATTCAATAATAATTAATATGTTACAATAACAACTGATTGGAGGAATAAACTCGCACTTGCAGAACATGTTAAATAAATACCACAAAAAATAGAATACCTTCAATATATAATACAAAGAAAATAGAAAAAAATTATAATATGATTTATAATGTAAGAAATTTGTAAAATATGACATGATGAATAATGTACATGTGAAAAAAATTATCAAAATTTAAACACAACTTGTTGGTTTTATTTTATGGTTTTTGAATTGAAGGATGTTATGTTTAAGAGTATCAAATTTTTTGAAATTTAAATGCGTATTGAAACTGGTAAATTTGAATACAAATGTGCATAAAGATTCTAGATCCATATTATGGTTACAGTAAAGCAATTCCATCTAGGTATAAATATTAGAATACAGGTTCTCACCTATGTAATTTTCAATGTGACACTTTGATTACCTAAACTATTAACATCCTTATCTATTATATTACTATTATGATTATTCATGATGATCTATGAGTTCCTTATTAATCCTGAGATTATAATAAATCTATAATAATTATATTTTAATTGATTAATGTATGAATAAGTGATTCATATTATTTTCAACATCTAAGAATCAATTATAGTAAGAATTATATTATTTCTAAACAAACTATATTGTAATAAAAAAATATTTATTAATGAATTTGATAAAACCAATAATAAACATATATTTTAAATTTAATTTCCTAAGATGAGTTTTTTTAACTCATAATGAAGATATTTTTTTAAGTGAATTGTTTTTAAAAATTACAGATAGTTCATTTTTGGGTAAATAGTAAAACATAATTATTTTATAAAAAATGACACAAGTATTACATTATAATGATATGATAATAACTTGAATGTATATGAAAAAGATTTTATAGGAAAAAATAAATTTTTATAAAGTAATATAATATATATATATATAAATATTTATAATTTTTAGAATATAAATATTTTCTTAAAATTGTCAAAATCTATGTATTTGTTTTGTAAAAATAATTTTTTCCAGTTCTTCAATCATCATCAAGTTTTTAAATGGTTAATTTTAGTATTTCAAAGGGTAAAATACACCTTTAATTTAAAATAATCGAATTAAATACAATGGAATCCACAAAATACTTTATTTTTCTATAAAAATCATTATTATTATAAAAAAATCATTTTTCTAAACAGAGTTTTCAATGTGTTTTATAAGTATATATAAAATATATTTTTTACATGTTATTTCAATTAAATATTTTAAAGTTTTTTCCATATTTATAATAATAATAATTAATATTTACTAATAAGTTTAAATTTATTTTTGTTCAAAATTAAATGTAATCGTAGCAAATATTTATCACATTGATTAAGGGTAAAATGAGTAAACAAGGGTTAAAATAATGGGATATTGCTCCAATATTACCCAACAAACCTAACTAAACATCATGTTTTGGTTATATATCAACTTAAAAATTAACAAATATTGAGTATATGAATATTTTAAGCCACTTTACTAGACTAATACATAAATTATTCAATACATTTATACAAATTGACATGTTTCCCATAACCTCGCTTATAGAAGGGGCCCACTCTCCTCTCAAATCTAAAATACATGAGAAAATTTGATTATCCAATACCTGGAATAATAAATTCCAAAAACACATACCTCCCCCATGTTATAAAGGTTATTTTCTCAATATAATACCTCTTCAATAATGATTATCGTCGATGTGAAAGGAGGTTCACAAAATATAATGTATATTTTCTAAAGGGGCATTTTCAAGATCCATTCATTTTAAACCTCATAAGAATATTAAATAACTATATTAAAATGAAATATAATCATAACATTAACCACAATTTTAAGGTTTTATGTTAATGGTAAATCCATTTGATATCTCGTTTCATTCTTATGAAAAAAAGTACATCGCTCTTGCATACGTACGGTCTACAATCTCCATGTAGTGGAAAAATTCAGTTTTCATTGCCGCATTACTTGTATGGTTATAATGATTAAATTATTTGATATATAATATATTTATCACATAATTATTATTATTCAAATATAAAATATCATCTAATTTTCCTTCCTTCCATCCACTGGAAAATTATAAAGTCCCTCATTCTTATGTGGGGAATACAATCTTCATGATGTAATGTGAATAATTTTTCTGTTACCACAATTCTAGGATTAATAAAAAAAATTATATAACTAATATGAATTATATTAATGATATTATAAACATTTTCGATAATATGTTAAAAATTCATAATTTATATATCCATAGACAATATACCAATTACATTTTGGAGAAATTAATCGAATAACACTAAATGGTCGATGTAAGAATGAACTATCAAATGAATGGATTTTAAGTGATCAGGAAAGGACTATGAACAATTGAATATAGAATAAAAAATTTCTTCATAATTTATTTTAAAAAAATATATTCATTGTATATGATCATCCAATAAGTATGAATAAATAGATAATTATGGTATGTGATTTTTTTAGAATCTGAAATTATTTCCAGACTTTTTATACTCTAATTTCCTTTACGATAGTTATATGATGTAATATAATAATCCCCATATATTTTCATTAATTATGGTTATTTTTGGTGTCTACATGTCTTTATTCCATTTCTTACCATGTCATATCAATAATCAATAAATTTGTCACATGCATGCGACATTTATTTAAAAATATTATTTTAATTTGTTCCCTCCAATTCTTATTATTCCATATCAAAGTTATTTTAAATGATTCAAGAATGTTCTAAATTATGCTTCAAAGATTAATAAATTTCCATTTATAAAATTTTTTATTTTATTTTAAATTTATTAAATAGGAATATTTTCAACATTTTTAATATGGATTTTTTATCTTTTTTAAAAAAAAATAACAAAAATGTGTTCCTACATATACTACATGACCCCTGGAACATCCCTTTACTGATCAAACGTGTATGTCATTAATAATTTCATGTTTTGTACTTTTCAATTGAATATGTAGGGTTAATTATGAATTTGGAGGATACCTATAATGGTGAAGTGGCATGTTTTTTAGACTCCCTTCTTTATCTAGTCATATCTACAGGTTTTAGTAGGTTTTCATGAAATATAAATAGGTTACATGATGCTTAATGGATTTTGGGTTCATCCCATGATAAAGGATTAGACTGTGAAAGTTACTTGGAATGATGGGATTTTAAACATCATGAATTAATTAAATATTTGTTTTCAATTCTTAGTGATGGTATTTTCGGTGGTTACAGAATTTAACTATTTCATGACGTGAAAAGGAATTACCCATAATGTAATTTCCCATGTGTCAGTTATATATAAGAATAAATGTTGAAATTCCTATATTTCATCATATTCGTATTGATTTATACGAAACTAAATTCTATCCCCGGAGATCTTGGAGATCTCTTACCCTTTCGTGTCCTTTCGTTTGGTTTTCCTTCATCTTTACAATTACATTGTGAATTCTCAGGTAATAATTCTTTATTTTTTCATTGTCTCTTTCTCTTTCACCTCTTTGTGGTTCAATAGATCATCATAAAATTTATGGATCCATTATTTGTGTTGTTGGATATCATTTATAGGTTGCATTATGAGGACATTTGAACCTTCTTTCTCATTAGAGGTTTTCATTTAGGGTGTTTGGTTTCTATATAAAGGTTTGTGATTCTCTCCCACCTTCCTATATTGAATAATCAAAAATTGATTGATTGTGTTTTAGTTGTTTATTGAACCTAAATTGTTTATAATTTATTTCAATTGGTATTGATTAAAACCCAATTCTAATGAATTGGGAATTTTGAAATGTTTTTGATAAGAAATTAGAAAAAAACGCCAATTTGTTTGAATAAGGGTGTGTATTCAAATTGATGGGAATGGTTTCAATTGAATTGTTGAGTTTAATTATTGACATGGATTTTATATAGATTATAAAATTCTGAATATTGATTTAAATTTTTTGATAAAAACCCAGTGTTTTTATCTTGTTAAAAATTAATTTTTTTATAAAACACTTTTTTTGTGTTAAATGGAAATTTCACATTTGAAATTGAGGGATGGGATTTAATTTTATTTTAATCTGTCTTCAAATAAATTTCCTATCATTGATTGTGTAAGATAAGTTGTATGACTTAGGTAGATTGTGTGTTATTTGGGCACAATTTATGATTATACAATGTTATAAAATATAAACGTAGTGGGTCACATACCTTAGGTGATAGTGATGAGTCCTCTCTAACTTGTGTCTAGAAGATGTGTGTGTACACATATTATCAGGATCACATAGAGAGTGTGGTGTACTATAGCTTGTAACTTTCATACCTATTTTACATATGAACATGTTTCTCTATTTTTTACATTTGTGATAGAAGTGTATATCACTATTTTTAAACTATTTTACATTACATATGATGTTTTATTGATTATTTTTTTTAAAATATATTATTTAAGACATTATTTTTGAAATATTCCATAACTTGTAAAGTCTTTTATTTATGTATTTCCATAATATGAACTGTATATAATGATTTATTTAAATGGGATTTAAATTTCCGAACTAGTTTATTTTATTGTTGAAATGATTCCTTTGGTAAATATATTATTGTAATTTGTTACTGAATCCTTGGTGAGACCTTAATGGAATTTTTACTTCACACCCTACTTGTTTCGTCGAGTGTTTCTAGATTTTATCCTTCTAGGTTCTATCATAGTTAATGGATTTCTTGGTGGTGGATTCATTTATAGAACCTTATATATGGTGAGTTGTGAAATTAGGTAATGGGGATGTTTTCCTCTGTTTTGGTATATGGGTTGTAGTACACTGGGCTTATTTATTCCTCGTTGACTTATAGAACATTAATCCAGCTGTAGATTCTTTTGTTATGCATATTGTCTTGATTCTTTTACATCTACATTGTTAATGGAGAAAGTTTTAACACATTTAGTCTATATGATGTCTGGTTCTAGTCACTGAACCATGGGGATCCTGAATTCCCCTCGAGCTATTTCTAGGATGGATCGATTATTGGGTTACCAGGGTGCCCGGTTTTGATCATGAAAAAGTAGTATTAAAATAGGTTGAGTATTTTTATTAAATTTAGTGTACATTTATGAAATCTTGTCTGGACATTGGAGGTATTTGTGATTGATTTCATAATCAGCGATCACTACAATAAACGAATAGTTGCAAGTGCATTAGGGAAAGATGAAATGTGGATTAGTTCTTTTATTTTCCCTACCTGGATTTCGATAGAGTGAAATACGAATATTTTTTATTCTACTGGTTAGGAATATTTTTTCCTCATTTCTCTGTTGGAGCATTATCTACTATATTCCTTGTTGTCTGTTAATGTTATATAGAATCATACCTCCAAGAATATGTGAGAATCAAATCTAGTTAGAGGATAAATCAAAACCTCAATGAGTGAATCCTATTATATATCTGAATCTATTTGAGGTGATCTTGTGTACTATCCTTGATTTGGGAAATGCACCACCATCAGTCCCCATTTAGAAATCAATTTTAGAATCTTTAGTAGAATTTACATCGAAATCTTTCTCAAGATACCCTTCCCAAGAAGCAACTAGTTTTCATATTCTCTGGTAATCATAAAAATATTTTGTTTTGGTTGGGAAGGATATATTGTATGTTTTCTCATTTTGAGACACCTGATGAGATCGATGTGAATTTTGCCACCTTCATGTTGGAAGGTCCGATCAGTAGATGGTGGGATATGATGGTGACGGTGAAGAAACATGTCTGATTAGGGGTGAAATAATTGATGGTTCCTTTCACCAACCATTTCATTATAGATTCTATGATGTTGGCCAAGGATGTGGAGTTTTTTAAGCATGAGAATGCCGACATAACCATGATTTAGTATTCAAATCACTTTTTTGAACTTGTGCAGCATTCACTTGAGAGGATGAAGGTTTAACAGTTCAAGTAGGGTCTTCGATCACTTGTTCATCATCATGCATTCCAACTGCCATAACCCAATTATGTTGATCTGTTGGATAGGGAGATAATGGTTGAGATGGACCTGTTTAGAATTTCAGGGTTGGTGGAGCTCTTTTTTCTCTTAGTGGAAAGTTGTATTCCTTCAAGGGAAATAGAAGTGCGGTGATTTTCATGGTAATTCTCAATAGTTTCATCATTCCATACCTCCTACAATTCTAGGAGTAAGTCCATTTATTTTATATCAATGTGTAAATCCATGAAATTCTAAGAGGGTTTTCACTAAGGCACCCAAGAACTATGGATCCTCTATACATTCAAGGAATATAAATAAATTCTTCTATATTTTTTATATTCTGCGTAGTGGTACCAGATCATTATCTCCTTTTAAATCTAGATAGAAATAAGAAGATTTATGAATAAAAGGGTTCCTGACACAGGAATCCAAAAAGAACCTACCTCACGTTGTGGAAGTTTCTCTTAAGGAAGTGGACATGATTCCATCGACTCCGAGAGGTACCATTTCTATAGCTTCATCATTAGTGACTTCTCTATTTGATAATGGTATATCTCATTCATTTATTTCGACTCAAATTATTAATCTGTTAAATATTATTATGGAAATTTTATCTTTTTTTTAAGGGTATTACTACACCCCTTGGTATGAAGAGGGAGCGAGCTCTCCATTTTCCTACTTATATCTTCCCTCCAACATATGTCAATCTATCATGGAGTTCTCTATTCCTCGACATGAAACATCTTGGCATAATTTTTGGGATGCATTGGATTATTACCAATAAATCTCAGAACGACTGTCACAAGTAATTATTATACCTTACTACACCGAGTTATTTTTCTCTTTTCGTTCAAGGAGAATAGTATCAAATGTCCACTAGGGTCGGACCATCTTATCCGGAGTTAGGGATTGGAATATTACTATTCCCTTTTGATCAGAAGAATGAATATTTTATTTTTGATCTACCTTTATTTTTCATTAAATTTAATGATGTATATACCTTTTAATTCTATATTTTTTCACTGATAAGGGATGTTGATTTTTCTTTTGACTTAATGCCTAGTATTCAACTAGTTTTGTTTCCCTCGAACCAGATGGTACCAGCTGAACTATAAGAGGTGATGTTCCAGTTGTAAAATAAACTTGAAAATGAATTTATATGCTCAAGTGTGTCACCTTGGTAGGTTTGGTTCTCTTCAGTAATAAATATGATGTATCTCCTTGCTTATTTCTTCATTAGATAAATCTCAACAGAGTTACAGTGATAAAAAAGATTTTATTTTCATGCATTAATGATTTGTTTTATCAGTTGAAAGGAATGAATTTTTTTTCAATGATTGATCTTCAATTTGGATTCCATCAATTGAGGATAAAATTATATAAAATTCATAAAACTACCTTTTAGAGAAGTTACGTCCATTATGAGAACTTTGTTATTCATTTTTTTCTAACAAATGCTCATGTATTTTTCAAGTCTTGGATTAAAAAAAATTTAGACGAGTATCTAGATACCATTTGTATTGTCTTTATGGATGAAATTGTCATTTAATCCATGTCATAGGAAGATCGTGTACATAAACATATAATATTTGTTAGTCTTCTGAGAAATCACCATCTTTTTTATTTGATTTTAAAATGTGGTCTCTGGATTTGGGAAGTGAAATTATAGGGAAACATGGTTTTAGAACATGGAATGTCAATTGATCCGGAGAAGTTGAATATTGTTGTGACCTATAAGAAATCAAAAAATATCTTCATGAATTGGAGATTCTTGGGATGATCTTGATATTATCATCAATTTCTAACGGAATTCTGAATGGTAGATTATCCTATGACTACTCTAACTCGGAAGGGAGTGAAGTTTTCTTCAAATGTTAATTGTAAAAGTTATTTTATTGAGCTAAAACATATTTTCACCACTACGTCGGTGTTGAATATAATGGAGGTTGGGTAGGTCTACATGGTCATCTATGATTCATCAATTATAAGCTATGTATGTGTTCTAATACAAGGTAATCATGTCTTTGACTATGGATTTTATTATCTTTGTCTTCATGAGAATAATTATCCTACCCATGACCTTGACCATGTATATGTAATGAATTCACTTTCTAGTTGGAGGTAATAACATTATAGGGAAAGTACTACTATGTATTTAGACCAGAATAGATTGTGTTATTTCTTCCCTCAAAAATATTTCAACCTCTTCCAGAGGCATTGGGTGGAGTACCTATAATCGTTTGACATTTACATTGCCTATTCTCAAGTGAAAATTAATTTCATTGTAGATGAATTGAGAAAAAAACTTCTAACCCTTGAAGTGATAGAATCTTCATAATAGTGTAATTTGATGGATCTTTTTCATATTTTAATATAGGAGTTCAAGAGAAGTGGGTTAATGTTTCATTAGCTATCATCCTGTTGGAATACTCTCTTTTAGAGATGATTCATTAGGATCAATATCATCATAATAAATTTTTTTATATTAGAGACTATCTTTGTGGGGGGTGAGACAGTTTCCTAGTGGACATTCTGCAATTTGGGTGTTCTATGTTATCATAATCACTATGTGGTTTCGTTAGCAGAAAATAAGGTTGTGATGAGGTATTATCCTAGTTCCCTATGGGTATTGCACCAATGAACCCTAAAGATATTCTACGAAAAGATGTGGTAGTTTTGGTGGACTGGAATGATACTGGGAAATGTGGAGTTTTTTCCTATTGTTATAAAATTCAATAGGATTATTCCAAGTATTATAAACCTTCGGGTTTGCTTCAGCCACTTGCAAACCCTATTTGGATGTGGGATGAAATCTTTATGGACTTTGTGGTTGGGTTTCCTCATACCCCGGGAAATAATAATATGATATGGATTGTGTTAAATAGGCTAACCATGTTGGCTCACATTATATCCATTCATGATTCATCCATTGTTGAGGAGATGGGAAGTCTATACATGAATGATATTGTCTGTTTTCATGGAGCTCCATTTGTTATAGTTTCTAATGGGGATCCTTATTTCCATCTTTCTTCTGGAAAGGTCTTTATAAGGAACTACGATCTCATATCTGTTTGAGCACGACCTACCATCCATAGTTAGATGGCTATATACAGAGAGCTATATGGATTCTTGGGGATATGATTCACACTTTTATTCTCTACTTTATTGGGGATTAGGATGACCTTTTGGGGTTTGTTGATTTCTCCTATAATAATAGTTACTAGTATACAATTTTAATGGATCCTTTTGAGGCCATATATGTCCATCCTTTTGAATAAATGATGTGATGGTCAAATATTGGTGAATGTTCCATGGTTGGTTCAAGTTTGGTGCAATATATGAAAAAAAATCAGATAGTTTTTCATAAAATGTTAACAGCCCAAATTATATATTAGTCACATCCTAATCATCATCATGAACATGTGTAATTTTAAATTGGGGTTCTAGTGTTCTTGAATGTTTCACACTGATTGGGTCATTAATAGATTCAGAGTTAAGGGAAGCTTTATCCTTATTTTTGGGACCTTTCAAGGCTATTGAGAATGTGGGGAATGTTGCATAACACATAGTACTTCCTCTTCGGCTGAAGTAGATATATATTGTCTTCTGTGGGTCATAGTTGAGATGGTAACTCTATGATCTATCTCTGGTTTTGAGATGGAGTGATCTTATAACTGAACCAGAGTTATCATTGACTGAGTGGCCAGTCAAGATAGTTGATTTTGATACTATGCTACATAATGGGACGATGATACCTTTTTTTCATGTGCTATTGCATCATGGTTTCGATAATCATGATAAGTAGGAATGTGAGGAAATAATTAGGTATTAGGGGCCTTTTCTTATTATCATGTAAGCTTCTTCATAGGATTTTTTTGGGACAAAACGTTTTACGATGGGGAGGTTGTAACATCCCATTACCAATATGATAGGTATGTGTTTATTCTTTTCATGGTTTTCCATTTCGATTGAATGGGTTGGGTTGACAATAAATTGGGAGGATACTTATAATGGGGAAGTCTTATATTTTTCAAACGCTCATATTTAACTAGTCATTTCTTTAGTCTACAAGAACATTTCATGTCGTGCAACATGGTTACAAGATGTGTAATTAGTGTTGGGAACATAATTTCAGAAGGGTTCACACCATAAAAGATACATGATTTAATGAGTTTTTACACATAAATATTTAATTAAACACCATTTTTAATTTGAATTGACATATTTTTTGGTGGTTATGAAATTTAACTATTCCACGATTTGTAAAGGGATTACGGGTTAATTAGTTCCCCATGTGCTAGTTATATACATGAATCAAGGATAAACTTCCCACTTTAACCCCACTCCGGATTCATTTCTCACAACCTAAATCATATTAACAGATGTTTTGGAGCTCTTTATCACATTAGGGTCCTTTTGTAGGTTCGTTTACCATTTTACTTGTTGCGTGAATTCCAGGGTAAGTGTTCTTCCTTTTTTTCCTTCATCCTATTGTCTTTCTCCTATCTGTGGTTTGATAAATCATCTTATGTTGACATATCATTGATCTGTGTTATTTTATCTAATTTCTACGTTGAGTTTCAATGTCAATTTTGCATTCTTTCTCATTTTCAGGTTTCTTTGTAGGTGTTGAGTTTCGGGAAAATGTTGTTCACTCCATCCTACATAGAAAATTTAATTAACCATAAATTGAATAATTTATTTGAGCAGCTGATTTAAATTTTATTTTTTGAAATTTCATTCAATTTTTATGATTGAAACACTATTCTAGTGAATTGGGTGGATTGTAATGGTTTTGGTAAGAAATCAGGAAAAAATATCCAAATCCTTTAAATTGAGATGTGTTAGAAAATAGATGGAAATAGTTTCTGTTTAATTATTGAATTTAATTATTGAAATGGAATTGATGTAATTTTTTCAATTATGAAAATGGAATAAATATTTTTAATAGAAAACCGATGGTTTTATCTTGATAAAACGACTTGTTTTTTAATAATGCTTATTAGGGTTTTAAATAGAAAATTGGAAATTTTAATGGGGTGATGGGATTTAATTGTATTTTAAGATGGATTAAAATAAATTATACATCATTGATTGTATAAGAGAACATCAAATACTTATGTATATTGTGAGTTATTTAGACACAGTCTATGATTATACAACTTTCTAAAACATAAATTCTACAAGTCACATCCCTTTGGAAACCGTAATGAATCCACTCTAACCAGTGTCCATAGGATGCGTGTGTACACAAACTTATATAATCACATAAGGAGTGCAGAGTCCTATAGCCTAGAAAATTCTTACCTATTGGGAATATGACCATGATTCATACCAATTTAAATTTTAGATAGAAATGTATTTAAATGTTGTTAAAATATTTTACATAAATTATAAATTTATATAAACTATTTCATATAAAAATAATTTATTTAATCCATTGTTTTTGAAATATTACTTCACTTATAAATACATTTTATAACGTATTTTCTATCATTTGAACTGTATCACATGATTTTTTTAAAATATAATTCCTAATGCCAAACCTGTTTAATTTATAATTGAAAGACATCCTTCAGTTAAACTTTTATTATCATCTATTATGAAATAATTTTTGAGACCCTAATGGGAATTTATGATAACCCCCTAATTTTGCCTTTGGGGGTTTACAGAATTTAACCATTCAGGTATAAGTAAGGAAATAGAGTTTCTTGGAGGAAGATCCATCTATTGATCCACGGATTTGGTGTGTTCTATCTTTTTTGGATTTCATATGTTTCTTTCTATTTTTGGTACTTGGGTTGTAGTACATTGGGATTATTTATGCCTTGTTGACTTCTGGTACATTACCCCCAATGGAGTTTCTTTTGTTATGCATTTTTTATTTATTCTTTTACTTCTACATATTTAGTGGAAATATCATTCCCATTTTCATTTTGTATGATTCCAGGTGCTTGTCACTGACCCATGGGGTTTGTGAACACCATTCAGGTTATGTCAGGGATGGCTTAATTATCAGATTACTAGAGTACCCATTATGGTTTGTGAACCCCCCCCCCCCACTCTATCTAGCCATTTTTTAATCAGTTTTACTTTATTGGTTTCTATGGTAATTTTCAAATAAAATTATTTTCTCAGAAATGTATTCATTTTTTGTTTTAAAATATACTGAAATAAAAGGGTATTATTTTCCTAATTTTCTGAAAATAATTGTTAATGTGATTTGTAACTTCATTATAACACAAATTATATTGATGTAGTTTTTTATTTTTTTAATATATTTTATTTTATAATTTTGAAATGCTTTGTTTTACTATAAAACCTTCATTTATAATGGATCGATTTTTTCCTTTATTGTCTGCATATTTATATATTTTTTGTCATTAAATTTTTAATGATCATATTTTTTTCCACACTCCACTATTTTATTGGAAATTATTTTCTCCTCCACAAATAAATTTTATGTCCCACAGATTTATAAAGTATTCTTTCCACTACATTGATATTTCTTATCCATATAAAATTTCAATATGCTGTTTTATTTGATGAAAAATTATTCTAAAAGTTATTTCAATGACCATGGAAATATTACATATTCTTAATTTAATAAAAAAAATATTGATTTATAAGGACATCTAAAAATGAATTATATTGATCATTCAATATATAAGGAGTCCATATGTCCTTGAAGCGATGGGTTTTTCCTAGTTATATATTTTCTCCCAATACATCAAGAGGTATTGTGAATTAAAATTGTAGTAATTTCATATTATATGGAAATTAGGATTTCACCTACTCATTTTTTTGGTTAAGGACTTAATGGTAAGATTCATGATATCTTTGAAAAGTACCAAATGTTAAGATAATAAATATATGGATTTATAAATTTCCTTTATAGATATTTCATCTGAAATTTTCTATGTGATGGATATTTTGATATCATCAATTGGTGTACATTGAACTCAAGTTGTTGATTGAGTGTAAGGTTTTATGATTGTACACTCTATGATATTGATTCGACCTTATTTGCTCATGGTATATTCTAAGGTTTAGAACAGTCACTATGAATCTAATCTCACCCTTAATATGTATTTATTTTCTATAGATAAATAGAGTGATATTTTGATTTATTTAAAGGTTTGAAGAATTTTTTTTAGGAAATATTTTTAGATTCCAAAATTTTATAATGGAATTATGCATGATTCTAGTATTCTAATACTGGTAAATTGATCAATCACATGTTTTTGATCCCATGTATCTTGTAAAAATTTAATAACTAAAACACTATTGATGTGTTACCTCGGTAAGATTTTTTATAGATGTTATTAGAGAATTTTTAGTAGGAACCTTGGGAAAAATATTTTACATGAACATTACTAACATGATAATTATAACAATCTATTAGGTTTTTTGAAAAATTTAACCACTATAGTGACTTCTAATTTATGGTTTAATATTGATGATAATTATGATATAACATAATGAAGGCCTTGTATAGAGATGGTTCCAAGTGAATCAAAGGTAATCATCATCTATAGACAATATAGGGATTTCCCAATTGGGAAAGCCAATAAAACTAGTTTTGGTGATGAGAATGTCATACTATATTAAGCCAACTATCTTAGTTAATGATTAATAAAAAACACCATATTCAGAAACCTATTGTTATATATAAATATTCACCTATATTGGATTACTTAATGTTAAAAAATCTTCCATATTTTAATGAAACTCAGGATCTATTGGTATCTAAACAAAGAATTACATCCCTCAAAATGATATTTATGGATTAAAGAAGTAATGAAAAGGAAAAAATGTTCTATAATTGTATTTTATAAATTAATATGTTAATCAATGGTGGTAATTAGATTTTTACACTAAATAAGATTATGAAATATAATGTTTGGAATGGAGGATTTTTTATGACATTCTTTAAGAAATATATTTCTCAAGAGAAGTGAGAGGAAATGGACTAGAAGTTCCTATTTTAATGTATATTGAAGAATAATTTATTGAAGATTATGAATATAATTATAATATATTATCATTTAGGGACTAATTATACAATATATATAGCATGTTTGACTATTTATTCGATTGTCTTAATAGGATCCTCTGAAAAGAACTAGCTTTTTAAAAAAAACCATCACATAATGATATAATAAAAATTACTATCAATATAGTTAAATAATATTCTAGGTCATACATCCTTAATATAAATAAATGATAGAATATGTTAGTGGGGCACCAAGAAAAAAATCTTGCAAATAAAAATAATGGGAATATGGGATTTCTAATATCTGATAATGGTTGAATGAAATATTAAAGTACTTATTGGGAACATGAGTTTATATCAAGTGCGGAGAAATGGTTTATAGGGATAAAAAATATAATTTAATTGAATAAGTCACTACTATATAGTTATTTAGATATAAATAAATTTAGAATTAATCAAACCAATATCCCAATAATCAAGGGATAATCTCGTTTAATATTCTATGGTTAAAGGGCTAAGCATATGTTATTACAATATGTGAAGTTGAGATTTCTAAATATGTGGTTCCATGTAATTTGATCATGACATAAAATTTGGATAATTAATTATTTGATTCTGGATCTCCTAAATCTTTTATATCTTATATGTATTCCATGATAATTATATACTATAATAACACCTTAAGAAGGTAATTTACAATCGAGATTGCTAGTGGAAATATTATTGCAAGAAGTAAATGTTAGCCAGTTCACATTATCACACATATACTCACTCAATTTATAGAATTTATTATTACACTTATGGTTTACTTTCCTTTAATCCTATTTATGTGTTGGATTTTAGAAAATAATTAAAAAAATTCAAATAAAAGGAGATCATAATTCTTATTGGAGATATAGAATCTGATGTCTTTAAATGGAAGACTAAATTCATCAGTTCATGTCTCTATCCAACTTCGATAACCCTCCTTAATTAAATTCATAGAGAATAAGATCATATAAACCCTATTAATGTGAAATATGAATAAAAAATTGAGCATGTACCTAGTATGAAATAATATATTGATTTGATTTCTCAAGAACAACATAGAAATCACCTGAGTGTGTGGTTTAGTATTCCATTGATCGAAACCCTGATGAAAATCCTATATCTAAGGATCTATATAGTGTAGATATAGTAGAATTATTTTAACATAATAAAAAAAATTAATTTGTGGGTCAAGTATTTATACATCCTAGTGTTTCACCTTGGGTAAAAAATTTAATATTTTTTTAGAAGAAAGTTGGTTTATGAGGTCATGTATCTATTAATGTGAAATAAATGTGATTACAATAATGAACACGTACCATCTTCCCTTGGTTAATGACATGTATGATCAAATTAAAGGAGTGAAATATCCTTCCTATAATGATCTTCTTTCTAGGTATCATCAACTTCAGGTAAAGAAGGAAGATATTCTGAAGGAGTTATCTACGGTGTATTGACATTAAAAATTTGCAGTAATTCTCCTTTTATTGAATAATTATACTCTTATTTATGTATCAAATGAAAATATTATCCAAGTATTAACATTATAAATTTTTTGTGGTAATTATTGATGTTATATTGAAATTATCATAATTATATGATGAGTATAAGAGAAATTTGTGATTAATTATTAAGATTATTAGAGAAAATGAGTTATATAGAAAATTTTGAAAATGATAATTCTGATTTCAAGAATCAATTTTTATATGAAACATTGTCTTTAGGGATAGAATATTAGTTGATCATTAAAATAAAAAGGTTGTGATGGAATGGCCAATGTCAAATAACATTACTATGGTTTGTACTTTCCTTGTACTATCATGTTACCATCAATGATTTTTTTATCATTTTAACTATTTCTCTAAAATTTTATCCAAGTTATAATATATTGGGGTTATATTGAAATAGTTAAAAAATGTAATGTAATTTTGAATATTTAAATTGGATATTAGTTAATACACTAATATGAACTTTTCCATCAGAAATGGATAGATTTGTAATGTATATAGTCATGCATAAAATAAGACATGTGGATGTGTTTATATATTTAATGATATAATTATTTAATATATATCAATAATGTTATGGATTCATGAGTACAATTTTCTAACCCATGATCTTTACTTGGAATTATTAATTTGTGCATTGAAGATATGGAGGCACTTCCCTTATGGTGAAAGTGTTAAATATATATGGATCCCAAAAGTTTTAAATACATATTCTCACATAAATACCACTACCTGAGGCCAAATATATGGCCATAACTAATCAATAATTATGATTTCCCAATTCATTAACATCCTATTTGGAAAATATGGTCTATGATATGTTGATTAGTAAACATCATGAGGTTTTAAAAAACAATGTGGATTGATAAAGATCTTATATTCAATAATTTTGAAAAGTTGGATATGAGGGTAATTAACAATGGTGGAACATTACATATCATAAAAATATTCTTAAACAATCCTTATTCGGGAAAATATAAAATTTACCATCCTAATGATAATATTACTGAAAATAAAATCAATGCCACGAATGATGTGATGTTAATAGATATCATTTATGAAAATGGTATATTGAATTTTGAAAAGAGGATATGTCTTCTATATGTTCCTAAGATAAAAATAGAATTATTAAACA
Source organism: Viscum album (assembly GCA_963277665.1). NCBI lineage: Eukaryota > Viridiplantae > Streptophyta > Magnoliopsida > Santalales > Viscaceae > Viscum > Viscum album. The sequence continues at coordinate 1,248,937,062 of OY728122.1, read as the reverse complement.
AATTTCACTCTATATAGATGTTATATTACCTTGAAAATATATTTTAAAATAATAATAAACTCTAAATATTTCTTAACTCATGAAACTCATCTTTAAGTGAACTCCAATATATGACAAAAATATTATAATTTAAATGTAGCCATTATATCCATATAGTTAAATTATAAATTTGAACATGAATAACCACATTATAAAATTATTGTATATTATATTTATATAATGAATATGTATTGATCAATTCATAATAAATATATACTAAATTTTATAAAAAGTGATTTAATTCTTAACAAATATGTTTTCTTCCAAAATTGATTCTATTGCATTTTATTCACATAACATAAATTCAATTTATACAATTTATAAAAATTTAATTTGGGGAAATGAGCATCATTTATGAAATCATCATATCAATATTATCATATAGATAATTTTAGGTATTTTTTTGAAAATATTTATTTTTATGTGAATTGTGAGATATACATTTTTTAAAAGATGTAATTTTATATTAATTAAATAAAGTAATATTAATGTAACATTTTGTATTATGTTTCATATTTATTTTATATAATTCATGTTTTTTTAATAATAAAACAATAAATTATATATGGATCATAATTACAATTTATTTTTGTATAAGTTGTCTTTTGGTATTTAAAATACAATTTACTAAAAATTATTTTTCATCGTGTTTTATGTGATTTATTTCATTTGTATAGAATTATTCATGAAAAATGGATTACATATTTTTAATTAGTATTTTAATATTTGTTAAATAGTTCCCATTAATTTTTTGTTCATTATGAAGAGTAACCATGATAATGATTTATCACTATTGTAAGGGAGAAATAGTTAAAACTAGGTGAAAATAATGGGGTAAGTATTTAAAATCTATCTAAAACTTGAATTTATCAAATATTTGGTTTTTTTATTAAATAAAATATACTTATAATGAGTTAAATAATATATTTTAAAATTTTATTTTTAATTTGGGAACCCATGTTTAACTTCTCTGAACATAATGTATTTTTTCTCCACATTAGAAACTATTTTGTGGAATTCATAATTGATTGTATATCAGGAAAAAGAAATTAATTTTTTTTATAAAAATATTTAAAAATTATACTTTTAATTATTTATCCATAGAAATTATTATATAAAAACTTATTACATTATTTCAAGATGAAATGATTTTTTTGCCTAAATTTGGTATTTTCCTAAAAACTATTTTTCATTCATTTTTCATAACAAAATTTAATGAAATATTTTTCATCTAAAGATATTAAATCTTTTATAATTGAATAAAAATTTGGAATCAATATTCCCAAATTTGAATATAAGGCCCATTTTATTTTATAGCAAGTAATTAATTTGTCACGGTAAAAAAGTTCACTTATCGTAGATAAGGGTAATTAGGATTAAAGGATTTTTAAAAAGAATATATGGATTAAAATGTCTCTAAAACATTCTTAAATGTGATTTATTAAGTGTTTCCCAACACTATAACTTATTTTATGTTTCTATTGACCTCTTTTTACTACTTGAGATTATTTTTATTTTAATTATTTTTAAATTGTTTTAGTAATTCCTTGGGTTTAATTTTAATAAATTATAAATTGGTACCTCATCTCATCTCTTATACACACCAATTATTCCATATAAACCAACCAATAGAATCCCAAAACCTTTCTTTATTAATTTACCTAATTTTTTCACATTTTATTACCATAAACCATCGTATTAAAGAATAACTTATAATACAAATGATATCTCTTAAAGAAGAGGTAATCACCTTACCCATATTTTTCCACATTCATTTCATGTTATACTTCCTAAAAATCTATTATATACATCCTAAAATAATAAATATAACATTATAAATATATTGAGATATTATTATGACATTTTCAAAATCATTTTCCACCTCTTTTCCATCATATTGGAAATGAATTTATAGCTTGTGTGAAGTAGTATATAACCACTTAAAGGTAGAGATGTGATTTATTTTCCTGACCCAACACTCATGGTTTCCTATAATGATGGATTTCAAACATATATATAATATTTATGATTTAATAATTATTATGTAAATATAAAATATAATATAATTTATTTTTCTTTTCTCATTAGAAAACGAAATCCTCGGTCATGTGTATGTACTAATTTCCATCTCCCAGAGTGATATATTTTTCATTAATTATTTGATTTTTATGGGGAGTCATAATATTATATATAATGAATTTACGTTATAATTTTTAAATGGTTAAAACTTTATAAAAAGTAATATTAATATTATACCTTGGCATGTTTTTACTCGTTCGATTGTTATAACATGTTCTTGTTTTGGTCAGTTTTATAACCTACATGAGTGATGTTATAATGATTACAGCGTGAATGATTAAATAATATTGAATTGTTGTGATATCAGTTAATATATATGTATACATAAAATTATTAACAATATAGATATTATGGATGCATGATTAAATTTCTAGGACTACAACTTCTATACCGAAATGTTTATGTAAAATCGAAAGAGTTATCACCTGAAATAATTTTTTAAAAAGAGAATTATTAGTGAACTGGTGATAAGATGTTATATGAAAATGATATATGGTATTATAAATATGAGTATTTTCAATTAAGATTTTATTATAATTTTAAATTCATTATATAGTTGTTTAATTAAACATATCCTAAAATCGGAACAAAATGTAAGGGGTTTATTAAATAAATTTATATTTATTGGGTTATATTACTTCCTCATTGACAATGTTATGCCAAACATATGTGTATAAAAACATATGGTTATTTTATATTTTATTTTAACATGTTATATTCGAATTTATATTTTTTATAAATAATCACATCATTTATTATTTCGTACTTCATTGTTACAATAATATTAAGAGTTTCTCATCTCACATTTTTTTTGCGAGACATATGCCATATTCACCAAATGTTTCATTGGTTTGGTGTCTATATTTAGAACTTTATTCATTATATGATGAATATATTTATATATACGGTATTTAATGTTTTATTTAATGTTATTTATTTCAAGGTGTTTTTTTAATACTTAAAAATGTTGTATGTTTTTTTATAAAAATATAAATTTTTACTAGTGTTATTTAGTCCTATGTTTCTAATGATGAATTTATATGATTTATCTCTCATAAATCATATGTATTTTGTTCTTTGTCTGTTATTTATAGAAATAAAAATTTTCCTTTAATTTTAAACTCTCTATTTACTCAAAATTCTAAAATATTATTTTTAAAAGAAAACCTACTTTGTTTTCCTATTCTGTTAGAAATATTTTTACTCTATGCTGATATTTTAATTAAAATGATTTTGACATTTTTTTATTATTATAGAATAACATTTGATTAAATTTTTGATTTCTTTTCCAGATGTAAAATTCTCCTTTATTTGAAAATAATTGGGTTACAAAAGTTTGATGTATGACCTTTTGCAATAATTTATTTGAAAGATAGGAAAAAACAGATATGGTAAAAAAAATTACCAAATTACATTATTATAGTGAACCCCATTATTTCCAATTTCATTACCCAATATTTTTACCTCACAATATGTATGTGTGGTGATATACGTCATGTTCGATAGAGTGTCAAAGGACTCAATCTATATAGTGGTTAATTTGCATGAAATATCATCAATAACACTTCAAATAGATCGAATAGAAGTGGTGGTATCTGATTTCCACTAGATATTGCACCATATTTTGTGTCTATCTAGTTAAACTAAATTATTTATGCCCTTAATTCCAACTTCAATAGTTTTTAAAACTCTATTGAGACTATAGAGGCGTCCCATGACATCACTTTTTTAATTTCTAGACATAACCCCAAATCAATATTTTTATAGATTTCCTCTTCACGACATGCTTGTTTTACATTTATTTCACCCAAGGAATAGAGTGACCCACATAACATTAACAGTAAAATATGATTAATAAATATTAAATACAATTAGAAGACACTTAAGAATCATAATATCATTACTAGAGTTATCACAATGGCCTTTTTATGAGAATTTAGATATTTCACGATAACCATGATCTGAACAATTGTTGATTGAATGATGAAGGAAATATTTTCATGAATCATATTTTATTGAAAAACATTATTATGTCAATAAATTCTTTATAAATAATAATAATAATGTTTGGAATGTTATGTGATAGAGGGAGATTAAAAAAATCACTAAATTGTTCATGTATAGTGGCTGCCTATGGGATCTTCAATTTGAATAAACTGGGAACAATATTCTGCAGTGTTGTAGTTGTGCCATAACTCAGAAGATGGATCATTGTAGTCTCCCCTATACTGTTTAAAAATTATTCACATAGATCAAATATTTATTCCAATAGGTTAAGGGCATACGTTAGTTGGGAGCTTAGAGTTTAGCAGCAACTATATAAGAGTAAACCAGGATGGGGAAATCTATCTTCTATTCATATTTCCAACCCATATGTTAGAGTACCGATGTGTAGTGGTCAGATAGTATAGCTTGGAAGTGTGACTTCCATTGGAATTGGGTTCCCATATGGGTATGTCATAATTTTTTATGATGTTTTTAGTGGATAAAAATACCCTAATTTTAGTGAGAAGCATCTTCAGTGAATTATACATTTTCTCATTAATAATGAAATTTGTGTCCAATAATGTATTGGGAAATTTAATAGATTAAAATTAGGGGTACATTTCTAGTTATGTAGTCAAAAATTTAGGGAATAATTCATGTTAAAAAAAGTGTTACTTTTCTATTATATTAGAGAAAAAATCCTTGTGAACAATCTATATATAATAATCCATCTGGAATACGTATTGAGATTTATGCCTGCTCAAAAAACTTGATCTTATAAATCTAAGAATCAATGAACTCTCAATAAAAATACTCCATATAATATATTCATGAAGAAACTAATTAAATATTAATTTTTTTTTCTCAATCCTCTGTGGTCAATGGGATGAAATCACTACATCCAAGGAATAATTTCATGATTTCATTCCTGGATGTTCCCACACCACACAATGTTCTTGATCGACATATTAACACTTTTAATGAGTATAGTCAGCCATTTGTTTAAATTGAAAGATTATATGCGCTTTGAGACAATAATTTCCATTATATGATAGATCCTTCAATATATTGATAATTAATTTTCTTTTCTATAAGCCGACTAATTTCCTATATTGAGTAAGATATGATTAAACCAGAATGCATGGATTTTTGTTTCAAAAATTAAATTAAAAAAAGTGATTCAACATGAAATACCCCTCCATGATTTGTAAATCATTGATAATTCCCACTTTTCAATATTCATGGATATTCTAACACGTTATAAACATGTCTAATAACCCTCCTCTAATCCATTGTTAAGAATTGCATTATGGGCTAAGCTCCTGAGTATTTTAACAAAAATGATGAATATATCATTAAAAAAATTCTAGGAAAGATATTACAAATGAATAACTAGATTGATATATCAATGACTTTTAAAATAATTTTTTTATGAATCTTTATCTCACCATGTGGTTTTATTGAGAATATTGACACATTTATGAAGAGTGATGAGATTGTTTTTTAATGTCCTTTTAATTAATACAATTTTATTGGATTATATGATCTTATTACCAATAGAATAAATATTGTTGATAATGATTTTTAAAAATAAATTTCTTAATCATATTGAAAATTTCTATATGCCAAAATGGATTAATATCATTTTAATTATCCACATTGGGGATGAGGTCATGAAATTTATCATTGATTCCATGAGTAAGATTTTACCCCATAAAAAATAAAAGCACATAAAAACATCATTTGAGTGGACTCCAAAAAATATTGGAGGAATAAGTTAGTGAATCCATATGAGCTAGGGGAGCTTTTAGGGATGACACCAAAAATGGAATCTTTCATCTAAAATTCAAGAGGATGAGTAATGATTCAAACAATATCATTATGATTGAAAATTATGGGAATGCGGTCCTCCAATAGATCACATATGAATGTGGGTCCATTAAAAATGATTTTTTAAAATTATAGAACTTGATTAAAAACATATTAATTATTTAAAAAAAATCCCATCTTCATTCATAATTTATAAGGTCCAAATTACGATCCTAACCGTATAAATTGAGTTAGAGAATTTTATATTTTGGAGATAATCATTAATACATTTCACTTTAACTATTTTTATCTATATTCATTGCTTAATTTTTAAAAGGATGTTGAGTTCGTAATAGATCACATTTTTATTCTCAATTTCAATGTACAAATCACATCCACTATTATTCTATTTAATAATATATAATGAAGATTAAATATTATTAATTTTCTTATAAATGTACTGAACAAATATATGATCCAGTCTATCAACTTCTTCGTCAGAATCATATGATTTGAAATAAAATAAAAGGAATAATTCATGTAATTAATAGAGCTATGGGTATCTGTAGACCCTCTTTTGAAAATTAGAGTTCAAGGTCCATGAATTGTTGAATCAGAATGAGAAAGGTTGTTTAACCTACCTAGTAAAAAATTGAAAATATTGTTTGTAATCATTGTTATCTCTAGAAAGTGTGGTACATGAGATGGGGGCTCAAAAATTATGGGTGTATTTATTGATAAATTCACTTTACAATTTGTTTTTCATAATTTTATAATAGAACATTCTATACTAAGTGTATTTGGAAACCATCAAGTTCACATCAAAGAGGTGTTTGACTTCAATGTAGACCATGAATTCTCTTGTTGAAACAAATTAATTAATCAAACATTTTTTATCATTAGTATAAAAGAATAAATAAAATCCTCTAAATAGGGTGTATGAGAAATTTATTGATCCACTCAAGGACTTAATTCCATTCTCTAACTTCCATATGCCTAATAATCATTATAAGCATAAATTAACAAAAACAAATAATGCGCACCCATGAATTTATAAAATAATTTAGCCATATTTGTAGAGGAATTGATAAGAGTGACCTCTTCCATACTCAAATATTCTATGACCAATATCATTTTAATATCTATTAAAGAATGAATTCTTTCAATTAGGTAATAAAAAACATTTTCCTAATATTCAACCCTTGAATCAAGAATCATTTTATGTTTATAAATTCCAAAAAGACTAGGTTCATGCTTTTTAATCAAAAGGCTGAGTGAGTTGGATATTTTAAGGTTGGTAAGGATCTGAATGTTATATAACAGGATCCTTTGTTACAATTTTGTTTGTGGTTGGATTACCCTTTTTTATGCCTCTTGAGTTTTTTTCCTCTATATTTTTCAAATTGGAGTAGCCTTCTTCACATTGAAAGTATGTGTTACATCATTTTCAATCTATGCAGTAGAATGAGGATCTCTTTTTGTATAGCAATAATTATTTAATGATGATTTTTTACCAATATGATAACATTGGTCATTCATAGTAGATAACTCATTTGAGGTTTAAGGAAATATTCGTAGCCCACAGAGGATCTATGTTGTCTAAATTATTATGATAATGTTTGTCCATTATGGAGGAATGTTCAGCATTAGTTGTGACATTCCAAGGATGTAGTAGTTTAAAACTTGCCATATTATTTACCTTACCATAGTAGTGAAATAATTTACAGGGTTTGATTTATGTTTATGTATGTCAACATGATTCATTTTATAATCATCATTTTCATACTCAATGTTGAAAAATAATATTATTTACCTTTACAAATGTTTATACCAATTTAGTGGGCATAGTTTAATAATACTTCACCAAATTTTGGTAAATTTTTAAAGATGATTTACCATCTAACCCAATGTTAGTATGAGTAGGAAAAGTTAAATTAGTACGCTCAAGTTGTGATATTATGATCTCCTTGATGTGATCAAAGATTAATAAATCACTCTTATTTTGGAGAGAGGCGTCAAGGTTTATGGTGTCCGAGTAAATTTCATGGGAAATGATATTATGTTAACTACCCTTTGATTCATTATCTCACATAAAATCTTTAGGAGGATTAATGTTTTTATTTTATTTTATAGATTTCCCTATAGTTATTGTTCTCTCTTTCCAATTCATGAACCATTACAACCCATTAATTTCTAGATGAATATATGGAATCATGGATTCTATATTGTCTAACTTTCACCCATTTCTCAGATTCATTATTCTCTGATGTCACACCATTATCCAAGGAAATAGATATCCTTTTTTTATTCCTATTGACATATTTATAGGAATTATGATCATTATTAGGAATCACTTGTTTTATTATCTCCCTATAGTTCCCAATTTTGTGTCTTATAATTCTAAAAACATTTTAGAAAGGAGGAATATATTCATACAACACCATGAATTAAATTTTTGGGATATTATCAATAAAGGTAATAACATCTCAAATAATTTTGTATATGTTAGAATCTAAAAAACCATATAATATTAACATCATTATTCTTTAAGTGTGTAAAGATCCAGATTCATATGTATACCTACATAATAAAGAAAACAATTGAGAATTTTTAGATTATAAAAAATCACATCATAATAATTATAGCTTGACCTATATTTGAGCATAATAATTTCATTAATTCAATGGAAATAAATTTATATCCCATTAAGTAATTCATAGAATAGTGGGATTTGGCTATTTATTATTGATTTTCTAGGAGAATTTATGATCATTCTTAATTTTATGTATTATTCATAATAAACAACTTCCAATTGGAATCATTTTCTAGTATCTATTTCCTAAAAAATGTTATATTCTAGATTTTAGATTCAAAATATTATATGATATATCACCATTTTAATAAATGATACACCTAATAAAATAAAACATGTGCATATAATGCCTTTTTTGGAAATCCTTAGAGTCAACAGCCACCAAGAAACCAGAATTTTCTATTTTCTAGAAAGTAGGAGGATTGATAAGGTCATCCTGGCATGGATATATGCCATTAAGTACCTCCATAAAAGATATGGCCTTTCTTCTTGAATGTGATGTTTTTTAGATATTAAAATGATCTTTGTTATCCAATAATATGTTCTTATTATTGAATGAATCCTTCACAACATCTTTGAAGGATAACTCCAAATATAGATTAAATGAATCCATGTGAAAACCTGACTAATAAATTTGAATCTATCATATGATTTCACATAGGTATATTAGTGTTCTTTCTAGAGAGTATCCCATGAAGTCATCTTCTCCATTATTTATATATATTTTAAAATGATTGATTAAGAACTATTTTACCTACTTTTTACTTTTTGTAAAATGGTTTAAAAGGAATATTATTTTCAATTTCAAAACAGTTAACTTTTTACTAAAGGTTTGAACACAATATTTGTTTTAGTTATTACTAGTTGAACACATTTTCTTGTCATAATAAATAGTATATTACCTTAAGATTATTTTATAGGTTTCAATGGGTTTTTAATAAAAATCAATTTCCTAATATTCAGAAATTTTATATATTTTAAATAATTGGTATAGAAGTAAAAGGTATTTTCCTCATGAAATGTCCTTGTGATCATTTAAAATATTTTTATATATGTCAATATTATTTGTTAATCTTTTTATTTTCTTTGTATATACTCTAATGAAACTATCCACCATATAATTATGGATGTCCTATGATCATGTATCCCCAATGATTGAGTGAGGAAAATATTAAAACATTTTATGCTAGCTTTCCATATGAATGTTTATAATGATTATGTGCTGAAATTTTATTGATTTATTTCGTATAATGATGGAATTTGGCCTAGAAATTTAAAATAGGGGACTGTTATAGTCCCTTGATTCATCTTTGACTCTCATGTGAAAAAGGTATATTTTTATTGGGTATATACCATTCCAATTTAGGTATGGTGTCTTAGAATGAAATCTTTATTGTAAAATATTTAGGTTTTATATATATATTAAATAATTATGATACAAGTTGTTATTATAAATGTGATTATTTATTTTTTTATTTCATCCATAGGTATATTACTGTTTATTTTATTAGTTATATTTAATATTTTATTATTTTTTATCTGTTATATATTATTCATGCTTTGTATTTTTATGATACCTTGTATTATATGCTTTCCATAAATTAAAATCTAATCATACCAATTATTAAGTTTTACATTCCCAATTATACAAGTAAGGGAATTATAAGTAATTTTTTGGATATATTAGAAGACATAATAATGTCATCACTCGAATTTTATATTGTATTTCATTTCATCAAATTATCTAGTCTTCCATGACTAACAAAATAATTGATCTTATCTAATGAAATCTTGTATATCTTATTCCAATGTAGTAATAGAACCACTGGAATTGGGTTACTATAGTTAGGGTGTTATATTTAAAATTATATAAATATTCATATAAACCATTAGAACAAAATTTATTAAAATAAAATTAGAGAACATAACACTATGAATGATTTTGAGGATAATTCTAGCTATAGGATAAAAAAACAATTATAAAATTGGATAATGTGTTATTTTACTCAGAATACATTCCTATTTTGTTACATTCGTGCGTATATGACTATATCATAGTATCGCCTTGGGGTAACAACACTAAAAGGAGAAGATTGGGAATTGACTTGGTCATAACTAGTGCACAATGAGTGGTCCTAAGACAATGCACCTAGCTAGACACACTTGGGGTAATATGGTTTAGTTTTTTCAAACACTCTTTAAATACCATTATGAAGAATTTTAAAATATTTTTAAGATTTGACATTATTATAATAGACACTATGTTTATGTTTTTGAGATTTTCTTTTCATAAATTCATTATTTATTTTAATGGTTAAAGTAGATTTAGAATTACAAACTACTATTTAAAAATTGATAATGATATGATCTAATTTAGTGAATTCCATTATTTTGATATGTATCCTAGTAGAAGTAATTTAAAATTTATCATCACACACAGATAGTGTAAGGGTTACTCTATTGATCATTCCAATATAGTAGGTGTTTCATGGGATAAGATCATGGAAATATTAGTGAAATTGACACATGAAATGATTAATATCATTTCCTATTGAAAGCATCTAAATATGAGATAAATTATAGAAAAACATATTATGAATATTCTTAACCAACGATATCTTGTTATGACTAAAATTATAAACCTAACTAAAATTCCTAGCACCCAAAATAAGATAAAAAATGGATTTTTACATAAGTATTGGTGATAAAGAACAATGAACCAAAATCTTCCAACAACTAGTGTATCAAGAGTATTAAAATAAATAAATGGGTAAATTTCTAAAGTAAATCGGAGTTTGTTACATGTGGGTAAAAAAATTTCATCATGACCTAAATGAAAAGGAATTAAATAATCTATTAATGTTTGGTGTGTTAAAATTAAGGACATAAGGTATTATAAAAACTAATACCACAAGAATAAATGATATCCTTATTAATTATGTTTTCATGTTTATAGAGGATATCATATCATTTTATAACGGTTTTGAATAATATATGAATCAATTAAGAATCATTCTTCAATATTTTAAAGGAATTTTAGTAATATGAGAAATTCAGTAAGTGTGAATATTGATTTTAGGAAGATTCTTTTCATGGAATTATTCTCTCAACATATATAATATCTAATAATATGTATAATATAAAAGGAAATAAATGAATATGCATAGTGGATTAATGTAACCTTCTTGTATTTTTATTCTGGGTAATTGTGGTAAATTTTACATTATATGATTACTACATAAAAATTTTCATATATAAATGTGATTATTATTGTTTGGTAATTAATGTGAAGATTATACTGGAATAATATATGATTAAATTTTTATAAACACTGATTTTAAATTATTTCAAGAAAATATTAATTACTTTTAAGGTTATATATTTACAGATGGATTTAGAATGAGCTTATTTATTTATTGTTGATTCTTTGGAGATTGATATTGTATTTCTTAATATGAGGGTTTATTCATGATAGATATTATCTCAACATGTGATAACTATTTGGTTTTTTAGATATCGGAGGAATAGATTATAAAACATTAATGGATATTATATTCCCTAAATGTTAATTTTAGTTATTTATGAATAAAAATCATGTAGAATTTCATTTTGTGAAGTAATTGATAATATAGAAGTCAAAATTGATTAAGGAACAACAAATGTATTAAATTGAACTTATGAAATGAAACAAAATCAAGTATATTTTATTATGTTATATATCTTGATGTTAACAAAATCCTTCATCACTAGTGAAATGATCCTAAAATAAAAAAAAATTATCTTATTGCCTTCCTTTTTCGGGAATTGAATGACTTATTTATCCAATAATGGTTTATGGTTTGGGGGTTATTAAATTCCCCATGATCTTGTTCTCTATCACTCTCTGTTAATATCTGGACATTATATTTCTTGATTATTCCCATTTTTTTAATTCCTATAAATTTTTACTTTATCTAGGAACCTAACTACATGTTATTTCAGGTAACCATTATGTTTACCATCTCCCCTTTTCATACAAAGGTTTGTTTTTTTCCTTTGTATGAGGTGGTTTTTCATGAAATGTATTTTAAAATATTAAAATCTTGATTACTTGGATATAAAATTGAAATAATTCAAATTATTTAATTGTCTATTAATTTTATGTCATTAATATTATTTTTAATATAATAGTAAACATTAAATTTTTTAACATGTAACACCAAGCATTAAAGAACTATGACATATAATAAATATATTATTATTTCAATATAATAATTATATCATAGTTGTTAAATTTCTAGTACGAATAAGAATAAAAAAACTATAAAAAATTTATAAGATATTTAAATAATGAAAAAATATTTATTAATTCTCAATAAATAATTTCACAATTTTTAGTAATGTAATTATATGCTTTATAAATACTTTTTCTTCAAATATAATTTTTTAATAATTTTACATAGACTTTATTATAATATTCTACCATTTTAGATATATTATATTATTAAATAAATATAACATTTTAAATCATAATGTAAATGTTAGCATATGGTGATTTTTTTTATTTTTCTCAAAAGATTTATTTTCATGTTAATAGTGAAAAATAACATTTTTTTGGTAAAAATATTGTTACCTCTCATTAAATAATGTAATTTATAATTATCAATAAGTTGTTAATTTTATATTAAATTAACATATGTAAAAATTTATATTAAATAATACGTTAAAAATACATGATAATTAACATTAACTTTATTTTGGTATAATTTTGTTTTTTGGTGTATAAATGCTTTCTTCAAAAAAACTGTTTTTTTTTTGTTTTATGTTTTTATAGTAAAATTGTATTATGACCCATATATAAATTCAATATTGAAAATGGATTCCATATTTGGAATCCTACGGTTTAGATTTGGTATGTAGTTTGCATTAGTTTTTGTAACATCCCAGGTAAATAATGAATATAACATTTTTATATTTATTAAAAATTGTGAATTAAATATTATTTTTACATTAAAGGGGATGATATGTATGATCGATTACCCAATACGCGACAAATAGATTCTTTGAAATCTTATGTTGCACATAATGCTGAGTCATACTAAAAATAATTATATATTATTATTTAAAATGTAAGATAATGTCTAGCCGTTGTATTGGCGGGAATGGACAGAACTATTTAAAATATGAATATACATATTTGGTAAATATTTTTAATTTATCCAATAAATTTTATAGTCTTAAAATGTGAATGAATCAAATTTTATGCATAAATACACTAATATTCATTAAAAGGTCGATTTACATACTTTTGATTGAGAACCCTATTTAAATATAGTTTGGTCACTTTTATATGATTTATTTAACAAAATAATATTCTTCTTTAGAATTGGGACATCAAAATTTACATTGGGTAAATTATTGGAATTTTTTTGATAAAATTAATTTTTTATGAATAGTGAAAATTACTGTATTTTAGTTCAGAACTACCTTTTATTCTAATATATTTTTAAGGTTTTACAATAATTTTAATTGGTTTTAATGTGTAATTATATTCTGTTTTTACCCATTAATCCAATTTTGTTCATTGAAAGTAACATCCCAATGAAATTTGTCATAAATAAGTTTCAATATTTTAATAGTTATTATTTCTTAAAAGCATTTTTTTTGTTTTAACAGCGAGAATTAATTTTCTATAAATTGATGCCAATTATGTTTTTGAATTTGGAAAAATGGATTCCATATTTGGAACCATGAGGCCCAAATTTTGTAAATAGGTAACTTTTATTTATAGATGTTATGAATATTTACTTCAATAGAAATTTTATTTATCCTGGTCAAAGGGTAAATTAGGTAAATAAGGCTAACAAAATATTATTATAATTATATTAAATTACCCAAACATGTGTCTTAATCTTACTTGTTGATAATATTCCCACAAGGGGAATACTTGAGAGATTTTTGGACCCCATGGAGCTACATGGGAGTGATGATGACACTTTATATTAATTAATTTAAAGTAAAGACAAAAATGACACAATCATATATCTTTTAGTAAATAAATTATTACATGGGTTTACATAAGTTATCTCTTAGATTTTAAAAATTCATTTGAAATATAAATTTACTTCCAATATTATGATATTTTTTTTATTTTTAGACATCAAATAAATAAAAATATTTATGACACAATAATGATGTAGTTTTCACCTCATTAATGAATGATTTAAGTAAATAAGATTAAAACGATTAAAACATTATCCAAAACTTGTAAAATTTTTACTGAATGATTTTATTTCTAACATGATTCATCTTGTCTTACACTTTAATGACATTTGTACCTTTATGAACTGATAATAAATATATAATAAAATAATATTTTCAAACATTCCTAAAGAGATCCTCCTCCCCATTATAAAAGGACACTGCTTCTAACCGATTACTCACACTTCTCAAGCCCCATGGCTCATCCAACCTCTTAAAAATTAATCTCCCTATATCCCTATCCTCCTCCTAGAATCATTCCACTAGGAATTAGGAAATTCAAGTAATCCTTTTGGTTCATACCAAAGTGAGATACCTGATTTAAAGGTAACATCTTCTCTAAAGTTCTTTTGTTTTCTTTTACTTCTCCAACCCCATAAACTCTTTTTATTCATTTATTTTATAATAGAACCATTATACCCAATATAATAGGGTTTTTTTATGATAATGATTCTATCTACACTTACCCAAACCTCAATCTAATGGGTAAATAACATACTATTTCTGTGGATGGTGAACTACTACCACACAAAATGATGATTGTTCAATCTCTCCTACTACCTCTCATGGAGGCCATTATGATGGAACTTTATTTATATATGATATATATTATGTTTATGTTTTTTCTATTATTCTGTAATTTTTATTTACAGAAAAACTATTATGCTTTCCAATATGTGTAAATACAATAATTTCATTTGAGGAAGTGCAAACTACCCCCCCCCCTCAAGGTGATAAGATTCGTTCATGAAATACATGGAACATATAAAGGATGGAGTTAATAAAATTATTTAACATATATATATCATATTTTTTTATACTATAATTATAATATTCGTATGTATCATTAATTTAACATTCCATTAAATATGAAATAGAAATGAAAGTAGCGTTCATGTGTACATACGGCTTACCATCTCCATGAATGGTGCATTTCATTTCTTATCTCCAAATTTTAAGTAATATTATAACTATATACATATAATAAATATGTATTATATATAAGATATATAAATCATGAATATAATTTTGTAAATAATGAACTCTTGACCACATGAACAACTTCTAGTTATAAGATGTTCATTTTTTACTCAAGTACCAAATTTCGAAAAAATAACCATAATTAACATAAATGATTGATTTGTGTTTATAACAAGGTAATTAGTGATATAAAATGAATAATAAACTTAAAAAATGTTCTTAATCAATTATAAATTAAATTTAGATTATTATATATGAGATTAAAGAATGATCATGTCAAGTCAGACACGAGGTAATGGGTTTCTTATCTCACTTTTAATTCTATGATATTTCCATTGTTCACCGCATATTTATTGCATGTGGTTTATAATGTACTTAAATTTTAAATATATTATCAGGACTATATTTATATTCATGTTATTATGTGATTTATTTGGTGGTTATTAACTTTTGGTCATATGACTCGATTGATTACAATGTGGTAAGGGTTTTTCATCTCACTTTTAATTCCTGTGAGATTTAGGCTATATTTGTCACTATTTACTTTTCGGTGCTGGATGTACTACCCAAGATTATATTCTTTGTATAATATACTTTAATTTATGTGATTTTACATCTTCATTGTTTGATCCTTCTTTCATGTGGTGTATGTTTCATAAGTTACAAAATCGGTAAGGGAACCTTTCACCCTCATCTTTTTAAAAGACTTCTTTTTGTTATTTTTTTTTAATTTACATCTTATTATATTGGGATATGTTCTTCTATATCATTATTGCTATAAATTTTATTTCCAACTGATGACATACCATTTTATCTCCCATCAACTCATTTTCTGAATTTTAATGTGACATCGTTAGGTTGTCGAATTTCTGTAAGGGGACTTCTTGACCCAATTTGAATTCCTTAGGTTAAACTTGTACTTCTTGATAATTTCATGCTAGGAATGTGTGTGATTAAAATATTATTTTTTTCACATAATATCCACTTATATTAGGTGTATTTATATTTTTCACACATAATTATCTCATTGATTTATACGTAATCTAAGGATACCGTCTTTTTAAGGGATTTCATCTCAATTTACATTCAATTGAGACTTCACTATTGTTATGATCCAATTCACATTTATAAGATGTATATACTATCCTTTGGAATATTATATCATGAATAAATTTATTCTTAGGATATTATAAAGTTTTGATTAAATTTTATTCCTCCAACATTTTTATTGAAGCATCTCTCATTTGGATAAGAACTCCTTAACTAAAATATTTTTTTAAAGATTTATTCCTCTAATTCATTATCATTAATTTCCATGTTTTAAAAAATGGGTTTAATTATTTATTTATATGGACCTTAACATTTTAAAATGTCAACTCCTTTAAAATATTCAATTTGGTATGGGACACTTTGATTTAAAAATCTATTTGTTAAAAGATTTAAATAGTTTTGAAAATGGATTGATAAAGCATTGTTCATTTCCAAATCATGATATGATATATTGTGACTAGAATGTGGGAATGTTATATTTACATTATTCTTGTGTTATGTGTTATGATTATGTTATTTTTATTAGGCATTGATTATGTATACAGGTGGTTCCATGATAAACCTAGTGTGGGTGAGCCTGAGATTGCTCTCCAATGCATTGGGTAACATGGCGGAGGTAAACATGAAGGTTTCTCCTAATTTATTTAGAGAATATACTATGATGGGTATTCCAAATGTTACTCCATGCATAGATGTTATAGCAACAATGCATGTTTTATATAGATTCCACAATTTACCTTTACGATTTATGATTTCTATATGTTATTAATAAATCTTATTATTTTATAATGTATGTTATGATCGAAAAGTATGGTTTCACTTATTTGTATTCATTGATGGGTTAATTTTTCCACTCATTATTATTTAACCCTTACTAATCTTTTTATGCACATCCAATGTTTTTGAAATTTTTTCCACAGGATATAAAGATAAATAAGGCTCAAGGATGGGATCAAGGAAAAGTCATGTTGTCTAAAACATGGAACTAGACATGTTAATTTTTATGATTTTTATTTTATGAAAAAAATGGATACTGAGTAATAGTGTCTACAAGTAATATTCAAGTTGATTTGTAATAGTTATGGCATACTTATCTAAAACTCTAATCCTACAAAGTTAATCAATGTGAATTTTATACTTAACTCATGATTATGTAGTGTTTAAGGTTGTATTCATTTAGTTGGATTGTGATATCAGTTTAGATAACATTAGGGGATAGGGTGTTATTTAAGAATAAGTGACATAACCATAATGGATAGCATATTAAAAATATTCATAGTTATTTTAGATAAATTTAATAAGTTTATGATAACATCAATAAGTCTATATTATTATTTACCCTCCTCATAAGATATTATATGATGATTTTACTGATATACATACACTAACCTTTTTTGATTTAGTAAATTGTTGGACCTATCAGGAACCAAAGTAACAGTGGATGTGAAGAAAACTCTGACAGTTTTCAAAATGAGAAATTGAATTAAATGAGAGATGCAATGAGAACTATTGTGGTTATTCTCAATCAACTATCTGGATTCTTTATTAACCACCTAAACCATGTTGATTTTTATAAGGCATCGTATATGTGAGAAAAAAATCCCATTGGAGGTTCAGGTGATAATGATAAAGGTAAGAATGTTCAAAAACCTATGTTTCAAGGATGTGGAAATAAACTCCTAGGAAAATGCTCCAAATGGATGGGAAGATTCTATAGATGGGGGAATGAGGGTCATAAAGCAACAACCTTCCATGGAAAAAGAAAGCATTTATGTGACTCTAGGAAAGGGAAATAAGTTATTTCATATGGATCAATTACATTTTTTAAATGTGGTTGCATGGTCATTATACAAACGGATGTCTTATGAAGAAGTTTCGAGAATGGGATAACTAGGATTATACAAATATATGTTTACCAATATTTAATGTCGTTCGGATTCAGGATTTTGTTTGTCGGAAACAAGTATTTCATAATAAGTTGGTAAGGAATGATTAGTGGATCATGAAGAATGTTGAATGAGTAAGAAGTCAACATATAAGGGATTCAAGAGTAATAGTTTATTTTATGATGATAAAATTCATAAAATTATTATGTCTCTTTTGAGGATGGGATTACATTAGGAGAATTTTTATAGTATGTGTAACACTGATGTTTGATATATGAAAATGTTATTCAAGAAATAATTATCTTTTTTTATGAGTAAAGGTGGAATTTTATTTTTTAAGAATCGATGTTTTTATTATGGACATATGGTGATTTGGGTTATTTATGGAAATAATTAACCTATGATAGAGAATATGTGATTTTGTTAATTACACTTCAGTATGAGACTTTAAGAGTAGTCATTTTTATTAGGAGATAATTGTTAAGATTTACTGTGGAATACTATGTGATTAAATACTTCTATGTTTTGGGTTGCATTCTTAGTTTTGGTCACATTTAATAATTTTTGAGGATATTTGTTTATAGAATTTACTTTTCTGAACATTGGGTATTGTTTTTCAAATT
This sequence comes from Viscum album, assembly GCA_963277665.1. Lineage (NCBI taxonomy): Eukaryota > Viridiplantae > Streptophyta > Magnoliopsida > Santalales > Viscaceae > Viscum > Viscum album. Next base: position 1,248,917,776 of record OY728122.1, on the reverse strand, counting down.
TTGGGGATTAAGAGTAGAATTTATTTTTATAAATTATTATCCTTTTTGGGGATTATCTGGTCTTTTACTAAACGTTTTGGTTTTGGTTGATGTCTAAAGTTCGGGGAAATATATAGTTTATCTTTTTTTGTATTATCTAATAATCTAGATGTTGATTCTTGTGATATTAATGTGACCAAGTCTGTTTGAATACTCATCGTTTGGAGAAAATATGAGTTTGTGGCATAAATTTAGTAAAGGATGAAAGTATAAATTACAGGTATGTATGTTTACTTTTTTTAGTAAAGATCATAAATAAATTCCTCAACTTTATGAAGTTTATCTTAAAACAAAAACATTTTCCATTAACCTTTCTTATAGGGGAATCTATGACCGTTTAACCCATCATAAGTTTGTAATTTTCTAGTGGTTAAGAATATCCTAATCTTGTTTTCTACCACTCTCCATCAAACCTTGATGGTTGTTTCCCTTCCATATCAATGTTTCCCTACTTGCAATCTTAGTATGGTCTATCTCAGGTGACCTTTGTATTTCTCTTTCATTATTTTAAAGTGATATTTTTATTCGCTCTTTTCCCAGTGTGGGACTTTTAATGAAGTTTCCAAGACCAATTTTAAAATTGTGAGGACGCAATTCCCAAATGGGGGGAAGGATGTAAC